>CM046389.1:49912500-51112500 GCA_025413875.1 Rhododendron molle
TAGTGAATATTGAATGGTAGGCGTAGTCTTCTTGGTGTTTAATTTACACTACAGAAGCAAGACTGACAGGTCTGAGAGCTTCTAGCATCATCAAGGCCAACTCCATAATTTTATTTTCAAGGTCAATTCTTTCTAATTCCTTTGCCTCAAAAGGAAGAATCGTGAGGATGATGAGATAGATGCTCTTATGCCCCAGAAGAAAACTACCCCTACTCTTGATAATTGTTCTAGTACAATCTCTCCTGTCCCTGACTCCCTGCCAAGAAGGGTAGGGGTGTTTCTTCGGCTCGATCTAACAGGGGGCGTAAACAAGGAGGTGCTCGCAGACTCAATCTTTCTCCTCTGTGTTTGGAGGAGGACAAGTTGGTTGAAATTCAAGTGGAACAAAGTTCAGCTCTTCCATCGGATCATGAGCCAAAAGCTGAAGAGGTTAATAGGGCGTTGGTGGCTGGCCCCAAACAGCCACACGCTCAATGGTGATGCTCAGCTAGAACGTTCAGGGGATGGGGCGACCCCTAACGTTTCAGATCTTACGAGGGTGGTGTACAACCCATCGCCCTCTAGTCGTATTCCTCATGGAGACTAAGAATAAGAGGAATGCACTAGAACGAATTAAAAGGAGTCTCAAGTTCGACGGTAGTTGTTACGTCGAACCAGAAGGTATGTCTGGGGGTCTAGCCCTATGGTGGAAAGAGGAAGTGGATATCGAGGTAAGATCTAAAACCAAAAATATGATTCGTTGCTTAGTTAAGTGGCCTTCTAGTTTTGAAGCTTGGTTAACTACTTTTGTCTACGCTCCTCCTATTCCTAAAGATCGTGTAATCTTTTGGAATACGTTGAGATCAGTAGCGAAAGAGAATAATCTCCCTTGGCTTTGTGTGGGAGACTTCAATGAGGTGGCCTCTTTGCTGGAAAAGGAGGGAGGCAGTGATGGTAATGGCAGACGTATTCAGAATTTTCAGCTACTAATTTCTGACTGTAACTGGATGGATTTGGAATTCAAAGGCCCCGCGTTTACTTGGAGCAATAACCAAGGTGGATCGAACAACATTCGTGAAAGGTTGGATAGGGCTATGGCAACAGTTTCTTGGAGGCTATTATACCCCACGGCTCAAGTTTTCCACGAGGCCATGGTGGGTTCTGACCATAGCCCTCTTCTAATTAAAGTGAGCATTCCATTGAAAAAAGTCCCTTACCAGTTCAAATTTGAAAGTCTTTGGGCCACCAGTGATGAATGCTCTGATATCATTTCGAAGCTTGGGCATCTGAATGCTCGGGGTGTGCTACGTTCAAGCTGAGATCAAAGTTAAGGAAATGTCAAGAATACCTCAGAGAGTGGAGCAAACGGACTTTCGGAGACAACAGGGACAAGATCAAGGATCTTACAGAGAAACTCAGAATTATTCAGGGGCTTCCATATGACCAAGAAAATTTCGAATTACAAAAGGCCCAGACAAAGGACCTCGAAATCACTCTGCTGAGAGAAGAAATGTACGTTCACCAAAGATCTAGGGTCAATTGGTTACAGTTTGGGGATAAAAATACGGCCTTCTTTCATGCCACACTCTTACAAAGAAGACAGAGGAATCAGATGAGCACCATCAGAAATGAGCAAGGAACGTGGCTTAAGGAGGAGAGCGAAATCAAAGGACATGTGGGAAGCTTCTTCTCTTCTCTCTTCAATGCCTTTGGAGAAAGAGATTTCAGGCAAGCCTTGGAGGGGGTGGATAGTATAATCTCTAAGAGAATGAACCAACAGCTAACAAGACCAATCTCTACTGAAGAGATAAAGCAAGTGAAAGATGAACTGGGAGCATTGAAGTCTCCTGGCCCTGACGGATTTCCTCGGCTATTCTATCAGAAATTCTGGTGGATTATTGAAAAGGAGGTATGTATGGCTGTGAAAAGTTTTTTTGAGACGGGATATCTGCTGAAAGAGTTTAACTACACCCATTTGGTACTCATTCCTAAAGTTCAAGCCCCGGAGTACCTAAAACAGTATAGACCCATCAGCCTTTGCAACTTTATTCTCAAAATCATAACGAAAATCCTGGCAAACCGTCTAAAGATCTGCCTAGGAGGCATTATTTCTCCAAACCAGTCAGCGTTCGTTCCAGGAAGGCTAATCCAAGATAACATCATTGTAGCCCATGAAACTTTCCATCATCTCAGAAAGAAAAAGAATGGATTTGGTGGCTATATGGCTATAAAGCTGGACTTCAACAAGGCCTACGACAGAGTTGAGTGGGACTTCCTTCGAGCAGTGCTAGTTAAGATGGGGTTTAATTCAAAATGGATCCAATGGGTTATGGAAAGTGTTTCGTCGGTGAGCTTTGGTATATGTGTAAATGGGGAGGTTAAAGCAAAGGTCAAACCTGGTCGGGGGCTTCGCCAAGGTGACCCTCTCTCACCTTACCTCTTTCTCCTGGTTAAAGAAGTTCTCTCTAATCTTCTAAATCGAGCAGTTCATGCAGGCTCCCTATCTGGCTTCCAATTCAATCATCACTGCCCTAATTTATCCCACATCTTTTTCGCAGATGATGCACTTTTGTTCTCAAAGACTGAATTAAATGAATGCAGGGTGGTGCTTGATATTCTGAAAATTTATGGTGAGGCTTCCGGGCAAGCGGTGAATCTGGATAAATCAGGGGTTTTCTTCTCCTCAAATCTCAACCCAATTGATAAGCATCTTATCTGTTCTTTTCTGGACATCCCTCCTTTGAAAGATGATGCTAAGAATTTGGGACTACCATCTCTATGGGGACGATCAAAAGCGGACTCCTTATCCTTCATGGTGGAGAAGACCCTTAAAAAACTTCAGGGGTGGAAACAGAAGAGTATGTCTCAAGGAGGGAAGGAAATCTTAATTAAAGATGTGGCCCAAGCTATTCCTTCCTACGCGATGGCATGTTTCCTCTTCCCAAACAAAGTAGTGGACGAGTTGAACTCAGTGATTCGAAATTTCTGGTGGAAAGGTGAACCAGAGAACAGAGGTATGTGCTGGATGGCTTGGGATAACCTGACTGGACCAAAGGATGAAGGTGGAATGTGGTTTAGGGACTTCAAAGCTTTCAACGAAGCTCTTCTTGCCAAACAGGGATGGCGCCTTCTTATGAACCCCAATTCTTACTGGGCCAGGATCATGAAAGGTATCTACTTTCCCAACTCCTCTTTCCTCTTGGCAACTAGGGGAAACAAGGCTTCTTGGGCATGGGCAAGTATTCTAAAAGGCAGAGAGATCCTCAAGCAAGGACTAAGATGGCAAGTGAATGATGGCAATAGTATCAAGTTCTGGGAAGATAAATGGATACCTTCTCTGCCCTATTTTCAGATCTCTTCTCCTAAGCCTCTGGGTTGCGAGATTAACAAGGTCTCTGACGTGATCAATCGGAGAATGGGATCTTGGGATTTACAGAAGCTCAGGGAGATAATTTCGGAGGAAGAGACCATGGCCATTGCTCAAGTTCCCATCCCGTCCTTTCCAAAACTAGACAGACTCATTTGGCACCATACTCCCCAAGGTAATTACACTGTTAAATCTGGATATAGAATTGTTCATTCGAAAGCTGGAAAGCTGGTGAACCCCTGGATAAACCTGAATCCTCCTTCAAACCCGACAAACACTTGCGGAAAGTCATTTGGAAGTTCCCCCTAAAGTGCGAAATTTCTGGTGGAGGGCATGCAAGAACATTCTCGCGACCAAGGAAAATCTATTCAAAAGGAAGTGCTCTCAATCCCCCTCTTGCTCGGTTTGTTTGGATGAAGTAGAGTCTGTGGAGCACATCCTTACTCAATACCCATGGACGAGACCCATTTGGTTTGGCAGAGATCTCCACTCCTTGATTAATCCGGATAACAGCCCTTCTATGTTGAGGTGGACCTCAAATATCATTGACAACAGCCCAAGTCTAAAAGAAGCAGCAAAGGTTATTGGAAAAGTGGCTTTTCAAGCCTGGTTCATCTGGAAAGGCAGGAATGGTTTGGTGTTCAACCATGAGAAGATGGATCCTTCTTCCACAATTATTAGAGCTACTATGGCTCAAAGTGAATATGAATCGATATGTGCTGTTCAGAGACAGGTTTTGGATCATAGTGATGACCCCCCCTCTTGCCATTTCGGCCTGGAGAAAACCTTCCCCTGGCAGCTTCAAAATTAACTGTGACGTAGCAATGAATCGAGAAGGACAAAGGGCAAATGCAGCAGTTGTGGTCCGCAATGACAGGGGAGAATTGACCGATGGATCCATACACTCATTCAAAAGCTCTTCTGTCCTTCTAGGTGAACTGGAAGCTATTAGAAAGGCTTGTTTGCTGGCTAGAGATATGTGTGCAGTCCCTATTACCATTGAATCAGACAACAAGACGGCAATTTCGCTTAGTGTTTCCGAGTTGGAACCTCCTTGGGAGGTCTACCCTTTGATTATGGATATTCGGGCGGTAAGAAGACAGCGAAATCTCGAGCTTATCTGGGTCAAGAGATCGGCTAACAAAGTCGCGCATCAGGTGGCCTCTCTAGCAGCAAAGGGGCAGCTTTCGCTGGATTGGGTAGCTAATCCCCCAGCTTCTTTAATTTGCTTTTTACTTCGTGATGTAATTTCTGTTCCCTTGTAAGCCTGCGGGCAGTTTTTCCAAGTCAAAAAAAAAAGGTCAATTCTTTCTTTTAGAGAAGAAGGTCAGTTAAATTCTCATCTACTTTGTGTCTTCATTTGGAGATAATTGTGCCTTTTATTCGGGTCTCGTTCCGAAGTCCAAAATATAATCTGAACAGTTCATGGTTTAGACCTTCATGTGAATAACACTTTCGAAAAAATTTTAACTCAGTCGGGAATCATTCACTCAATTTGTTGTTATTTTACTTGAGAAAAATGTGATTCGTTTACCGGGTTAACGATTTCTGATTGACTTGATTTTTCACAGGGTGTATGACTCCGTAAGTCGATTTGTTTTGCTCGACGAATTGAAGTAGACAAAGTGAACGATTTGGATCACATTTTAGAGTTCGGGTTAAGGCTTGTATAAAAGGCACAACCGGATCCCATCTTTCCATTTCGAGACCCACATTGGTCGTTCCCTATTGAGACTCCTCAATTGAGAGACATAACAATTTATTTAAATGCATATATACACGAAATATGTTCAGTTGAAATTTATCGACAGTACCTTTAAAATGAGAGCAATATTCTATATATTTAACAAATACATTGAATAATTATATATATAAACTAGTAAAGTAACGAGGAATAATCTGCATCCTTCAAAAATCCACAGTTGGACAAAATTGTGTCTAGATTCAGATTCAAAATAAGCCGAGAAATGTGTAAACTAATGGGCCTACATGCACATCAATACCCCAGATAGTGACAATTTCTTCCCAAGAATGAATCGATCCAACCATGATCATTTTGCAAGCGCTCTTGGAGTTTTCATACCAAAACCTTGCTTCGATCTCCTAACCCTGTCCAGATGTGAAATAGTCTTAAGAATATGCAGCCATATGACTTTAAAACCTTGGACCACATAAACCATCTCAAGGTAAGGTAGATATGCATCTCAATCATCCAAAAGGACTAATATAAAAAAACCCCAAAACAAGACCATTGAGGAAAATAAAGAGTAAAGTTATTCCTGTTTTTTCCCGCTTAAGCTTTTAGATGAGTTAGCTATTCACAATCTAGTATGGTATCAAAATAGACGAAAGATCTTCGTTCGAACCCCACCGCTTACCTAGTGATCAAAATACTTGCACGTGTTTACCCCAGCTCGTCTTTTAGATGGTAGTTAACAATCTATGGTATCCAAAAAGGCAATAATACTTAATTGTTCAAACCTCACCACCTACATAGTGGTTGAATTACGTACATGTGTACACCAACTCGCCTTTTAAATGAGTTGATGGTTAACAACAATCATGTGTTTGAACCGCACTAGCTAATTAGTGATTAAAGTACCTACAAGTGTTTAGCCCGCTTACAGAGGAGAGCCTGGCTACAAAGGAGGAGAGGTGTTGAGGATGTAAATAACAACGTTACCCATCTCTCTAACAGTTCAAACTTTTAGATTTTTGCATGTAGGTGGTTAACAATCTATAACAGACTACAAAAGACTGGGCTTTTCATCTAGAAATTACTGTGTGGGAGGTACAGCAGAGACCCATGTTAAGAAAGAACATAAATTTCATGGTTTTTTCGGTTCAACCAAACTACAGTGGCAGGGTCTGGTTTTAGGAATTTGTGTTCAGGCAACAGATTGAAATTTTCTCAATTCAACTCAGCAACACCTTAATCCAACACAGTAAGGTAGCTACTTCACAGCTGACCGAAGCTATAGCAGTTGGCATTTGGCAATGTTATCTAATACTTAGTTTTAACTAGTCATACGTTGATAATACCTGTTATCTTCCACCTGGGGACAAGATGTACAAACACAAGAGATGATCGTAAACAAAAAGAGAAAAATGATTGGAACACTTGAATCACTTGTTGCAAACATGGGGTTATTAGAGAAGTTAAGAAATTAGATAGAATTGAGGGAACAGTGGAACTCACGTTGGGGCAAGTTTTCCAAGGCTATGTAGTTTTTCACCAGTGTTTTCATCCAAAACTGTACCACAGATCTCGATAACGTAATATCTATCTCTTGTGGTTGGCAAGCCCCTGCCAGCAAGTAAATCTAGATCTTTCTGATTCAGTTCTCGCCCATTTACAAAAACACCAGTGTTTCCAGCAGCACAATCCTCAGGCATTGGGTACCTGAATTCTTCAATGAATGGCTGCAAGATAGTAATGTGGTGTGGTCAATACATTTCATGAAAAAGGGCTCTGAGAAGTATGCGCAAACGAATTATTGATCTCACCGGAATAATGCCAAGGCAAGGTTGGCCCATCACACCCCAAAATCCACCTTGGTAATCATACCTGATAAAGCAGAAAGAATAATTAAAATAAATATCAGTCTCCATCTATCATACTACATGATTGTAAAGTTTGCATCAGCGATGGGGAAAAACGTAGAAATAACAAAAAAACACTCTTCCTTTTTGTTCATATCATAAAATGTTTCAAGTTACTCACAAACATTACAATATACAAAAACCTAAAAAGCAATATGCACGCCATTTAAGTATTCAAGTCTCTCTGTTTGCATTTGCTTGTCCCCTTTGTATTCTGTTTTGCTCTATCTATGAAAATCCATACCTCCTTGTGCAAAGCAGGGTTGCATGTGATGTTGAATAGCTTGATATACAAGCTTTTAGGACAATTAGTAACTTAAAACAATGTATATTAAACTATTCAGCATCTAGGATTCGCAAGATGTACTACGAACTGATTTGACGTCAGTGCATATACTTACCAGTAGTTTCCAGGCTCAATTGGCCCAGCCAGATTTTCAGCCTTTTTAACCGTGCGATCTGATATAGGTTGGCCATTAACAAAGACATTCGGTCTTTCTGTTTCCACACTTCGGCTAGAGCACGGAAAGTAAACAGTACTCGCGTTGCTCACCAACTTGTTGATCCTAGGGCAGTCTTCTTCTTTCCTCACCGCTGCAGAGTCCTGAGGCCCGCTGCTATCTAGAAGTTTTCGAGAGGGAACTCCAATCTCAGTTTCCACTAAAACATCTTCAACAGAATTCTGTTGCGGGGTACTTCTGTTAAGGATCGCCTTTTGTTGATCATCATATCTGCTTACCACATTACTAGAAAAGTAATTATTGGGTTCATTGTGATCCAGGGAATCTGATAATGGTAAAGGCCCATCATCTTTCTGGGTTGCATATGAGGAGAAAGAAATGTCCCTCTGAAAAATCACATTATCTGTACTATGCTCATCCTTTGAAAAGCTGGAAGTTGAAGAAAGGGGCTCCTTCCTCTCAATAGATTCAGCGAAATTTTGACTTTGATCACTTGACAAGACATTGGCTTCAGTTACTTCAGAATCTGTCAGCTGAGATTCATAAGCAGAATTACCGGAGTCATCCGAACTTTCTATCTCCACACTTCGGCTACAGAATGAAAAGTAAACAGTACTCGCATTGCTCACCAACTTGTTGATCCTAGGGCGGTCTTCTTCTTTCCTCACCACTGCAGAGTCTTGAAACATGGTGCTATCTAGAAGTTCCTGAGAGGAAACTTCAATCTCAGTTGCCACTGAAGCATCTTCAACAGAATTCTGTTGCGGGGTACTTCTGTTAAGGACCACCTTCTGTTGATCATCATATCTTCTTAGTGAAGGCTCATCATCTTTCGTGGGAACATCAGGGGGTAAAGAAATGTTCCTCTGAAAAATCACAGTATCTGGGCTGTGCTCATCCTCTGGAAAACACGAAGTTGAAGAAAGGGGCTCCTTCCTCACAATGGATTCAACGAAATTTAGACTTTGGTAACTCGAATAGACATTAGGTTTGGTTACTTCAGTATCTGTCAGTGGAAACTTATAACCAGAATTATCAAACTCATCAGACCATGAGTCCATCGCACCAGCATTGGAATGATTTTGGGAGCTTTGAAGATTTTCCCTCAACTTCTCACCAGAGCCATCATCACCCTCAGCAGAAACTTGCTCCGGTAATTTGGAAACTGTAACAATAACCCTCTTTTTCGCAAAGTCAACCAAGAGTATAGCAGAACAGGCCCCACATCGGACTTTCTGTTGATTCTTCCCTTTCAGCACATGTTTTCTTGGCAGTTTCAGCAACCCAAAGCAATTGCAGCATGTTAAAAATGGGGCACCACCTACTACGGGATAGCAAGCCCTTTCATTTCCATGAGCAGCCACTACCCTTGTTGGATTCCGGTGAGCAACACCAGCCATCCCTAAATCAATCTCAATTGAACTTCTTGTCTTGGGGTTCCGAATTACAGAACTTTCAGGGGACCAATTGGAGTCTCTAGAATTATACAACTTTGGAGGGACTCGTGGAGGGAATTTCCTATTCATGTCATAGCACTGCAAACAAGAGCAAGCAATCTGGGGTGAAAAGGTTTCATGTTGTCGTGATGCAAGGGTACTTCGATTACAAGCCATATGATGTCCAGAAAAATGGTCATGATAAGGCTGCATCAAGTACTCAGGTGGGGGTTGATGTGGAGGTTTCCTTGGCCTTTGTGGAAGATTTGAACTATCATATACCACAATTTCATTTGAGATTTCCGTTAGACGAGAAGAGAAGTCCTGCTCATCCAAACCGCTTCTATTGGTGCGACGAACAGGTTGATTATTAGGGCTGAAGTAAAGGGGTTCCGGAACGTACTTATCTGGTGCAAAAGGTTGAATACTGACAATGTTGAACCTGGTCGGAGATACTTGCACATAAGCATCATCTCCGAAGTAATTATTGGGAAGGACCGGAGGTGGAGGGGAAAGCCTTTCCCTTGGTTTCTCTGTAAAATGACTCAAATCACCACATCTGATAATTTGGTCCCTCAATTCATCCAGCTTCCTTATGAGCTCAACTCGCCCATTCTCCAAAATATCAACTCTACTAGGCCCATCATAGTCACGGTGAATCCTTTTCTGCTCAGCGTATCCATGCAAAAAACCACGTTGATGATTGGAAGGTCCCTCATCTGAGTAAGGAATTGGAAATCTTTTCGGTCGGAATGCCACAGGCTCATCTGTCCCTCTATCCCACTGGTCCAACATTGACCTTGGTTTTAAGGAACCGTTGAAATCTCCCATTGGCATTTCGAAATCCACGACTTCAATCCCCACGCGTGAACGGCCAAATTCAGACCTTTCCCTGTTCCAAGACTGCTCATGGTTATTTCCTTGAACCCAGTTACTGATCAAGCGTGGATGGTTTACTAATAGGGTATTCCTATCATTGTAATATCCAACTTCTCCTTCTTTACGCAGATCACCCCTTGAATTCATGGCTTCTGTACTAGAATTTTGACAATAAGTGTTCACGAATGATGGATGATTTATACAGTTTACGGGCCTTCCGATATCTCTACCAATCCATCACTCTAACGCTTCTCCTTCTTCGCTGCAGCATTAAATAAGCAAATAAACAAACCAACAAATGCAAAGCTCTTACAAGAAGTAGAAAAGACCGTACACCTAAAACACAAAAAAGATTATATACATAGGGATTTTATGTACCTAAACACATAAGCCAAAGGCCGTTTCCACGCAAGATAGCCCAACATTTTTTTGGGTCTATTTCTCTCCTGATGGTCCTACTGTAACAAAAATGGCTCAAGAACATTATTTCTCTCTCAATATATCTATTAGAATTGGAGCAACATTGTCAAACAATGGCATCTTTTAATTGTAGCAAAATAAAAACATTGACACTGGCTTTGAGAAGACAATGGAGATGTTCACTAAAAATATCCAAGAAAAGTTAGGTACAACATAGCTATCTCTCAATCTCTTTTTTAGCATTGGAACATTGCTAAATAATGACATTCACGACATTGTATCAAAACCAGGAAAAAAATGTCTTCCATATATCCTACTGTTTTGGCCTAAATTGATTTCTCATAAGGACAATCGCTATTATTTACTTTCAGTGATCCTTTATTCCGTTTTTTCATCAAAATTTTGGGATCAATCATTTATTCTAATGAGAGGAATCAAAAAATTTATAAAAACATGAACTGAAGTTGAAAAAGAGTTCAAGTAAGACGGCATTAAAAAAAAATAAAGACAACCGTTTCAAACTTTTTTCATCTTCAGTGAACTTTTCTTTGCTTTTGATCATAATGTTCTACTTTTTAAACTTCTCTTATCGAAACGAATGATTAATTCAAAAAAAATTGCCGTAAATTTAACAAAAATTCAGAAATGACGAATAAAAATACCCAAACTAAAATTTAGGCCAATGTCCGGATAAAGGAGCTTCCTTCCTCTTCTTCTTCTTCTTTATTTATTTATTTATTTATTTATTTAACGAACAGCCGAAAGAGTACATTATTAGATAGTAAACAGTCACGTAAAAGACCCCGTTACAATCTTAATGATATTTATCCGATCACAAATGAGTTCGATAGAGCTCAATCGAAAAAATGGATTCATTTATCTAAGCCCAATTGATTGGGACTTAAAAGGCTCGGTTTGTTTGGTAAAGGTCAGTAAGATAGTAGTTCAAACCACAAAGAAGGATTGTATGTAATGAGAAATTTTTTGCATACCGGGTATACCAACACTTTTGGTATCCCTTCTGGTCTATTTCTAATTTTTTGGACATTTTCCGATCACACTTGGATTATCGATTCCATTCATTTTGTAGAGTTTGGCGAGAACCTTAAACATACCAAAAATCGTGTTCATCAGATTTTTGTAGATACATGATCGACACACATGAAAATTGAAGAAAATCAAAATTGGATCCAAAACCACACTGAATTGGAACCTAGTTTTTTTTTTTTTTTTTTGCAATTTTTACTTGTGCTATCATGTATCTATTAAAGTCCGATGAACATGATTTTTGGTATAATTATGGTTCTCGTCAAACTCTATAAAATGAACGGAGTCGATCATCCAAGTGTGATATGAAAATGGCTAAAAAATTAAAAACGGAACGGAGGGAATACCAAGGATATTGATATCCCCGGTATACTAAAAAGTTTTCTCCGTATGTGTAAGATAACAAACAGCCAACACATAAATCCAATCATAAATATGAGTACAAAAGAGTCGATAAATAAAACGAATTCATATAGCCGAGCTCAATTGATAGGCTAAAAAGCCTAACAACTCGTTTGGAACAGGGGATTTCGAGAGAAAAGAAAGAGGACGGAGGGAGAAGTGATTCTCTCCCTCGTTTGGAAGGCTCAAAAGGCGAGAGAGGGTGAGAGAAGGAGGGAGTCGGGAACCCCCTCACACCCCAGTTCCGTTTCTCGCCAAAAGTGGTATGATTCCGTGAGAAAGGGAGAGAGTGAGGCGCACGGGTGAGAGTAGATCTCACTCGCACAACTTCTGGCAGCACGTGTGGTCCACCCTCTCGTCGGATCGTCGTCGTACTTGCACCGTTGTCTTCGTCTCGTCAAGGAGATGTTGTTTGGTCGCCGGAGAAGAGAGAAACAAGAGAATTTTAGGTCGCCGGAGATGGAGTTGAAGTCGCCAGAGATGTGGAGAGAGTTTAATTTCTCATGGTTTTTTGGATGGGTGGGTGAGAAAACACAGCTTTTTCTTCTCTTTTCTCACTCACTAATAAGGGCGACCACTCCTCTCTCTTTTCTTTTCTCACCTCCATTGCCAAAGGGGCTGTAAAAGCTCGGCTTTTACGATATCAAAATTCCAACCCACAAAACAAAATGAACAAACAGTACCCATAAAATTGAACCAGTCACTGGATACAAACATACGATCGTACAATTGAGCACACTAAAAAAAGAGGGTAAAATAGCAAACCTTTGGGATTCGATAACCGCGCGAACTAACCGGACTTTTGATCTTCGCGCCATTCATATCCAAGTTCCAACTAGTCAACTACAATTAAGGAAATGAAAAAGCTTGTTTGGTTGCCGAAGAGGGAACAAGAAAAACAAGAAAGAAGAAAAGGGAAAATCTGTTCTGTGGTAGTCGATGTAATTTGAAGTTTTTCCCTGAGCTTGGGCAACTGGGGTTGGGGATTCAGGGGTTATTCGAACGAAGTTGTGTTCGTTTTTTCGGTTTGTGCTTCTGGAGAGAGAAAGTGAAGAGAGAGAGAGAGAGAGAGAGAGAGGAGACGGAGTTTTTGAAAAGGAGAAGACGGAGTTGGAGCAAGAGAGAGAATTAAGATTTTATCCTCCAAATGATCTGGACTAGTATTTATTTTTCTTAACTAAAGCATCAAGCATCTGTTCAAAAAAAAAAAAGCATCGACCACGCTAAAAATTAACTTGAATCGGATTTCGTAACCCGTTTGATATGATTTCAGAACAAATGCAAAAAATGGTTGAAATGGGTTCGATCGAGTATTGTGATAGTATTATTTTCTTGAAGGATGAATGTATTTTACAAAATCATATTTAATCAACTTAATTTTTAGTATGCTTGATGTTCCCAATGAAGTAAACACAACGTGTGGTTCTGATCATTGAAGTGAGGTGACCTAACAGGGCCAAGCAATTTGGTCACCATCTCATTCATATCAATAAAATTGCACCTGAGATTTAAAAAAAAAAAAAAAAAGGCTTTGCAATTTGGTACTAACATTCATTATCAAATGAATTCAATATACAAGTTTGATAAGGACGTTGGCCAACTTGGCTACAAATTAACGGGTTAGACTTTATTAACCAATTAGAATTTGCATCTCCATCAATTTATAATACACAACACGTTTCATACACGGAGATATAGATGTGTTTGAAGTCGTTTAACACGTATGAATTTCTCAATGTAAAATCAATGTGAATCAAACTGACTTCAGATATATTCGCATTTGAACTTGTGTGCCCCTAAGTACTTTTATAATGGTTGAGGTACGCGTAAATTTGATCAAATACGTGAGTTATGAAAGAAGTACTTAAGGGGAGAATTTTTGGGAGGTCCACTATAACATGTTTCTAAAATTCCTAACCCTTTAGTCCACTAATAGTTTTAATGACAAAACTACCCTATGTAAAAGAAATAAGGGTTTTGTTTGGTTAACACAAAAAATGTATTTTTTCATTTTTTTTTGATTTTGTTGCAATCACGGAACTACCATCACCTCCGCCGCCGCCACCACGACGACGACGACGCCAACATATATATAACGTTATATGTGTGGCAAAAATTTCTCCTTTCTTTTTTTTTCCCCTCTGCCACCACCACCACTCCACCAAAATCACCACACACCAGCATATAACGTTATATGTGTGACAAAAATTTATATATTTTTTAATTCTTGTTTTGAGCCATTCCTTTCTTAACCCACCACCCCTTAACATATAACATTATATGTGTGACAAAAATTTTACTTTTTATTATTATTATTTTTTTGAGTCATTCCATTCTTGAACCCGCGACACCTTAACATATAATGTTATCTGTCCCCATCTGCGTTGTCGTCTTATGTTTGGTATTACATAAACAAAAGTGCACATATAATCTTATATGTCACAATATGTTCTTTGTACGTTATCAAAAACGAAGATAAATTTGAGACGTATAAGGTTATCTATGAATATCTGGAATGTATTTTTTTGCTGACACAAGCACATATAACATTATATGTGTACATCTAAACTTTGTACCATGCCAAATATGTTCTCTGCATGCTGAAACAATTTACGTTCTTGCCTTATGTTTGGTAATACATTAAAAAAAGTTCACATATAATGTTATATGTCCCAGTCCGTTCTTTGTACGTTATAAAAACGAAGATAGATTTGAGACATATAAAGTTATCTATGGATTTTATGCCAAACATAATCACATACTAATATTGTATGTGTATACCTACCGCAAAAATAAAAATAAAAAATCGAATACTTAGCTTTGGTAACAGTCGTTTTATTAACTGAGGCAAATTTATCAATCAGTTGAGAAGATCCACAACCCAAAATGAAATAGTTCAAATTTCAATAAAAGTGAAGGACCACATATACATAACATTAAAGCAAAATGAATAAATGCAAATCCAAAAGTGGACCCATGTAGAACCCCACTCTGGAACTCAGTTGCTCAAAGAATCAGATCATAAATAAAGTGAAAATTATTATTCGCTTTTGCTATTGTCAGTTCAGTGAGCTGACGATAAACACATTAGAAGACAAAGAAAATACGTATTCCTGTGTACTTTATACATCATTTAATACATATTCACACACTTAATATTGTCAGCCCATTGGGCTGATTTTAGAATTTTTCATTATTATTTTCCATCACCAACCACCACAGTAGTTTCATCAATAGCTTGTTCAGGTAGACTCCAGCGGCAGAGAGAGAGAGAGAGAGAGTTTTTAATCAAGGAAAGAGAGAGTTTTTGATCAAGGTGGAGCCGACCAAGGAGGCAAAGGACGGGAGGCCGTCGATCGGAACTGTTTACCGTAGTGTATTCGCCAAGGATGGGTTTTCGGCGCCGATTGAAGGCATGGACAGCTACTGGGACAATTTCCGGTGAGGTTTTTGGACTTTTCTCCGGCGGCAGAGAGAGAGAGAGAGAGAGAGAGAGAGAGATAGAGAAGGCTGTGCTTCAAATTTATTTTTTGTTTAGGGTTTCTTTCTCTATGACAACTTATATAAGAGGACATTTTTGTATTGGTTTAATTTCTTTTTAAAAAAAAGTGGACTTAACTAAACTATATTAGTGGACTAGAGGGAGAAATGAGAGTAATGATTGTGGAGAGAGGTAAAAAGTAGAGAGAGATAGAGTGAAAAATGAAAGTAATGATTGAAAAGTTAGAGAGAGAAAAAGTAGAAAAGTTACTTTATCCAAAACCCTGGGTTTGGAATTCCAAACCGAACAAGATAAAAGTGTACTAACTAAGTTACAAATTCTCTATAGTGGACCCTAGACAATTAATAGTGTTTGTTCAGGAAGCACATCATTGATGTTATCAACTATGATGCATTAGAAAAACCAGTCCATTTAATGACTTGGTCTCTGCGAACGTTAATCATGTACTAAATGTCATGGCCAAGTCAGAATTTAATAAACAAAGAACTTGGTCATTTAAAAATACAATTTTGAAGCCCAATTTCCTTTATAGAGTTTTTTGGTTTGAAAAGAAAAACAATCATCGTATTCATTTTTGTTTGTGTTTTTGCTTTATTTTGGAATCTCAGCGCGTGCATGTTATTGATATATTGTCTAAAAAAGTTGAGTTGTATAGATATTCAAACCAAATAGATTTGAAGGAAAAATGAAAAGTACAAAAACGTGCAAATCATAAAAGGGAAAACATAAAAATTAGCGTTTCAAAAATTTGGAGGAAAATTAGACCATTTTTTTGGGGTCAATCGATAGCCAATTTATTAGTTACTGCGAAGCTGAAATGTCAACGAGTGCTTCCCTACAAACTCACTTCGGAAAATTTCCATTCCAGATTGTAGGTATCTCAATAGATAGAGCATATGCGGCCATGAAAGAATACTCACTTGAATTAGGATCACTTTCACTTTCGCATTTCTCATGGCTTCCTCCGGATCTTTTTTTGGGTATGAGACATGATCCATAGAGTGGCCCAACTAGGTATTTGAAATTCCAAAATGACAAACATGCATTTGGAGCTGAAAACTCTCGTTTTTGGCACAAGACGTTAATGGGAGGAGCGCGGGCGTGCCAAGACTTGTAGCGCCTAACTTTGGTAGAAGATTCCCGTGAATCTTGACTTCTATCTTGTGAGCGGTTGCGTGTGATCCAAAGGTTAAAGATCACAATGTGGTTCGGGGTTTGCCACACGGTAATGGACTTAAAATTTCCTAGTCGAATAGGAAGTGAAACGTGAAAGAAAAGCGTAACTTTATTATACCGGGATAATAAAGTTGATACAAAGAAAGTAAAAGATCCAAACTATTTGATGAAGTAAGTTTGAATGAGGGGTGAGCACGTGGTACTCGATAATCTACTTTGCTGAAAGTAGGAAAGTGTTTGCTTCGCTGGGAAGGCTTTGATTTTTTAGCGTTATGCTTTATTGGTGTTGGACCCTTTTTCCTTCTTGAGTTCTTCTATTTATAGGCACATCAGCAGTCTGATTCAGGCCTGAATCCGAATTCTGCATTGCACCATCAGCCGCCATGTGTCCCATGATTGCTCCACTTTTTGTGCATGCATGGTAGTGGACGGTTTTTCTGGCAGTTAACAGTAGTTGAGGAAGATCATGGGTAGTGGGCCTCTCATGGATTGACATGTGTCACATGCTTTGGTAAAATATCTCCCAACTTCTCCCTTTTTTGTAGCTTCCACGTGACACATGGCCAATTGACCAAGTCAATTGACCTTTGAAACAAAAATATCAACTGACCCCAACATAACCAACTCCCCCTCAGTTCAAGGACCTTGCTCCCTAAATCAAATCGGCAGCTTCTCATGGACCAAAATCCGTGGGCCATGCTCCATGGACCAAACCGACTCCTTTTTTTCGTGGATCCAACCGTAGGCTTCCAAACAATTATGGGCCCAATCGTGGGCTAGCTTCCACATAAATACGGGCCGAGTCCTCCATATGGGCTGCATATTTCTCGGGCCCAAATGGGAAAATACCCATGGCCCAAGAATTACCCAATTAATTACACAACTCTCGGCCCAAATTAATTAAGAAATTAATCAAAAATCTAATCCCGGCTAGCCCGATCCGTGGTGCCAAAAATGGGTATAAACAGGAGCATAAGTTAATTTAATTCGGCATCATGACAAAAATCAGTGCACTCTAAAAATGCTTTGCCTGGTTCTTAAAATATCTAATCAAGCAAAAGAAAAATAAAAAAATATTTTACGTCGAAATAAATAGAGTTTTTTTTTTTTGGGTAACTGAGCTTGAAATCAGAAAAAGACTAACCAAATATATAGCCTACTAGGGGCATACCCCAGGAGGAAAAGGAAAAAAAGAAAAAAGAGAAAATCTAAAATCTAAATAAAATATAGCAGATATTCAATAACGCTCAAAGCACACTTCAAGAAAGCAACACAAATGACACGCAAGCTTTAACTTATTTTGTCTGTTGAAGCCTTCAACATCTTTATTTTCTCTTGAAGCTTCTTCCTAGTCACCTCTGGCAGACGTAGGTGATGTGGAATCACCCACCACCTTGTTCAAGCTTTGACGATCGAGGTCCAATGAAATCGCCTTCCAAAGGGATCCTTGGAGGCTCTCGAAAACGTGTTGATCGACGGAGAGCCCCGGGAGGAAGCTCTTGTTGATTGCTACCCTAACCTTGGACAACCGGAGTATAGACACAAGATACAGGATAAAGTACAACCGAAGGAGGCGTTGTCCCTGCATCATCTTTGTTTGTTGCTTTCACAACGGCGGAGGCACCCGAATCCTCACATCTCTCGAGAATGCCAACTTCGTTTGCTTAGAAGAAACACATAAAGAAGAAAAGATGGCCAAAGGAGTTCTTTCGGCTTTCTTCCTCTTCACCTCGACCCATTCATCCAAACAAACAGAGTAAAGTGGCATTGGAAGAGTATTTTGATTTGGTGGTGATAATGGGGCTTCTTTTTTTTTTTTATTATTATTATTTTTAAAATTTTTATTTTTATTTCTATGGGTTCTCATGCACTAGCCAATATGCCCTTACTCCATTTGTGGCCTAAAGCAAAATCTCACAAGACTGAGGTCTGTTTACGTTCAATATAATTTTTATTACAGTGTATAATTTTCACAATAAATTTTGCTCTTTTAGAATTTTAAACAAAAAGTGGAAATGTAGATTTTTTTTAAAATTCATTAATCGGAGTAATCAACAATTTCAATTGTAACTTCACACATGATTCCCCAATTAGTATTACAGTTCAGTTTCAACCCAATTAAGGAGTGAGACTTTTTGAACCAATTTCTATTAGAATTTGCATTCCCGTTATATAGTTAAACAGAACATGTATCAAACACATGGATGCGAATCAAAAATAAAAAATAAAAATGAAGATACAGATGCGTTTGAAGCTGTTTAGTTAACACGTGTGAATTTCCTAGTGTGGATGCGACGTGAATCAAAGGACTCAAGATATATTCGACAGATTTTCAAGTGTGAATCCGACATAAATAGCTTAGACTACTCAAGATATAATCGGAAGATGTGTTTAAGCCGTTTACAAGTATGAATTTTGCGGTGTGAATCTGACGTCAATATTCAAATGACCCAAGACATATTCAACAGATGTGTTTGAAGAGTTTAACATGCATAAAATTCACAGTGTGATCGAATCCGACGGGAATCAAACGACTCTAGATATACTCGTATTTGAACATGTGCGTCCCTAACAACATTTTTATTTAGGAGACACATTAGAGAAAGCTGCTCCCTTTTTATGACTTTGTCTCTGCCAACGTCTCATTTAAAAGTCGTGGCCAAAGTCAAAACCGCAAAAAACAAATTAGTGACAAGATGCATAGGGAGGCCCTTTCACTTTCGCTCTCGTTCTCATGGGGCTTCCTCCATGTCTATTTTTTCAGTGTCGGGTGGGTACTACGTGGTGTCCGCTTGGCTCATTCGAATAGTCCATTTTGGTTTTGAACGGTTCGAATTTGAAGAGAAAAAAAAGCGAGAGAAAGAGGAGAGAGAGTGGTGGGGTGAGAGGAGAGAGAGAGTTTTAATCCATGCCGTCTAACACACTTTTGGATGGTTTGGATGGATTGCACGGTCACGTGGTACCCACCCACTATCCAAAAATTTCTCCAAATGATGGAGTTTTGATTGGCGGTCCTATTTCATCACTGTCTAGGAGTCTACGGATTCAATGATCACATCTACCATCTTGTGGTTTCACTTCCGCTCTCGTTCTCATGCGACTTCCTCCATGTCTATTTTTTAGTGCCGGGTGGGTACTACGTGGTGTCCGCTTGGTATATTTAAACCGTCCATTTTGGTTTTGGATGGCTCGGATTTGAAGAGAAAAAAGAGAGAGAGAGAGAGAGAGAGAGAGAGGAGAGAGAGAGTGTTTCAATCCAGGCCGTCCAACACTTTTGAATGGTCCGGATGGGATGCTCGGACACCACGTTTGTACGGCCACGTGGTATCCACCCGATACCCAAAAATTTCTCCAAATGATGGAGTTCTGATTGGCGGTCCCATTTCATCACCGTCTAGGCGTCTACGGATTCAATGATCACATCTACCATCTTGTGGCATTGATATTGGTGTAAAATATCTTTGCGGCTCTGTTACCTCTCTCATGGGGGCCTGTCCTCATGTGGAATTTTGTTTCAGTTTAGGGTGGAAACCGTCTCGCACTCTCATTTGGGCTTGACCTTATGAGTGGCTTTTAGTTTTGGTTCCAATCTTTGCCAACTTTTTGCCTTGGGTTTACAAATGCCTATTGCAAAACACACACCAATTAGTATTTCAACATATTCGTCATTGTTTACCAGCGTTGTACCCGAACGATGAACGTAACTAAACAAATTCACATTAATTTTTCCGTTCCCAATTACTAATGAATTTCAAACAGTAATGTCACCGTGGTGGTCAATATGCTTTACCAACCAACTGCCCATTTAATGAATGAGGTTGCCTTAATCGTGCAGGGTTCGTAAAAGAGGTTTTTGCACCGTCCCATCTCGTTGTTAGTCTTAGTAATTAACGGTCCGGATTTTAAATAGTTAGACTATCCGTGTGAATAGTTTTAATAAAATCTAGACCGCTCAAAACACTTTTGAACGGGTGAAATTATTTGCCTCTGTGAAAACCTTTAAAGCTTCCGTAGAGAAGTTTTTCCCTAAATGAATTTCAGGAATTTACTGAGAACTTCGTACCTAAACCGCCCCTCTTCTGTAAGTTGGTCCCACTTCTCATTCTTTGGCAAGTTGGTAGTCGGTCCAGTGAGCCCGTTGAGACCAAATATCAAACACCTGACGGGCAAATGTTGCCCTGGCAGCCCAACCAAAGCCCCTAACACTGTAACAGGCAGTATTTGGATCGGACTAAATACATGGTATCGTCCTCGACTCCTCGTGAAGCCCGACAATCCCCTGGTCCATTCGGGCTTTGAATTTGGATCAAGTACAGGGCGTTGGGTTAATCATCCATCAACACAATTGATACTGTACTTCAAAACAATATCACCGTGTTTGGTTTGCATTTTGAGATTAAGATTAAAAAGTTCTATGGGTTTGCGTAATTTTTCGTCTTTAGTAAATTTTTTAAAAATTTTAAAAAACTCTTTTACTTTTTGAATAAAGGTGTATTATGTACATCCAAAAAGTAAAAAATTGACAAAAATTCGCTAAAGAAGAAAAAACACGGATGACGAAATAGTCAAAATTTTTGGAGAGATTATTTCTGAGAGCAGAACCAAACAAAGTGTATGTGTTTTGTAGAATAATATTATTTTGATTGGACCAGGGTGGCCTGCCCGTGTCACTCCCCCACTTAGGGGGTGTTCCAGTTTGGCTTCTTTTTTTAAAAGTTTTTGTTCTTCAATTTTCAAACTCAAATATAACAAAAATGAAAAATAATTTTTTGATTTTTTTGCTCCGTATAAAAGATCTCAATGAAATCTATTAAACAAGATCCATATTGGTGAGAAAATTATTTGCGTAAATATATGATTTTTGGGCTTAAAATTACCTTCTTTTTCTTAAAGTTCTTCTTTTTGAAACTAGAACGGCCCCTTATTGGCTCCGTCCTATGTGTATTGTAACTTAGAGAGGGAATGTCACGCCCTCGATTTTTAACATGAATACATAAACCATTTTCGATAAAAGATCCTCGCATAAGGTAAATGATAATACCCAAAATGATTTCCCATCAGTTCAATCTACAAATAAGTCCCCAGTTTTAGATAATTACAACTTTGGCACCACGGCCCAAATTAACCAGATACAAGTACAAAGTGTTCAGAACATTACACACTTTCTAGTCAAAAGAAATTTATGAATAATTAGTTACAAAGCCATCTTTGATCAAAAGTAAGTCTATCACAAGATGAATAAGTAACTAAAAGATGTTAGCTTCCAAAAATATCTTCATGACCAAGCACACCATTGCATGTAATCTATCGCTCAGCATTAGAATCTGAAAAGAAGGATTTTGTTGAGTTATACTATCCCAGTAGGAAAATCTTTACCAATTCTCTATGTAAGCATGATGAAATGTGCAGATGAAATGAAGGTAGAAGTTATAGCTCAAACAATGGAAACGTGTGATTCAAGGGTATCGCAACATTCAATATGATCATTCTAACACATGCCTATAGCTCAATGTACTACCAAGTCCTCACGGTGTCAAACGACTCAAATAACCTCGACACTTCTCACTATCGCTAACTCTCCCTTCCGGTATTTCCACCCCTTGCGTTACCGTACAACACCACGAGGATTACCATGTTACCACTCCTTGCGTCACGGTGATCCCAAAAGACTCGGGTCACCGAATTACCACCCCTTGCGTTATGGGACCGGCTAAGTCTTCGTATTACCACCCCTTGCGTTACGAGACTCCCTAAATTAACTCCCGACACGAACAACCACTTCCTCACTCAATGAACATGCCAATGATATCATAATTATGTCATAAACGTTCGTAATTAATCAAACCCTCACAAGTTGCATCTTATTAACATTTTAACCAAGTAAACCGTTATTCACCCTTACTAACGGTAGGTCGACGGATCAAGGACAACATGAATGGATCATAGGAAATCAAGTGAACATGCTAGGGATAGGTTTGGAAGTGTCCAAAAGAAGTTAAAGGTGATAGAAGTCAAAACAGTTGAAATAAGAGCAACTTGGGCAAAACTGTCAGAAAGCCAAAGAGTATTGATACGGAAATGGAGTATTGATATGGCAGAGTCTGGAGTATCGATACGGAAATGGAGTATTGATACGGCAGAGTCTGGAGTATCGATACGGAGATTTGCGTATCGATACGGTTACGTTATGTCAGATTTTGATGCTACTGGAATGCAGATCCTCTCAGCGTATCGATATGTCAAAAATTGTATCGATACGGGGACATTACGAGCAGCGATTTAGTACAGAAAACTCAAGAGCAAGTACAACACAATAACCAATGATTCAAAGCACGAATCCTACACCAAAACAACACATTCACATAATAAAGTGGCAAAGAAATCCTTACCTCGAGATGGAAGCTTCAAAGTGAGAGATCAAGCAAGCAAGCCCCAAACTTTTGAAATCAACTGAGATCTACTTCCCGAGCCTCTCCCCGCGCGATACGAGCCAGGGGTTGCGCAGAGGAGGTGAAATGAGGGTGGGTTATTGAGAATTTTGAGGTATTTTGGTGGGTTTTTGAGAGAGAGCAAAAGAGAGAGAGAGTGAGCCGAGAGGGAGAGATACACGACTGGAGAGAGAGAGAGGGATACAAGGGAGGAAAATGATTCTCAACACACACTCACCACTATTTATATCCTTTTATCTTTAAATCACACACCCACTCCCCCAATCCTCTAATTCTAACACTTCAATCCTCAATTCAATTTACCACCAAATAACCCACATTTTTCTCAATTAGGCAATTAATAAACATTTCAATAATTAAAAATTGTCCGGGTCTCTACAGGGAAGTCTGGGAAGAGGAGGAGAGAGAGAAATTTAAAAGAATTCCTCTTCAATGTTTTTGATTTATTAGTGGAAGAGGGGAAAAAAAGAGGAGAAATTTATCTTTTCTTTTACTATTAGTTTTCTGGTAAGATTTCCTTCAACCTTCTTTTTCATTTTTGTAAAACCAAACAAAAGGAAAACAATACACTTTCTTCCTACTTCCCTCTTACTTTCTCGATCTCATTTTCTCTCCTTTTCTCTTCCCTTTCCCAACTTCCAAATACATTAGACAACTAATCTTTTAGGCCTAATGGAAATGTTATCGACAGAATGATATCGATTCGATCACTCAATCCATAATTCCTAGTATTAATGGACATTTGCTGGCATAAGCTAATCTAGTTCCGTTGACGCGGTCTTAAGACTCTTTACAGTGGTCACTACCCCTTTGAATTTGTGAGAAAGGACAGAACGAGAAAATTCTCTTGTTTTGATAACTTGAAGTGGTGAACAATAGTGAGAAATGAAGGAAAAGATGAACTTTTATTGGTCCATTTTTTTTTGATGATATTTAGTCAGAAACAACCATTTTTTTCTCTTCTCTTCATTTGTCACAATCCAAAGGGTCCGTTGGCATTTCAAGCACGGACAGAGCCAGGGGGAGGTCAATAGGGGCGGTTGCTCTTGCAATGAAAAAATAAAACTCTACAATTATAATAAAAAATGTAAATTTTCTATGAAAGTATATAGGCTCGCTCTCTTCTAGTATTTCCAAAACTTTGTGTTGTTATGCATGTTTAATTATTTTAATTTTTTGTCTCAATACATATGGTCGCCCCCGTAAAGTAAAATTTCTGGCTCCGTCCCTGCATCTACCCGTCCAAACCCATTGCGTGTCAAGATGGATGGAGAGGCCCAACTTTAGAATTTGAACTTTAAAGTCACAAAATGACAAACTTGCATTCAGAACATAAGTTTTATTTCGGCCTCATGGCAGTGGCACAAACAAGACAGTGAAGTGTAAAAATGATTTACCTGTTTTTTCAAATATCTTTTTTTTGGTACGTTGGAAATTGCTTTTTCAAATATCTAATCGAGCAAAGGAGAAATAAAAAAGTATGTTGCATCGAAAATTTATGTGGCTTCTGATTTTGTCACTCCCTTTTTTGTTGACGCCAATCCCTTGCAAGTGTATTTTTGGTGCAAAAATACACGTGCAGGGGCGTGACATTAACAAAAAAGGAAGTGACAAAATCATTTTCCATTTATATTTTTATAGTTTGCAGTGCTAAATGGGCAAAAATTTTATTGGGTTCTCACGCACTAGCCTATATGCCCAACTCGATCTATTTGTGGCCTAAACGAAAATTTCACAAATTGAGGTCTTGTTTACAATCCAATGGAAATTTTATTTAAATAGGGAGTATAGTTTTCACAATTTTTTTTTTTTGCTCTTTTCGATTGAAAACAAAAAGACTTGTCTCAAAGTGGAAATGCAGAATGTCTTTTCAAATTCATTCATCGGATTGATCAATTACAGTTAAGTTTCAACCCTCTATCATCAAATTTTGACAATATATATTAACCCACTATCATCAATTATGGAAACTCAATATGCACGTTATCCATGCAAAAAGCAGATTAATGAGACATCTTTGTCTATCCAAACGAGCCACACTCTAGCAAGCAACGGGCGGGTAAATGGTAACCGTCATTTATTTTACCATAAAAAAATATGATTCGACCAAAATTTTACTAATGTTGGATCAACCTGAATCTTCAATATATTGTGTTAAATAGTGGGGAATTATATTTTGCGTTACATGAAGAACATAAATATGAGAGGACACGCTAACTCTTAAGGTGGGCTTGACCATAAATATTGCTTGATCCTCTTTCATCACATCATATTGTGTTAAATGGGCTCTTAAAGTGTAAGTTGTATTAATACCTAACTACAAGCGGAGTTCAATCTTGTGTGCTAAGTCCAGGCTAGAGCTAGTCTCCTGATCTAAAAATAGTTTGAGCAATTGCCAAAAATGGCGAAATTTGCAAAAATTAGTACTCCAATGGTGTGCTATTTTTGCTGCTGCTGCTTCTTCTTCTTCTTCTCCTTCTTTTTGGCTTTGGCCATTTATCTTGTCGTGTTCTCCAAAAAATGGCACCAATAATTTGTCATTTGGTGTCACATCACCAAACCTACAACCAATTTCAAATGACCAACAAATGATAGTTGTTTTGGAAAAACCATTGAATTGTTAGAGGTAGGTGTGCACTCTTTTTTTTTTTTTTTTGGTTAAAAGGGTAGGTGCACATTCTACTGCACTAGCTAGAGTCTAGAGCGTTTGTTATATTGGGCATAAATGTTGAATAGAGTAGGCCAACTACATGTGTGATCAATTAGAGTATTTTATGGCTTTGGCCCCAGTATTGACTACCTACAAGCCTCTCTTTTTTGGCCAGATGATATACATTAGTAGAGTGTTAATATGTTAGTCAACGGATGAATGTGTTTCAACTATCCGTAACCCTGAACCTAAAATCTGTTCTTTAGGAGACTCGAACATTGGTCACCATTGAGAAGAGAAGTGAATATTCCACTTGTGCTACAAGCCCACAATGCTTGAATAAATGTGCTAACCAAGCCCACCTAAGTCATTCAAGTTGAAAAACTCAAAGTTCAGAGAATTAAAGTATATGGCAAAGTTGATGCCAAAAAATGGCAAAGGCCATATTCGGTGTTATATTTAGCTGCTATTTCATCTTTGTCAAAATCATCCCATAAAACTGAAATGAGTTCTAGTTAAATAATCGATCCGAATATTAAAACTTAAACTTGTACATATAAGAAGTTACTTGGCACGGGGCTTCATTTTCCCCTAAAAAAGAGTTTAGCCGGCCATGGGCTAATGGTGTTTATGAGCTTCCCTTCTTCTGTTCCCAGCCGAATTGCCCTCTCGTGCGGCCCCTTCTCCCCCTTTTATATGTGCTGCCTAGAATTTGTCTTAGGAGAAACCATTTCCTTCTTTGTAGACTTCTTTTCCTAACAAAAATGTTAGAATCTATATTACATTACACAACGGTTTTGTAAAATGTCTCTCTCACAGCTGTTCTTCGTGACAGGTTGAAGGGTTGTGATTGAATTGTGTTATAATCCTTCGTTCCTAGGGCTCGGATTCTCCCCTTATGAGTTTTGGTAGTGGGGAGTCCATTATGGCACTCTTTTTGGACAAAATTGAGTGTTTTCCAAGGGGTGAAGATTGATTCTCTCGGATGGAATTGATGATGGATTGAAGAATATCAGTTTTGGTTTTCCAATTTGATACGATTTCTCTCTTTTACAGTAGTATTTCAAATTCAAACTGAGGTTCCACTAATATGAATTGGGTTAGCCCTCAAAGGATTCTGATCTCCGGAAGGAAGAAATGAAGGAAAATGAAGTGCGGAAACTCCTCCAGTGGATATAAAAGCCAAAAAAATGAGGGATTCTTCTTGGCCGGTCCTATGGAAGAAGTGATGCAGGAGCATAATGATTCCGGCTGAACTGAAAAGTCTTTTAATCATGTCTTTTCAATTTTTAAAGTTTATTAAATTGTGTCTTTTTATTTCTAAGGTCAAGTACTTTGCATGTTGAGTCTTAGTAGTTCAATGATTCTTTTCTAGTATTAATTGTATTGTAGGAGAATCCAAAGGTCTTATGGGGAAGGCTAAAGGTTGCGTCTAGAATCATCCATTTGTTAGTATAAACAGGATTGTAAGTCCTTGGAATTATTCAGCTTTTGGTGATTAATTAAATTGAGAGAGTTTTCTCTTTGTTCTTCCAATTACTTTAGTATTCTGCGGAATCAACAAACTTATTGATGCCCTCGGTCCTGGTATTCTTAGTGAATCAACAGGTTTAAGGAAAAATTTTGGTCTCCGGGTATTCGTGCGTGAATCAATGGACTCAAACTCGCGTTATATTTTATTTCTTCAAACTTCCGCTACATCAGTTGGTATCAGAGCTTAGGCTCGTTCCTAATTAACTATGCCGCCAAGAAATAGACGTGTGGAGGAGGTTTATGAGAACAATTACGCAGGATGCAACAACAAATTGAAGCCTTGACTCAACAGACGGCTACGTTGTCTGCAGCATTTCCACAACAACGATCATTTCAGAATCTACATCGTGGGAAGGACAAGGATAGTTTCAAAGTGGACGATGCTACTCTTGAAAGGCTATTTACAACAAAAATTATTCCAGATCCAATTGTGGATTGGAGTAAGCCGCCGATCTACGATGATTGTACTGAAGATGGGCTCCTGATTGTTCCAAAGAAGAATGGTTCTCTCAATAATTCACAAGAGCCAACATTCTCATCAAAGACAGCCTTGGTGTTAACCAAACGAAAATCCGAAGAAAATGATGAACGTGATCTGAGGAAAGGGCAGACGAGACTGGATAATAAAATCAGTTATGTGGATGGAGTGTCACTCATGGTAAGTCGAAGTTTGGGCACGGTCCATGATGGAGATCAAGCTGGAAAGAAATTGGACCATGAGGAGTGTTCCAACATTTTGATGGCAACAAATATGGAGATTGAAGTTGTTTGGTCTAAACCTCCCATATATGATTAATATCCAGGAGAGGAAGTTGATTCGGACGAGTTAAAATTGTTGACTGCTCGCGGCGTCCCCCAATTTCACCCATCAAGCCCGACTGTGAACTCAAATAAACGGAAGGTTGATGATTGAGATTGGCTCGATGAATTGGTCCTAAAACAGCGCATCCGAATTTTTGAGACTTACGGAGTCATTCGAGAGTCTGAATGTAGCTTTGTCTAGACTCCGGAAGTACATGTAATTATGTGTCCGAAGATCTGGTTTCATTTTTGAATCTCTCAACCGAAGATCTTGCTAGTCCTTATCATGTGCATTAGGTGAATTGTAACGATCCGGAATTTCAACCCAATTTTTTTCGAATAAAGAAATTATTATTTTAACTAAATAGTCTATAAGTAATGGATTATTTATAAAAATATAATTCGACTAAAATCTAGATTTATTTTTTTATTAAAATTTATTTAAATGTTACATTAATTAACTTGTGACCGTATAATTGTTGTAATAACCCAAAAATCTTAAATTAATAAAAATATTAAAAGTATTATTTAATTCCAATAATATTAATTTCCTTATTAAATAAATAGTAGATAATTACAAAAAAAAAAATAGTTTCCTATCTAATTATCTCTATAAAAATATTTTATAATTGCATGCATGCATACAATAATTCTAAATCTCCCTCTCCTACTCCTACTCGATCTCTACCTCCTCCGTAACCCCAAAACCGAGTTAGATTCGTCCGTGTAGAAACCCAATTCGATTAGGACTCGATTTAATCTTTCTACATCAAATTCTCCTATAAATACAATACCACTCCGAACCTAGGGCACGTACCATACTCAACACCTTCCACGGAGTCCAAAAGGAGAGAAAAACCCGAGAGAACCGAGCTACAATCCATAGAATTTTAGAGAGAGAAAGAAGGAGAGAGAAAAGTGGGTTTCGTGGTTTCGTTCGTCCGAAACTCAAATTGATCGATTGAATTACTTTCTACAATCCCAAGGATCCCCGAACATCAACCAATTCGGCCCCGAAGTTCCCCGATCGACGGAATTGAAGTCGTCTTCTCCAAATTCAAGTTTTCGATCGAAAACGAATTTAATCCGAACCGAGGTATTATAATTCAATCCGAAGCCTCCTCTAAGTATATTTGATGTTCATAGACATAACCCAATAGGCCCCGTAGTCCCATGCATCAAAAAAGAACCAAAAAAATCAAAAAAACCGAACCCATCCGCGACCTTCGGGTTTCTCCACCGCAAGAACCAGAAAAACCGACCTCGCGGCCGTGAACCTCCCTTCGGCCCAGTTTGCGGTTTTGTAGTGTTTTGTTTCGAATGTGTTTTGCGACCTTCCGAACCTAGTTTTCGACCCCCGAAATATTTTTCCTAGATTACCCACACATCAAAGTTCATACCTTGTTAATTTCATATTTTTTTTTATTTAACTATCTATTTAATTAAATTTAATTAGTTATTGTGTAATCGTTTGTAAACTAAAATTTATTTCGACCTCACAAACTAATCTATAAATCCCCAACCTATTTTTTCTAGACTCCCAACATGTTAAATATCATAACTTACTGATTTCGTAGTTAATTTATATTATTAGCCATTTATTTAATTTTTAAATAAAGTTATAAACGAAAATTTGTAGCGACCTGACAAAAAATATTTTTAATATCAAAAATATTTTTATTAGACTCCTGACAGTTCAAAGGTGATATGCTATTAAAATAAAATTTTATTTATTTGATTTACTATTTATTATTATTTAAGAGATGTTTCTTAATAATAATACTGTAAAATATTATAAAGGAGGTTTAAAATTCCGAATAATTTTATTTAGACTTTTTACAGCTCCAGAATGTTATTCTATAAATATAAATATATTTCTGATTATTTAATTATTTATTGTCTATTTAATCTTGTTTTGCCTATTAATTTAATCTGTTTATTTAAAATAAATTCGTGAGCATCTAAACCCAACTTTTAGCACTCGAACTTATTATAGAGGACTGTTAGGACCTTTATTAAAGTTACGATAATTATCCTAATATTTTTACCTAATTAATGTATTTAATTAGTGTTTAATTAACTTAATTACTTATAATTAATTAACGAAAGTCTATAAAATTATTTTTTAAATCTTAATTAAATAATTCTTACATTCTTAATGACTTTGTGACCATACGAGATTAAAGGCAACGGCCCAGTCATAAAAGGTTATGTGATTTCATTGCTTAATAATTGTTTTGACCCGTCTGTTATTCGTTTTCAATTATTATTGAGATTGATATTGTGTTGATGCTTAATTTGAATGTTAGATTGGACCCTAGGGACATGGGGTGGTATGCGAAATAGAAATCACTTAGACAATGCTAAGTAATGGATAAATTGTGAAGTTTCTTTCTGTTTAGAGGTTGCCTGCAGGCGTGATATGAGAAATGATGAGATTGTGATGAGAATTGAAACTGGCGAGAGTCCAGTGATGAATTGAAACCCAAGTGAGAGTCCAGTGATGAATTGATAGACTGGCGGGTGTCCAGTGATGATTGTGAAATGGTTGTGATGTGGTTTATAAGATAGGCGAACCCTAGTTGTGATTCCGGCATGATAAGCTTACCCCTTGTTGTAGTTATTGGGGGTGCACACTCGGTACATAACTTAGGTGTTCCTGCGACAACAAAGGGAAGTGATCTCATGGGACTGAGCATGGCTAGTGGTTGGGGAGGAAAGATCTCGTGGAGAGATCTTAGATTTCATGTTAAGTTAATGGATAGCAATGAATCAAGTTATGTGAATTATCTCTGTTTTACTTTTCGCACAATATATACTCTGTTTGCTTGTTAGTTGTAAAGTAAGAGGGGTGGTTGGGTTGGATTATTTTACTGGGTGATTTATCACTCACGGATACGTCTGTATCCTGGCAAATCGATTGCTTCGGCGATCAATTTGCTAGAGGGCGCAGGATTCAATGGAGGAGATTCAACGATGATGCAATTCGACACGAAAAGAATATCAGTAATGAAGATCGAGGATGCTTAGGATTCGTATCAAGATTAGAGTCAGCTCTGAAGTTAGTGTATTTTGATTCCGTAAAACTATCTTGAGATTGTATTAGCAAAAGCTTTATTTTGGAAAATCATATTTAGTTAGCAAATTTTCTTGAGAAATTATTTTATATTGCACCTGAAAAGTCGGGGCGTTACATGAATCACGAGGCAAGAACATTGGTGACTAAGCGATGTTTAGTCGAATTCTCCATTGGATGCCAATATGAGGACAAGATTTGGTGCGATGTGATGCGAATGGACACATGTCATATTTTGTTGGGGCGACCATGGCAATGGGACCGCAATGTTTATTATCGTGGGCGCGATAATGTTTACGTGTTAAAAGTGAATGGAGAACCTATAAAATTATTTCCAAAAGTTGAAAAAATGAAACGAGAGAGGTTTTTGCTGGTCGAGGGGAAAGCATTTGCAAGGAAAAAGAGGGTAAAATTTGAAGTCAGTGCCAAAGACTCGAGGTCGAGTCTTTTTCAACCCGGGGAGGATGATGCAGGAGCATAATGATTCCGGCTGAACCGAAGTGTCTTTTAATCATGTCTTTTCAATTTTTAAAGTTCATTAAATTGTGTCTTTTCATTTCTAAGATCAAGTATTTTGCATGTTGAGTCTTAGTAGTCCAATAGTTCTTTTTTAGTATTAATTGTATTGTAGGAGAATCCAAAGGTCTTATGGGGAAGGCTAAAAGGTTGTGTCTAGAATCATCCATTTGTTAGTATAAATAGGATTGTAAATCCTTGGAATTATTCGGCTTTTGGTGATTAATTAAATTGAGAGAGTTTTCTCTTTGTTTTTCCAATTACTTTGATATTCTGCAGAATCAACAAAGTTATTGATGCCCTTGGTCCTGGTATTCTTAGTGAATCAACCGGTTTAAGGAAGGATTTTGGCCTCTTGATATTTATGCGCAAATCAACAGATTCAAACTCACGTTATATTTTATTTCTTCAAGCTTCCGCTACATCAAGAAGACCATGTCCCATTAAGTCTTTGCTCACAAATATGCACAAATATTTTCCCTTGGGGTCCTATTGCACGCGAGCACATTCTTCCTCTCTCTCCTCTTTGTCCAGTTGTCCTGTTAGGGTTTCCCACGCGCCTTTTTTCTCCGCCCCTCTTTCTCTCTTTTCGATGACCCTCTCTCTCTTGTCGATAGTACAAAAGCAATAAAAAAGGAAAGGAAGGGAAAGTTGTACCCATGTGATGTGACTATTCATTCTTTCCTTCCCACGCTTTTCTCTCCTTTCCATCTCTTCCTCTGTTTTTTATTTTATTTTATTTTTTATTTTGAAGCTTAAAACCTTATAATGTTTTTATACAAAAACTTCTATTTGTACATTAGTATTTATTTTATAATTAATAGTCCAAATTTATAATTAATAGTGTTAATTAACAGTTTTAATTAAATAATTAACATTCAATGCTCCCTCCATCCCATTTTCAATAATCCCTACGAATATTCATACAATTTTAAATCCCCCAAAAAACTTATTTTTACATATTATTTTTTAAAATTGAGTACATTTGGTGTAAAAAAATATAATAATATATAGAAACATATTTTTTTAGAGTTTGAAAATGTACGAAACCCCGTAAGAGACATTTAAAGTGGGACGGAGGGAGTAATAAACAGTATTACTTTCTCATATACATAATTTTATATTCAATATGGTACTTGTTTGATACATTTTGTCGAGTAGATTGCAAAGATATTTTTTTCATGAAAATTGAATATATAAAATAAAAAGTAATAAGGATCTTAAGATTTAAAATAGAAAGTGGTGTGTGTAAGAGAGAGAGAGAGAGAGAGAGAGAGAGAGGGATGCAAATACACGTCAAAAAGAAAATAGGGAAATCAGACTTGTGAATGTGAACATTGAAATTGCATTCATTGTAGGGAGGGGGTTGTGTAATGGTGACTGATACGGGCGTATGCATCAAATGCAAGAGTGTGTGTTAGAGCATTAATGCGTACATGGTGGAGAGAGAGAGAGAGGGAGAGATGCGCATGAGCTATTTTGGAGAGGACTTAGTGGGGCATTGCACTTAGGGTCTGTTTGGAAGCAGTAGTATGAAGGGGGATTAGGATATCCCCCTCCTAATACGTGGTGTTAAGGCTATGGCGTGGTTTGGCAAGTCCAAAACGAGAGTGTATATCTTCACACGGTCCATACTTAATCCCCCTTAATACCCCCTAAGGGGGATTACACATGGCTAAGGTGGGAGCCGGCTATGTGTAATCCCTCTTTATAATACCCCCTCCCTCTTCCATTTAACTACAAAACAATCTTATCCCTCCATTTTATACCTCATCCAAACCAAGTATTATTTAATCCCCCCATCACATTAATGTGGATGCACCCTTCTTACATAATTCCTCCTACTATCCAATCCCCACTTCTTATATAATACCTCCAAACCAAGAAGATAAAGACTTGGTGGGCTATAGACTTCAAAAACACGACTGGACCATCATTTTCTCAAAAAATGAAGTGCAGAAACTCCTCGGCATTGGGCCCACCATTTCATGCATTTTGCTCGGTGAAATGGTGGACCAGTGCTGACGTATAATGATGTTTCCATTTCCTCTTTTCCCTTCTTTAATCTGGACCGAATAATATGGAAAATAGCAATATCTTAGGGTTCTAATGCTACCCAATCAATTCCAAAGGTGATTGGAACACCCCCACGTGCATATGTTCTTTTTTTTTTTTTTTTTTTCCCAAAGGAAATTCGCTCACGAGCATCGGCTTGACATCAAATAAAATCCGACTTAGCGCTCTAGGAATTATTCAACGGCCGAAATATCGATTGTTATAATCTTTTTCTTGCAAAATAATAGTTCAACGTAAATAATTAAAAAACTAACAATAATTTCTAATTAAGCAAAAATATATATAGCCGGCCATTTATGCATCTATCCGTGCCAGCAAGTCCTACAGCTCATTGGAAACTCAAAATGGATTTGGGTATTTGGATGAAACCTTTAGGTTCGGCCTTTTCTCCGGCGTGTGGGAACAGGAGTATATTAAAAAGTTAGGACGAAACCATTTCCTTGTTAATTTTAAAAATGTTATTCCAACCAAGCACAGCCTTTTTATTAAGTTCTTACGCACGTGAGAAAGCCTGCGTTCTTATAAATTTATAAGTCTAAAATTTATTTCAGTATTATTTATTTTCAAAATTTTTTGTTTAGCTTTTCGTCATCGTAATTTTTGGGGTTAATCAAATCGTTAGTCTCGACTAGACGAATCGAAAAAGTATAAAAATGCGGACCGATGTTAAAAAATTCAAATAAGGCGACACTTTAGACAAATAAGACAGTTGTTTAATACTTTTCTCATCTTTAGTGAATTTTTTTTTTCGTTTATAATGATTAATCCAAACAATATCACTTGAATCTAACAAAAATTCAGAAAAGACGAACAAAACACACAAACAAAGTGAGTAAAAAAAATTAAGTTTACAAGAATTAATGAGGCCTAATTATCACTTTTTGTTTGGCTTTGACTTTATGAGAATTTTTGGATGCCAAGCGGGTACCACGTGGTGGTGCCCGTCGGCGATCCCAGCCATCCAAACGTGTTTTGGACGGACCAGATTTATACCTTCCCTCTCCTCTCACCCAATTACTCTATCTCCTCTTTTTGGAAGGGTCTCGTTGTCATTTACAATAATTCATTTTCTAGCAGAACGAATTCTGTCTTTGCCATCCAAACACTCAATACTCAATAGGAACATGAAAAATGAGTTAATTAATTTTCTATCCAAACACCCCCCTAAAAAAGGCAGTTGGTGGATATTGATTTTGATTTCCGCCCAAATAACAAACCCGTCCATGTGAGGTGAATGACTACCTGTGGCTGTTAGGGCTCATAAACGAACCAATCGAACCGCTCGAGTTCAAGGTCGTGTTCGCTCGTTAAAATCTCGTTTAAGATCAGTTTGGTACATAAACAAACTAAGCTTGAAAAGATTTTTGAAACTTGTTAGGCTTTCGAACCAAGCTCGAAAAAAATACTGCTCGACTTGTTTGACTTTTGTTGGTTGAAAATTCAAGTTACTCAAGATCGGTAGCTCGATTAAAGCTCACTCGAGATCAGTGCGTCTCATAAACAAGCCCTAGCTCGAACATATTTTTTAAAACTAGTTAAGATTTTAAACAAAGCTTTAACAATCAACTGTCCGGTTCGTTTATCAACACTACTACTAGCCCAGCGTTTGAGCTCGTGCTAGTTATGCTCAAGGCTAAAATCGTAACTACGCTTCCAAAAGATGCCAAAAAAACTCAATCCTTTTTCCTTTGCCCTCCACTCACAGTTCTTCTTATCCATTCTGCAATCGTTATGATCCGATTTTGACTATCACCAAATTTCTGGAAGAAAGGACGTGAATGCCGTATGACGGATTAGATTAGCTAACACGCATGACGCATCACAAAATATCTCCTGCCCGCTTCAAAGTGTTTTCCACACTTCTCTCTCTCTCTCTCTCTCTCTCTCTAAGATCACAGTTTTCACCGAATTCTCTAGAAGGACGTGAATGCAATGTAAATTTACACAAGATAATTGATTTTCACACTTTCTATTTTATTAGGTTTCGCGCGCTTGTGTGTGTAATTGTACTCAATTTTCTGTCATCTTATGATGTGCACTTATAATTTAACCTTCCAAGTGTAATAAATTTAAGCATGAAAGGCTAACATTGTAAATTTACATAGAAGAAGACAGAAGAATGTGTGGTTATAAAAACGAGTGTGAAAACTTGTGATAACTCAATTTTTACCTTAAAAAATTAAAAATACGATTATTGAAAAAATATCTTGAAATGCTGACACCGCGGTTAGATCCAAAATAATTTTTCTAGTCTTCAGTAAATTTTAGACAAATTCCTAAAGTACAAAGTTCGGACATCGCAACTTTTCTGAAATTTCATTTAAACTATTAAGTTGATATTTTTCTGAGGCTTGGCGATGTGGGCATATATTTTCCAAATGAGATCGATTCTTTATAAATGCTATGTATATAGCAATATTACCCATGTAGACAAATCCAATAGGGTAGTAAATTAAGGAGCCAACTTTAAGCGAGCCGCTTACTATTAAAATTTAGAGAGTATACTAAGTCATGACTCTAAGGTTTATAAAAATTAGAGTATTTTCGGTGTACCTATCAATTTCTATTTTACAGATATCGTCCCAATCCTATTAACAACAACGTGGCTCGGGAGTGAGACACGAGTCCCTGCGAGACAGGAAGGCGTAAGGGTTAAAAGAATAATCCAGAAAGAATCAAATTAGATATCCAATAGATATAGTTGGATTTTCTTAGATTATATAAGATTTGATTTAGATATTATTAGATCGGGACGGTTCCGGGGATATTTAAAATAACATCTAAAAAAACACTACAAATCTCAATTTCATAGTTTTCGATCAAATTTTGATGATCTGAGCCACTCAATGTGTGCAAAATGTGATTTTAAGGGTATCTTCAAGAAATCAGCAAAAAATAATTACCGGGAAGTGCTTGTTTTGACCAGTTTTTAATTGAATTGTTCGGAACTGTTCGGATCAAGCCCTTTCCGGTCATATTTTTTTTCTGATTTCTCACGGGTACCCTTAAAGTCACGTTTTAATCACATTGAGTGACTCGGATCATTAAAATTTGATCGGTAATTATGAAGTATTTTTTAGATGTTTTTATAGATGTCCTCGGAATCGCCCCGTTATTAGATAATTGTAGATTATTCTAGATTTTTTTAGATATGATTAAAATACACTTTAAATTTTGTGAGCTTCCTATAAATAGGCCTCCCCTCTATGTACAACACACCACAACATACACATAGTGCAAAACTCTCACCACTCACTCTCCCTATCCTACCAGACAGATACCATCTTTTTTTGACATAATCTCATTGCCATCTTTATCTTTCCTAAAATTTTACTCCACCTCACCATCTCCACAGAGACATTTCCCCTCCACTTTGCCACTCCCGGCCAAACGCGTCCCCGGCGATCACACCACTTTCCGGTGAGCACCCTCTCTCGCACGACTATATAAGGAAGCAAGAAAGAAAAAGAAGAAAAGAGTAGATTGAAAGATAATGGAAATGGACAGAAATACATATATTAATATATATAAAATTATCGGCAGCTATATATACTGCCATACTTCTTCTTCTCTTCCTCTTCCCAATTTTCTTCTTCCTTTGTCAAACCATCGACGAGCGCCGCAACACTTGCACCACCATAATCACCACCACCGTAACAGTACCATAACCACCATTAGCCACTACAACCACCTTGCGTCACCACCCTCACAACCATCACCACCATCCGAACCACCACCAGTCCACCGCCATTTTCAGTTCACAACCCGAATCAACATCCCCACCAAGTGACACCCACCTCCACCACCATTCATGGTTCCGCCTCTCCGTCGCCGCTACCGATCACCGCCGCCACTCGAGGCCACTTCCGGGCAATTCCCGCATCTCTCTCTCTCCTCGTTGTTGTGTTCTTCTTGAATAGTAAAATAATATAAAATTGTAACAATATTACTATTATTATTATAGAAATAGAAAAGGAAAATAATAATAATCAATAAACAATTAAGTTGAAAATCAATTAATTAATCTTATCGCATAATTATGTGGCCTAACAGTTCCGATAATTAATCAATTGTAACGCGTGGTGTAACGACCCTTATTTTCAAAATCTAGAATAAAAATATTTTTACATTTAACGCTGTATTTATTTATTTATTTTTGTGTGAATATACTTATAATGAAACTACAATAATCATCATATTTATTTAATCATTTGAATGTGTGATTATATGTTTTTAGTGTAACTAATTAGTGAAATTGGGCCTAAAGATCCTAACCAAATTTCGGCTTCTATAACTAACACCCATCCTATTATCCTAAATAAACACCTCTACCATCGTCCACCCTTAAACCCAATGAACCGCCACCTATTTCCATCACCGGGTCTATCACCCATCACCCTCCAATCCATCACCCCTGGCTTAGCTATTTTTGGCCGATGTTTTTTCATAGCCAATAAGATCTTGACAAACTACCTAGAAGCCTTCCTCCAACCATGGGACAAAAGCCATAAACTCTCATCCTAATATCTACCAAACTATAATTCTACACTAAAACCTCTTTATTACTCCCCATTTTTCCACTTCTTTGTTCCTTCGGCCGGAGACAGAGGGTACCAAACCATTTCCTTATTTCTTGCTTTCTTCCATCATTTGTATCAACAACAGCAACATCATCCCTTACCCTTTTATTTTCTTTCATTGCTTTTGCCGAGAGAGAGAGGAGGGCCGGGTTACTGGGAGGAAGGAAAAAGAGGAGGAGAAGGAATAGGCCATACACCATTACCGTGCAGTGCACACCGGAGCTCCGAATCGCCACCGTATCACCACCATCGGGTTCCACCATTGTCGCCACCGCTCACCTCTATTTTCTTTAAATCTTAGCTAGAACTCCAAGGATCGAGGTAGATTTCTCATTACCCCGTAACTCTAAGTATATTAGAAGTATATCGTAGTGTAACCGTGGTTTGAATTGAGACCTCACAATGAAACTAGAAACCTTGAGAAATTGTTTTGAGTTAGACAAAACATTACGGACGTGAACCACGGCCTTACAACCGTAACTTAGCACCCTGCGGCCGCCATCTTTCCTGTTCACTTCCGCAAGCCTACTCCCTGGACAAAAACGTTTTGTTTTTAAGTTGAACTAGCTTGATCAATGATTGTTATGACTTGCTTTGTTACCATTAAACTGTTACTTACCATTTCTTGTTATTGGTACTAGATTAGCTTGTATGAGATAATAAAATATGAAATCTGTTATTATAATTAGTCAACTCGAGTGTAGAAATTGATTAGAATAATTTTATAAGTAATGAGTTGAGACCATATGGGTCAAAGATTAAGAGGATAATGATACCTAGACATTTATGCAAATACATATGAAGGTAAAGTATTAAAGTAAAAAGAACAAAGTAGCAGTTGCCGACCAAAAAAAAAAAAGAACAAAGTAACAGTTTCATGGGAAGTTAATAAAGTAAAGAATTCATGTGGTTTCAGTAAGGATTAGTAATTTTGTGAAGAGAAATCCCACCTCACTGGGTATATAAACTTTTGTCTGATTGGATGAATAAAAAGGTTTTGTAAGTAAAAGGAATATTAATTTTACTAATATAAGCCTGACAGTACTAAAATTATTAAAGATACCCTATGGTTTACAAAATGACTCGTCAAATCTCAAAGTGCTAGAAATTACTAAAATGAACTAATGTGCTAAATCGTAATGAAACCAAAAGTCGCAAGGACAAATCCAAACGTTCTATGTGTTACTTAAATTTTCTTATCAACTGTTGTTCTTGAAATTATCGATCATATTATGTTAGTGAAGTTTACCTTATTGATGAATATGTTGAGACTGTACTGAGCTATATTGAATTTATGCTCATGGAATTGGTATACGCATGTAGAAGGTCTCATCGACATTGTCAATTGAATAAAAGATGGTGAAATTCGCAAAAGTATGTTGCTGTGATTATGAGTCATGACTATGACAAGGATTACCAAATGGGGTTAAATTGTGTGAAAGGGTGCTAACAGGGGCCCGTGTTGTGTTGATTTGCACTTTCCGAGGAGTTGTGCTACTTTGTACATCCTCATGTGCTGCTTTGCACATCCTGAGGAATTGTGCTGCTTTGCACATCCTCATATGCTGCTTTGTGTATCCCGAGGGATCGTGCTGATTTGTACGCCCGGGGGGGTGGGGAGAGTGAATCTCGTGAAAGTTTTGGTACGATGATTAATGCGTGAGAATGGTTAAAAACAAAAAAAACAAAAAAATAGTAAGGATGCACTTAAATTAAGGGCTAGATAATGAAATGACTATCTTGTAAATCCTGTTTCGATGTTGTACGTATTCAATTCTGTTTCCAATTATTGTCTTTGTTGTTATTGTATTGTAATGTAAGGGTTAAAGGGTAGGAGATTATCTATTGAGTGTCAAAACTCATTTTAGTGCCATTTGGCCTGGCGTTTCATGCCAGGTATTCAGGAGACGAGAGGTGATCAACACTTTGGGGAAGAGAACCCAGTTGTTGAAACTGATCACAAAGAAGCTTGGAACCCGTATTGGAATTAGAGTCCTGCTTACCATTTTTGTTAAATTAATTAGTTGTTAGACTTCGGTACCCGTACCCTTAGATGCTCTGATTTATTTTTAGTACTGATTTCAAAGTTTCAAGAAATGTAATTTTAAGTGATTAACTTCTTCTTTTGTAAGGCTCAAATTATGCTTATCTTTAATTTGAATTTTAAGACTTCCGCTGTTAAACTCTGTTTCGAAGATTAATTACCATAAAATCATTTTTAAAATTTATTAAATCAATTTGAAATGATTTAATTAATGTATCCAAAAATCGGGGCGTTACACGAGGTTAGTTGTGCTGCATTGTCGAGGTGAGTTACGAATATACTCTGACTACACAATTCATACAAATTGTTTTGAGATTGTTTTTATAAAATGTTATGTTTGGGTATAAAACGAAAAATAAATGTCTCTACGAAAGCGTCATAGTGCATATTAAACACAATTTTGCGAAAATAAATTTTAAAAGAAAAAATATGGGATTAATTTTTGGAAAGAGAAACAAAAAGTTTTGTGGCAATATCTGAGCAACGAGTTATTTTTGGGCGGTGAGTTATTTATGGGCAGTGAACTGCTCTTGGCGCCTATCGATGGATACTGCCGGGTATCCCTTTGGAATTGATATCATTCCCCTTGTTTTGCTATGGTCGCTTCCTATGCTACCGCTAGTATTTCACCCATTACGGATTCGAGCTTGAGAGTTGCTAATAAATATTGTTGATTTTATGACTACGAAATTTTTTATTTTGATTATACCACATACGGTTTATGTTTATGCCACGTTTTATGGTGATTGTTTACGCTCTGTATGTTTATTTAAATTATCCCATGTTATTATGTAACCTGTGTATATCGTAACTTACTGGATTGGTTTTGTGTTTTCATAAAACCTTTTCAGGAAATCAAGATTAAAGAAGGTTTATCCGTTGCGTAGATATCAGTTGTCATGGCTAAATAAGGAAATAATGTGTTAATAAGTGGCGTTTGTATGTGCGAGCCACAATTATGTAATTTTAAAGTTGTAATTGGTGAGAACGCTAGACAGCTCTGATTCCTCTGAATATAATACTTTATTTTTAATTTACGGTCCTAGGAGTTTTGAATAAAAAAAAATTTGGTTGTGTGATATTGAGACTTGGGGTGATTTTTTTTAATCACTGGCTATGTCACGAACTTATATCCATCGGTAGAGTCGTGAAAAAACCACTCCCTTCACATGATCCAAATGTGTTTTATGTGTAGAGATTAGATTAACTTCCACGCTTCAAAATGCATGTTAGGCTTTCTTTTTTGTTCTTTTTAGGATCATAGGAGGAGATTCTGTAGATAATGTTAACCAACCTTCGGCAACTTGATGAGCATGTGCGATGAAGTATAATAAAAAAGAAAGATTTGAAATACACTATCCTATTTGGGTGTGAATATATGTTATGCCAATATTTGGTGAATGTTACGTCTTCTTAGCTGAAATGTTACGGCCAATATTGGTAAATGTTACTCATTTTTGTGGTTACCGATGCATATGATATACTCTTCTTTAGATGTTACGCCTATTGTGCTAAAATATTATGCTTCCTTTTTATGAAAGGTTACGTCTCTTCGTAGCGAAATGTTAAGTCTCCTTTTGGTTCAATATGTTTTGTTGTTTTGCGGTGAACATAACACATTTTTTATAATATCGGAAGAAGTAATTATTCAGTACCCTTGAGGTACGACCATGTGGTGCCCCATGACCATACTCCATTACTCATTGCTGTGGGATTCATACACTTTGAATGTATGGTGAAAAAGGGTCTTGAAGTACCAGGTGCCCGCAAAGAGCATATGAAAATTTGTGTGTGACAAGATACATGTTACATTCTCCGCTCTCCTTTAAATCTACCTGCCTCTTGTTTCTACAACTACCTTCTCAGTTTTCTCTCTCTCGGTCGCTCCCTTTCCTCTCTCTCTCTCTCTCTCTCTCTCTCTCTCTCTCTCCATGCAGGATTACCAAAAGATAATGGAAGACCCTCCAACACCCGACCCTGTACCAGATTCCAGTCGAGAAGACGACGCCGGTGCTGCTTTCGTCTTGGAATCAAAAGGTGAGAAACGAAAAAGACTACTCTACCCTCACTCCACACCAAAAATTTACTACAATTTCTATTTGATACTCAGGGCTCGATTAATTCTAGGAGACCAATCTCACCGTCCATTAGCGGGGTTCCAATTAAAGCCCGAACAAAAATTTACTTCAATTTCACCGGAACATATATCACAATTGGTGTTAATCGCGGTATATACATATATGTGCAGGGCAGTGGTGGCACGCGGGGTTCCATCTGACGACGGCGATCGTGGGTCCGACGATACTGACGCTGCCGTACGCGTTCCGCGGGCTGGGGTGGGTGCCGGGGTTCTTGTGCTTGACGGTGATGGGGGTGGTCACCTTCTACTCCTACCAGCTCATGTCCCTCGTGCTCGAGCGCTGCGAGAAAAAAGGGCGCCGCCACATCCGCTTCCGCGAGCTCGCCGCCGACGTCTTAGGTAAGCCTGGCTTCTCTCAGTGAATCTCGCCGTGGATTTTGGGACCACATGACCGACCCACTTTTGGAGATTTTATTTTCAAGATGTTAACTTAAAGTTAAGGCTTTTTTATCGCTAATTATATTAATGAATTCTTTTAATTTATCAAAAAAAAAAATTGAATTTTTCTTTCATTGAATGAATAAGTAGACTTTTGCACTTATTTTTAATTTCTCATTTTAATAATCTGACAATCTTTTTGGGACGGAATGTCCAAAGTAATGTCGATCGGTTACCTGATTAGAAAAAGTCAATCTTTCATAAAGGTATATTAGATAAACAATACTCCGCTATGCAGTTTGTGTATTTCCAACTTAATGGACCTATTTTGATAGTCGAAATTAATCTTTCACCGATTAATTTCGACTTTCAGAACACTGCTAAGGACAGGTAATGCATCGTCAATTGTCGATTAATTCTGATTTTTAGAACACTGCTAACGAGACGTAATATATAGACGATTTGGATCATTAAAACTGACTCGGTCTCAATATAGAAAAAGATACGGTCTAGTCCACCGCTTGTGTGAAGTAGTGGTTACGACGCCTTAATTAGATAGGAGTATTTTTTTATTGTTGAGGTGTGCCCTGTCTTTTAAGGCTTCCTTGTCGCTGACGTGAACGTGCCCAACTTGATATCTCAGAATCAACTCGTTGACTGGCCCACATGGCCACATGGTTGCAGTTTATCTGATTTTAAACCATGTTATTACTTTATTGAGTAGACTTTTCTCAAAAAAAATCAGGCATGTGGATTCGTTGGTTTGCATCTCGACTAATTTTGTTGCGGACACCAATTTTTTTTTTTTTTTTTGAATTATTTCTAAGAATCATACTCTTTATATAAAAAGAAACTTGTTGATATCTAGTAAATTGTAGATTTTTTTTTTTTTGAATTGTTGTGGGAAAATTTTGTTACTTTTAAGTTATCGTTTGTTATCATTTTGTGGAATGGACAAAGATTTTGGGACGTTGAAGAGTATAATTGCCTTGGCTTGAATTTTTTTTTTACTGTATCTTTTTAAGCGAGTATTTTTTCTCAATTTCTTTATTTATAATAGATTTGGGTCAAATTTTTTATATTAATCACTCGTTTCGATGAGAGGAACCGCAAAAGTGTAAAAATATTGACAACTATCAAAAAAAGTCAGTATTTGCATGAATTATTTTCAACTTTGGTCTATATTTTTTACTTTTTGATACCCTTGTCGGGACGAAAGGGGTGTTGTAAAAATTATGACGAAAATCTAAAAAAGTAACTAAAAGTTAAGTTAAAATTAATTAATTTAGACCAAACTCAACCTAAATGTAAGCAAGCACCCTCACGCGTAAGCGAGTAAAACGGCTGTGGGAGAGGCTGTAGGGAGTGAAACGGCTGTGGGTAAAAAAAAAAAAAAAGGGTAGGTGCCATACAATTTATCTTTGGGGCAAGTCGTGATAAGTTCGCCTAAACCTACCCACATTCTTGGTCTCTATGATGGAAAATAAACACAAGTGGACAAGTGGACCTTAAAGGGTTGTGCTTAGTTAGGATTTTTTTTTGGCGGTTAGAGATGTCTAGGCCAGCTTATATGCTTCTTGATTTATCCATTTACCTCCACGATCTGATCAAATGCAGCCCATCTATGCCGGGCTAAGAGATCCACATAAATTTCTTTCTTACGAGTTACTCTCAAAAATCGAATTGTAATCAATTGAGTGGGGAGAAAACTCACGAACCCACCGGACTAACCCTTCCGCTTGGCTTTGATGTGTGTAGAGAGCTCAAAAGTGGGATCAGGCTGGGCTTTGTCTTTTTTCTATAGTTGACTTTGAATAGAAGTGGTCCTGTATCTATCAGTCTAGTAGAGTTGCCCTGGCATTAACTTTACCCTGCCTTCCACCTGCAATTGAATTTTGTTGATCACTTCACCTAACTTTTTTACTTGGATGATCCAATTTGATGATCCAAACCGTTCGGTATTTTGGAGCTTGTCAACAATATCAGTCATATTGAAAATTTGGTTGATAGGATATTGTTTGATATGAATTCAGAACATATTTGCCGTAGAACATAACAAGATTACAACATCTATTCGGAACTCATTTAACCCATTTTCTCAAGACAAATGTATTCCAAAATTGTATCAACCGGTATCCAATCAACATTATATCAATTGGTATCCGATCAACCTTATTTTGACGTGGTTGATTTTATTGACCACATTTAAAATGTGGATGGTTTGGAGTGGGCCCGGGAAGGCCCCAAATGGGCCAACTTGATGGTTCATTCCATTTTCATGGACCGAAGAGGATCCTCTTCCTATACAGAGAAAATTGAGGTCCTATGATCGGAAGGGTTGATTGGGGTTACGGTAGTATAGATGCTTGTAACATGTGACAAAAAGTAAAAATAACTTTGTTACAAGGAAACACAAATCTGAACCATTCCGTTGTTGGTAAGGAGCTTAATTCAACTTTAATTTTCGTACTAAGTTGATATACTTTTCAAAATTTCCCGATTCGATTTTTGTTAATCTTTTGCGATGAGAGCATGAGAAATAAGCATCATGTACCGCAATCTGATTTTAGCTTTTGTACGAGGAGCTTCAGGGATCGAGTTTATAGAAAAACATCAAACATCCATCGGAAGCAGTCTCACTTATTGAAATGTCAAATGTCAAATCCAAGGTTTGACAAGAACAGGAACGAGAACAACAATAAGTGCATTATCTGTCTTCCTTTCAGTATCCGGGAGCAATACCCCGGGGCACTGTTTAGTTTTCACCATTATATACTCGCAATTCCCTCTTGGTTTTATTTGTCCGCTCAGTACAATTACAACAAAGAGATAGAGCCAACGCGGTTTTGTTTTCTGTGATAGGGTCCGGATGGATGTTTTATTTTGTAATATTCATCCAGACAGCCATCAACACCGGCATTGGCATTGGAGCTATTCTGCTTGCTGGTGAATGCCTCCAGGTATTGCTTAACTCATTGCTTCTGGTACGATAACGGTGGGAAACTGGATAAGTAGCTATTTGAAGGGGATTGCAACATCTAGCTGCCAGTTTTACCCCATGTGATTCTGATAAAATTTCTACTCCATGGCTGCACAAGATCATGTACTCAAACCTTTCGCCCAACGGGACGATGAAATTGTATGAGTTCATAGCAATTGCGACAGTGGTTATGATAGTTCTTTCTCAGCTCCCGACCTTCCACTCTCTCAGACACATCAACTTGGTTTCGCTCCTCCTCAGCTTAGGCTACACTTTTCTGGTGGTTGGTGCTTGTGTTCATGCAGGTAAAATTAATCTCCTTTAGCTTTGACGTCGTAAATGTTACCAGTGCCTATTTCTTGTCGAGAACAGCTCTGGATTTGATCCAGAACCACATACACACACAGAACAATAATTAAGCAGACTGCACAACGAAAGAACAAAACATTTACTTACGTGGTTCTCCTACTTTGGGCACATCCACGGTTCACCCTAGTTTTCCACTATGTATCCGATACAGAAGACAGTAAAAAATTCATCGGCTGCTGTGTACCGCAAAATATATATGTTTATCTGAGGGCACTGCATCAAGTATTCTAGTGAGTGAATTGTATCCTGGGTGTAAGATGTGGATTTTGTGCTTGTAATCACCACTGAAACAAGCTTATGTACATTTATGCGAGGCTCCTACAACTTACGACTAATTTCCAAAATGTCGACTTTTTTATCAAGTGCACATTTAGCACTTCTCTTGGATTTGTATTGCTCCTTGACTCAAAACTACAAAGTATGTGCTAAGACTAAGAGGTTATATCCTAAGCCAGGAGGATGGAAGTGGGAAGCAAAAACAGAGGATGTAAATATGTGAAGTGTGAACTATCTAACTAAGCCACACCAGAACACCCGTGAGGCACTTGTGAACAGCCCATTTGAAGCCCATAGTAGGCGCTGGGACCCTTGATTAATAACATATGATTTTGGTCTGAAAAATGTACTGAAACCAATTGTTAAGGCGATCGGCAGGAATTTAAGCTTGTGATTGATGGTAGTGCGTGCGATTAGGGAACATGCAGAGAGCATCTTCAAAGACTTTGCCTTTTATTTTGATTCAACCATCTCTTTCTTGACTTGGCACGAGAAGATTTTCTAACATAGCATGTTGGACTGTAATTTGCTTTTTCTACTTGAAGGACTAATATTTTTGGTGACTTCTTCAAGCTCCATGAAGAATATAGATTCATTTCTTACACACATAGTGGAAAGATGATTGTATCATGTTTCTTGTTGGCACAATCCGCTTTGAAAAAGACTGATTTCGCAGGCCTTATGCTGTGCAGGTTCTGCAAAAAATGCTCCGCCGAAGGACTATTCTTTAGAAACTTCAGAGTCGGCGATGGTGTTCAGTGCATTCACTTCTATCTCCATTATTGCTTCCCTTTACGGGAATGGGATACTACCTGAAATTCAAGTAATTTGCTTCCTTTCACTCTAGTTTTTTCATACCTTGAAGACCAAGAATATTTGTATTCCAATTTTCTTTCCTTCTCATATGCAAAGCATCAGATGGAGATAAAAGCCATTGGCATAATAGAAAACATAGAATGGATAACTATCGTGATTCACATCCGATCTGAAATCGTGCCATGTCAACAATGCAGGCAACTCTGGCTCCACCGGTCGCCGGGAAGATGTTGAAAGGACTTTTGATGTGTTACGCTGTAATTTTTGTTACTTTCTATTCTGCTGCAGTGTCTGGATACTGGGCGTTTGGGAACCAATCTAACTCGAACATTCTCAAGAGCTTAATGCCTGATGAAGGGCCTTCTTTGGCGCCAACTTGGCTTCTAGGCCTTGCCATTGTCTTTGTTCTCCTCCAACTCTTTGCCATCGGCCTTGTAAGTTGCTAACGCACTGTTTGCCTTTACAGTTATACGAATCTGTGGATATTCTCCAGTCGGCGATTTTCAGAACTTATTTTCAGAGAAATTTTTAGGAAAGAAACCATTCTTGAGAGGACATATAGATGTTTTCATATAGTTGAATTTCATTGTGCTAAAAACTAACGATGTGAAAAAGAGAATTATTATTTTTTAAGATATCGTTTTCCAAAGAATACTCGACAAAACTGCAACCAAAATCAAGAACGAGTACATATATTTGAAGAAGTTTGTAAGTACAATTACATATATTTGAAGAAACTTTTTCCCACATGTTTGATCCTTTTCATAAATACACACAGGTTTATTCTCAAGTAGCATTTGAGATCATGGAAAAGAAATCAGCAGATGTGAAGCAAGGGATGTTCTCCAAACGGAACTTAATCCCAAGACTAGTTCTTCGGACAATCTACATGATGTTCTGCGGATTTTTCGCAGCGATGCTACCGTTCTTTGGTGACGTTAACGCTGTAGTAGGAGCAATTGGATTCATCCCCTTGGATTTCATACTCCCCATGCTTCTCTACAACATAAGCTTTAAGCCACCGAGATCGTCCCTCACGTATTGGGTCAATGTCTTCATTATGGTTGTCTTCACCGGCGTAGGACTCTTGGGGGCATTCTCTTCTATAAGGCAGTTGGTTCTTGATGCCAGCCAGTTCAAGCTCTTCAGCAGTAATGTGGTTAATTGACCTTCTTCGAATAGTAGAGTCTGCAATCTCATTCAAAAATATAAACGAATTGATCCCTCGGTCCTGTCAAACTACGCCGTTCTGGAAAGCATTGGTACACGGGGAATCGATGAAAGTGCAAAATCCCAACGGACGCATTTTGGTTTGGTTTAGAGAAATGATGAAACACTGCGGCAAGTTCACAATTTCTTGTACTGGAAATACAACAAAGTGTGCAGTGCAAACATTGTTGTATATTGGTACTACCTACAAATGTGTTTTCGCAGTTTCGTTTCTTCCTTTTCTTATTCTTTCCTTTCTGGCAAATTCGGCTAAATCTTCAAACATGTTCACGGCTACATGTTCAAACATTCCATTGCAACTCGAACCCTATAGTGCAGGAGTGCACTACAGGGTGTAGTGCACGGTCTGAGCCTTCTGTTTGGCAATCAATGTTTAAGATTTCATCTCGGCGGACAGGGTCCCCTGGTCCATCAAATAATATCCTTACCATCATTAGTGGAGGACGAGTGGGTTCCATCGAAAAGTAATTTTCATCTATAATAAAAGGAGTACTTATTCAACGCTTTCGGGTGTTCCATGTGACGTTTTCAAGTGATATTCTCAACAAATTACGTGGCGACAAACTTCATGATTACAACAATACACACTTTTGTTAGATAATTCAAAGAAAACCACCTGCATAGCTTGTGTTCTGATAATTCATTGGTCAAGAGTACCACATAAGCCATGTCACATGGTCTTCATGGAGTACTCCACACGAGTGATTAGTCACTAAGGGACTGTTTGGTAAAACTGAAATTGAAAGATGAAAAATTAAGTACTGAAAGCTGAATGTTGAATTTTTTAAGCTGAAAAGCTGCTTGATAAATATATTAAGCCCTGAATTAAAAAAACATTGAATAAATTGTAGTTCCGATTCTCTCTTAATTTACTAATGATCACAATATACTTTTACGGTAATGGTGGAGTGGTGATTGTGGTGGTGGTGGGTTGGTGGTGATGGAGCGAGGGTGGTGGTACGGTGGTGGAGTGGTGAGGGTGGGAATGGAGTGAAAGTGGTGGTGGAGTTGGAGTTAGAGTGGTGGTGGTGTTGGAGTGGTGGTAGGGTGGCGGTGGAGTGATGGTGTCATGAGGGGTGGTGGTGGAGTGGTGGTTGTGCAATGGTGGCGGCGTTGTGGTAGTGGTGGTGGACTGGAGTGGTGGTGGTGAGTGGTGGCAGTGGAGTGGTGGTTGTGCAATGGTGGCGTTATGGTGGTGGCGGTGGCGGCGTGGTAGTGGTGGTGGCGATGTGGTGGTGGTGGTGGAGGTGGTGGTAGTGGTGGTGGTGTAGTGGTTTTGGTAGTATGATGGTTAAATGCAAGTACACAAAAATTCAGTTACAATTAAATAGCTTAAAACTATTTAATTTTTTTCAACTTTTTAGCCTATATTTTAAGTAGTACTTAATTTGTTAAGTAATTTAAAATGTGGTTATCAAATCTACTGAATCATTTATTACTTAATTGATTTAATTTTAAGTGCTGAATTCAAATTATCCAACAACCCCTAATTAGTAAATAAATCCTTTGGACTCCTCACGTTTTCAACCGACAAGAGGGAGATATTCTTCATCCTGACATCCTGTTCCAGCTTGAGAGAGAGAGAGAGAAAGACTACTTAAATGTTATTTGAAGGTCAGTATTACTCCCCTAGTTTCACGATCATTGTTGAAACGTGCATTTTTTTTTTTTTTTATGATCATATGTTCCTGCCAGTTTACATACACGACTTGATTAATTTAGGATCACAAATCACACCGTCCACTAGTGGTGCCCCGTTTAAAGCCAAGGTATAGATGTGTATGGAACAATCTAAAAATGAGTTAATGACATATGAGAGGTTTCGAACGTGAGACCATAATTAAGAGGGAACATACTCTTACGTTTCGTCTTGACCACCAGCTCAACCCAGAGAAATGGATATATATGAACAATTAAGATAGGACCGATAGGTACACCACCTTTTTACACTACATCTTATGTGGGACCCATTTCAGGTCTCAGACAAATCCAAAAAAAAAAAAAAATCAATAAATTTTAAAATATTATTGTATGAGGTCTTGTAAAAAATCAGCTCCAACGGATATCGGTAAGTATCATTTCTAGATTTGTAGTGGTGAAACTACGCAGTTAAAAAATTTCATCCATACGAATCAAGAAATAATACTTACCGATATCCGTTGGAGCTGATTTCTTACAGGACCCCATAAAACAATATGTTAGAATTTATGGATATTTTTTTTAAATTTTTGTGGGATTCGAAATGGACACCATATAAAATGTAGTATAACGTATAGTATAAGTATATGTAGCATCTCTCATATATGAGTACGATAATGATCATTTCAATACTATTTAGCACTTATTTAGCTGGCCCACTAATCAAGAATCCAAGATTAATTTTAATCATAGAGTCGTCCTCCATTATTCGGCAGACCCATTTTTTAGACCCCCGTGTTTTGCTTGACATCTTATCTTATTATTAGCATATATCAGTCATTTGTGGAGACATTTTGCGTATTTCAGAGTTTGTCAAGAATAATAATCTCGTCAAAAATTACATTGATCGGATACTATGAATGGCCAAATCCAAACATAGGATATATGATTCCTATAAATGTATATTCCAATCTGAGACTCCTATCCGGTCAAACAGACAGATAGTAGGCGTAAGAGCATTCGTAAACCTTCTATTATCCGAAACTAGAAACACCACCGATTCTTGGACTTGTTTTAATTTAGTCGATCCCATTGGAATACAAGGATCAATTATCCGAATTTCGGCATGTCATCAAGTCTCATAATTAACTCCCCAAGTTTCAAATCATCTCAAAATTAATTTAGAAAACAAGAGAAGCTTATCTCTTAACAAGGAAAAAACATTAAAATAAAAAGTAACAAGAGCCTCATGGCCGACCATATCTCCTCCTTATTTAATGCCTTGGTTGCCAAACGGAAAGTTCCCTGACACGGATACAGAATTCAATGGTCCATGCAAGGAGGCCGTGACTAGTTTAATATCCGCCTTTTCATCGTAAAACTTTTTTGAAGCTAAGCAAATTTTTCGGATCATTTTGTGCGCACCTTAAATAATACGTGACGGACCAAGTTCACCTCTAGGGGAACTAAATGAAAATCAGGATGATATTTTGTATGGACTGACTCAATAAAAATCGACGACGGTTTCAAAACCTGAAACGCAAGAGAGGAGACCGCTTAGTCTTAGACGTTAACGGCCAGACAAATTCCTTCAAGATTTAGTCGTCATTATCTTAATTCAACGCGTTCCCACCTGACCTGCCACTACATAAACCAAACACACTTCCCCTCTCCTCTCTCTCTCTCTCTCTCTCTCTCTCTCCCTCAAAACAATGGAAAAGGCACAAGAGAAACCCGTGTCTCTCGTCTGGGACTGCGGTAGTTCACTCTACGACTCGTTCGAACGCAAATCGCTCGAACGCCAGCTTCATTCAGCCATATCATCAAGAACTCTCTCCATGCCCCACCTATCGGACAGTCGGGCGGCCGGCCCGCCGCCACCGCCGCAGCGGAAACCACTGCCGACGCAACACGTGGCGAAGAAGTACTCATCGAGATTTTCCGTGTCGTTTCAGAAGCTTGTTCGGTTCGTTTTCGGACCGAAACAAAGCAGCAAAAAGCCGCTGTTCAAGAAGAGAGACGGGGCGAAAGGCGGATTCGACAATCATTTTTTCTATGGGCCCGGCGCGCTTTACACGATACCAGAGGTTGCGGAAGGCGGCAGGGACTACCACGGTGGCTCGCCGGATTTTAACTCGGCGTTGGTGCGGCGATCGGTCTCGGATCGGTTTACTAGTACCGCTTCCGTCGGTGTTTCATGTGCTTGATGGAAACAACCCATACTGTATATGTTCTTCTTTATAGTATTAGTAGTGGTTTGTTTTGGAATTTGTTAATTACGCAAATACTGTATGAGTTTTTAGGTTAGTTGTTTGTGATGTTTATGAAAATTACTAAGGCCATCCCTGTATCCATTAGATAGTTGTATAGACTCAGTTTGGATTTACAGTAATCTTGAGAGGAGAAATTATAATGTGATGCTGTATTTTTATTATTTCATGATGCCTATGTTTTGGAATTGACTTGAGAAATGAATTTGATTCCTGATGACGTATTCAACCAAGAAGCACCTTCCCAAACTAAGCACGAATCTGATCGCCGTTGTTGTGTGACGTGATGGGGTGAATTTTTGCACTATCACTGCCCGAGGGACAAGTGATTGACACCTGTCTCGGGAGTCGCCGATCGGCTTACGAGGGGCCGACCGTCCCATGATCGCCCGTGTGGGGTAATGTTCCTCGATTACCCCGGGGGCGAGGTCATGGGCCGCCCTAGATCTCGGATGCGCCCCAGCTCCCGTATTTCACGGAGCATTACTGGAGATAACTGCTGATAACCTCCACCACAATCACCAGCGTAAAGGTACGTTTTCTGTTTTTCCCTCGAATTATAGAGCAAATAGTCTTTCTCAACCATATACTAACTTAACCATCAGAGGGTCCACGACTGAAAACCTCTCCAATCATTGGACTTCTTGCAGGAGCCATCTCGAAGACGAAGCTTGGATTGACCGTCCAGATTTTGGCATCAACACGACATATCACCGTTGGACAGTGATCCAGTCGCGTCATATCTCCGTTAAGATGTTTCATTGGACAGTGACCCAGTCGCGTCATATCACCGTTGTACCCAATGGATTTAAATTTGCCAAGTGATATATATATTAAGGGAGCCAAGAATGGGGATAGTGCTCCAGTGGCTACTCAGTCAGTTGCATGAGTCAGTTACATCTGAGTTAGGGTCGCATGTTCTAGTGTGATCTCTTGAAAGTTAGGGAAGTTTTTTTTTTTTTTTTTATAAATGTCTCTTGATGTATTCTGTAATTCAGCCAAAAATGAAGTAATGAAAGACGCTACTTCATCATTTCCCTCTGTATCTCTTCTTCTCTTGCATGATCGATAAAATTAGAATCAATTCATCTGGGTTTTACAGTAGATTTCTATATGGTATCAGAGGTCGATCTTAAGACAAATGTCGCGTTCAAGATCCTGAAAGTCGAAGCTATTTCACAAAGGAAAAAGGAAGATCGTGTAATAAGATCTTTCTCAAATTCTTATCAATGGCGCCTGCGCAAACTCAATCAGTGTAACATTACCTTGTGCTCTAGCATTTTTAGTTTGAAATTTTCATTCTCTTGTGACAATAGAGCTTCATTCCATACATTACTGGTGATGGAAGACGCAAGTTCTTAATGCTCTGAGAGCAAATGGTTTCACTGGATATGTCAGGTGGATCGATTGTACATGTGTCCAGTTGAAAAGATTTTAGATGCAAATGAAAATTTGATCGTGAATCCAGATTTTTTTTTGTTTATCTACGTCAAGCAATTCATTCATCACCCGAAGGAAAGATTTCATCACAAAATACAGGAATGAACCAAAACTACCAAATCAAAGACCCGAGTTATTGCTAAAAGCACACATGCTACAAACTTAAGGACACTCTGCCGAAGCAAACCTACGCTACGTCTGTGACTCAATAGTAGAGGAACCAAGGAACCCCAGCTCAGAATTCACTCGGTGGAAATTCACATTAATAATATCATGCTTGTATGCGACCCTTTCTGCATCGACACTGCCTCATCATTCTAGGACCTTGACTCTGCTTCACAAGTGTGAAGATGTGCTCAAAGATTAGGTGCCGTAGGGTGTGGTGGTGTCGATGACGATGATGATCTGATTTTTCATACAATATTGCATATAGGACCGTTAACCCCATTTCACGAGCCTTCATTACCTAGCGAGTATGATCAACTTAAGATAATAATTAGAACAAGAGGTGGCGCTCATAGATTTGATGAGTTAGTTTAAATTTTGGACGCCGAGGAATCTTCGATTCATAAGAAATCTGCAATCGAAAGTTCAGTATACTCCTCATCGCGCGCGTACCTCTCATAAAACTCATTCTTCTCTCACTGCTGGAACTGGACAATTGAAATGAGTACTTGGACGAGCTGAATAACTCAATTGAAGAATTTTGTTTTAAAAAATGCGAGGTGACTTTGAATCGGAGCGTGCTAATTCTAAAGCACTATATCCGGGATTACATTTTGATTTTATTTTTTTTTTGAAATTCAAACTAAAACACAGTAGTATAACCTCGATTTGTTTTTACTTGTATGCTTTGTTTTTGTTTTTGTTTTTTTTGTAACTAAATAATAATACGTAGGCAATAAGCTTGAGGTCGGGCTTAAGAAACTCAAATATCTGGGCCGCCACTAAAAACGGGCCTCTAAACAAGATTTTTTTACAATTACATTGTATCAGGTGCTCAGAGTTGGGGCCTTTTCCAAAACGGGCCTAGAGACAAGAATTTTATTATGACCATTCTAATAGATTGGGGGGCCTTTAGACTAGAGGCCCGTGAGCCAGCCGGCAATAACTGTATGGTAGTGGTGATCATCAAATTTTTGCAGTTAATCGGAATGGAAATTAAGGCCCCGTTCTGTTAAGGGAAATAAGTACTTATTTAATATTTTTTTGAATTAAACGTGATGTATTGTGGAAAAATAATTTGTCTCGTAAAACAGAAAATAAGTATTTAAAAAGTAAGAACCGTTAATCTGAGCAAAGGATATTGTTTTAACATCCTTTAGGCTTTTGCCATCGGTAATCTTTGTCATTGCTAGCTCATTTGCTTATGGATTTGAGTTATGGTAATCTGATCTATTCCATATTTGTGGATTTATCAAATCATATAAGGCTTAACGAATTTTGAAAAGATAGAAGGCTTATAGAATGGGCAACTTAACGAACGAGTTTCGATCGTTACAGAAATGTCAACTTTAATGGAAGAACTTATTACAAGTAAGCTCAAAAGTAATTGGATATCGTTATGTAACCCATTAGATGATCAAGTTTAAGCAGAGACATCAAACATTTCCGACAGATACCCCAAATATTAGCTGACCCATCACATTTTACTGCTAGTACTGAAGCTGGAGTTGGACATTTGGGCCCGCCCTTATTAGGCCCAAATAATTCTGGATTCAATAAGCCTGGGATTATGTCAGGCCCACGGTCCGAACCGGTTTTGAGATTAATTGAATCCCCTGGGGCAGTGCACGAGAAGGCCCACTCTGAGGGCTCCTTTGTTAGCCCAGAAGATATTATGGAAGAGGACCCTATAATGCGTAATAGTGACATATCCAAAGCGAGGAAAGAGAAAGCACCTGAACAGGGTATAGTAACCCTATATGCTAGTCAGAACATCGAACATGGTGAGGCGATTGAGCGAGTGAATCAACTGACCGGGAAAGGAAGGCTAGTAACTGACTCTATTCAGAATTTGGGGGCTCGAAAGTATAAGAAGAAGTTGGGAGGAGCTTCTCGCAGGTATGTGGGTAAAGGGCATGTTAATAATATAGGAGGGGCGCAGAACAAGAGGAAATTCGAGAAGGGTTTGGTTGAGGTGGAGATTGAGGATGTCTCAACTCAAAGTCCGAATAAGAAGCAGAAGGTGGATGTTCAAAGTGAGGTGAGTTGTGTTGCTGAAAAGGTGGAGGTGGCCAGCCAAAAATGGCCCCACGGTACCAGATGAGGCTTTTATCCTGGAATAGTCAGGGGCTGGGGAGAGCCCTGACTGTCAGCCAGTTGAAGGAGATGTGTCGTCTCCATTCTCCCCAGTTGGTTTTTCTTTCCGAAACGAAAAACCAACTCTGTAGAATTGATTTTGTTCGGAATTTTGTAGGAGTGGATAATGTTTTGGTTGTGGAGCCATCTAGTATAGCTGGGGGTCTGGCCGTACTATGGAAACGTGGCCTAGATGTTAGCCTCGTTCGTAGGAGTAGTTTCTTTATTGAAGTTTTAATAAAGGAGGATGATACCAATCATGAATGGCATCTGATTAATTTGTATGCAAGTTCTATTGATCGAGTGCGTAATTCACAATGGGAGGAGCTTCTGCGGTACCGCCAACAGAGTACTGGAGATTGGGTGCTGTGGGGAGATTTCAATGACATTCTGTGGGAAGATGAAAAGCAAGGGGGTCGGAGAAGGGAAGCCTGGACTTTGAGATCTTTTCGTGACTTTATATCTGGTCTTGGTGTCTTGGATTTGGGTTTTCAGGGATACCCTTTTACATGGTCTAATCGACGAGGAGGGAATGAGCACATCAAAGAAAGACTGGATCGTGTGCTGGCATCACCGGGCTGGAGATTGTGTCATGATAGGGCTAGGGTCCAACACCTGTTTGCAGTTGGATCAGACCATGCAGCACTATTACTTGACACCAATCCTCCCCAATTCACAGGCCACCGTCAGTTCCGATTTGATAATCGATGGACATATGATCCTGAAAGCCATGAGACAGTCCGAAAATGTTGGGAGCGGTCAGTTCAAGGGTCTAAGATGTTTACTGTCTTCAATAAGGTTCGGGATACCCGTCGAGAGTTACGCATGTGGAGCAAAACAAAAGGGTTCAATGCAAGGAAAAAGATAAATGACATCCAAGATAAACTCAAAGTTATTGGCGAAGGGCAGGATACAAGTAGTTTGGGCCTGATTACTGGGTTGGAAAAGGAACTGGGAGATGCTTGGGTACAGGAGGAGAGATTTTGGAGGCAAAAAGCTAGAAAATCTTGGATGGCAGAAGGCGATCGGAACACTGCCTTCTTCCATGCTAAGGTTACACAGCGAAGAAGGCGGAACTTTATCTCTGGGGTCCAAGATCCCACTGGGAATTGGCGTGAGGGTCAAGACGCAATAGCAAAAGAATTTATGAACTACTTTCAGAGCTTATTCCAGTCAGAAGGGGCAAGTCCAAACAGCGAGGTTGTGGATTCTATTCAAGCACGGGTGACAGACGAAATGAATGCCTCCCTGATAAGACAGTTTAGCCCGTTGGAAATTCGTCAAGCTTTATTTGATATTGATCCTGGGAAGGCACCGGGGGCGGATGGTGTGACAGCTGGGTTCTACCAAAAATATTGGGAGACGGTTGGAGATGATGTTACTCTGGCAGTTCAATCTTTCTTTCAAACGGGCCATTTGCTGAAAAGTTTGAATCACACCCAAATTATTCTCATTCCGAAAGTGAAAACACCCCTGCAGGTATCACAGTTTAGACCAATATCTTTATGTAATGTCTTTTATAAGATTATTGCTAAAGCTCTTGCCAATAGACTGCGCAGTATACTACCTGTCCTGATTAGTAAGAATCAAAGTGCATTTGTTAAAAATAGGCAAATCACTGATAATATTTTAGTAGCCCATGAGGTGGTTCATTTTTTGAAAAATAGAAGACGGGGGCGTGATGGGTACATGGCGTTGAAATTGGATGTGGCCAAAGCTTATGATAGGGTGGAATGGTTCTATTTAGAAGCTGTGATGAAGCATATGGGTTTTGATAATAAGTGGGTTGGGTGGATAATGAATTGTGTATCTACTGTTTCGTATTCTGTAATGGTGAATGGTCAGCCCTATGGGTATATTCAACCCCATCGAGGATTACGGCAAGGAGATCCCTTATCACCGTATTTATTTCTCCTTTGTGCGGAAGGCTTCTCTAGCCTTCTTAAACAGCGTGAGAGGCAGGGATGGTTGAAGGGAGTTCAAATTTCCAGAGGTGGACCTTATATTTCCCACCTTCTATTTGCTGATGATTCTCTGGTTTTCTGCAAGGCTAATATTGTGGAAAGTGGGGTGGTGAATGAAGTTCTGGATACGTATAAAAAAGCCTCAGGTCAATTTATTAATACTGCAAAATCCTCAATTCTATTTAGTACTAATACTACTGCAGGTCAACGTTTGGAGTGCAAGCAGATTCTAGGATTCAGTAATAGTCCTGAGGCAGGGAAGTACTTGGGGTTACCATATCTCATTGGGCGTTCAAAGAAGGATGCTTTGATGTACCTTAAAGATTGCACCATGCGCAAGATCAAAAGCTGGGATGGTAGCTTCACCAACCATGCGGGTAGAGAGGTTTTGGCAAAACATGTTCTGTTAGCCCTACCAATCTATGCCATGGCATGTGTGAAATTGCCTATCAGCTTGTGTAAGATGTTAAACTCCACGATTGCAAAATTTTTTTGGAGTGGGACAGATGAAGTAAGGAAAATTCATTGGATGAGTTGGGATAGAATGACGCAAGTAAAAGGGATGGGAGGACTGGGGTTCAGAGACTTAGAAGCTTTCAATCTAGCTATGTTGGCCAAACAGGGGTGGAGACTTATGGTTGAGGAGGATTCACTATTTTTCAAAGTCTTTAAAGCAAAATACTTCCCACAAACTTCTTTCTTGGAGGCTCAACCGAAACAGTCATCATCTTGGGCATGGCAGAGCATTTTAGCAAGTAAAGAGGTTATTGCAAGGGGCTGGCAGTGGAGGATTGGCTCTGGTAATAAGGTGAAAATTTGGGAGGATCCATGGCTCCCCGATGCAAATTACCCTAAAATTCTGACGCCAAAACCGAGCATTAATAATTGGAGTTTTGTTAGCGACTTAATGGACCAGAGCAGAATGGTATGGAACAAGCAGGTTGTGGAGGAGATCTTTGTGCAAAGAGATGTTGAGCTGATTCTAAGCATACCACTGAGTACTACAGGACTTGCGGATAAGTATATTTGGAATGTTACTAATTCTGGACAGTTTACAGTGAAATCGGCGTATGTGATAGCAAAAGATCTTGTCTAACTGAGAAGGGCGACACGGAGCGGAGGCCAGATTAGTGGTGTGGAAGAGGATGAGGACATGTGGAAAAAGGTATGGCATATGCGGGCACCAGCAAAGATTAAGATGTTCATTTGGCGATGTTTGCATGATATTGTTCCAGTTAATAGGGCCTTAACACAACGTCATCTGCCAGTAGATCCAATCTGTTCTCTTTGTGGAATGGCAGAGGAAACACCTTCTCATATGCTCCTTAACTGTGTAAGAGCCTCAAAAGTTTGGGCTTTGTCTCCTTTCCGGCTACGACCTGAGCCAATGGGCAATGCACAGATTCGAGACATATGGAAAAGGATAGGGGGTATGACCTCTGGTGAATCGAGACAGGAAGCTATGGGCCTATTTGCAGTTATTGGTTGGCATATCTGGACAGCTAGGAACCACTGGGTTTTCAAGAATGATTGGAAGCTGGAAACAAAGATTTTAAAAGAGGCGGTAGCGGAGTTCAATTTATTTCTGGAGGCCACGGTGAAAGGACATCAGAAGGTGCAAAGGGATGCCTCGATAAACAGATGTCTTTGGAAACCACCGGACCCTGGTTTCTTAAAGATTAATGTGGATGGGGCTTTTGCCTCTGGGACGTGTAAAGGGGGTGTGGGAGTGGTGATTCGTGACCATGAAGGAAGATTATTGGGTGCTATGGCTGTACCACTTCCAAACAAATCATCGGCAGAGATTGTGGAGGCCGAGGGATTTCGGATGGCTTTGGACTGCTCTATTTGCTTGACTGGGAGATCCTACGTGGTGGAGGGTGATGCACAAGCGGTGATCAATATGTTGCAAGGCAAGAGTCAGATTAAAGCATGCCTGGATGTTATTGTTCAGGATACTTTATCGTTTATTTGTCGTTTTTCGTCTTGTTCTTTTCAATTTGTTCCTCGTAACGGTAATAGGGTGGCTAATGCTATAGCCAAGTTTGCCCTTTCTTTGGACTCCCCGTTAACTTGGCAAGGGAATTTCCCGAGTTGGGTTTATAGGGAAGCTACTTTTGATGTTTCATCTTTGCATTAATAAAACTACCATTATTGACTGGCAAAAAAAAAAAAGAATTGTCAGATTACTATTCTATTTTGTTTTGTTTTATGTTTTGGCTTTCCCATTTTGCCATTCGTAACAATTCTCATTTTGTATTTATTTAAAAATATAAGAGTAATACATACCATAGGCACGGATGTCTGGACATGCGCAAACTCTGGCACAGATGTGTTTGAAACAATATGATATGCACATAAAACTCACAAAATACACATGAGACCCGCAGATAGCGCCGCATCCAAAGGCGGATTTGAAGAGTTATGTTTATAGGATGTTGATAGGAGCGTAAATGTTCATATACGTGCCCTTCATCCATGCTAAGTCTATTTATATTGCTACTTGAAGTTTAATGCTTTTATTTTGTGTCGCATGTATTTGAAGGGTTTGATAAAAAAGCGCAAAATTAAAATATGGAAAGGTGTTGGATATTGGGTGTTTGAATTCAATCAAGTGGCGGGTCCGAATCGCAATATGGAGTCGAGAATTCAAAGCTGGACTTAATTAATCCACAATTGGACTTGGACTTCTGTGATCTAAGTGGGCCTCTTAATTGCAGTATTTGTTATTATAACTAAGAATGGGGCCCAAGGTGTAAAATTGGCATACACGGCTGGGGAGCATATAAAAAGGAGGCAACACACAACAGCAGACATCATCACGCACCCTATCAGAGAACGGAAAGCCGAGACCGAGAGCTGTGCGGAACTGTATGTTTCTCCGACAAGCCAATCACGGTGGAAAACAGAAGCAGTATCGTGATGAGTTCCACTCCGATGTCCAGCTAAACTCTTTTCTAGGGCATAGATGAAGTTTGAACTCCTAGTAACGATGTTTATGTTTTAATTTAGTGATTTTATTATTCGAATCATGGTTGTATGACTTGAGGATTTATTTGCGGCATTAATTTTCTCTATCAAATTTTGTGTATGATTTTCTTGATTTTTATCCACGTTCATAGAACGATTCTTAATTGTTTGTGATATTTGAGTAAGATGGATTATGCTCCGTAAGACGCGTCGTACTATTAGACGATCCATGCTATAAAGACGGGTCGTACTAGTAGGACGGTTCGTGCTAGGCGGCTATGCACCCATACTATTTGGTGATTCATAAATACCTTTAGGCAATACCGTGAGGGCCCGCGAACCCTAACAATATCCGGATTGATTCAAATAATTAACCTTTATCATCGCATAAATATTGTTCCTACGGGTCGGGTGGATTCGAAACCCTAGATCTTTTCTCTCATAAACTTTCTCTACTTCTTAATTGCTTTAATTTAATTTCGTTTTTAATATTTTCGAAATCCAACAATCAAATCTCTTTTTGAATTAATTTAGAAATCAATTGAAATAGCCGCAACTTAGCGTTCGTAATCCCTGAGGATGATACTCGGAGTACTTACTGCTATCGTTTGAAACTTGTGTTGACTATAATAGCAATCAATTTCAAAGAACTTTTCCCAAAAGCATCATCATAATCTCAAGTGATTACCTGTTTTTGATGGCCTATGCCACTTCCTTAGATGTACCATGTTGTTGCTATGATTAGAATATTACTTTGACTACCATTTCCTTTTACAACAACTTCAGATTTAGCCGAATTTGATGTTTTTACTTTTACAGGTATGAATGAGTGATGAAAAAATATGTGAAGAAGCTCATTGAAGCCACAAATTCGCAGAAATCAAAGCCCAGAACCATCAGAGCCGAGGAATGAGTGATCTAGCTATTGTTGGAAGGTATTAATTAATTTGAATCAGTGCAACATATTTGCTTTCTTTACTCAGATCAAGTGGTCTTTCACTTCCGTATTTAGGCTATGTTTAATTCTTGGATTTGTACAGAAATTTATAGAGGGTTTAGATGGGGGTACTTTGTTTATATTCTTTGCATAATGCTTTAAATGAATAAGGGAATTAACTTTGTTTTAAGTATTCAGTTTTGGCAAGTCTTTACAAAATAGCATCGTAAATTTAAGTCATTTGCTGGGGCATGCTTTGTAGCCCTTCAATAGGGGCCCGGGGTAAACTATTGCGATAGATTTGTATTCAGTGAATATGTAAGTTTTAGGTGCTATTGAAATTTGAGTATCGGGTGTGTTTGGTTGGAAAATACACTTTTGTTTTAGATGTTAAAGTTGTCCTTCACACTTTTGTGTCGACTGTGGAGATTTGCATAGCTAGGCTAGGTGAGCTTGCTTAATTAGTTGAAAACAGTTCAAATTACAACAAAAAATACACGATATTTTGGAAAATACACTTTTGTGAAATTTGAGTATCAGGGGTAATTTTGGAAACTGGATATTTTGGTTGAATGTTTCTAGCTAACGTCGTCATAGGTTTCTTAGCCAAAGAAAAAAAAATAAAACAGATGAGAGAGGGTCATTGAATTGGTTTGTTTTGTGGGCAGAGGTTATTCTTTATTTGTTAAAATTGATACTCCCTCCGTCCCTTTTTTATTGTCCAGTATTTTATTTTGGACTGTCCCTTAATAAGTGTCCATTTTGTAAAGTTAGTGGGTATAAGTTGGTGAATTGTCTATTTTGTCCCTAAAAGTATATTCCTTTTTGAAAAGTAAGTGAGTAAAAGAATAATGATTATGGGTAAGTAGGGAAAGTGGAGGAAAAAGTTGATGTGAAAGGTATAATGATGATATCTTTTTAATAAGTTAGAGTTACGAAGTAGGACACTTAAAAAGGGACGGAGGGAGTACTATCTTTTGTGGGTCTCTCTTTCGCCTTGTTCGGTTTGGAATTCCAAACCCAAAATTTTGGAAAAAGTAACTTTTCTACTTTTTCTCTCTTTAACTTTTTAATCATTACTCTGATTTTTCACTCTATCTCTCTCTACTTTTTACCTCTCTCTACAATCATTACTCTCATTTCTGTCTCTACCTTTATTCAAAAACACTACTCAAAACCCACAACCGAATAGATTTTTTTTTCCCGAAAAAACTTAAATATACTCCCTCCGTCCCAAAAAGAATGACAATTTTTGAAATCCGTGTCATTTTTCATCGCTTATATCTTTCGATCTATAATGTTTTTCATGAGTTTGCAAATTTTGTATAATAGAATTAATCGAGAACTATCAAACAAGATCCATATTGCATATTTTTTGAGATCCGTATAAAAAGATATAAGGAGTTGAAATTGGCACAGATATCAAAAATTGACATTCATTATGGGACGGAGGGAGTATTAATTATTTTGATGATTCAAGCTGATCTATTTCTTTTCCGTAGGGTTCTTTGGGAGGTGATTTTGACACTCCAAATTTAGCCAATGGCACTCCACTTTTAGTTTTATTTTATCACATGATTAACACACAAAGTGGAGTGCCAGTGGTAAAAACTGGAGTGCCAAAATCAATTACCGGGTTCTTTTTTTTTTTCTTTTTGATCCGCTTCCCTAGGGTTCTTTGACAGATCGGAATGTTTGGTAGTCTGATGGCAAAGGAAAGAGATAAGAGAGGAACTTTTCTTTCCTGCGCTTTGTATGGTTCAGCTCCAATTCCAAATACGATGAGACTGTTGACTTAAAACTCGTCAAATCAGCAATTATCAGACGTATACCCTTCCATTTGATTAGTTAATTCTTGATGGGAAAATCATTAAATTCTTCCCCATTCCATTTATTTTTTGGGGAACACACGCATGTCAATTTGCTGATGCTCATTGAAAAGGGATATACTTACAGGTTACTGAAACCATATATATTGATCACAAACAACGGGCACGAAATCCTCCTGCGAACACGACGGCGAAAATCTAGTTGTGTTAAATATTTTTAGTGACCCTGATTTTTTTCGAAAATAATACTATTAATAGGAAGAGTTAGTTTGAAGGATCTAGTAGCGTGCAGTACAAAAGGTCATGTATTATAGGAAGTAATAAAGTCTTAATTTTTAATCAGTATTAAAAAATTTAAAGAATATGCTAAAGATGTTGTCTCAGCAATATTGCTTCAAATATTTGCAGTGAATCTCCTTCAAACTCAATAGATATATTAAAAATTGAATTGTACTTTACATAATGGGTTATAGATTTTGAAATTAAAATTGTTCTCGATCGTTCATTTTATAAATCAAAAATTACTTTTTGATATACTTATTGATGTTTGATGAAGTTGATTTTTTGCGTGGACATACTACCTATGAGCCTTACAAGATAAAAACAGTTCAAATTACAATAAAAAAATACACGATGAGGCTCACAACAAGGTGACAAAGATAACTCTTCTTGAGGCCTCCCCTAACATCTCTGGACTCCCTAACGTTGCCATCAGCCCCCACGCCCAGTTCAAGAATTTAAACCAGGGCTAGGCAAAGCATGGCACAACATGTGCTTGCCACCGGGTTAGGCAAGGCATGACATGTGTTTTGCTCGGTCGTCGATCTAGCTTGAAAGCCACGTACGTAGAATATCTTTCGGATAAATGGTGAGTTCTATCAGGTAAAGTCAATGATTAGAGGCATAGAGGGTGCAACACCCTTGATCCATTCTCAAACTTTAAATAGGTAGGACATAAAGTTTTAAATAGGTAGGACAGAAAGTTGGGGGGCGCAAAGACGGTTAGATGCTTTAGTTTGAACTATGCATAAACGATGTCGACTCGATCAGGTATCAGCGAATATTACTTTTAAAACTCCGCTAGCATGTATTTTATTTTATGTGCACGAGTGAAGTCCAATTTGCTGATTTCAAACATCGACCACTAGACCAATCTCTAGACATCGACCACTAGATCAATCTCTCGGATCATCCCGTATCATAAATTGAACCAACGTGTTCCTATCTCCCCCTCTCTCTCTCTCACCAAACAATAGTAAAGGCAAAACGAAAGAAAGGAAATCAAACTGATCATAAACAGTTCACTCAACGACTCGTTGGAACTCCAATCGCTCGATCGAACGCATGGATCGTCGAGCCCAGCCATCACCGCCACGGCATCCACTACCAACGCAACACGTGGCAAAGAGGTCGTCAAAATGGCGATCAAAACGAATCAGGCTGCCAAAATTTTCCAAGTCATTTCGGAAGCTTGTTTGGATCATGTCATTTCAGAAGCTTGTTCGGTCTATTTTTAGACCGAAACAAAGCAAGAATTCGTCGGTCAAGGTGCAAGACGGTTCAAAAGGCGGATCTTATAATAAGGTTTTTTATGGGCCTGCTGCGCTTTACCCGAAGCCAAACATCGTGGAAAGCGACAGGGACGACTACGGCGGCTCACGGAACTTAAAGTTTGGGCCCGGTTGGCTTCACACACCGGACGCTTCTCCAGATCTCAAGTCGTTGGTGGGTAGGTCAGAAAGGTTTACTAATGTTTTTACCGGTACCAGAGGCGGAGCAAGGATCTCAATCCGAGAGGGGCCGCCGCGTGAAGACACGATTGTTCGTTCAAAACATTATACAAATTATTTCAATAACTTTTCCGTGTTCTAGGAAGACCATTTCATTACCGAATCCTATCGCGAGCTGGCTTATTCTCGTAACAATGTCTAGCATTATAACTATCTATTGAAATAATTCTGGCCCCATGCATCGATAACTATGTGAACTAGCTAGTGGCCTAGTATAAGTATTTTCAGTGAGTAAAACTAACAGGTATGTACTTCTTCTCTTTGATTCTCGAAACTCTTTCTGCATCTACACTGCCTCACATTTCTAGGAGTACTTTGAATCTGCTTTTCTTTTCTTTTTTTCAAACGATAGAGGAGATCATTTATATATCAGATATGAAGTATAGAGTACAAATCTGGAATACGACATCAATTGTGAGAGTCCACAAGATAACCAAACCTAACAACTCAACCAATACAAGAAATAAGTCCATTATAAGGTAGAAACAAAGAAAGAAAGGGAACTCTCGGCTCTCTCTCCCTTTTCTCTAAAAATCCCCTTCTCTCTCTAAAACTTCTTCTAGGGTTCCTGTTTGGGGGGAGGCGGCACTAGCAGCCAGTCGTCCTCCCCCGCCCCTCCTCCCCTCTCCTCGTCTTCCTCTCTCACTCTCTTTTTCTCCCTCTATTTCATTCACTCCACTATCCCAGTCCAATCTTTCCCCCTTCTTGTTTTTTCTTTTTTCTTCCTTATTCAAAAACTGATCGGCAGGGTTTCAAGTTGGTCGACGGCGGTGGTGATGGTGGATGATGCCGGCGTTATGGATCTCAGCGCTTCGTCGTCTCCTGGTCGTTTATGGGGGCCGAATTGGCGGTTTCTCGGCGATTGTTGTGGGGGTCACAGGCGTCCTACGAGGTTGATTCTGGTTTGGTTCTCTCATTTCCTCTAGATCTCGTTTTTCCTTCTCTCCTCTCTTTTACCGACCCCACACCCTCTACAGTTTGGGTTTTCGTTTATCTCGGCTTCTCCCCATTACCCTCCTCCTCGGCCGTGCTCTCTTTTCTGCTTGAACTTTGGACAAGATTTCTGTTGGGTTTTCTGTTTTGGCCTAACGGCAAGGTTGTTCTGGTGGTGGGGTGTTATGGCTGGGCAGGGCTCCCGTCGAGGTCGCTGTTGGGCACCTCGGTATTTGCCCAGCGGTTTGGGTTGAGCCAACGATAGATTGATGGGTTTGTGCACAGTGGGGTCTCACCGTTGGGGTGACTAGTGGTGGCATGGTGGTTTCGCGGTGGTGGCTGTCAGTGCTGGTGGTGGCTATCTGTTGGGGTGGCGGCTGTGAGAGATGGTGACAAAAGTATTCTCAAATTTTTAGGGTTGTGTTTTTGGGTTTCTTGGATTGGGCTTATTTGTAATATTTGGGCTTTTAGGCCTTCAGGGTGTTTACGGGCTTTATTTTTTTATCTGGATTTTTAGGCCATTAGGTGTTATGGGTTTACCCATTTTGGTGTTTTTAAACCCCTCTCCCTGACAACCACTGCCCAGTGCAGTTGATACGTCATCTCTCCCCTATGAAGGAGGTCCTGGGTTCGACTCCTGCTGGAGCAATACCCTTGGGGTCCAAAGTTATGGATAGCTTCTGGACTCCGTACTAATCCTAACACCCCCCACTAACTCCCGCTGATGTATGACGATTGAAAAAAAAAAAAAAAAAAACCCCTCTCCCTTTCTCCCTTAATAAAATATTACTTTTGCCGATAAAAAATAAAAAAACAAAGAAAGAAAGAAAGGAGAAGTCTATGCATCAAAGGGAAGAACACCCACACGCAGGTGGGGAGACTCGAACTCCTAAAATCGCCACAAACCCTCGTCTCTTCGAAGAACAAGTGCGGCAAAGAATTGTGATAGGAAATGGGGGTACCTCGGGGTGGGGAAGGGGGATTAGGAGGGGTAGATCCGTCCGAAAAATAGGGGATTTCGGGGGGATTCGACAACGGCTGGTCCAGGGTAGCCCATGGCTAACACTCCCTCAGCCGGTGTTAGCTGGTGTACTGGAATCCAGAGATTAGAGAATACCCCTTCCCTTTTGTGATCCCAAACGGGGTATAAGGGTGGGCCCCATGTGTTAAAATGGGGATAACATAACACCCATTTCCAATACCCCATCCAAACAGGCCCTAAGTTTGTTTTCCGACAAGGGTTTATCACACTCCAAGGAATCATAGAGGTAATTTTTGTGGGAGTGCCGTAGGCATGGGTAAGATAAAGTCATACTAATGCAGTTAGCGTAATGTCTATTTTTTGGGTTCTTGCTACAATCCGAATTGCTCGACCATATATGCATTTAGTAGCCAACAAGTTTGAAATACAATTGATTGTTCGGTAGGAGAGAAGGCAAATGTTTTATATCTGATTCTTTTTTGTGTGTAATGTATTTATGTATGTATTTTTAATATTTCTTTTATATACTTCATATTCTTTTCTTTCCATCATTTTAGCAAACTCATTTTGTAGGAATCCTACTTTAATAAATGTCACCTTTTTTGGCAGTTGGTAATCCCTGGCGAACACACCATGCTAACTGTAGATTATGTGGGAAGTCTAAATAGGTGGTTGTCTTCTCTACAGTTGGTGGCTAAAGCAAAATCGAGACCTATGGTTTGAAAGTGCAAAGGCTACAATCAGTTTAATGCCATGAAGCAATAACCTCTAAACATATAATACGGTAATGGATCTTATTTGTTTTTATTCATGTATCTTCTTCTATGTATAAGCGTTTCTCTATGCACATTCGAGGAGGTTACCAAGCTATGATGTTATGTTCGTATACTCTATAATGTCACATTCGTTGAGATTCTGACCTACAATGTTTGTGTTTATATATTGTTAGGCACGATAGTTTGCTCACACCTAACTAAGGTCACTCAAAATCTCATATTGAATAACGAATTCTTCGATATTGACTTGAATTTTGGTAAATACTTTGCATTTTGGCTACTCTGAACTTTGTTATTTTTTTCATTTAATTTAACTTAAAAAAAATATTGTATTCAAGTTAGGCTTTTGATTGGAAAGCTAGGTTTTGGGTATTTATATGGTGTTGACAAAATAGTTGCAAAATCGCTTTCGGATTAGGGGACTTTAAATTCGAGTTGCCTGACCAACGCTATAGTTTTTGCAATTTTTTACAATCTTCCAAATGAGTGTACAATATTGGAGAGAAGTTAGCTTTTGAGAGGAAATCAATGCAGTGATTGAAGGTTTTTTTACCGCCAATCAGCTGATTGTGTGGTGCCCTGATTTTAGATTGTATGTGAATGGTGGTGTATCTTGAGAGCCATTAATGGTGTATTTGGATGCCTCTACAAGTTTGGTAAGGTAATTTCATTTGTTGCAGTCATTTACTTTTATAAACTATCTCACCGTTTTTAGTAAAGTCTCTCACCTTTTTTGGGGATCTTCCATATGCAAGTACGTTGATTTAGACATCTAACTACTTATTAATTGCGTTTGACTCATGCATTGTTTGATTGAAGGTTGCATTTCATGCTCTCGGTAACAAGTGTACGTAGAGATGGAGGTTGAAGGACCTTAGCTTTCTCTTCATGTCAAAGTGGGGGAGGGCAAGTTGCTGTATGGGATCAAGTCACGAATATGGCGATTGCACGGTCCACCAAGATAGAGCGGCCCAGCTCCTCATTTGTCTCCCTTTGTGAATGCGTTGATTTTAGTTTCTATTAATGACCAAACCAAATAACTTTCTTTCATAATGTACTCTTTCCTATTAACTATTTTTTCCCTTCCTAAAATGATTGGGGTTGGATAGTGTTTTTTCTTCTTCTTTCGGTTCGGTTAATTAGATATAGAGGATTTGTTTCTCCTTTCAAAGTAGAGAATGGGAGCGTGCATTTTGAAGCCTGTCTAATGCTATATTCATTTCTTTGGTGTTGAACCTGTTGGTGTTTGGAACTTTTGTTTTGACTATTTCATTTTGGCCAATATTACACACTCCTTGATAATTTGTTTTAATCGTATTCAAAAATGTGTTGCGTCGTGCCTTCAGGCACGGGCAATTTCTAGTCTATAATACATTTCGTGACGGTGTGGTGGCCCACATATTTTTTCTATATAAATCTTGACCGTTAAATTTAGTACACATTTTTCTGCATAAATCTCCACCATTCATTCAACCCTTGGCATTTTGGTAAATACCTTGCATTTTTTGGAATAAATGATTGAGTAATGATTTTCAATTTTGGTAATGATTTTTTTTAATGCAGTTTTGGTAAGGAATTCTAAATGGTCAAATACAATTAGTAATGATTTAATGCAATTTTGAGTAATGATTTCAATGGTCGAATATAATTATCTAATGCAGTTTTGGTAAGGATAAGGATTGGCGTTGAATTTTTTTTTTAGGGGTTGAATGCTAAATGCATTTTTTTGGTAAGGATTGAATGACGAACGAATTTTTGGTTACATCTTCAATTATTCTCGATAATGAATGCTAAACAAATTAACCAAACTAATTTATTTTCATTGTTTGTTTCCTATTCTATTCCCCCCCCCCCCCAAAAAAAAACTTCTTTTTTCCAATTCTCTTTCCTGTCTCCCTAACTCTCGCCCTCTCTCTACAAGTATAGCTCTTTTGTTCTCAGTGTTCTAGGATTCTATTCAACGCGTGGTACAAAATCCCTTTCCTTTGATCTTTGCTACATCTTTTGTCTTCAAATAGTGTCTTGGAGTAGTTACTGTGTTTTAAGTGTATTATTGTGATTTTTTGTTCCAGGTAGTTTGATAAGGTCATTGGAGTGGGTTCAATTCCTATTTCTTGAACTCTAATCAAAATACAAGTATCCTTCGGTTATGATAAAAGGTTTTTATTTTGGGTAAGTATGACAACTGAGTTTGTATAGTTTTGATGTTCTCTCAAAATCATATCGATTTTCAGGTTCTCTTGCAAATTTTCATTTTGTTTCTTCTTCTGGTTTAATTAATGGGTAGTTACAAATTCTCTAGAGTGTCATAGGCACGGGCATAAGGTCGTAGTTCTCTTGCGAATTCCCACAACAATATCACACCTGTAGGATATATATATACTAGTGTTAACCCGTGCCTACGGCACTACGCATCGATCCTGGTTTGAAAGGGATGGCAGTTGTGTGATTTAGGTGAAAACCATGAGCACTTAACTGGGAAGTGGGAGAATGCATTACAGCCTTTGGATCAAATGAATCTAAGCCGTTCCAACAACTTGTCCCCACACCCTTCTGTTTTATAATATATATACAGTTCACTTCAGGTCAGGAGGTCCTGACCAAACCTTACATCCGCACCTCGCCTCTAAGCCGTTGGATTAGATCCAACGGCTGTAATAAAAAAGGGATCTCGCAGGTCAAAAAAGACCCGGGTCGGGAAAATGAAACGCGGGTCATGTCAAAAAAGACCCGGCTCCTATCCTTTCCCATTTCTTTACGCGTTCATGAGAGAGAAGAGAGAGAGAGAAAGGCGATTTTGGAACTGAGACGACGAAGAACAAAATCGTGAACGGCGATGACGACGAAGATCAATCGATCGAACGAGAAGGATTCATCTAGAGAAGAAGAACAAGGTTCTCTCTCTCTCTTTCTGTACAGAATTTCTTTTTGTTCGAACAGTTAAGGGTTTTTTTTTTGCTTCGATCATTTGAACGATTTCTGGCTGCCTCCATTTCTCTCTCTCTTTCTCTCTCTCTCTCTCTCTCTCGATTTCCAAAGCTAACTCTCGCTCTCTCTTTGAATATCCTAGGGATTTGTTTGGAAACCAGAGACGATAACACACACACGACCGACGACGACGACAAAGACTCTCCACGAACAAGGTATATCTCCGTGTGGGATTCCCAGGAATCTTGAGACAAAAAAATTAGGGCTTTTTCAATTGAATGCGAAATTAGGGCTTTTTGTTTGGTCAATAACACTGATTAGAGCAGACAATCCATGATTTTGGTTAATTTTTTTTTTGGTAATTAATTTCAGTTAATTGTTTGGAGCCTGTGATCGAAAATGAATCCAGTTTACTAGTTGTGGTTTTTGGTTAATTAGTAGCTGATAACATGGAGTAACAGGGAAGCCTGAAGTTGAGATATAAGTCCACACACACACATAAAAGAAAGCATTACTTTTTGTGGTTTTTGGTTAATTAGTAGCTGATAACATGGAGAAACAGGGAAGAAATCATATATGTGTTCACTGATTTCTTCTGGCTTTTCTTGGCTGAGAAAATGAGTTACTCCTTGGCTGATTTTGTTTGTGTTGGAATTGGGAAAATCAAATCCAGTAGTTTCTTTGATAATGACAACATTAGGTTGCTGGTGTGGTGGCTTGATAATTATCAGGAAGAATGTAAGTGTTTGTAAAAAAAAGGGGGCTGAATTTTTTGTGTTTCAGGATGGAAAATCGACTCATGAGAAGATGGTGCCGTGCGGAGATGGAGATGGAGACAATGGCAAGGCAATAGAAGTTGTGACGACTTGGAATCTTGGGACTGGACTTGTAGTATTTTCATCTTATATTTGGGCTTGGTTTATGTAATTGTGTCTTCAACATTTGTAGTAGTTGGATTGTAGCAGTTGGTTGTGGTATTTCTAAACTGTAATTTAGATACATTTGGTGTGAGGTTCCTCACTAGAATGAAGTTGTGGAACTTGCAGTGTTTGTAATGGCTAGTAATGGCGTGTTTGTAATGGCTAGTAATGGCTTTTATGTTGCCACCATATGTAAGAACTCATTCAGTTTTGCACCTCATTTTGGTACCAGTTTTGCACCTCATTAGCAATTTTGTGGCATGCAATTTGTAGTAAAAATGTATGTGCACCTCATTAGCAATTTTGTACAAGTGTTTGTAACGGTTAGTAATGGCTTGTATTTCTAAGTGCTGAAGCCAATGTATGTGGAACCGCTTGGCCCGTCTGCTTTGGTCTTATGACACTATATAGACCAAAAACGACAGAGAAATCACTACATATTTTGCTTCAACCATGGCTAGATTTAAGGAAATGACTATGATAGGCTTGTACCACTATAAGAGTCATAGCAATTCATCCATTAAATAATTGTTCATAGTTGAAAGCATAACAAGCATGTGCATTACATAATAGAGCTGTTCCAACAAAAACAACATTGGCTTTTCTAGCCTCAAAATGGATACTGCAGTGCCCGAGCAATAGAACTTGCTTGAAGTTGATAATTGTTCTTTCTCAACGGTTAAGCATTACATAAGAGTCTTGTACAAAAAAAACATGTCCTAAAATGAAATTACAAATCCCGTTGCAAAAACAACAAATACTGAAATCAAGGCCCTAATCTTCTTGTACGGTCGTTCAAAAAAAGCACCAGTAACTGGCCAAAAAGGTGTCCATCCATTAGTAGAACCACTACTATTGCACAAGAAGATTGCATGAGCCGGGAACACAACTAGGACAATCCCCACGTCGCCATCTCCGTCTCTGCACGTTGCTATCTTCTTCTTCCATTTCTTTTCAATCTGCAACACAACCATGATAGGCATGTGATCTGGAAATGCTAGCCAGCCATGAATTCACCAAAATGGGAGTAAAAATTCTGTCAGACTTGCATAAATTCCACCAAAGTGACATAAAACTATTTTTCCCTTTTGGCCATCATTTTGAGCTTTGAGTCCATCAACTTCTTCTCATCGATAAACTTCAGATTCTTTTTATTCACCTCCCCAAACCAAAGTAACTAGTCTTGTGACTCCACATGCTCGTCCAAGGGCTTGCTTTGAAGGGACAAAGACATAGGGCACATTTTGCAAAATTCAAAAGTAAGCTTCCATTTGAAAGGTAATTGTTGTGAATCAAACCCATAACTAATTATTCTGCCATAGCATCTCTACCAGGTGGGAGAAAAAAGCTACAGAATCCAACAAATAAAAAATCTTAAAAGCACAAAATAGGAGACAAAATGGTCATTCAAGAATTAACATAATTAAAGGGGAAAAGGAGGCTCATCCATGCCCAATCCCAATGAACAAACCTTAGTGTATGTCACAAGAACAATTTACAGGTACGACTATCGAATCAAAGACTCGTCCATAGATTTACTGAAACCTCGAAATCGAGCTGAAAACCAACACATTTATCCTGTAGGATTCAAGGAGTATAAGAATGCTCTTTCATCATAAAATGTACTTTTTTTAGAAGCCCAACCCAAAAATACAAAGGCGTACATACCCCTGCAGACAAGGAGGAACACTACCGGAGCATCAAAACAAAGAAAAACTCAAGAGAAACAAGAAAACAGCTCAAACCAAACAAACTGTCAGAGCAAAAAGATTATTACGAAAGAAAATTACGAAGGGGAAGGGAAGCCTTTATATATCTACATTAGCAGAGCTTGGTTGGACATTCCATCCAAGCCAAGATGGAATCCCTTATAGCATTGAAAACCTTAGAGTTAAGAAAGCAAGGGTCCAAAATTTTTTGTTTGAATATCCTCGTTGGACATCGGAGGCCACTCACGTACACAACACACGCAACAAATCAGAGAAAAACTCACTCCATATATATCACACATGCACAAACTTACAAAGATGAAAAAACATGTTCCCCCTCTCAAAGACATCACCCACTGTGTCTACATCGCTACCCACACTATAGAATCTGGTTTTCCTCCGCCTGGGACATGCTAGCCCTTTATGCTAAAAAAAACAACATTTTACCAGAAAAAAGAAAAAATTCCTGGTTCCAAATTTCAGAAAAAAAAAAAAATACCAGTTCGAAGTTCAATGCACCACACACACACAGAAATAGAGAAACCCTAACCAAGCAATTCGATAGAGTTGTTCTGGTTCGAACCCTAATTTCTGGTACAAATTAGTCGTTCAAAAAAAGCCCTACTTTGGGATACGCCCTAATTTCGGGTACGAACAAAAACAAAAGTCCTAATTAGCAGAAAACACAGATGAGAGAGCGATGGAATTTCTGGTCCGAACCAACAAAAGCCCTAATTTCTGGTTCGAACCAGCTCTCGAGGGAGAAAGAAAGAAAGAGACCTTGGTTAGAGACCTTATTGATCGGCGTTTGGATCTCCTTGGCGTTCGTCGTTTGGATCTCCAGGCGTGAATCATTCGTCGTCTCAGTCCTTCTCTCTGCTACTATAGTTCCAAAATCAAGGGTTAGGGTTTCTTGTACGGAACGAGAGAGAGAGAGAGAGAGAGAACCTTGTTTTTCTTCTCCAGATGAATCCTTCTCGTTCGATCAATCTTCATCGCCGTCGCCGTTCGCAATTTTCTTCTTCACTCGCTCTCTCTGGGTCTGGAAGCGTGAAATGGGAAAGGGGGGCTTCAGCCGGGTGCTGATTACCCGGATCCTGACCCGCGAGAAATTATTACCCGAAACCCACTCTATCTAACCCGCGAGATGGCTTTTTAATTCCCAGCCGTTGGATTAGATCCAACGGCTTAGAAGTGAGGTGCGGACCAGACTTCCCATCCGGACTTCCTGACCTGAAACCAACTGTGTATATATATATATATATATATATTTTTTTTTTTTTTGGAGATTGGGTACAATATATGTCAATTGGGGTCAATTTTCTACAAAGGATTGGTGATTTTAGTGGTGCTATATTTTTCTAAATCAATTTCTTTGAAGTGAGACGGTAGACATGGTGATGTTAATGGACAATATTCGCCATTGATTTATTCGAAAAATTTAGCAATTCCATCGACCCCTTCCCATACTATTTGCCAATCTGTTTGAATTTATTCTCCTTTTCTATTAGCTTTCTTTTGCTTAAGAACTAATTTATTTTAATCTGCTTTTTATCATTCAACAATATTCGCCATTGATGGTAAAATAATGTTGACCCATTTTAGACAACTCTTTGGGACTTTTAATTTCGGACGATCCAACCATCTATGGACATGAGAAATGATTTATTTTATACCTTGGTCGTGGATTTTCATTTGTCCGTTTCCTTTGTTCAATACTGGGAACGGAGAAAAGAAAAAAAAAACTCAAAATCTGCTTCCTTTCCTTACTTGGGAAACCAAAACTAAAGTTTTACAGCTATCAATCAATTCATTAATGTACCATAAATCACGGGATTCATATTATTCAACCTTTAATCGAACGGGTCATATGTGCTCAGAGGAAAAAATGTAGCAAAGCCTCACTCCACGCTCGGATGTTGATTTTCCAAACACAGTAAATGGGAATCCCAACACTTTCGGCCATTATTAGCCATTTCAAATTTTGAAATCCTAACATTGCAATCTCTTTTGGACCTTCTCTCTCACATTAACATCTCTGTCTGGACACCAACACCAAGTTCAGGTATAACCAAACCACTCACAGCAATGGTTGCAAAGTGAGGTAGAACATCGTATTCTTTCTTCTCGGTTCAAGACTGAATTTCATTGTTGGTACAGTTTTAGATTTGTCCACTATTATTGTGATATGGGCATTTCCATTCAAGATTTATAGTTTGTTCAAAAACTCAATCCACGACAAGGTGCTGTTCGTTTTATGTTTTATCTTTTACGCTTGAGCAACATTTCAATTTTCTAAAGGGCATTGTATCGAACCAAGTTCATTTTTTCCGCACATGTTATTGAGGGCGAAATCTACGAGATGGGTGGTTTTAATTGATTTTTTTTGTTAGCCTAAGTTGGAGTCATACAATTTGAGTTTGGTGGGGTATCGTAGATAAGAGTATGGAATGGAGCTAAATCAATCTGTAAGAACCCCCAACGGGCCACAAGAATGTACATATTCGGACAACCTCCTCCTCCTCCCTTCCTCTTCTCCCATATCCGCATTGCCAACTGGAAATATCGTAGAAATTTTACACCTTTGTAAACTCTGTTTTCCCCCCTATTAACCTGTTTCTTGAGTTTTGCTTTGTTCAGTCCCAATAAACTAAATATTGGTGACCTTTGCTTTGGTGTCGTATTAGTAGCATATGGTGGGCAAATCTAAATTGCATAGGTCAATGCTTAGATATACGTATTTCTTTTTCCCTGCTTTAGTATTTGTTTTCCTAACAAATGCATGCCAGAGTACATATTGTGTGAAAAATATGTTCGCAATTGAAAAATAGATCAGCTTCTCATTCTTTTTGATATTACAATAGATCTTGAGCATCATTTTATTTGTTGTTTGCAGATTCGTAGGAGTGACGGCATATCTTTATTCCGATTCGTAAGAGTGACGGGGTTGTAAGTATTATCATATTTCGATTCTTATACAATTTTAATATTTTAATTTAGAAATTCCTTAACCATTTTGCATTTGATTGTGTATGTACTTAAACTTCTTTTAAACCTTTTAATCCATGGCAGAGTACCATCTCATATGCGGACAACTAATTTGGTCTTTGCAGCACCTTTTTACTTTTCAATGTGGGATTTGGATATGAAGCTATGTTGAGCCACCTTTAAATCTGCTTTTTCTTGCAGATTACCCATTTTGATATTGATTCACCAAATCTTTGATGGTGGTTTACTCTTATGCATGCGGTGTGTATTCATCTTATTTCTCTATAGCTATTCTGTGTAACATTGGGATGATGGACTTTGGATTAATTTGCTTTATTCTCCCAAACAGCTTGCATTGGTTAACCTTAGGACTTTTGTTGGGATCATATTGTGCTCACGTTTGGGGACCCTTACTGATTTGAGCTTGGTATTGGAGTTTAAAGATCAAAAGCTGTGCCGCTTATTCAAAGTGGATAAGTTTGCGTGAAAAATTGGTGTGTACAAGTACTTATTTGATTGATGGGCAAATTCGTTATCTTAACTAGGAATGAAATTGTTGCCATGCATTGCTTTTGGTGACTCTTCTTTTTGATCTTTATGTGCTGCCTTTTTTTTTTGAAATGATTTTGTCACTCCCTTTTTTGTTAACGTCACTCCCCTGCAAGTGTATTTTTGCACAAAAAATACACTGGCAGGAGAGTGACATTAACAAAAAAGGGAGTGGCAAAATCAGCAGCCTTTTTTTTTTCTTGGTTGGTTGGTTGGTATCTTGGTAGCTAGAATGACCCTATTTTTTATTTGTGTCTTGAACAGGACACACGAGTGTGTGTGTGTGTTTTGCTCTCTCTTTTTTTTTTGGTACAAATGTTTTGCTCTCTTACTTCTGGGTTTTTTAGAGCATTCGATAGCAGATATAAATTATTAGTGTTGTTTACATTATTAGTCTATATAGTCAATAGTATAATGAGTAATTGGTTTTTCGTGGTGATAAAATTATGTTGCTGGGTCACTCGAAATCATATTGAATAACGAATTCTTTGATTCATGCCTAAACAGGCAAGCCCTAGAGAAACACAAGCTGATCATGCCCGGAGGAGGGTCTCTAAAATAGAATAACACAAGACTCTCATATTGAATTGTTCTCTCTCACTCAAGTGTATCCCAAAGCAGCAGCTCTCTCCCTCTCTCAATCTGTGTGTGCAAATTCAAAATTGTGTGTGCTCTGTTTTATAATGTCGTGTGTGCAAATTCAAAGTTGTACTAACTGTGTAGGAGAATTGATTTCTCACTCATATCAGAAGTTGGATCATTTTCAAAATTTGAATACACATTCATTGACCATGAAAAAAAATTACACTCCTCGATAATTCATTTTAGTTTAAAAATGTGTTGTGCTGTGCCTTCAGGCACGGGTTATATCTAGTCTATATTACATTACACAACGGTTTTGCAAAATGTCTCTCTCACAACTGTCCTTCGTGGCAGATTGAAGGGTAGTGGTTGAATTGTGTTATAATCCTTCGTTCAATCCTAGGGCTCGGATTCTCCCCTTGTGAGTTTTGGTAGTGGGGAGTCCATTATGGCACTCTTTTTGGACAAAATTGAGTGTTTTCCAAGGGGTGAAGATTGATTGTCTCGGATGGAATTAATGATGGATTGAAGAATATCAGTTTTGGTTTTCCAATTTGATACGATTTCTCTCTTTAAGTATTTCAAATTCAAACGAGGTTCTGTTGGGTCGTGACCCCGACCCTATAATCCTACACCCGAAGCACAAGCACGCAAACAAACTAAGCACAAACGAGAGATATCCGAGGAAAAACTCCGTATATGTATTAATCAAAAAACAAATACAATATACATGAAAAAACCTCTCCGACACGCCACAACCCGGCTGCTATCACTCCTCTCTCTCCCTCCCTTACTCTGGTGGCTCTCCGACAGTCTCCGGACATCTCCGAGGAGCCCGGCTCCTTCCGAAGGAGGAGCCTCTCGCTCACACTCCCTGGCCCCTCTCTGTCTCTTTGCCCACCTACACACAGTGCACACACTGCACTCTTATACAAAGGGGAGTGATCCCCTACGGTCACACCCACCATACTCGGGTGTACCCCAACAGGTTCCACTAATATGAATTGGGTTAGCCCACAAAGGATTCTCTCCGGAAGGAAGAAATGAAGGAAAATGAAGTGCGGAAACTCCACCAGTGGATATATAAAAGCCAAAAAAATGAACCAAAGCAAAAATTGGAGAGATTCGGTCGCCCGACATTTATTTAATTCGTGGATTAGTTTTTGGGATGTTTTTAGTGTGTGATTTTAACAAAGTGGTCTAGCAAACTTTAATTGTTACTGGTTTTGCAGATGTAGTTGTTAGTTTGTTTATGTGCCGATTCAAGTTAACCGATGGATATACTTGAGCTATTCTTTTTTGCGTAGTTTTGAAATTTTGCGAATGGAGCCCAAGGCCTTCAAGAAGTTAGAGAGACAAAACTAGATAATTTGTTCAAAACCAATTTTGAGTTGTGCTTTCAGGCACGGACATGCACTAGTATTCTTACATATCGACATTGGGCCAACCATTTCATGCATTTTGCTGGGTGAAATAGCGGACCAGTGCTGACGTATAATGATGTTTCCATTTCCTCTTTTCCCTTCTTTAATCTTGACCGAATAATATGGAAAATAGCAATATCTTAGGGTTCTAATACTACCCAATCAATTCCAAAGGGGATTGGAACACCCCCACGTGCATATGTTCTTTTTCTTTTTTCTTTTTTTTCCCAAAGGAAATTCGCTCACGAGCCTCGGCTTGACATCAAATAAAATCCGACTTTGCGCTCTAGGAATTATTCAACGGCCGAAATATCGATTGTTATAATCTTTTTCCTGCAAAATAATAGTTCAACGTAAATAATTAAAAAACTAACAATAATTTCTAATTAAGCAAAAATATATATAGCCGGCCATTTATGCATCTATCCGTGCCAGCAAGTCCTACAGCTCATTGGAAACTCAAAATGGATTTGGGTATTTGGATGAAACCTTTAGGTTCGGCCTTTTCTCCGGCGTGTGGGAACAGGAGTATATTAAAAAGTTAGGACGAAACCATTTCCTTGTTAATTTTAAAAATGTTATTCCAACCAAGCACAGCCTTTTTATTAAGTTCTTACGCACGTGAGAAAGTCTCCGTTCTTATAAATTTATAAGTCTAAAATTTATTTCAGTGTTATTTATTTTCAAAATTTTTTGTTTAGCTTTTCGTCATCGTAATTTTTGGGGTTAATCAAATCGTTAGTCTCGACTAGACGAATCGAAAAAGTATAAAAATGTGGACCGATGTTGAAAAATCCAAATAAGGCGACACTTTAGACAAATAAGACAGTTGTTTAACACTTTTCTCATCTTTAGTGAATTTTTTTTCGTTTATAATGATTAATCCAAACAATATCACTCGAATCTAACAAAAATTCAGAGAAAAAACGAACAAAACACACAAAACAAAGTAAAAAAAATGAAGTTTACAAGAATGAGGCCTAATTATCACTTTTTGTTTGGCTTTGACTTTATGAGAATTTTTGGATGCCAAGCGGGTACCACGTGGTGGTGCCCGTCGGAGATCCCAGCCATCCAAACGTGTTTTGGACGGGTCAGATTTATACCCTCCCTCTCCTCTCACCTAATTACTCTATCTCCTCTTTTTGAAAGGGTCTCGTTGTCATTTGCAATAATTCATTTTCTAGCAGAACGAATTCTGTCTTTGCCATCCAAACACTCAATACTCAATAGGAACATGAAAAATGAGTTAATTAATTTTCTATCCAAACACCCCCCTAAAAAAGGCAGTTCGTGGATATTGATTTTGATTTCCGCCCAAATAACAAACCCGTCCATGTGAGGTGAATGACTACCTGTGGCTGTTAGGGCTCATAAACGAACCAATCAAACCGCTCGAGTTCAAGGTCGTGTTCGCTCGTTAAAATCTCGTTTAAGATCAGTTTGGTACATAAACAAACTAAGCTTGAAAAGATTTTTGAAACTTGTTAGGCTTTCGAACCAAGCTCGAAAAAAATACTGCTCGACTTGTTTGACTTTTGATGGTTGAAAAATTCAAGTTACTCAAGATCGGTAGCTCGATTAAAGCTCACTCGAGATCAGTGCGTCTCATAAACAAACCCTAGCTCAAACATATTTTTTAAAACTAGTTAAGTTTTTAAACAAAGCTTTAACAATCCAACTGTCCGGTTCGTTTATCAACACTACTACTAGCCCAGCGTTTGAGCTCGTGCTAGTTATGCTCAAGGCTAAAATCGTAACTACGCTTCCAAAAGATGCCAAAAAAACTCGATCCTTTTTCCTTTGCCCTCCACTCACAGTTCTTCTTATCCATTCTGCAATCGTTATGATCCGATTTTGACTATCACCAAATTTCTCGAAGAAAGGACGTGAATGCCGTATGACGGATTAGATTAGCTAACACGCATGACGCATCACAAAATATCTCCTGCCCGCTTCAAAGTGTTTTCCACACTTCTCTCTCTCTCTCTCTCTCTCTCTCTCTAAGATCACAGTTTTCACCGAATTCTCTAGAAGGACGTGAATGCAATGTAAATTTACACAAGATAATTGATTTTCACACTTTCTATTTTATTCGGTTTCGCGCTTGTGTGTGTAATTGTACTCATTTTTCTGTCATCTTATGATGTGCACTTATAATTTAACCTTCCAAGTGTAATAAATTTACGCATGAAAGGCTAACATTGTAAATTTACATAGAAGAAGACAGAAGAATGCGTGGTTATAAAAACGAGTGTGAAAACTTGTGATAACTCAATTTTTACCTTAAAAAATTAAAAAAACGATTATTGAAAAAATATCTTGAAATGCTGACTCCGCGGTTAGATCCAAAATAATTTTTCTAGTCTACAGTAAATTTTAGACAAATTCCTAAAGTACAAAGTTCGGACAGCATAACTTTTCAGAAATTTCATTTAAACTATTAAGCTGATATTTTTCTGAGGCTTGGCAATGTGGGCATATATTTTCCAAATGAGATCGATTCTTTATAAATGCTATGTATATAGCAATATTACCCATGTAGACAAATCCAATAGGGTAGTAAATTAAGGAGCTAACTTTAAGCGAGCCGCTTACTATTAAAATTTAGAGAGTATACTAAGTCAAGACTCTAAGGTTTATAAAAATTAGAGTATTTTCGGTGTACCTATCAATTTCTATTTTACAGATATCGTCCCAATCCTATTAACAACAACGTGGCTCGGGAGTGAGACACGAGTCCCTGCGAGACAGGAAGGCGTAAGGGTTAAAAGAATAATCCAGAAAGAATCAAATTAGATATCCAATAGATATAGTTGGATTTTCTTAGATTATATAAGATTTGATTTAGATATTATTAGATCGGGACGGTTCCGGGGATATTTAAAATAACATCTAAAAAAACACTACAAATCTCAATTTCATAGTTTTCGATCAAATTTTGATGATCTGAGCCACTCAATGTGTGCAAAATGTGATTTTAAGGGTATCTTCAAGAAATCAGCAAAAAATAATTACCGGGAAGTGCTTGTTTTGACCAGTTTTTAATTGAATTGTTCGGAACTGTTCGGATCAAGCCCTTTCCGGTCATATTTTTTTTCTGATTTCTCACGGGTACCCTTAAAGTCACGTTTTAATCACATTGAGTGACTCGGATCATTAAAATTTGATCGGTAATTATGAAGTATTTTTTAGATGTTTTTATAGATGTCCTCGGAATCGCCCCGTTATTAGATAATTGTAGATTATTCTAGATTTTTTTAGATATGATTAAGATACACTTTAAATTTTGTGAGCTTCCTATAAATAGGCCTCCCCTCTATGTACAACACACCACAACATACACATAGTGCAAAACTCTCACCACTCACTCTCCCTATCCTACCAGACAGATACCATCTTTTTTTGACATAATCTCATTGCCATCTTTATCTTTCCTAAAATTTTACTCCACCTCACCATCTCCACAGAGACATTTCCCCTCCACTTTGCCACTCCCGGCCAAACGCGTCCCCGGCGATCACACCACTTTCCGGTGAGCACCCTCTCTCGCACGACTATATAAGGAAGCAAGAAAGAAAAAGAAGAAAAGAGTAGATTGAAAGATAATGGAAATGGACAGAAATACATATATTAATATATATAAAATTATCGGCAGCTATATATACTGCCATACTTCTTCTTCTCTTCCTCTTCCCAATTTTCTTCTTCCTTTGTCAAACCATCGACGAGCGCCGCAACACTTGCACCACCATAATCACCACCACCGTAACAGTACCATAACCACCATTAGCCACTACAACCACCTTGCGTCACCACCCTCACAACCATCACCACCATCCGAACCACCACCAGTCCACCGCCATTTTCAGTTCACAACCCGAATCAACATCCCCACCAAGTGACACCCACCTCCACCACCATTCATGGTTCCGCCTCTCCGTCGCCGCTACCGATCACCGCCGCCACTCGAGGCCACTTCCGGGCAATTCCCGCATCTCTCTCTCTCCTCGTTGTTGTGTTCTTCTTGAATAGTAAAATAATATAAAATTGTAACAATATTACTATTATTATTATAGAAATAGAAAAGGAAAATAATAATAATCAATAAACAATTAAGTTGAAAATCAATTAATTAATCTTATCGCATAATTATGTGGCCTAACAGTTCCGATAATTAATCAATTGTAACGCGTAGTGTAACGACCCTTATTTTCAAAATCTAGAATAAAAATATTTTTACATTTAACGCTGTATTTATTTATTTATTTTTGTGTGAATATACTTATAATGAAACTACAATAATCATCATATTTATTTAATCATTTAAATGTGTGATTATATGTTTTTAGTATAACTAATTAGTGAAATTGGGCCTAAAGATCCTAACCAAATTTCGGCTTCTATAACTAACACCCATCCTATTATCCTAAATAAACACCTCTACCATCGTCCACCCTTTGAACCGCCACCTATTTCCATCACCAGGTCTATCACCCATCACCCTCCAATCCATCACCCCTGGCTTAGCTATTTTTGGCCGATGTTTTTTCATAGCCAATAAGATCTTGACAAACTACCTAGAAGCCTTCCTCCAACCATGGGACAAAAGCCATAAACTCTCATCCTAATATCTACCAAACTATAATTCTACACTAAAACCTCTTTATTACTCCCCATTTTTCCACTTCTTTGTTCCTTCGGCCGGAGACAGAGGGTACCAAACCATTTCCTTATTTCTTGCTTTCTTCCATCATTTGTATCAACAACAGCAACATCATCCCTTACCCTTTTATTTTCTTTCATTGCTTTTGCCGAGAGAGAGAGGAGGGCCGGGTTACTGGGAGGAAGGAAAAAGAGGAGGAGAAGGAATAGGCCATACACCATTACCGTGCAGTGCACACCGGAGCTCCGAATCGCCACCGTATCACCACCATCGGGTTCCACCATTGTCGCCACCGCTCACCTCTATTTTCTTTAAATCTTAGCTAGAACTCCAAGGATCGAGGTAGATTTCTCATTACCCCGTAACTCTAAGTATATTAGAAGTATATCGTAGTGTAACCGTGGTTTGAATTGAGACCTCACAATGAAACTAGAAACCTTGAGAAATTGTTTTGAGTTAGACAAAACATTACGGACGCGAACCACGGCCTTACAACCGTAACTTAGCACCCTGCGGCCGCCATCTTTCCTGTTCACTTCCGCAAGCCTACTCCCTGGACAAAAACGTTTTGTTTTTAAGTTGAACTAGCTTGATCAATGATTGTTATGACTTGCTTTGTTACCATTAAACTGTTACTTACCATTTCTTGTTATTGGTACTAGATTAGCTTGTATGAGATAATAAAATATGAAATCTGTTATTATAATTAGTCAACTCGAGTGTAGAAATTGATTAGAATAATTTTATAAGTAATGAGTTGAGACCATATGGGTCAAAGATTAAGAGGATAATGATACCTAGACATTTATGCAAATACATATGAAGGTAAAGTATTAAAGTAAAAAGAACAAAGTAGCAGTTGCCGACCAAAAAAAAAAAAGAACAAAGTAACAGTTTCATGGGAAGTTAATAAAGTAAAGAATTCATGTGGTTTCAGTAAGGATTAGTAATTTTGTGAAGAGAAATCCCACCTCACTGGGTATATAAACTTTTGTCTGATTGGATGAATAAAAAGGTTTTGTAAGTAAAAGGAATATTAATTTTACTAATATAAGCCTGACAGTACTAAAATTATTAAAGATACCCTATGGTTTACAAAATGACTCGTCAAATCTCAAAGTGCTAGAAATTACTAAAATGAACTAATGTGCTAAATCGTAATGAAACCAAAAGTCGCAAGGACAAATCCAAACGTTCTATGTGTTACTTAAATTTTCTTATCAACTGTTGTTCTTGAAATTATCGATCATATTATGTTAGTGAAGTTTACCTTATTGATGAATATGTTGAGACTGTACTGAGCTATATTGAATTTATGCTCATGGAATTGGTATACGCATGTAGAAGGTCTCATCGACATTGTCAATTGAATAAAAGATGGTGAAATTCGCAAAAGTATGTTGCTGTGATTATGAGTCATGACTATGACAAGGATTACCAAATGGGGTTAAATTGTGTGAAAGGGTGCTAACAGGGGCCCGTGTTGTGTTGATTTGCACTTTCCGAGGAGTTGTGCTACTTTGTACATCCTCATGTGCTGCTTTGCACATCCTTAGGAATTGTGCTGCTTTGCACATCCTCATATGCTGCTTTGTGTATCCCGAGGGATCGTGCTGATTTGTACGCCCGGGGGGGTGGGGAGAGTGAATCTCGTGAAAGTTTTGGTACGATGATTAATGCGTGAGAATGGTTAAAAACAAAAAAAACAAAAAAATAGTAAGGATGCACTTAAATTAAGGGCTAGATAATGAAATGACTATCTTGTAAATCCTGTTTCGATGTTGTACGTATTCAATTCTGTTTCCAATTATTGTCTTTGTTGTTATTGTATTGTAATGTAAGGGTTAAAGGGTAGGAGATTATCTATTGAGTGTCAAAACTCATTTTAGTGCCATTTGGCCTGGCGTTTCATGCCAGGTATTCAGGAGACGAGAGGTGATCAACACTTTGGGGAAGAGAACCCAGTTGTTGAAACTGATCACAAAGAAGCTTGGAACCCGTATTGGAATTAGAGTCCTGCTTACCATTTTTGTTAAATTAATTAGTTGTTAGACTTCGGTACCCGTACCCTTAGATGCTCTGATTTATTTTTAGTACTGATTTCAAAGTTTCAAGAAATGTAATTTTAAGTGATTAACTTCTTCTTTTGTAAGGCTCAAATTATGCTTATCTTTAATTTGAATTTTAAGACTTCCGCTGTTAAACTCTGTTTCGAAGATTAATTACCATAAAATCATTTTTAAAATTTATTAAATCAATTTGAAATGATTTAATTAATGTATCCAAAAATCGGGGCGTTACACGAGGTTAGTTGTGCTGCATTGTCGAGGTGAGTTACGAATATACTCTGACTACACAATTCATACAAATTGTTTTGAGATTGTTTTTATAAAATGTTATGTTTGGGTATAAAACGAAAAATAAATGTCTCTACGAAAGCGTCATAGTGCATATTAAACACAATTTTGCGAAAATAAATTTTAAAAGAAAAAATATGGGATTAATTTTTGGAAAGAGAAACAAAAAGTTTTGTGGCAATATCTGAGCAACGAGTTATTTTTGGGCGGTGAGTTATTTATGGGCAGTGAACTGCTCTTGGCGCCTATCGATGGATACTGCCGGGTATCCCTTTGGAATTGATATCATTCCCCTTGTTTTGCTATGGTCGCTTCCTATGCTACCGCTAGTATTTCACCCATTACGGATTCGAGCTTGAGAGTTGCTAATAAATATTGTTGATTTTATGACTACGAAATTTTTTATTTTGATTATACCACATACGGTTTATGTTTATGCCACGTTTTATGGTGATTGTTTACGCTCTGTATGTTTATTTAAATTATCCCATGTTATTATGTAACCTGTGTATATCGTAACTTACTGGATTGGTTTTGTGTTTTCATAAAACCTTTTCAGGAAATCAAGATTAAAGAAGGTTTATCCGTTGCGTAGATATCAGTTGTCATGGCTAAATAAGGAAATAATGTGTTAATAAGTGGCGTTTGTATGTGCGAGCCACAATTATGTAATTTTAAAGTTGTAATTGGTGAGAACGCTAGACAGCTCTGATTCCTCTGAATATAATACTTTATTTTTAATTTACGGTCCTAGGAGTTTTGAATAAAAAAAAATTTGGTTGTGTGATATTGAGACTTGGGGTGATTTTTTTTAATCACTGGCTATGTCACGAACTTATATCCATCGGTAGAGTCGTGAAAAAACCACTCCCTTCACATGATCCAAATGTGTTTTATGTGTAGAGATTAGATTAACTTCCACGCTTCAAAATGCATGTTAGGCTTTCTTTTTTGTTCTTTTTAGGATCATAGGAGGAGATTCTGTAGATAATGTTAACCAACCTTCGGCAACTTGATGAGCATGTGCGATGAAGTATAATAAAAAAGAAAGATTTGAAATACACTATCCTATTTGGGTGTGAATATATGTTATGCCAATATTTGGTGAATGTTACGTCTTCTTAGCTGAAATGTTACGGCCAATATTGGTAAATGTTACTCATTTTTGTGGTTACCGATGCATATGATATACTCTTCTTTAGATGTTACGCCTATTGTGCTAAAATATTATGCTTCCTTTTTATGAAAGGTTACGTCTCTTCGTAGCGAAATGTTAAGTCTCCTTTTGGTTCAATATGTTTTGTTGTTTTGCGGTGAACATAACACATTTTTTATAATATCGGAAGAAGTAATTATTCAATACCCTTGGAGTACGACCATGTGGTGCCCCATGACCATACTCCATTACTCATTCATTGCTGTGGGATTCATACACTTTGAATGTATGGTGAAAAAGGGTCTTGAAGTACCACGTGCCCGCAAAGAGCATATGAAAATTTGTGTGTGACAAGATACATGTTACATTCTCCGCTCTCCTTTAAATCTACCTGCCTCTTGTTTCTACAACTACCTTCTCAGTTTTCTCTCTCTCGGTCGCTCCCTCTCTCTCTCTCTCTCTCTCTCTCTCTCTCTCCATGCAGGATTACCAAAAGATAATGGAAGACCCTCCAACACCCGACCCTGTACCAGATTCCAGTCGAGAAGACGACGCCGGTGCTGCTTTCGTCTTGGAATCAAAAGGTGAGAAACGAAAAAGACTACTCTACCCTCACTCCACACCAAAAATTTACTACAATTTCTATTTGATACTCAGGGCTCGATTAATTCTAGGAGACCAATCTCACCGTCCATTAGCGGGGTTCCAATTAAAGCCCGAACAAAAATTTACTTCAATTTCACCGGAACATATATCACAATTGGTGTTAATCGCGGTATATACATATATGTGCAGGGCAGTGGTGGCACGCGGGGTTCCATCTGACGACGGCGATCGTGGGTCCGACGATACTGACGCTGCCGTACGCGTTCCGCGGGCTGGGGTGGGTGCCGGGGTTCTTGTGCTTGACGGTGATGGGGGTGGTCACCTTCTACTCCTACCAGCTCATGTCCCTCGTGCTCGAGCGCTGCGAGAAAAAAGGGCGCCGCCACATCCGCTTCCGCGAGCTCGCCGCCGACGTCTTAGGTAAGCCTGGCTTCTCTCAGTGAATCTCGCCGTGGATTTTGGGACCACATGACCGACCCACTTTTGGAGATTTTATTTTCAAGATGTTAACTTAAAGTTAAGGCTTTTTTATCGCTAATTATATTAATGAATTCTTTTAATTTATCAAAAAAAAAAAATTGAATTTTTCTTTCATTGAATGAATAAGTAGACTTTGCACTTATTTTTAATTTCTCATTTTAATAATCTGACAATCTTTTTGGGACGGAATGTCCAAAGTAATGTCGATCGGTTACCTGATTAGAAAAAGTCAATCTTTCATAAAGGTATATTAGATAAACAATACTCCGCTATGCAGTTTGTGTATTTCCAACTTAATGGACCTAGTTTGATAGTCGAAATTAATCTTTCACCGATTAATTTCGACTTTCAAAACACTGCTAAGGACAGGTAATGCATCGTCAATTGTCGATTAATTCTAATTTTTAGAACACTGCTAACGAGACGTAATATATAGACGATTTGGATCATTAAAATTGACTCGGTCTCAATATAGAAAAAGATACGGTCTAGTCCACCGCTTGTGTGAAGTAGTGGTTACGACGCCTTAATTAGATAGGAGTATTTTTTTATTGTTGAGGTGTGCCCTGTCTTTTAAGGCTTCCTTGTCGCTGACGTGAACGTGCCCAACTTGATATCTCAGAATCAACTCGTTGAGTGCCCCACATGGTGGCAGTTTATCTGATTTTAAACCATGTTATTACTTTATTGAGTAGACTTTTCTCAAAAAAAAATCAGGCATGTGGATTCGTTGGTTTGCATCTGGACTAATTCTATTGCTTGCAGACACCAAAATTTTTTTTTTTTTTTGAATTATTTCGAAGAATCACACTCTTTATATAAAAAGAAACTTGTTGATATCTAGTAAATTGTAGATTTTTTTTTTTTTGAATTGTTGTGGGAAAATTTTGTTACTTTTAAGTTATCGTTTGTTATCATTTTGTGGAATGGACAAAGATTTTGGGACGTTGAAGAGTATAATTGCCTTGGCTTGAATTTTTTTTTTACTGTATCTTTTTAAGCGAGTATTTTTTCTCAATTTCTTTATTTATAATAGATTTGGGTCAAATTTTTTATATTAATCACTCGTTTCGATGAGAGGAACCGCAAAAGTGTAAAAATATTGACAACTATCAAAAAAAGTTAGTATTTGCATGAATTATTTTCGACTTTGGTCTATATTTTTTACTTTTTGATACCCTCGTCGGGACGAAAGGGGTGTTGTAAAAATTATGACGAAAATCTAAAAAAGTAACTAAAAGTTAAATTAAAATTAATTAATTTAGACCAAACTCAACCTAAATGTAAGCAAGCACCCCCACTCGTAAGCGTGTGAAACGGCTGTGGGTAAAAAAAAAAAAAAAGGGTAGGTGCCATACAATTTTTCTTTGGGGCAAGTCGTGATAAGTTCGCCTAAACCTACCGACATTCTTGGTCTCTATGATGGAAAATATACACAAGTGGACAAGTGGACCTTAAAGGGTTGTGCTTAGTTAGGATTTTTTTTGGCGGTTAGAGATGTCTAGGCCAGCTTACATGCTTCTTGATTTATCCATTTACCTCCACGGTCTGATCAAATGCAGCCCATCTATGCCGGGACTAAGAGATTCACATAAATTTCTTTCTTATGACTTACTCTCAAAAATCGAATTGTAATCAATTGAGTGGGGAGAAAACTCAGGAACCCACCGGACTAATCCTTCCGCTTGGCTTTGATGTGTGTAGAGAGCTCAAAAGTGGGATCAGGCTTGGCTTTGTCTTTTTTCTATAGTTGACTTTGAATAGAAGTGGTCCAGTATCTATCAGTCTAGTAGAGTTGCCCTGGCATTAAATTTACCCTGCCTTCCACCTGCAATTGAATTTTGTTGATCACTTCACCTAACTTTTTTACTTGGATGATCCAATTTGATGATCCAAACCGTTCGGTATTTTGGAGCTTGTCAACAATATCAGTCATATTGAAAATTTGGTTGATAGGATATAGTTTGATATGAATTCAGAATACATTTGTCGTAGAACATAACAAGATTACAACATCTATTTGGAACTCATTTAACCCATTTTTCTTAAGACAAATGTATTCCAAAATTATATCAACCGGTATCCAATCAACATTATATCAATTGGTATCCGATCAACCTTATTTTGACGTGGTTGATTTTATTGACCACATTTAAAATGTGGATGGTTTGGAGTGGGCCCGGGAAGGCCCCAAATGGGCCAACTTGATGGTTCATTCCATTTTCATGGACCGAAGAGGATCCTCTTCCTATACAGAGAAAATTGAGGTCCTATGATCGGAAGGGTTGATTGGGGTTACGGTAGTATAGATGCTTGTAACATGTGACAAAAAGTAAAAATAACTTTGTTACAAGGAAACACAAATCTGAACCATTCCGTTGTTGGTAAGGAGCTTAATTCAACTTTAATTTTCGTACTAAGTTGATATACTTTTCAAAATTTCCCGATTCGATTTTTGTTAATCTTTTGCGATGAGAGCATGAGAAATAAGCATCATGTACCGCAATCTGATTTTAGCTTTTGTACGAGGAGCTTCAGGGATCGAGTTTATAGAAAAACATCAAACATCCATCGGAAGCAGTCTCACTTATTGAAATGTCAAATGTCAAATCCAAGGTTTGACAAGAACAGGAACGAGAACAACAATAAGTGCATTATCTGTCTTCCTTTCAGTATCCGGGAGCAATACCCCGGGGCACTGTTTAGTTTTCACCATTATATACTCGCAATTCCCTCTTGGTTTTATTTGTCCGCTCAGTACAATTACAACAAAGAGATAGAGCCAACGCGGTTTTGTTTTCTGTGATAGGGTCCGGATGGATGTTTTATTTTGTAATATTCATCCAGACAGCCATCAACACCGGCATTGGCATTGGAGCTATTCTGCTTGCTGGTGAATGCCTCCAGGTATTGCTTAACTCATTGCTTCTGGTACGATAACGGTGGGAAACTGGATAAGTAGCTATTTGAAGGGGATTGCAACATCTAGCTGCCAGTTTTACCCCATGTGATTCTGATAAAATTTCTACTCCATGGCTGCACAAGATCATGTACTCAAACCTTTCGCCCAACGGGACGATGAAATTGTATGAGTTCATAGCAATTGCGACAGTGGTTATGATAGTTCTTTCTCAGCTCCCGACCTTCCACTCTCTCAGACACATCAACTTGGTTTCGCTCCTCCTCAGCTTAGGCTACACTTTTCTGGTGGTTGGTGCTTGTGTTCATGCAGGTAAAATTAATCTCCTTTAGCTTTGACGTCGTAAATGTTACCAGTACCTATTTCTTGTCGAGAACAGCTCTAGATTTGATCCAGAACCACATACACACACAGAACAATAATTAAGCAGACTGCACAACGAAAGAACAAAACATTTACTTACGTGGTTCTCCTACTTTGGGCACATCCACGGTTCACCCTAGTTTTCCACTATGTATCCGATACAGAAGACAGTAAAAAATTCATCGGCTGCTGTGTACCGCAAAATATATATGTTTATCTGAGGGCACTGCATCAAGTATTCTAGTGAGTGAATTGTATCCTGGGTGTAAGATGTGGATTTTGTGCTTGTAATCACCACTGAAACAAGCTTATGTACATTTATGCGAGGCTCCTACAACTTACGACTAATTTCCAAAATGTCGACTTTTTTATCAAGTGCACATTTAGCACTTCTCTTGGATTTGTATTGCTCCTTGACTCAAAACTACAAAGTATGTGCTAAGACTAAGAGGTTATATCCTAAGCCAGGAGGATGGAAGTGGGAAGCAAAAACAGAGGATGTAAATATGTGAAGTGTGAACTATCTAACTAAGCCACACCAGAACACCCGTGAGGCACTTGTGAACAGCCCATTTGAAGCCCATAGTAGGCGCTGGGACCCTTGATTAATAACATATGATTTTGGTCTGAAAAATGTACTGAAACCAATTGTTAAGGCGATCGGCAGGAATTTAAGCTTGTGATTGATGGTAGTGCGTGCGATTAGGGAACATGCAGAGAGCATCTTCAAAGACTTTGCCTTTTATTTTGATTCAACCATCTCTTTCTTGACTTGGCACGAGAAGATTTTCTAACATAGCATGTTGGACTGTAATTTGCTTTTTCTACTTGAAGGACTAATATTTTTGGTGACTTCTTCAAGCTCCATGAAGAATATAGATTCATTTCTTACACACATAGTGGAAAGATGATTGTATCATGTTTCTTGTTGGCACAATCCGCTTTGAAAAAGACTGATTTCGCAGGCCTTATGCTGTGCAGGTTCTGCAAAAAATGCTCCGCCGAAGGACTATTCTTTAGAAACTTCGGAGTCGGCGATGGTGTTCAGTGCATTCACTTCTATCTCCATTATTGCTTCCCTTTACGGGAATGGGATACTACCTGAAATTCAAGTAATTTGCTTCCTTTCACTCTACTTTTTTCATACCTTGAAGACCAAGAATATTTGTATTCCAATTTTCTTTCCTTCTCATATGCAAAGCATCAGATGGAGATAAAAGCCATTGGCATAATAGAAAACATAGAATGGATAACTATCGTGATTCACATCCGATCTGAAATCGTGCCATGTCAACAATGCAGGCAACTCTGGCTCCACCGGTCGCCGGGAAGATGTTGAAAGGACTTTTGATGTGTTACGCTGTAATTTTTGTTACTTTCTATTCTGCTGCAGTGTCTGGATACTGGGCGTTTGGGAACCAATCTAACTCGAACATTCTCAAGAGCTTAATGCCTGATGAAGGGCCTTCTTTGGCGCCAACTTGGCTTCTAGGCCTTGCCATTGTCTTTGTTCTCCTCCAACTCTTTGCCATCGGCCTTGTAAGTTGCTAACGCACTGTTTGCCTTTACAGTTATACGAATCTGTGGATATTCTCCAGTCGGCGATTTTCAGAACTTATTTTCAGAGAAATTTTTAGGAAAGAAACCATTCTTGAGAGGACATATAGATGTTTTCATATAGTTGAATTTCATTGTGCTAAAAACTAACGATGTGAAAAAGAGAATTATTATTTTTTAAGATATCGTTTTCCAAAGAATACTCGACAAAACTGCAACCAAAATCAAGAACGAGTACATATATTTGAAGAAGTTTGTAAGTACAATTACATATATTTGAAGAAACTTTTTCCCACATGTTTGATCCTTTTCATAAATACACACAGGTTTATTCTCAAGTAGCATTTGAGATCATGGAAAAGAAATCAGCAGATGTGAAGCAAGGGATGTTCTCCAAACGGAACTTAATCCCAAGACTAGTTCTTCGGACAATCTACATGATGTTCTGCGGATTTTTCGCAGCGATGCTACCGTTCTTTGGTGACGTTAACGCTGTAGTAGGAGCAATTGGATTCATCCCCTTGGATTTCATACTCCCCATGCTTCTCTACAACATAAGCTTTAAGCCACCGAGATCGTCCCTCACGTATTGGGTCAATGTCTTCATTATGGTTGTCTTCACCGGCGTAGGACTCTTGGGGGCATTCTCTTCTATAAGGCAGTTGGTTCTTGATGCCAGCCAGTTCAAGCTCTTCAGCAGTAATGTGGTTAATTGACCTTCTTCGAATAGTAGAGTCTGCAATCTCATTCAAAAATATAAACGAATTGATCCCTCGGTCCTGTCAAACTACGCCGTTCTGGAAAGCATTGGTACACGGGGAATCGATGAAAGTGCAAAATCCCAACGGACGCATTTTGGTTTGGTTTAGAGAAATGATGAAACACTGCGGCAAGTTCACAATTTCTTGTACTGGAAATACAACAAAGTGTGCAGTGCAAACATTGTTGTATATTGGTACTACCTACAAATGTGTTTTCGCAGTTTCGTTTCTTCCTTTTCTTATTCTTTCCTTTCTGGCAAATTCGGCTAAATCTTCAAACATGTTCACGGCTACATGTTCAAACATTCCATTGCAACTCGAACCCTATAGTGCAGGAGTGCACTACAGGGTGTAGTGCACGGTCTGAGCCTTCTGTTTGGCAATCAATGTTTAAGATTTCATCTCGGCGGACAGGGTCCCCTGGTCCATCAAATAATATCCTTACCATCATTAGTGGAGGACGAGTGGGTTCCATCGAAAAGTAATTTTCATCTATAATAAAAGGAGTACTTATTCAACGCTTTCGGGTGTTCCATGTGACGTTTTCAAGTGATATTCTCAACAAATTACGTGGCGACAAACTTCATGATTACAACAATACACACTTTTGTTAGATAATTCAAAGAAAACCACCTGCATAGCTTGTGTTCTGATAATTCATTGGTCAAGAGTACCACATAAGCCATGTCACATGGTCTTCATGGAGTACTCCACACGAGTGATTAGTCACTAAGGGACTGTTTGGTAAAGCTGAAATTGAAAGCTGAAAAATTAAGTACTGAAAGCTGAATGTTGAATTTTTTAAGCTGAAAAGCTGTTTGATAAATATATTAAGCCCTGAATTAAAAAAACATTGAATAAATTGTAGTTCCGATTCTCTCTTAATTTACTAATGATCACAATATACTTTTACGGTAATGGTGGAGTGGTGATTGTGGTGGTGGTGGGTTGGTGGTGATGGAGCGAGGGTGGTGGTACGGTGGTGGAGTGGTGAGGGTGGGAATGGAGTGAAAGTGGTGGTGGAGTTGGAGTTAGAGTGGTGGTGGTGTTGGAGTGGTGGTAGGGTGGCGGTGGAGTGATGGTGTCATGAGGGGTGGTGGTGGAGTGGTGGTTGTGCAATGGTGGCGGCGTTGTGGTAGTGGTGGTGGACTGGAGTGGTGGTGGTGAGTGGTGGCAGTGGAGTGGTGGTTGTGCAATGGTGGCGTTATGGTGGTGGCGGTGGCGGCGTGGTAGTGGTGGTGGCGATGTGGTGGTGGTGGTGGAGGTGGTGGTAGTGGTGGTGGTGTAGTGGTTTTGGTAGTATGATGGTTAAATGCAAGTACACAAAAATTCAGTTACAATTAAATAGCTTAAAACTATTTAATTTTTTTCAACTTTTTAGCCTATATTTTAAGTAGTACTTAATTTGTTAAGTAATTTAAAATGTGGTTATCAAATCTACTGAATCATTTATTACTTAATTGATTTAATTTTAAGTGCTGAATTCAAATTATCCAACAACCCCTAATTAGTAAATAAATCCTTTGGACTCCTCACGTTTTCAACCGACAAGAGGGAGATATTCTTCATCCTGACATCCTGTTCCAGCTTGAGAGAGAGAGAGAGAGAAAGACTACTTAAATGTTATTTGAAGGTCAGTATTACTCCCCTAGTTTCACGATCATTGTTGAAACGTGCATTTTTTTTTTTTTTTATGATCATATGTTCCTGCCAGTTTACATACACGACTTGATTAATTTAGGATCACAAATCACACCGTCCACTAGTGGTGCCCCGTTTAAAGCCAAGGTATAGATGTGTATGGAACAATCTAAAAATGAGTTAATGACATATGAGAGGTTTCGAACGTGAGACCATAATTAAGAGGGAACATACTCTTACGTTTCGTCTTGACCACCAGCTCAACCCAGAGAAATGGATATATATGAACAATTAAGATAGGACCGATAGGTACACCACCTTTTTACACTACATCTTATGTGGGACCCATTTCAGGTCTCAGACAAATCCAAAAAAAAAAAAAATCAATAAATTTTAAAATATTATTGTATGAGGTCTTGTAAAAAATCAGCTCCAACGGATATCGGTAAGTATCATTTCTAGATTTGTAGTGGTGAAACTACGCAGTTAAAAAATTTCATCCCTACGAATCAAGAAATAATACTTACCGATATCCGTTGGAGCTGATTTCTTACAGGACTCCATAAAACAATATGTTAGAATTTATGGATATTTTTTTTGAGAATTTTTGTGGGACTCGAAATGCACACCATATAAAATGTAGTATAACGTGTAGTGTAAGTATATGTAGCATCTCTCATATATAAGTACGATAATGATCATTTCAATACTATTTAGCACTTATTTAGCTGGCCCACTAATCAAGAATCCAAGATTAATTTTAATCATAGAGTCGTCCTCCATTATTCGGCAGACCCATTTTTTAGACCCCCGTGTTTTGCGTGACATCTTATCTTATTATTAGCATATATCAGTCATTTGTGGAGACATTTTGCGTATTTCAGAGTTTGTCAAGAATAATAATCTTGTCAAAAATTACATTGATCGGATACTATGAATGGCTAAATCCAAACATAGGATATATGATTCCTATAAATATATATTCCAATCTGAGACTCCTATCCGGTCAAACAGACAGATATTACGCGTAAGAGCATTCGTAAACCTTCTATTATCCGAAACTAGAAACACCACCGATTCTTGGACTTGTTTTAATTTAGTCGATCCCATTGGAATACAAGGATCAATTATCCGAATTTCGGCATGTCATCAAGTCTCATAATTAACTCCCCAAGTTTCAAATCATCTCAAAATTAATTTAGAAAACAAGAGAAGCTTATCTCTTAACAAGGAAAAAACATTAAAATAAAAAGTAACAAGAGCCTCATGGCCGACCATATCTCCTCCTTATTTAATGCCTTGGTTGCCAAACGGAAAGTTCCCTGACACGGATACAGAATTCAATGGTCCATGCAAGGAGGCCGTGACTAGTTTAATATCCGCCTTTTCATCGTAAAACTTTTTTTGAAGCTAAGCAAATTTTTCGGATCATTTTGTGCGCACCTTAAATAATACGTGACGGACCAAGTTCACCTCTAGGGGAACTAAATGAAAATCAGGATGATATTTTGTATAGACTGACTCAATAAAAATCGACGACGGTTTCAAAACCTGAAACGCAAGAGAGGAGACCGCTTAGTCTTAGACGTTAACGACCAGACAAATTCCTTCAAGATTTAGTCGTCATTATCTTAATTCAACGCGTTCCCACCTGACCTGCCACTACATAAACCAAACACACTTCCCCTCTCCTCTCTCTCTCTCTCTCTCTCCCTCAAAACAATGGAAAAGGCACAAGAGAAACCCGTGTCTCTCGTCTGGGACTGCGGTAGTTCACTCTACGACTCGTTCGAACGCAAATCGCTCGAACGCCAGCTTCATTCAGCCATATCATCAAGAACTCTCTCCATGCCCCACCTATCGGACAGTCGGGCGGCCGGCCCGCCGCCACCGCCGCCGCGGAAACCACTGCCGACGCAACACGTGGCGAAGAAGTACTCATCGAGATTTTCCGTGTCGTTTCAGAAGCTTGTTCGGTTCGTTTTCGGACCGAAACAAAGCAGCAAAAAGCCGCTGTTCAAGAAGAGAGACGGGGCGAAAGGCGGATTCGACAATCATTTTTTCTATGGGCCCGGCGCGCTTTACACGATACCAGAGGTTGCGGAAGGCGGCAGGGACTACCACGGTGGCTCGCCGGATTTTAACTCGGCGTTGGTGCGGCGATCGGTCTCGGATCGGTTTACTAGTACCGCTTCCGTCGGTGTTTCATGTGCTTGATGGAAACAACCCATACTGTATGTATATGTTCTTTATAGTATTAGTAGTGGTTTGTTTTGGAATTTGTCAATTACGCAAATACTGTATGAGTTTTTAGGTTAGTTGTTTGTGATGTTTATGAAAATTACTAAGGCCATCCCTGTATCCATTAGATAGTTGTATAGACTCAGTTTGGATTTACAGTAATCTTGAGGAGAGAAATTATAATGTGATGCTGTATTTTTATTATTTCATGATGCCTATGTTTTGGAATTGACTTGAGAAATGAATTTGATTCCTGATGACGTATTCAACCAAGAAGCACCTTCCCAAACTAAGCACGAATCTGATCGCCGTTGTTGTGTGACGTGATGGGGTGAATTTTTGCACTATCACTGCCCGAGGGACAAGTGATTGACACCTGTCTCGGGAGTCGCCGATCGGCTTACGAGGGGCCGACCGTCCCATGATCGCCCGTGTGGGGTAATGTTCCTCGATTACCCCGGGGGCGAGGTCATGGGCCGCCCCTAGATCTCGGATGCGCCCCAGCTCCCGTATTTCACGGAGCATTACTGGAGATAACTGCTGATAACCTCCACCACAATCACCAGCGTAAAGGTACGTTCTCTGTTTTTCCCTCGAATTATAGAGCAAATAGTCTTTCTCAACCATATACTAACTTAACCATCAGAGGGTCCACGACTGAAAACCTCTCCAATCATTGGACTTCTTGCAGGAGCCATCTCGAAGACGAAGCTTGGATTGACCGTCCAGATTTTGGCATCAACACGACATATCACCGTTGGACAGTGATCCAGTCGCGTCATATCTCCGTTAAGATGTTTCATTGGACAGTGACCCAGTCGCGTCATATCACCGTTGTACCCAATGGATTTAAATTTGCCAAGTGATATATATATTAAGGGAGCCAAGAATGGGGATAGTGCTCCAGTGGCTACTCAGTCAGTTGCATGAGTCAGTTACATCTGAGTTAGGGTCGCATGTTCTAGTGTGATCTCTTGAAAGTTAGGGAAGTTTTTTTTTTTTTTTTTTTTATAAATGTCTCTTGATGTATTCTGTAATTCAGCCAAAAATGAAGTAATGAAAGACGCTACTTCATCATTTCCCTCTGTATCTCTTCTTCTCTTGCATGATCGATAAAATTAGAATCAATTCATCTGGGTTTTACAGTAGATTTCTATATGGTATCAGAGGTCGATCTTAAGACAAATGTCGCATTCAAGATCCTGAAAGTCGAAGCTATTTCACAAAGGAAAAAGGAAGATCGTGTAATAAGATCTTTCTCAAATTCTTATCAATGGCGCCTGCGCAAACTCAATCAGTGTAACATTACCTTGTGCTCTAGCATTTTTAGTTTGAAATTTTCATTCTCTTGTGACAATAGAGCTTCATTCCATACATTACTGGTGATGGAAGACGCAAGTTCTTAATGCTCTGAGAGCAAATGGTTTCACTGGATATGTCAGGTGGATCGATTGTACATGTGTCCAGTTGAAAAGATTTTAGATGCAAATGAAAATTTGATCGTGAATCCAGATTTTTTTTTTGTTTATCTACGTCAAGCAATTCATTCATCACCCGAAGGGAAAAGATTTCATCACAAAATACAGGAATGAACCAAAACTACCAAATCAAAGACCCGAGTTATTGCTAAAAGCACACATGCTACAAACTTAAGGACACTCTGCCGAAGCAAACCTACGCTACGTCTGTGACTCAATAGTAGAGGAACCAAGGAACCCCAGCTCAGAATTCACTCGGTGGAAATTCACATTAATAATATCATGCTTGTATGCGACCCTTTCTGCATCGACACTGCCTCATCATTCTAGGACCTTGACTCTGCTTCACAAGTGTGAAGATGTGCTCAAAGATTAGGTGCCGTAGGGTGTGGTGGTGTCGATGACGATGATGATCTGATTTTTCATACAATATTGCATATAGGACCGTTAACCCCATTTCACGAGCCTTCATTACCTAGCGAGTATGATCAACTTAAGATAATAATTAGAACAAGAGGTGGCGCTCATAGATTTGATGAGTTAGTTTAAATTTTGGACGCCGAGGAATCTTCGATTCATAAGAAATCTGCAATCGAAAGTTCAGTATACTCCTCATCGCGCGCGTACCTCTCATAAAACTCATTCTTCTCTCACTGCTGGAACTGGACAATTGAAATGAGTACTTGGACGAGCTGAATAACTCAATTGAAGAATTTTGTTTTAAAAAATGCGAGGTGACTTTGAATCGGAGCGTGCTAATTCTAAAGCACTATATCCGGGATTACATTTTGATTTTATTTTTTTTTTGAAATTCAAACTAAAACACAGTAGTATAACCTCGATTTGTTTTTACTTGTATGCTTTGTTTTTGTTTTTGTTTTTTTTGTAACTAAATAATAATACGTAGGCAATAAGCTTGAGGTCGGGCTTAAGAAACTCAAATATCTGGGCCGCCACTAAAAACGGGCCTCTAAACAAGATTTTTTTACAATTACATTGTATCAGGTGCTCAGAGTTGGGGCCTTTTCCAAAACGGGCCTAGAGACAAGAATTTTATTATGACCATTCTAATAGATTGGGGGGCCTTTAGACTAGAGGCCCGTGAGCCAGCCGGCAATAACTGTATGGTAGTGGTGATCATCAAATTTTTGCAGTTAATCGGAATGGAAATTAAGGCCCCGTTCTGTTAAGGGAAATAAGTACTTATTTAATATTTTTTTGAATTAAACGTGATGTATTGTGGAAAAATAATTTGTCTCGTAAAACAGAAAATAAGTATTTAAAAAGTAAGAACCGTTAATCTGAGCAAAGGATATTGTTTTAACATCCTTTAGGCTTTTGCCATCGGTAATCTTTGTCATTGCTAGCTCATTTGCTTATGGATTTGAGTTATGGTAATCTGATCTATTCCATATTTGTGGATTTATCAAATCATATAAGGCTTAACGAATTTTGAAAAGATAGAAGGCTTATAGAATGGGCAACTTAACGAACGAGTTTCGATCGTTACAGAAATGTCAACTTTAATGGAAGAACTTATTACAAGTAAGCTCAAAAGTAATTGGATATCGTTATGTAACCCATTAGATGATCAAGTTTAAGCAGAGACATCAAACATTTCCGACAGATACCCCAAATATTAGCTGACCCATCACATTTTACTGCTAGTACTGAAGCTGGAGTTGGACATTTGGGCCCGCCCTTATTAGGCCCAAATAATTCTGGATTCAATAAGCCTGGGATTATGTCAGGCCCACGGTCCGAACCGGTTTTGAGATTAATTGAATCCCCTGGGGCAGTGCACGAGAAGGCCCACTCTGAGGGCTCCTTTGTTAGCCCAGAAGATATTATGGAAGAGGACCCTATAATGCGTAATAGTGACATATCCAAAGCGAGGAAAGAGAAAGCACCTGAACAGGGTATAGTAACCCTATATGCTAGTCAGAACATCGAACATGGTGAGGCGATTGAGCGAGTGAATCAACTGACCGGGAAAGGAAGGCTAGTAACTGACTCTATTCAGAATTTGGGGGCTCGAAAGTATAAGAAGAAGTTGGGAGGAGCTTCTCGCAGGTATGTGGGTAAAGGGCATGTTAATAATACAGGAGGGGCGCAGAACAAGAGGAAATTCGAGAAGGGTTTGGTTGAGGTGGAGATTGAGGATGTCTCAACTCAAAGTCCGAATAAGAAGCAGAAGGTGGATGTTCAAAGTGAGGTGAGTTGTGTTGCTGAAAAGGTGGAGGTGGCCAGCCAAAAATGGCCCCACGGTACCAGATGAGGCTTTTATCCTGGAATAGTCAGGGGCTGGGGAGAGCCCTGACTGTCAGCCAGTTGAAGGAGATGTGTCGTCTCCATTCTCCCCAGTTGGTTTTTCTTTCCGAAACGAAAAACCAACTCTGTAGAATTGATTTTGTTCGGAATTTTGTAGGAGTGGATAATGTTTTGGTTGTGGAGCCATCTGGTATAGCTGGGGTCTGGCCGTACTATGGAAACGTGGCCTAGATGTTAGCCTCGTTCGTAGGAGTAGTTTCTTTATTGAAGTTTTAATAAAGGAGGATGATACCAATCATGAATGGCATCTGATTAATTTGTATGCAAGTTCTATTGATCGAGTGCGTAATTCACAATGGGAGGAGCTTCTGCGGTACCGCCAACAGAGTACTGGAGATTGGGTGCTGTGGGGAGATTTCAATGACATTCTGTGGGAAGATGAAAAGCAAGGGGGTCGGAGAAGGGAAGCCTGGACTTTGAGATCTTTTCGTGACTTTATATCTGGTCTTGGTGTCTTGGATTTGGGTTTTCAGGGATACCCTTTTACATGGTCTAATCGACGAGGAGGGAATGAGCACATCAAAGAAAGACTGGATCGTGTGCTGGCATCACCGGGCTGGAGATTGTGTCATGATAGGGCTAGGGTCCAACACCTGTTTGCAGTTGGATCAGACCATGCAGCACTATTACTTGACACCAATCCTCCCCAATTCACAGGCCACCGTCTGTTCCGATTTGATAATCGATGGACATATGATCCTGAAAGCCATGAGACAGTCCGAAAATGTTGGGAGCGGTCAGTTCAAGGGTCTAAGATGTTTACTGTCTTCAATAAGGTTCGGGATACCCGTCGAGAGTTACGCATGTGGAGCAAAACAAAAGGGTTCAATGCAAGGAAAAAGATAAATGACATCCAAGATAAACTCAAAGTTATTGGCGAAGGGCAGGATACAAGTAGTTTGGGCCTGATTAATGGGTTGGAAAAGGAACTGGGAGATGCTTGGGTACAGGAGGAGAGATTTTGGAGGCAAAAAGCTAGAAAATCTTGGATGGCAGAAGGCGATCGGAACACTGCCTTCTTCCATGCTAAGGTTACACAGCGAAGAAGGCGGAACTTTATCTCTGGGGTCCAAGATCCCACTGGGAATTGGCGTGAGGGTCAAGACGCAATAGCAAAAGAATTTATGAACTACTTTCAGAGCTTATTCCAGTCAGAAGGGGCAAGTCCAAACAGCGAGGTTGTGGATTCTATTCAAGCACGGGTGACAGACGAAATGAATGCCTCCCTGATAAGACAGTTTAGCCCGTTGGAAATTCGTCAAGCTTTATTTGATATTGATCCTGGGAAGGCACCGGGGGCTGATGGTATGACAGCTGGGTTCTACCAAAAATATTGGGAGACGGTTGGGGATGATGTTACTCTGGCAGTTCAATCTTTCTTTCAAACGGGCCATTTGCTGAAAAGTTTGAATCACACCCAAATTATTCTCATTCCGAAAGTGAACACCCCTGCAGGTATCACAGTTTAGACCAATATCTTTATGTAATGTCTTTTATAAGATTATTGCTAAAGCTCTTGCCAATAGACTGCGCAGTATACTACCTGTCCTGATTAGTAAGAATCAAAGTGCATTTGTTAAAAATAGGCAAATCACTGATAATATTTTAGTAGCCCATGAGGTGGTTCATTTTTTGAAAAATAGAAGACGGGGGCATGATGGGTACATGGCGTTGAAATTGGATGTGGCCAAAGCTTATGATAGGGTGGAATGGTTCTATTTAGAAGCTGTGATGAAGCATATGGGTTTTGATAATAAGTGGGTTGGGTGGATAATGAATTGTGTATCTACTGTTTCGTATTCTGTAATGGTGAATGGTCAACACTATGGGTATATTCAACCCCATCGAGGATTACGGCAAGGAGATCCCTTATCACCGTATTTATTTCTCCTTTGTGCGGAAGGCTTCTCTAGCCTTCTTAAACAGCGTGAGAGGCAGGGATGGTTGAAGGGACTTCAAATTTCCAGAGGTGGACCTTATATTTCCCACCTTCTATTTGCTGATGATTCTCTGGTTTTCTGCAAGGCTAATATTGTGGAAAGTGGGGTGGTGAACGAAGTTCTGGATACGTATAAAAAAGCCTCAGGTCAATTTATTAATACTGCAAAATCCTTAATTCTATTTAGTACTAATACTACTGCAGGTCAACGTTTGGAGTGCAAGCAGATTCTAGGATTCAGTAATAGTCCTGAGGCAGGGAAGTACTTGGGGTTACCATATCTCATTGGGCGTTCAAAGAAGGATGCTTTGATGTACCTTAAAGATTGCACCATGCGCAAGATCAAAAGCTAGGATGGTAGCTTCACCAACCATGCGGGTAGAGAGGTTTTGGCAAAACATGTTCTGTTAGCCCTACCAATCTATGCCATGGCATGTGTGAAATTGCCTATCAGCTTGTGTAAGATGTTAAACTCCGCGATTGCAAAATTTTTTTGGAGTGGGACAGATGAAGTAAGGAAAATTCATTGGATGAGTTGGGATAGAATGACGCAAGTAAAAGGGATGGGAGGACTGGGGTTCAGAGACTTCGAAGCTTTCAATCTAGCTATGTTGGCCAAACAGGGGTGGAGACTTATGGTTGAGGAGGATTCACTATTTTTCAAAGTCTTTAAAGCAAAATACTTCCCACAAACTTCTTTCTTGGAGGCTCAACCGAAACAGTCATCATCTTGGGCATGGCAGAGCATTTTAGCAAGTAAAGAGGTTATTGCAAGGGGCTGGCAGTGGAGGATTGGCTCTGGTAATAAGGTGAAAATTTGGGAGGATCCATGGCTCCCCGATGCAAATTACCCTAAAATTCTGACGCCAAAACCGAGCATTAATAATTGGAGTTTTGTTAGCGACTTAATGGACCAGAGCAGAATGGTATGGAACAAGCAGGTTGTGGAGGAGATCTTTGTGCAAAGAGATGTTGAGCTGATTCTAAGCATACCACTGAGTACTACAGGACTTGCGGATAAGTATATTTGGAATGTTACTAATTCTGGACAGTTTACAGTGAAATCGGCGTATGTGATAGCAAAAGATCTTGTCCAACTGAGAAGGGCGACACGGAGCGGAGGCCAGATTAGTGGTGTGGAAGAGGATGAGGACATGTGGAAAAAGGTATGGCATATGCGGGCACCAGCAAAGATTAAGATGTTCATTTGGCGATGTTTGCATGATATTGTTCCAGTTAATAGGGCCTTAACACAACGTCATCTGCCAGTAGATCCAATCTGTTCTCTTTGTGGAATGGCAGAGGAAACACCTTCTCATATGCTCCTTAACTGTGTAAGAGCCTCAAAAGTTTGGGCTTTGTCTCCTTTCCGGCTACGACCTGAGCCAATGGGCAATGCACAGATTCGAGATATGGAAAAGGATAGGGGGTATGACCTCTGGTGAATCGAGACAGGAAGCTATGGGCCTATTTGCAGTTATTGGTTGGCATATCTGGACAGCTAGGAACCACTGGGTTTTCAAGAATGATTGGAAGCTGGAAACAAAGATTTTAAAAGAGGCGGTAGCGGAGTTCAATTTATTTCTGGAGGCCACGGTGAAAGGACATCAGAAGGTGCAAAGGGATGCCTCAATAAACAGATGTCTTTGGAAACCACCGGACCCTGGTTTCTTAAAGATTAATGTGAATGGGGCTTTTGCCTCTGGGACGTGTAAAGGGGGTGTGGGAGTGGTGATTCGTGACCATGAAGGAAGATTATTGGGTGCTATGGCTGTACCACTTCCAAACAGATCATCGGCAGAGATTGTGGAGGCCGAGGGATTTCGGATGGCTTTGGACTGCTCTATTTGCTTGACTGGGAGATCCTACGTGGTGGAGGGTGATGCACAAGCGGTGATCAATATGTTGCAAGGCAAGAGTCAGATTAAAGCATGCCTGGATGTTATTGTTCAGGATACTTTATCGTTTATTTGTCGTTTTTCGTCTTGTTCTTTTCAATTTGTTCCTCGTAACGGTAATAGGGTGGCTAATGCTATAGCCAAGTTTGCCCTTTCTTTGGACTCCCCGTTAACTTGGCAAGGGAATTTCCCGAGTTGGGTTTATAGGGAAGCTACTTTTGATGTTTCATCTTTGCATTAATAAAACTACCATTATTGACTGGCAAAAAAAAAAAAAGAATTGTCAGATTACTATTCTATTTTGTTTTGTTTTATGTTTTGGCTTTCCCATTTTGCCATTCGTAACAATTCTCATTTTGTATTTATTTAAAAATATAAGAGTAATCCATACCATAGGCACGGATGTCTGGACATGCACAAACTCTGGCACAGATGTGTTTGAAACAATATGATATGCACATAAAACTCACAAAATACACATGAGACCAGCAGATAGCGCCGCATCCAAAGGCGGATTTGAAGAGCTATGTTTATAGGATGTTGATAGGAGCGTAAATGTTCATACACGTACCCTTCATCCATGTTAAGTCTATTTATATTGCTACTTGAAGTTTAATGCTTTTATTTTGTGTCGCATGTATTTGAAGGGTTTGATAAAAAAGCGCAAAATTAAAATATGGAAAGGTGTTGGATATTGGGTGTTTGAATTCAATCAAGTGGCGGGTCCGAATCGCAATATGGAGTCGAGAATTCAAAGCTGGACTTAATTAATCCACAATTGGACTTGGACTTCTGTGATCTAAGTGGGCCTCTTAATTGCAGTATTTGTTATTATAACTAAGAATGGGGCCCACGGTGTAAAATTGGCATACACGGCTGGGGAGCAAATAAAAAGGAGGCAACACACAACAGCAGACATCATCACGCACCCTATCAGAGAACGGAAAGCCGAGACCGAAAGCTGTGCGGAACTGTATGTTTCTTCGACAAGCCAATCACGGTGGAAAACAGAAGCAATATCGTGATGAGTTCCACTCCGATGTCCAGCTAAACTCTTTTCTAGGGCATAGATGAAGCTTGAACTCCTAGTAACGATGTTTATGTTTTGATTTAGTGTTTTTATTATTCGAATCATGGTTGTATGACTTGAGGATTTATTTTCGGCATTAATTTTCTCTATCAAATTTTGTGCATGATTTTCTTGATTTTTATCCACGTTCATAGAACGATTCTTAATTGTTTGTGATATTTGAGTAAGATGGATTATGCTCCTGAAAACTCTCGTTTTTGGCACAAGGCGTGAATGGGATGAATGCGGGCGTGCCAAGACTTGTAGCGCCTAACTTTGGTAGAAGATTCCCGTGAATCTTGACTTCTAACTCGTGAGCGATTGCGTGTGACCCAAAGGTTAAAGATCACAATGTGGTTCGGGGTTTGCCACACGGTCGTGGACTTAGAATTTCCTAGTCGTATAGGAATTGGAGCGTAAAAGAAAACGTAACTTTATTACACCGGGATAATAAAGTTGGATTACAGGAAAATAAAAGATCCAAACTACTTGATGAAGTGAGTTTGAATGAGGGGTGAGTACGTGGACTCGATAATCTACTTTGCTGAAAGTAGGAAAGTGTTTGCTTCGCTGGGAAGGCTTTGGGTTTTTTAGCGTTATGCTTGATTGGCGTTGGACCCTTTTTCCATCTTCGATTCTGCTATTTATAGGCTCCAAAGTTGTGCAGAAAACAGCAAAGCAGCAGCCCGGATTGTGGAAGAGTGGCCGAATAAATTGAGATCATGGGGAGTGGGTTTCTTGTATGTTGACAAGTGTCCCACTAGCCTCCAATTTTCCCTCCAAACTGGCAGTTATGGGAAGTTATTCCACGTTAATCTTCTTTGCACATGAAGAAACTAAAGATAATGGAGATCATGGGCAGCAGTTGTGAGGGAAAACCAACTGAACGTTGTTTGCCATTTTTCTTTTTGAATTAAACTAATCACCCATGCACCAATAACTGTCTCCAATTTTGGAGGGATATGGCCAACAGTTTGGTATTTACACATGTATATCTCCGGACAGATCACCATGAAGGAAAAATATCCTGTGCATCCCGCTCCACTTGAATCTTGTTTAATCGGGCCTCGCTCCAAATCACAAAATTAATGCGGCCCATTAATTTTTAGCCCGAGAAACTCTTGAATATCGGCCCGATTGAATTAACAATTAGTCAAATGGCCCTCCAGTGCGAGCCCACGGTTTGGTGCAAAAAACGGGCATAAACAGCTCCGTAAGACGCATCGTACTATTAGACGATCCGTGCTATAAAGACGGGTCGTACTAGTAGGACGGTTCGTGCTAGGCGGCTATGCGCCCATGCTATTTGGTGATTCATAAATACCTTTAGGCAATACCGTGAGGGCCTGCGAACCCTAACAATATCCGGATTGATTCAAATAATTAACCTTTATCATCGCATAAATATTGTTCCTACGGGTCGGATGGATTCGAAACCCTAGATCTTTTCTCTCATAAACTTTCTCTACTTCTTAATTGCTTTAATTTAATTTCGTTTTTAATATTTTCGAAATCCAACAATCAAATCTCTTTCTGAATTAATTTAGAAATCAATTGAATAGCCGCAACTTAGCGTTCGTAATTCCTGAGAGTGATACTCGGAGTGCTTACTGCTATCGTTTGAAGCTTGTGTTGACTATAATAGCAATCAATTTCAAAGAACTTTTCCCAAAAGCATCATCATAATCTCAAGTGATTACCTGTTTTTGATGACCTATGCCACTTCCTTAGATGTACCATGTTGTTGCTATGATTAGAATATTACTTTGACTACCATTTCCTTTTATAACAACTTCAGATTTAGCCGAATTTGATGTTTTTACTTTTACAGGTATGAATGAGTGATGAAAAAATATGTGAAGAAGCTCATTGAAGCCACAAATTCGCAGAAATCAAAGCCCAGAACCATCAGAGCCGAGGAATAAGTGATCTAGCTATTGTTGGAAGGTATTAATTAATTTGAATCAGTGCAACATATTTGCTTTCTTTACTCAGATCAAGTGGTCTTTCACTTCCGTATTTAGGCTATGTTTAAGTCTTGGATTTGTACAGAAATTTATAGAGGGTTTAGATAGGGGTACTTTGTTTATATTCTTTGCATAATGCTTTAAATGAATAAGGGAATTAACTTTGTTTTAAGTATTCAGTTTTGGCAAGTCTTTACAAAATAGCATCGTAAATTTAAGTCATTTGCTGGGGCATGCTTTGTAGCCCCTCAATAGGGGCCCGGGGTAAACTATTGCGATAGATTTGTATTCAGTGAATATGTAAGTTTTAGGTGCTATTGAAATTTGAGTATCGGGTGTGTTTGGTTGGAAAATACACTTTTGTTTAGATGTTAAAGTTGTCCTTCACACTTTTGTGTCGACTGTGGAGATTTGCATAGCTAGGCTAGGTGAGCTTGCTTAATTAGTTGAAAACAGTTCAAATTACAACAAAAAATACACGATATTTTGGAAAATACACTTTTGTGAAATTTGAGTATCAGGGGTAATTTTGGAAACTGGATATTTTGGTTGAATGTTTCTAGCTAACGTCGTCATAGGTTTCTTAGCCAAAGAAAAAAAAATAAAACAGATGAGAGAGGGTCATTGAATTGGTTTGTTTTGTGGGCAGAGGTTATTCTTTAGAGAAAAAATTCTTTCCACATTGTGAGTCCCGTTGTGTATTTTTCCAGTAATCTGAACCGTTCAACTTGTAGGACCCGTATAGTAGTACATTCACACCAAAAATGATATTTATCGGATATCGATAGATATATTAAAAATTAAATCTTAGTTTAAAAAATAGACGGTTATGGATAGTTTAACTTTAAACTTATCTACCGTCAATTTTTTTAAACCAAACTTCAATTTTTTTTATACCTATCCAACTCCGATAAAGCTAATTTTTAGTGAATATATATTACTTTGCGAACCCTACAAGATGAACAGTTCAGATTACTATAATATACGCACGGTGGGGCTCACAATTAATGGTGGTGGAAAACCCCACTTTTCCACCTAAGGTGGATGGAAGTTACTCTCTATTCTTTATTTGTTAAAATTGATACTAATCTTTTGTTGGTCTTTCTTTATGTTGCTTAAACGAATTGATTTTTCCCCCAAAAAACTTAAATATATTAATTACTTTGATGATTCAAGCTGAACTTTTCTCTCCTGCGCTTTGTATATATGGTTCAGCTCCAATTCCAAATACGATGAGGCTGTTGACTTAAAACTCGCCAAATCAGCAATTATCAGATGTATACCCTTCCATTTGATTAGTTAATTCTTGATGGGAAAATCATTAAATTCTTCCCCATTCCATTTATTTTTTGGGGAACACACGCATGTCAATTTGCTGATGCTCATTGAAAAGGGATATACTTACAGGTTACTGAAACCATATATATTGATCACAAACAACGGGCACGAAATCCTCCTGCGAGCACGACGGCGAAAATCTAGTTGTGTTAAAATATTTTTAGTGACCCTGATTTTTTTCGAAAATAATACTATTAATAGGAAGAGTTAGTTTGAAGGATCTAGTAGCGTGCAGTACAAAAGGTCATGTATTATAGGAAGTAATAAAGTCTTAATTTTTAATCAGTATTAAAAAATTTAAAGAATATGCTAAAGATGTTGTCTCAGCAATATTGCGTCAAATATTTGCAGTGAATCTCCTTCAAACTCAATAGATATATTAAAAATTGAATTGTACTTTACATAATGGGTTATAGATTTTGAAATTAAAATTGTTCACGATCGTTCATTTTATAAATCAAAAATTACTTTTTGATATACTTATTGATGTCTGATGAAGCTGATTTTTTGCGTGGACATACTACCTATGAGCCCTACAAGATAAAAACAGTTCAAATTAAAATAAAAAAATACACGATGAGGCTCACAACAAGGTGACAAAGATAATTCTTGAGGCCTCCCCTAACATCTCTGGACTGCCTAACGTTGTCATCAGCCGCCACGCCCAGTTCAAGAATTTTAACCAGGGCTAGACAAAGCATGGCACAACATGTGCTTGCCACCGGGTTAGGCAAGGCATGACATGAGTTTTGCTCGGTCGTCGATCTAGGTTGAAAGCCACGTACGTAGAATATCTTTCGGATAAATGGTGAGTTCTATCAGGTAAAGTCAATGATTAGAGGCATAGAGGGTGCAACACCCTTGATCCATTCTCAAACTTTAAATAGGTAGGACATAAAGTTTTAAATAGGTAGGACAGAAAGTTGGGGGGCGCAAAGACGGTTAGATGTTTTAGTTTGAACTATGCATAATCGATGTCGACTCGATCAGATATCAGCGAATATTACTTTTAAAACTCCGCTAGCATGTATTTTATTTTATGTGCACGAGTGAAGTCCAATTTGCTGATTTCAGACATCGACCACTAGACCAATCTCTAGACATCGACCACTAGATCAATCTCTCGGATCATGCCGTATCATAAATTGAACCAACGTGTTCCTATCTCCCCCTCTCTCTCTCTCACCAAACAATAGTAAAGGCAAAACGAAAGAAAGGAAATCAAACTGATCATAAACAGTTCACTCAACGACTCGTTGGAACTCCAATCGCTCGATCGAACGCATGGATCGTCGAGCCCAGCCATCACCGCCACGGCATCCACTACCAACGCAACACGTGGCAAATAGGTCGTCAAAATGGCGATCAAAACGAATCAGGCTGCCAAAATTTTCCAAGTCATTTCGGAAGCTTGTTTGGATCATGTCATTTCAGAAGCTTGTTCGGTCTATTTTTAGACCGAAACAAAGCAAGAATTCGTCGGTCAAGGTGCAAGGCGGTTCAAAAGGCGGATCTTATAATAAGGTTTTTTATGGGCCTGCTGCGCTTTACCCGAAGCCAAACATCGTGGAAAGCGATAGGGACGACCACGGCGGCTCACGGAACTTAAAGTTTGGGCCCGGTTGGCTTCACACACCGGACGCTTCTCCAGATCTCAAGTCGTTGGTGGGTAGGTCAGAAAGGTTTACTAATGTTTTTACCGGTACCAGAGGCGGAGCAAGGATCTCAATCCGAGAGGGGCCGCCGCGTGAAGACACGATTGTTCGTTCAAAACATTATACAAATTATTTCAATAACTTTTCCGTGTTCTAGGAAGACCATTTCATTACCGAATCCTATCGCGAGCTGGCTTATTCTCGTAACAATGTCTAGCATTATAACTATCTATTGAAATAATTCTGGCCCCATGCATCGATAACTATGTGAACTAGCTAGTGGCCTAGTATAAGTATTTTCAGTGAGTAAAACTAACAGGTATGTACTTCTTCTCTTTGATTCTCGAAACTCTTTCTGCATCTACACTGCCTCACATTTCTAGGAGTACTTTGAATCTGCTTTTCTTTTCTTTTTTTCAAACGACAGAGGAGATCATTTATATATCAGATATGAAGTATAGAGTACAAATCTGGAATACGACATCAATTGTGAGAGTCCACAAGATAACCAAACCTAACAACTCAACCAATACAAGAAATAAGTCCATTATAAGGTAGAAACAAAGAAAGAAAGGGAACTCTCGGCTCTCTCTCCCTTTTCTCTAAAAATCCCCTTCTCTCTCTAAAACTTCTTCTAGGGTTCCTGTTTGGGGGGAGGCGGCACTAGCAGCCAGTCGTCCTCCCCCGCCCCTCCTCCCCTCTCCTCGTCTTCCTCTCTCACTCTCTTTTTCTCCCTCTATTTCATTCACTCCACTATCCCAGTCCAATCTTTCCCCCTTCTTGTTTTTTCTTTTTTTCTTCCTTATTCAAAGAGGAGGAGGGTTTCGAGTTGGGCGGCGGCGGTGGCGATGGTGGATGATGCCGGCGTTATGGATCTCAGGGCTCCGTCGTCTCCTGGTCGTTTATGGGGGCCGAATTGGCGGTTTCTCGGCGATTGTTGTGGGGGTCACAGGCGTCCTACGAGGTTGATTCTGGTTTGGTTCTCTCATTTCCTCTAGATCTCGTTTTTCCTTCTCTCCTCTCTTTTACCGACCCCACACCCTCTACAGTTTGGGTTTTCGTTTATCTCGGCTTCTCCCCATTACCCTCCTCCTCGGCCGTGCTCTCTTTTCTGCTTGAACTTTGGACAAGATTTCTGTTGGGTTTTCTGTTTTGGCCTAACGGCAAGGTTGTTCTGGTGGTGGGGTGCTATGGCCGGCGGGGCTCCCGCCGAGGTCGCTGTTGGGCACCTCGGTATTTGCCCAGCGGTTTGGGTTGAGCCAACGATAGATTGATGGGTTTGTGCACAGTGGGGTCTCACCGTTGGGGTGACTAGTGGTGGCATGGTGGTTTCGCGGTGGTGGCTGTCAGTGCTGGTGGTGGCTATCTGTTGGGGTGGCGGCTGTGAGAGATGGTGACAAAAGTATTCTCAAATTTTTAGGGTTGTGTTTTTGGGTTTCTTGGATTGGGCTTATTTGTAATATTTGGGCTTTTAGGCCTTCAGGGTGTTTACGGGCTTTATTTTTTTATCTGGATTTTTAGGCCATTAGGTGTTATGGGTTTACCCATTTTGGTGTTTTTAAACCCCTCTCCCTTTCTCCCTTAATAAAATATTACTTTTGCCGATAAAAAAAATAAAAAAACAAAGAAAGAAAGAAAGAAAGAAAGGAAAAGTCCATGCATCAAAGGGAAGAACACCCACACGCAGGTGGGGAGACTCGAACTCTTAACCTCTTAATGAGATATAAGAATTCTGACCAACTGAGCTAGCCAGATTCAATTCATTATCTCGCTCGCACATTCATGATCAAAAAACGGCAATTGCATCTTAAACCGGGACTTTAGAGATGCATGTGCTCAAAGATTAGGTGCAGTAGGCTGTGTTGTTGATGGTGATGATCTGATTTTTCAAACATTGCATGACCGTTAAGAACCCCATTTCCGCTTACTGGATATTACCTAACGAGTGCTATCAACTTAAGATGGCGCGCAATTAGAACAGGAGGTGGCACTCTTAGATTTGATGAGTTAGTTTCAATTTTGAACGCCGAGGAATCTTCAATTCATAAGAAATCTGGAATAGAAAGCTCGAGTGTATGTATTTCTTAATTCTCACCACTGATAAAACTCAAGATTCTTCTGTCACTGCTGGAACTGGACAACTGAAACGAGTATCTGGATAAGTTGAAATACAATAACTTAATTGAAGAATTTGTTTTAAAAAATACATGGAGATTTTAAATCGGATCGTGATAATCATAAAGCACTATACCCAGGATTACATTTTGATTTTATTTTTTTTAATGAAGTTCAAACTAAAAATACAATTAGTGTTACCTTGATCTGTTTTTTACCCTCGTATGTTTTGGGTTTTTTTTTTATAACTTAATAGCAATAAGTTGGCAACAAACTTGAGGTCAGGTTCGAAAAACCCAAACATCTTGGCTGACACTGAAAACGGGCCTCCGAACAGTGTTTTTTTTTTTAAATTTTTTTTAACATTTACAACACTACATGAAAATCGTTCTATAACAATGGTTGAAAGCGTTACCAAAGAACTGAAAAACCATTGCTAAAGACCCGTTTAGGACGGTTGGAGAACCGTCGCGAGATATCCGTTGCTGCAGAGGTATAGCGATCGATGGTTTTGTCGAGCGTTGGTAGAGATGCCAAACGGGTCGTGCTGTGCCGGCCTGACCCGTTTAGCTTCATGCCAACCATGCTTCATGCCGTGCCGTACCGACCGTTTACTTAAATTGTGTCGTGTCGTTCCGTGCTAGGCCTATTTACTTAAATTGCATCATGCCGTACCATGTCATTTTTCAATCGTGTCGTGCCGTGCCGGCCCATTTACTTCGTGTCGTGTCGTTTTTCCATCGTGGCGTGCTGTGTAGGCCCGTTTATGGTTTACTTGGTTGTGTCGTACTGTTTTTAATCGTGTCATGTCGTGTCCATTTAGAAGTGTTAAATGGGTTGTGCCATTCTGGCCCAGCCCATTTATCTTTCGTGCTAGCCTTGCTAGCCTGTTTACTTATTTCTTGATTGGAACTTATTTTTTCTTGTTTCTTGTTAGATCTATGGGTAAATAATATTTTGATAAGTTTTTTTTATTTTACTTGTTATCTTGTAATGTCATATTTGCAAACAGACCCTATTCACTAACACAAATAAAAACAATTCATTTTCACTGAATAAAAATAGTTTTTTTTTAAAATCTTCATTACATAAAACGCAATGTATGTGGCACATACTATGTGCGGTATTTTGTCAAGTTTGATTCAAACTTTTTTGATCGTATAAAAAATTTAAAAACTTATTTTAGTTAAATTACGAAGCTAAAATGCATTGTATACTAATTTTACCATATATTAGCCATGTGGCCCATTTAGCCACATAGCAGGTCAATTTTTTTTTTTTTACCTTAATTAATGACATTATGAATCATGATTCTCATCACTCATGACATAGAAAGTCTATTTATTTAATAAAATTAATATATTATTTTTTACCTTAATTAATCACATTATGACTCATAACATAGCGAGTCAATTTATTTAATTTTTTTTTGTTTTCCGTGTCTTGTGCCCGGCTAGAACCGTGTCGTGCCGTGCTCGTGCAACTTCTGTGTTGTGTCCGGCTTAGACCGTGTCGTGTTATGTCGTGCCAGGTGTGGGCACACGCCCCTAAAAATCTTGCATTTTTTGTTTGCGAAAAGTTTGGTTTGCGCCATTTTGTTTGAAAGCATGACGAAATGCTGTTTTGAGAGAGTCGCCACCCGGGTTTTGCGGAAAACACCCAAGAAACCGATTTGAAAAATGCTTTTGTTCACGTTTGTTTGATTTGAAAAAGGCTTGTAGACTGGACCGTCGTCACCTTCGATATCTGAGGTTCGGGAGCCAGGTTACGAGAGGGGAATGGTTTTATGGCACCCCTCTCGCCCAACCCGGAGATCGGTCTCTACTTAGACATTTTGTAAAACATTTGCATTTTTCTCTCTTTTAATCATTTACTAGCCAGTTAGGGCGGGGGAACAGTTAATAGGGATTAACAAATGGCAAGTTGCATTTACATGGCAAAAGGTGATGGAAGGTGAATGATTTATGAACAATGTACAATAGATTGAGAACAAGCACTTCTGTGAGTATTTTAGACAACCGCACACATCGGCCCGGATGGTGCACGCAGAACGAACACAGACACTGGCCATGCCACTGCATACAGAGACAACCTGCGTGCGCCACACTAGTACCGGCGTGCGCCGGTGAGCCTAAACCCACAGCTTCTGAACTCAACCCTCTGGGCTCTGGAATGGACCAGTGTACACCCAGGACAAACCACACAGTTAATATCACAGTTTATTTACAATTATAGGGAGCAGCTGTAGACACCCTATTTTGGACTGTCCAGATTAGTTTACTTACGGTCTTTGATTCCCCGATGATGATTAATGGTCGAGAACCCTCAAGGTTGATGGTATGTTTGAGCTCTGAGTGTCCCGAACCCTTTCAAAACCCTTTTCAAACCCTTCGAGCCAGAACCAAATGGCCTCAAAGAAACCTTGCTTCGCACGCCAATGATTGATCGACGACGCCTGGTTCATTGCCACGTGTCAGTCATCGGGCATCAAAGCACCATATACTGGCGCACGCCACTTACCTCTGGCGCACGCCACATATTGCCAGTCAAATCACCTTTTCGGGACCACTTGCCCGAGACTTTTGTGGCCGCCCTGACGTGGTCTACAGTTCCCCTGATGATTATATCGTCCAGAACTGTCTCCCCTCTCTCCTACACATCTCCCATCACCCTTCCCTCTCATTAAAGAGAAGGAAGCCTTCCCTTCAAACCCAACCAGCCTCAACCAGCTGGTTACCAGCCCCCTCTCCTCTATATATACCCCCTCTCTCACTCTTGTAAGGGGTTCACCAAGTCAAGGGTTCAACAACTTCAATGCTCTCTCCCTCTCTCTCCCTCTAGTTTTTCTTGTCTCCTCCTTTCATGCATTGAAAGAGTAAGCAAGCAACACACCACTCCACTGATCAGTCATACAACCTACATTTCCATCTTCCATTCATCCATCCATCCATCTCAAGGTTCAAACCATCCATCAATCTCAAACCAAAGGTATACCACCTACTGCTCGAATTCATTTCGACCCACTGAGGGAGCAGTGAGAACCTAGGCCGGGTAATCAATACCAAGCTTTGAGTTCAAAGTGGCAAATAAAACAATGTAGTGGAAAATCGGTGGCGCGCGCCGATTTTTCATGTGCGTGCGCGATCAAGGCCGCATGGCGAGGACTAGTGTGGGATCACCGATCATCCTCATTTCAGTTTCTTTTATTTCCGATCACCTTGAAGCATGCTAAAAATCAGTTTACTGCTTTCTATGTTAGGACTGCGTAGCTTATTATCTGTTTAAAGCTGTTTAGTAAGGCCCAGGATCTTTCTGGTCTGTTCGAGAACCAGTGAAGCAAAGCCAAGCAGCGAACAAGGAACAAGTGGGCGCCACGGGTTTGATGACCGGGCGTCGCCACCTATCTGAGATCGATGGGTCGGCTCTTGCCTCTGTTTAAATCTTGGCCTCTATTTGATCCCCCACTCTGTTTATGGATTTTCAGTCTATTTGTTACTTTTTGATTTGTTGCTGTCCCTGTAACTATATATATGTTGCTATATCAAGCTGCGTGGTTTGTCCTGGTGTGCCTTTGGTCCATTCGAGCCCAGAGGGTTGAGAGCGAGTTTGTGGGTTTGGGCTTCTGCAAAGGCGCCACTAATAGGTGGCGTCGGCGCCGATTGTGTTGGCATGCACCGCCAATCGGTGCATGCCGACGCTGCTCGCGTATGTCACTTTGTCGCAGCGCACTCCAATCTGTCCAAATACACTCACAGGCGCTTGTTCTCAATCTATTATACTTTGTTCATTAAATCATACATCTCATTTTGCCATACGAATATCACTTGTCATTTGTCAATCCCCATTAACTGTTCCCCCGCCCTAATTGGCTGAATAAATGATTAAAAGAGAGAAAAATGCAAAATGTTTTACAAAAATGCCTAAGTAGAGACCGATCTTGGGATTGGGAGAGGTGCCATAAAACCCTTCCCCTCTCGTAATCTGGCTCCCGAACCTCAGATATCGAAGGTGACGACGGTCCAGTCTACAAACCTTTTCGAATCAAACAAGCGTGAACAAAAACGTTTTTTCAAAATCGGTTTCTTGGGTGTTTTCCGCAAAACCCGGGTGGCGACTCTCTCAAAACAGCATTTCGTCATGCTTTCAAACAAAAGGGCACAAACCAAACTTTTCGCATACCGAAAATGCGGGGATTTTCAAGGGCGTGTGCCCACAGCAGCAACAAACCAAACAGAAATAAATGGACTGAAAACCCCATAAACAGAGTGGGGGGAATTAAACAAAGGCCCGATCCAAACTAGGAAAGCAAAGGCCAGCCACTGGAACTTGAAGCATCAAGACGCCTGGTCATGGATGGCCGTGCGCCAGTTGTCAATGTATCCCAGTGCTTGGCTTTGCTTCTTCTGGGTTCTGGAACAAGACCAGAAGAATCCCAGAGGCCTCGCTACGCAGTTAAAACAGGCAACTAATTACACAGTTCTAAGATATGGAAAGCTGTAAACTGGTTCTTAGCATACAGAAAGGTGATCAGAATGAAAAGAAAATGGAACAAGGGTGATCGGTGGTCCCCACGCCACCGCCATGCGCCATTATCTTTGGCGACGGCTATGGGATCTGGCGGCGCCTGGGTCTTATCACGACATTGCTTATTTGCTAGCTTTGAGGTCAGACGTGGTATTGATTACCAGCCTGGGCTCTGCTAACTCCCCTCAGGGGTCGAAATGATTTCCAGAACAAAAGGTGGTATACCTTTGGATGGGGTTGATGGATGGTTTGAGCCTTGAGATGGATAGATGGAGAATGGAGGACGAGAATGGCAATGTAGGACCAGGGACTGATCTCTCTTGCTCTGCCTTCCAATGGATGAAAAAAAAACAAGAGGGAGCTAGAGAGAGAAAGTGGAAGAAAGCTTGGAGCTCTTTATGTTTTATAACCCCTTGCGAATAAATGCAAGGGGGGTATATATAGCAAAGGGAGAGGGCTGGGATCAGCTGGCCTTAAGGGCTTGTTTGGCCTCCAAGAAAAGGGGAGCCTCCCATGCATTAAATGCATGGGACTAGTTGAGAGACATTGTGGGAGAGCAGAGAACAGCTCTGGACGAAGTAATCATCAGGAGGGCTGTAGCACACGTCAGGGTGGCACAAAAGTCTCGGGTAAGTGGCTGCAGAAAAGGTGATTTGACTGGGTTTGACTGGCATGCGCCATAGAGGGACTGGCGTGCGCCACTGGAAACTGGTTCCGTGCTTGATGACTGACACGTGGCACTGCACCAGCGTGCGTCAGTTGATCACCAGCGTGCTGGAGCAGGGTTTTGCTGAGGCCATTTGGTTCTGGCTCGAAGGGTTTGGAAAGGGTTTTGAAAGGGTTTGAACGAGGTTCGGGACGCTCAGAGCTCAAACACACCATCGACTTTGGATGTTCTCGACCATTAATCATCATAGGGGAAGCAAAGGCCGTATATAAACTAGTCTGGATAGTCCAGAATAGGGTGTCTACACCAGGCCAACTTCCATGCCGTGCCTACCCACTTCTGTGCCCGTGCTTGTTCACGTGCCCACTTTGACCGTGCCGTGTCGTGCCGTGTCAGGACCACGACTGTGCATGTGCCATGCCGTGCCACATTTAAACGTGTCGTGCCGGCCCGGCCCGGCCCACTTGACACCCCTAAGCGTTGGTACATATATTTTTTTAGTGACGGTTCGCTTAGCAACCGCTATGACCAACCATTGTAGTAGATTGGTGGCCTTAAGACTAGAGGCCCATTATATTTGTAGTAGTTGTGTTCATCTTTGCAGTTCTGGGCAAAGGATATTGTTTTTAGCCACTGGCAACCTTTCTCATTACTATAGCTCATTTGCTTATATATGGATCTGAGTTATGGCCAATCTGATCTGTTCCCCATTTGTTGATTTATCAAATCATATAATTCGCTTATAGAATGGGTAACTTAACCCATTAGATGATCATGTGTAAGCGGAGACATCAAACATCTCCAACAGATACCTCAAATATATTAGCTAACGAATCACATTTAATTTCTAAAGTCTCACTTTTGAATTGTCAGATTACTATTCTATTTTGTATTATGTTTTGGTTTTCTTGTCTTTTTTTTTTATTTTTAAAAGTAAACATTTTGCCATTTGTAACAAATCTCATTTTGTATTTAGATATAAAAGAATTACAACATAGGCACAGATGTCCGGATATGCACATACTCTGGTACAGATGTGTTTGAAACAATATGATGCAAGTGAAACCCACAAAATACACGTGAGACCCGCACATAGCTCCGCATCCAAGTGCGGATTTGTTTTTGGAAATCTGTGCCTAAATTATTTGATTTGAAAATAATATTTGAAGAGTTATGTTTAAAGGATTTACTCGTATTAGAGTGCTAAACAAAAATCATCGATTCATCTAATTATTATAGCTGATAAAAAAAAATCTAATTATTATAGGAAGTAACAAAGTCCACATTTTTAGTAATATTAAAATTTGAAGAATATGATAAAGATGTTCTTTCAGCAATATTCTACACCCTCCGTCCCAATTTAAATGCACCCTACGAATTCAAAAATTTTTTTTTTTTACATATTACTTTTTTATTTTCTCACACCAAATTAATTATTCAATGAGTACTTTTATTTGGTGTAAGAAAATAAAAAATAATAATATGTAGAAATATGTGTTTTTTTTAGTTTGAAATTGGACGAATTTCCGTAAAAAATATTTAAAATGAGACGGAAGAAGTATTAAATATTTGTAGTGACTCAGACTTTTTCGAAAGTAATCCTATTAGAAGAGTTACGTTGGAGGATCTAGTAGCGTGCAGTACAAAAGGTTATCCATCAAATTACTATTATAGGAAGTAACAAAGTCTAAATTTTTAATCAGCATTAAAAAATTTAAAGATTATGCTAGAGATGTTGTCTCAGCAATATTGCGTCAAATATTTGTAGTGAATCTCCTTCAACCACGATGGGTATATTAAAAATTGAATTTTAGTTTACATAATGGATTATAGATTTTAAAGTTAAACTGTTCATGATCATCTATTTTATAAATCAAAATTTGATTTTTTATATACCTATTAATGTCTAATCAAACTAATTTTTTGTGTAGAAATACTACTTGCGGACCCTACAAGAAGAAAACAGTTCAGATTATAACAAAAATGCATGGTGAGGCTCACAACAAGGTGACAAAGATAACTCTTCTCAAGGCCTAGCTCGATCCGTTGCTGTCTCCGCCATGCCCCAGTTCCAGAATTAATTTAACCAGGGCTAGGCAAGGCATGTTTGCCACATGTGTTTGCCACCAGGCTAGGCATGCAAGGCATGACATGACTTTTGCTCGGTCGTCGATCTGGCTTGAAAGCCTCTTGCTAAAATATCTTTTGAATAAATGGCATCTATCAGGTAAAGCGAATGATATTTAGAGGCATCGATGGTGCAACACCCTTGACCTATTCTCAAACTTTAAATAGATAGTACAACGCGACTAATCTGTTATAGTGTGACTAATTTGTTATCGTGCCACGAAGAACGAAAGTTGAGAGTTTAAAGACAATCAGACGTTGTTCTAGTCTCAACCATAAATGATGTTGACCAGGGATCAACGAATGTACGAGTCAAGTCCTATAATTTGCTGGTTTTGTCTATGTTTGACATTCAAAAGCCACGTCCCCAAAGAAAGTTTGCTTCACACATAAACGATACATACATTAGTTAAATTAAGGGTTGATTTACGTAAATTGTTAACATTTTCAATTCATGACAACGATAATAAAATTGCGTCATTCATATTTTAAAATTTCTTAGAAACAACAATCGCGTCACGAAGAACAATAATTTTTGATTAGATACGTATATTGTTAACATTTTCAACTCATGACGTCAATAATAAATTGCGTCATTCATATTTTAAAGTTTCTTATAGAAACAACAATTGCGTCGCGAAGAACAACAATATTTGACTAGATATGTAAATTGTTAATATTTTCAACTCACGACAGCGATAATAAATTCATTTATATTTTAAAGTTTATTAGAAACAACAAATCGCGTCACGTGATTAATTTAACCCCAAACATCGAATATATGTTCTCCTTGGATATATACTTCACTCGATACTCATATACGAACAAACAGACGGACCTTGGTTGGATTGTTATTCATATAGCTCCCATTATCACTAACTAATTAGTAACCATTGAAATTAAGGTCCCTGACCGAAAACGCTACCGATTCTTGAATTTGTGTTATTAGTCATGGAGATTCATTTATTATAAATCACTGAGAAAATACTAAAATAGTCTTTGGGGAAATAAAATAGACTAAATAACAGAGCCGACTTCTAAGTTTGAAACGGATCCCAAGCGTACTCGGGCTCGGCTCCCACCTTTGGATTCTCCTCTGCATAAAACTGTTCGCCCTCGGGATTCTGTGTTTCCTCCGGATTTTCTGCAAAATCTGACACGGATGCCAGGAAATCCGTACCTGAGTGAAAGAGTTCATCCCGTAGTATAATCCAACCCAACCACCCTTCTTACATTACAGCTAGAATTTTTGTCGGGCAACCACCATTTTTTATAAGCGGACGATCCAATTAAAGTTAGAATTTTTTTTGTGTGTGCGCGCGTAGTAGACCAAAACATATACAACACCTAGAAAGTTTCAACCTAGAACTTTTTTTTTTTTTTAAACCGAGGAACAACCCTGCAGTCGAGCCACTATTGGACCCGACTGCGCAATCCAAACCTCGGGGGAGACTAGCACAGCAACCTACTGCTATGGCCCCACACTTACATCATGGTTTGCCTCCGGGAAGAATCGAACCCTGCTATGTTGTAAGTACAGGTTTGTCTATATCATGTTGACAACCCATGGGACACACACTACCCGTTTTTTTCAACCTAGAACAAGCACTACCCATTTTTTTTCATTTTTATTTGTATTTTCAACCCACCGCCATGTTTTTTCAACCTAGAAATTAACAGAGAATATACCTGATTAGTGGTTTAGGGAGCACAATTGCAAGAGCCTGGGAGAATGAAGAGTAATGATTCAGCCAGAGCAGCCCGGGGATCTTTATTCTTTGTTTTGTTTTTTTTTTTAATAAAAAATGCTACACGAATAACGGTTGAGCAAAATTTTCCACACAACCAATCTCCCGGATTGTATGCAGTATCATAAATTAAACGAACACGTTTCCTATGATACTATCTCACCTGCCACCACATAAACCGAGCATACTTCGGCCTCTCTCTCTCTCTCTCTCTCCCCCATCTCTCTCTCTAAAAAAAAAAAAAAAAAATACCCAAAACGATGGAAAAGGCAAAACGAAAGGAAGGAAATCAAACCGATCAGAAACCCAAGTATCTCGTTGGGGACTGCGGTAGTTCACTCTACGACTCGTTCGAACTCAAATCGCTCAAACGCCAACTTCGCTCATACGTCTTAGCAAGAACTCTCTCCATGACCCACCCCATGGATCGTCGGGCCCAGCCATCACCGCCACGGCGACCACTACCCACGCGACACGCGGCAAAGAGGTCATCAAAACGGCGATCAAACGGAATCAGGCCGTCAAAATTTTCCAAGTCGTTTCGGAAGCCTGCTGCTTGGATCATGCCATTTCTGAAGCTTGTTGGGTCCATTTTTAGACCGAAACAAAGCGACGATTTGTCGGTCAAGATGCAAGGCGGTTTAAAAGGCGGATCTTATAATAGCGTTTATTACGGACCTGCTGCGTTTTACACGAAGCCGAAAGTTGTGGAAAGTGGCGGGGACGACGTCTATGGTGGCTCGCGGAATTTAAAGTTTGGGCCCTGTTGGCTTTGCACACCGGACGCTGCGAAAGGTGGCTGGGATCGCCGTGGTGGCCCGCCAGATTCTAAGTCGTTGGTGGGTCGATCGGACCAGTTTACCAAATTGTTTACTGCTACCAGTGGCGTATCCAGGATCTCAATCCGAGAGGAAACGGTTGAAGAAACGATCATTCGTTCGAAACATTATACTATTTATATCAATAATTTTTTTGTGCTCGAGGAAGGCCATTTCAATACCCAATCCAATCGTGATGCAATTGATTCACAAGATTTCTTGAGGCGGTATAGTATGATTAAAGTTTAACTGAAATTAAATCTTAGATTAAAAATACTGATATGTACAAATTTTGAGTGTCCATATTGTAATCATGTTCTGTGTTCAAACTATTATAGCTTAATGTTTTGGAATTTAATGTCAGTGAAAATGCTATGCTTTAGTTTTTTATGCTGTTTTAATTAAAATCCGAATTATTCCTAACGTTGTGATCGAATTAAAGCTCTTGATAATCTGGAGGAGGATGTTCATGACTTCGAGGATCTTGATGATATCAAGGAAGGCGCCTCTCTTTCCCTGGAGTTTTAACTCGGAATCTTGCTATATTTGGTTTGATCTTTTGGCCTTAGGTTTGCCCCAGCTCGGTTTGCGTTTGTGCTCGGTTTTCTCTTTCGGATTTAGGTAGTTTTGGTTGTCTCTTCGTTCAGACTTTGCGTGCGGATTTTTTGGATCTCCGATTGTTTGTTAGTTTTTGAGGCTTGCGAAGTTCGTGGATGTTTTCAGGTCAGTTTTCTTTGGTCATTTTTTTCGGTTGACGTCTTGCCTTCCTTTAGGCATCCTTTGATGAGGGTCCTGAGAATTATTACCTCTTCTATCTGGCCTATACCATCGATCTAACTCTGTGTCATCCTCTCATCCCCCAAGTGTTGGATCGAAGAGAGGATTCATACTCTGTGTATTCCTAGTATTCCTAGTATTCCTTGGAACTCCAAGATTAACACTAAAAGGTTCTTTTGGGATTTCATTAATAGGCTTTGTTGGATTTACGTGCTCATACTAAGATCGTGATATTTCCTCTGGGTACATTTTTTTCTTTGCCTAGTCTAGGCTTCATTTTAACCTGTTCAATATCCTCTCCAAGCCTTCATTTGAAGGGGTTTTGGTGAGTGTTTGAGTTAGCATGGTCATTCAGTCCAATATTTCCTAGACTATTCCTTGCTGACTCTGGATTGGGTAATCTACATTTTATACTTTTGATCATGGCTAATTGAGTTTGAGCCATTTCTCTAAAAGTTATTATCATTTCCAGAAAATTGCCAGACTGCACCCTGTTCACGTTTGTTGATATTGATCGTGGTCAATTTCTTGGTATTGGGTTCCTGTTTTCATGCAACGTGGATTAATGCTTCAAAATAGGCCATCCAGATGATTCATTATAACCACGATTGATTTCCTTCATGAAACGGGGAGTTAATGACACCGTTCAATGGTTTTAAAGATTAATCAACGACTGAGCTTAATTATCATCTTAATTGTCCTCATTCGATGTCCAAACGTGGTCATTTCCAACCTAAACGATACCATATAGTACTAAAATAACGTGATCATTAAACCTCTGGATCCCCTGTGTCATAGGCTTAATCTCAACATGTTTTGATTGGTTGATACCTTATTTGGTGCCACGTGTAATTTTTCTGTTGGGTGACATATTTTAAGATGTAAACACGCGCGAGCTCCTTTGAAGGTTTAGATAATGCAAAGTCGATTTATTTAGTGTCCTAACTGTACAGATGGTCCTCCGTTACCATAAAAAAATGAATATATCGAAAAAAAAGATAGTTTGATTAGCCTCTTAAATGCCAACTCCTATTCGATCCCAACACTTTTGTTAATAAATTTCATTGCCGTTAAAATAAAAATAAAAAATCTAACTAATACTAATAATCGATTTGCATTTGCGAGATGTTATTTAGTGTTTTTTGAGCATTATTCCAATAATTCAGGAGCCACAATCACGATCACGATCACACAATAAGTAAAATTTTAGGTAAATTTTCGTAATCGTCCCTCTAGTTTTACGGTTGTCTCATTTTCGTCTCTCTAGCTTCAATTGTCTCAATTTTGTCTCTATAGTTTTTTTTACGTTCCAAATTGGTAAAATTGTTAACATCGTTAATGAAACTAACGGAAAAATATAATTAAAGAAATTAAGTGCTCAAATTTTCAAGCCGGCGAATCGGTGCGAATATCTTATTTTTTTGATCATTTTATCCTAGATGATCGTAATGAATTTTTGGCTCTAAGACCTTTCAACGAGCACCCCAAAGACTCCTTATTTAGTTTCAGGGCTCTCTTAGAGTGCTTTTTGAAAGGCCTTAGAGCCAAAAATCCATTATGACAAAATAAAATGATCAGAAAAATAAGATTTTCGCACCGGTTCAACCGGAGTGAAAATTTGAGCACTGAATTTTTTTAATCATATTTTTTCGTTAGTTTCATTAACGGTGTTAACGATTTTACCAATTTGGAACGTAAAACAAACTATAAGGACGAAATTGAGACAATTAAAACTAGAAGGACGAAAATGAAACAACCGTAAAACTAGAGGGACGACTACGAAAATTTACCCTAAAATTTTTAATATCGCGTGACATCTTCCACAAACATATAACCTGTCATCGAATAAGAATATTATTCTGAAGAAATTCCTAGAGGTGAAAGGAAAGATAAAAATAAACACATATTAAATCTGTACATTAGACTTAAAAAATTGGCAACACGACTGTGGCACCGGAATTTGGAAGGGCACGTAACGGTGTCTTGAAACACTGAATCATCTCTCAAAGAAGTGAGCCGATCCAGAGATGGGATCCTTGTCATCCGGAACTCCTGCTTTTCCCCCCTCCCTGACACACCCTCTCCTCGACCCCACAGCCATTTTCCCCTATTACCCCCGGAACCCACTCCCCCCCACCCCCGCCAACCCCCCCCCCCCCCCCCTTTTATTCTTCCCCCTTTTTATTCTTTCCGGTTTGAGTTTTTTTTTTTTTTCTCTTTATTTCCTTTTTTTTTTCAGTTTGAATTTTTTTTCTCTTTATTTTCTAATTGTCAATTATTTTCTTGTAAGACAATTAAGGGAGACTTAGGGGGTGTTTTTCTAAATAAGCCACTTTGGCTTTTTTTTGTTCTTATTCAAATTTTTTTTGTATCACTTGGCTAATCATCCCGTATTTTTAGAAACCCAAATCCCTTTTTTTTATGATATCATCCCGTATTTTTTAGAAACCCAAATCTAAGTCACCTGTAAAAACAGTAATTATCCAAACCGAAATCCCATAAATCTTGGGTAAACATTTACCAAAACTAAGCATTAAATTTTGGATTTCCATATTTGTTTTCAAATCACCGAAATCCCATGTTAGTTTTCAAATCCCCTAAATCTCATATTAGTTTTCAAATCTGAGATTTTCCGTCAGCCTCACACCGCCCATCCCACCGTCGTCATCCTCCATCACCTCACACCGCCCAACACTTTTTTATTTTTCAGAATATAAAAAATATGGTTTTCAAATTTAAATGAAAAATAAAGGAGTTTTTTTGGTTATTATATATTTTTTAAATTTTGAAATCCACTTTTGTAATTATCTCCCGTAATTATTGTATTGGAATCCCATTAAATTAGAAAATGATTGATTCCCTCTAAATTAGGAAATGGTTGAATCCCATTAACTTAGGAACACAATATACACATATATATTAATATCTTATTAAAATGGTAAGATAAGTAATTCACCATCTGAAATGATAAAAACATAACTGTTCAAAATGGCAGGTGTGAAGATCGTTTATATATTAAAAAATATGGTTAAAAAATTAAGTGGTCCAATTTTTAATCCGTTTGAACGGGTGTGAAAATCTTACTATTCTGATCATATTATTCTAAAGAGATATAATCAAATTTTGTCTCTAAGGCTCTCATAATCACGTTTCTGCTTCATAGGATTGCAAATTGATGGTAAGGAATTTTTATTTAACCAAAACGGTCCCATTTTGGCTCTAAGGCTCTTTTCTGAGATTATTTAATTAAGTGTTCCAAAATTCAATCCGTTTGAACGGGTGGAAAGATTCTAGTTTTCTTATCATTTTATTCTAAATGGTCATAATTAAATTTTGACTCTAAAGCTCTCGTTGATTAACCCTAAGAGATATTTGATTCTACGATTTTCTTAGGGTTAATTATCGAGAGCCCTACAGACAAAATTTAATTATGACCATTTAGAATAAAATGATCAAAAAACTAAAATATTTCCACCCGTTCAAACGGATTGAATTTTGGAACACTTAATTTTCCAACCTCTTTATAAGGTTTAAACTACCACAAAATATATAGTTTTTTCATTTTCCATTATTTCACCATCAATATTAGGCTCTTTTGATAGATTTCGTTGAGTAGATTTCAAAAATATAAAATTTATTTTAAAAAAATACGTCAAAAAAAAGTTATTACCATTTAAAATTTTATAAAATAAAATAAAATGAGAGAGAGAGAGAGAGAGAGAGAGAGGGGGGAGGGGTAGTCCGGGAGAGAGAGAATAATATGATCAAAATAAAAAAATCTTCACACCCGATTCAAACGGAGTGAAAATTTGAGCACTTAATTTTTTTAGACCGTTTATATATTAAAAAAATATGGTTAAAAAATTTAAGTGCTTTAATTTTTAATGCGTTTGAACGGGTGTGAAAATCTTTTTATTTTGATCATATTATTCTAAAGAGACATAATCAAAGTTTGGCTCTAGAGCTCTCATAATTACGTTTCTGCTCTATACGATTGCAAATTGATGGTGATGATTTTTTTTAAACCCAAACGTTGCCGTTTAGGGCTACTGTGCCCAGCAGAGCCCAGGGCCAATTAAAAGGGCGGAGGGAGGTAATTAAAAGGGCTGAGGGAGGGTAAAAGCGGAAAAAGGGTGTGGGGTCAGGAGGGGTGTAAAAGCGGAAAAAGGATGTGGGGTCGGGGGGGGGGGAAGCAATTTACCATCCGGAAGATAAAAATTTACGTTAGCTGTGAGGGAAACTCTTTCATTTTTAGGCACTAAAATAACTTTCCTAGAGAGATGATTAAAAAAAGGGAGCCTTGTTGATAAGAACACACTACAGGGTCCAACGTGCAATTAGTCCACCTAAACTTTCATAGTGGTTCCAGTCCTTACATGGACACACGTTCCAAAAATACTCAGCATATATGCGTTTCTGTCACCGTCACATTCGTCATCGTTGTATTGGAGTCTCCGCATGTGTTTACATTGTGATATTAGTATCTCTTGCTTTATCCCTTGTTGTAAAATACAACCAAAAAAAAATTTCGATGTGATAACATTATCTCTTTATTAAGTTTGTGAGATACCAACACTGTTTATCTGAGACACTGTTATTTCTTGCTTCATTTTTGCCCATATACTATATTTTTGGCAGATGGAGTTATCTCTCATTTTATTTGTAAATTGAATTGGCTGAGATACTGTTATCTCATCTGTTTTAACAGAAAAAATGACAGATAACATGTTAAATATTGTGTAATGGAGTCTTCACATGTGTTTACATTGTGATATTACTATCTCTTGCTTTATCCCTTTTTGTAAAATACAACCAAAAAATGTTTTCGATGAGATAATACTATCTCTTTATTAAATTTGTGAGATACCAACACTATTTATCTGAGATATTGTTATCTCTTGCTTCATTTTTGCCAATACACTATATTTCTTGCAGATAGAGTTATCTCTTAATTTATTTGTGAATTGAATTGGCTGAGATGCTATTATCTCATTTGTTTTAACTGGAAAAATGACAGAAAAAATGTTAAATATTGTGTAATTAATGGAGTCTTTGCATGTGTTTACATTGTGATATTATTATCTCTTACTTTATCCCTCAGTTTATTTGTGAATTGAATTGGCTGAGATACTGTTATCTCATCCATTTTAACAATATCTCAGCCAATATATTTTAGCCAGTAAATTTCACAAAAATTAAAAGAGATAACGCTATCTCAAAAGGAATAACAACTGGAAGAAGAAGGAGAAGAAGAAGAAGAAGAAGAAGAAGAAGAAGAAGAGGAGGAGGAGGAGGAGGAGGAGGAGGCTAAACCAAAACATTTGCAATACATGTAACTACTTGGTGTGCCATTATACCCTAACTTAGGTGAATTCTATCTCAACCAATAAAAGCAAGAGATGATGCTATTTCAACCAATAAAATCTACCAGAATAAAGCTAGAGATAATGCTATCTCAACCAATAAAATCTGTCTCAACGCAAAAATTAAAAGAGATAACATTATCTTAGCCAATACATATCACAAAATAGAGTGACAGATAAAGCTATCTCAATAAAAACATTCATTGTGAACCCTAAATCCATAAGAGTTTCACCACAGAGATCATGAGCGAGAAACAAAAGCTGCTAAGAACAGATCTGGAGTAGATTGTCAGAAATCGTCACACATCGCAAGCGAGATACATCACCACAGAGATCGCGATCGAAAAAAACGCCAAAGACAGAGATCATGATCGTGATCGGGAGAGATTGTCAGAGAGAGAATCGAGAGAGAGAGAGAGACTAGCTCAGAAGAAAAATAACACATTATATAGATAGTAAGAGGCAATCGGGGCATTTTTGTCCAAAAAAAGACTGTAGACCTTATAAATGTTACAGTAATGGACCTTCACCGCTATTACAATTTGGGTTGGACTAAACGTCTACAACCACCTTCAAAATGTACCTTGGCCCAATTTACCGTTAAAAGGATACCTTTTTACCTTGTCATTTTTAGGCATTAAAAAATACCTCAGTGTCCCAAAAAAAATTATCAAGGACAAATACAGATAATTTATAATTTATAGTAGTATATTTTTATCTTTTTCAAATAACTCAGAGGTCCTCTAATAGCGTATGTCCATTACTAACTGTCACGTTCTCCCGCCTGATTCCACAATTTATGCCGAAATGATAATGCCAAAATTATTTTTTTGTTGATACCAAAACTGTAGCGCATAAAAAGTTTGTACCATGTGCAATTGTGATGACAATTTTTTTTTTAAGTAATTGACCGGAAGAATTCGATCTCTTTTAGTGAAAGGAATTTTAACGGGCCGAGATTGGAGAGAGTGTTCTCTCTCCCTCCAATGATTGGAGAGGAGCTGGACTCCTGCCAACCACATGATATATGATTCAACTTCAATCCAGAGACTTGACTCCTGCCAACCACATGATATATGATTCAACTTCAATCCAGAGACTTGATTATCATCAGTACGTAGTAAGGATAAGGGTGTTGGAGTTGTCATTTTTTTCCATATATTCCTCTAACCTCTCTTCCTAGAGAAGAATTATCACTTCCAATTCAAAAGAAAAAAACAGCAGAAGGGAAGTTGTTGACGAATGGAGGAGATCAGAAATAGCATTAAGGTTTGTGTTACAGGAGGGTCAGGGTATATAGCTTCTTGGCTTGTCAAGAAGCTACTGGAGAAAGGCTACACCGTCCACGCAACACTCAGGAACTTAGGTCTCTCTCTCTCTCTCTCTCTCTCTCTCTCTCTCTCTCTCTCTCTCTCTCTCTGTTATGGGCTTTTACAATTTGGTCAACATTAATTGCAGATGACAAAATCAAAGTAGGCCTTCTTGAGTCCCTACCTTATGCAGAAACAAGATTAATGTTATTCCAAGCTGATATATACAATCCCAGTGAATTTGGACCTGCAATTGAAGGCTGCCGCTGTGTTTTCCATGTGGCCACTCCATTGCAGCACAATACTCAGAGTTCTAAGGTGGGTAGCAGTACTTTTAATATTGCACAAACTCCTCCATCTTAATCTTACTTTTTTTTTTTTTTGGAGCCGGTGGTCTTGGGTCTCTTTAAGAATCATACCGTCCAACCGGTCTCTTAAGAATCGCACCGTCCGATTAAAGGTGTTCCTGAGTTTTTTGTGAAGTTTTTTTTTTTTTTTTTTAATAAGAAAAAAGGATGGGAGGGGGTGACCAGCGTAGCAACGCCCTTGGATGTGACCATAAGGACTCCCTACCATCTGTAGAATGTCCGGTTCAAGCCATAACTACTATTTGTGAGGATAAGCCGTCATCACAGAACCACCTAGGTACATGATGACAAGGGAACAAATCCCTCATTCTCTTGTCATTGACAAGACTCGAACCCGAGTCTTGCCTGGAAATGGAGGAGGCTTTAATTTGCCAACAAGGGTACCACCATCGGTGGTGCTTTTTTGTGAAGTTTGATGATCATAACTATTCACTTTTACATCATGCCAACAATCACTTCCATCGGACATCAAAATTAAATCTATGATCGTACAGTTATCTTGATCAAGATAATTAATGCAATTCCGTGCCAGTATGCGAATTTATTATTTTGCAAGATAAATGTGAGTCATAATTATGCATATTGATCTGCAACCAGCATGCTTTTTGACATGATTGATATCCTCAACGAGCGTTAGAAATGAACTATACTTATTATTAGAAAATGAGTCCGGAAAAGGAAAAAAAAATGTAAAAGCTTAAACTGGACGGTCCAAGTCCTTCCGAACCTAGCTTATTTAATTTGTAAATTTTTTGACAATTTTGTTATAGTCTTAATGGAGATATCTAAAATTTGAACAGTACAAGGATACCACTGAAGCTGCGATTGCCGGAGTGAAGAGCATAGCTGATTGTTGCGTTGGATCACAGACCGTTAAACGGCTCATCTACACTGCCAGTGTGATGTCATCGTCGCCGTTGAGAGAAGATGGAAATGGCTATAAACCTTCTTTCAACGAATCTTGTTGGACTCCTCTTAACTTCTCTTTTACTTTCGGTGAAGGTTATGCCCTGGTAAAAATTGTTGAATCTCTCTCTCTTTTTTCTTTGGCAAATAATACAAATTTCAAGTTGCGCAGTGGACTGCACAGATGTAGTCCAACCATTTTCGGATCAACTTTGATGATAGAACTTGTTTGTGTTGTACGTAGAGAACTCGTCGAGTAGAACAACATAGAAATTTACGTACACCAAATACCAATCAGCATGTCATCGGACCATATTTATTTTGAAAATTTTGAATTGGACGAACTGGGTCGTAGCTTGAAGAACTTACTATGTTGAAGACAAATGTGCTCGATCTGACCATATGTGAATATAAAGCTTTGGCATTTTCCCCAGCGAGAAGGCTACATCTAGGACTGGACAAATGATTTGTACGATACATCCCAAGTTTTTTTTTTTCAAATCCAGAATCACTAGGACCAGAAGGAAGCGGGTATGTGATCATAAACTTCATCTTTTTATGTCGTTCGAATTAGTATTTTGACAAAACATATAAGGTAGAAACGAGTCGGTTCATCGAAGTGGACCAGAAAATTGCTAGATTACACCCTGTTCACTCCGCTCAGCAAGTTGAGGGAACTTAGGGAAGATGCATGTATACATAATGTAGAACAGTTTGACGTAAAATTATCAAATGTTTAGACATGCCCAAAAACGGTGTCTCATTACATTGGTCATTGGGCTGCTTTTAGCTTCAATATTCTGTGTGCGATTCTCCAATCTTTGTTTTGCTGAATAGGCATACACCAATTCCAAGACATTAGCCGAGAAAGAAGTGTTGAGCTACAATGAGACTGAGGGTGGGAAATTGGAAGTGGTGAGCCTGGTTTGTGGCCTGGTGGGAGGAGACAATACTCTTCTTAATTCCCAGCTGCCTCTTAGTGTAGCTGTATCCTTATCTCAGATTACTGGAAATCTCCCTTTGTTCAACAACTTAAGATTCCTCCAGGAACTGTTGGGTTCAATTCCCCTAGTCCACATTGATGATGTTTGTGAAGCCCATATTTTTTGCTTAGAGAAACAGTCAGTTGGAGGTAGATTCATGTGCGCTGCCGCTGAAGCCACGGTACAAGAGTTTGCAAGCTACTACCAAGAAAATTATCCCCAATTCGAAATATCACAAGGGTAACTCTCTCTAGACGGAGCTAAATAGAGGCTTATAGGGGCCACGGCCCCCGCGTAGTTTTGGAGTTTTTTTATTTAATAATATTAACATTAATAATTTTTTTGTTTGGTAAGAGCAAATATATACTTATTTTTTATATTGGATGTTATTTAGGCATTTAAATACTTTAGACTGTTCTTTTTGGATTCCAAAATTCAACCTCTCTCTCTATGCACAGTTTCCAATTAGTTTTTGCTTCAATTATTACTTTCGTTTCTCTTTCTATCTCTCTCCACTTATTACCAAAAAAACCTTCCTCAAAACCTAAACCAAATAAACTATCACATTTCCGAACCTTGAAATTTCAAAATTTGTTGTAAATAGTTTGCCCCCAGCGTTTAAGAAATTCTAGTTCCGTCCCTCCTCTCTCTCTCTCTCTCTCTCTCTCTCTCATGGTACAAAGCTTTTATGCACTACAATTTTGGCATAAACAAAAGAGTTTTGGCATTAGCAACACCCTCTCTTTTTTTATTGCCAAAAACGCCTCTCAGGCAGCAAATTAAACCCTTTTTGGGATGTCTAAATTTTATCCAATTGCATTTTTTGTCCTTAATTATATAAATTACCAAATCATACTTCATACATTCTTTTCTCCGCACATGTAAAGGGTAATCTCAAAACTCCCAGTCAATAATAATAATAATAACCGCTTTTAGATAAAATAGAGTGTAAAAATCAACGTTTTCTCAATTTGCATGTATTAGTGGTCTTTAGAAAGCCAACATAACAACATGAATTTGTTAATTTAGGTTCAAGGAAGGGCCAGAGAAGAGAAGCAGCTGTGATAATACAAAGCTGATGGAAATGGGTTTCGACTATAAATATGGTGTGAAGGATATATTGAATGGTTGTGTGGATTTTGGAAGAAGGCTGCAGGCTTTCTCATCCAACTGATCAAAACCGACAAATCGATCAATTGTAGCTATTACTCATTGAATGATTTCATTGTTAGTCGAAAAGAAAGTCTATCTGAGAGACTCTTTCACTCATGATCCATCTGGCCTGGTGTTTGTCTAAATTTGGATCGTAGTCGATGAATCGACTAGGAATGGGGTGAGTGCTGGAATATGAGTGTTTGTGGTGGCGGAGTTTGGTTCCCTGCCGTATTTCAGGACTTCTCTGGAAGCAAACTTAGTGAAGTGAATGGAGATGGAAGAAAAGTAACAAAATGGACCTTATTACTTCTCAAAGTAGAAGTCAGTCGACTACAACAAATAGCCGAGTAGACGGTTCAAGTTACAAGCTACTCCTAGTACAGTAAAAGTAAAGTACAGATAAAAAGTAGAAGCCTTTGGGCGATTGAGTGGGCTGAAATTCGTCTTCTTATCCTGTATTTATAGGCTTCACTTCGATTAGGGATTCGAACTTGGCGGCATTTCTTCCAGAAATTTGAATCAGGTGGTTACACTTCCTAAATCTTCGCTTGTAGTCGTCTCTTTCAACTGCCTTTGTCAACTGCTTGGTCCATGATTTGCTTGTAACTTCCTTGATGGACACGTGTCCTTCATTTTAGACACTATTTCTTTAACCGTCAACACATCTGCCCATAACCATTGCATAATGTTTTATTAAATATCAGTCCATTTACTGTTACCACGTGTCACTTTATGACTTGATCACTCATATTGGACAATCTTGTTACCATTCGGCCTAGTCGATCTCTTTGGGCCAAATTATGGTGTAAACAATGCCCCCCTATTTACCTGAGTTAAGAATTAACTTTGGTAAATAATCCCCGAGTATCACCGTCTATATAAAGCGGAGTACTTTGAATTTTAGGGCACGAAATTTTCCATCACAAACTTCTCGCAACCTGTTCGACCTCTCATGGCTCCGAAGAACAAATTGAAAGCTTCCAACACCCTTGTTGAAAACCCTCCTTCAGAATCGTCCGCAGATGATGTTCCACGCTTCCCAGAGCTGTACCGAGGTGACGTTAGTCAAAACTCACAAGTCTTAATTCTCAATGAGAATAACAGTTCTCTTTGTATGCTGGGTCCGGTCTTCTCGTCGGCCATGCCAGACGGTTTCCCAGAGGTTTACCCCGTAATAGAGCGTGATCCTCTTTTATTACAACATTCATCCCTTGAGTGGGCTGGTTGGGGTAAGAATGCTTGTCTCCGTTCCTGGCCTTGCACTGTTGAATCAGGATGGGTAGATTGGGTAAAACGCATGACGAAATTTCTCTTCGCGGACTGGAAGAAAATGGGAATTCGTGAAACTATTGAACTTTCTCAGTTCCCCTTGGAGATGAACTCTGAACTTTTGGCTGCTGCCGCTTGCTTTTGGTCCAAATCGTCAAATACTCTAATCCTTCATTGTGGTTTGTTGTCCCCAACTATTTTGGATATATCCCACTTGACTGGCCTTTCTTCCTTAGGCTGTGAGGTAAATGCTCTTCTTACCCCTGATGCGTATGATCCACCATTTACGGTTCCGTCTACAGGGGTGAGTTACTCTAAGTGGCTACAGACCTACTTTAAGGCAAAAGCATCTGCACCCGCTTTCCATGAAAAAATAGCATTTTACCTTTTTTGGATTTGTAGATTCCTTTTGGCAATCCCTGGACTTAAGGTGACTAAGGAATATGTTAATTTGGCCATCTGTATGGCACAGGCGAAAAGATTGGCCTTAGCGCCATTTATGCTTGGATCCCTATATAAAGGGATGTTTACATTTGTTGAAAAGAAAATTGCAACCTCTTGTGGTGGTCCTTTCTGGATTTTTCAATCCTGGCTATATGCATATTTTCCTCAACTTAGGCCCAAAATGAACAATCGTCTTAGGACTGATGAAGATCCACAAATGCAAACGTGTCGTAGTTATGCTGAATACTTTCTGGGGTTGAGTGTCCATAGAGAAGAATCTTCCTTTCAGAGGTATTTTTCCTTCTTCTACGAAGACAAGAAAAACAATTGGCCCAACTTCTATCCTTTTGACAAGTTTGAGTATGCCTCTGAAAGGCTAAGGCCAAGTTTTGGGGATATTCCGATAGCATCTCCTCAACTGACAGAAAAAATGGTGCATGCCAAACGGTTATTTTGGGCAAGCATCCTTCTACCTCGATTCATCCCAGTTGGTTTTGCCCTGAATAGTACCCCCTATGGGAATTGTAGTTATGAGAACTATTCCCCTTGTCAATTTGCTCGTCAATTCGGTTTGGTACAGGGTGTGCCTATGCCTTTCGTTCATCCAGATATCACTGAGATGTCTACAAGCAGGCTATCGATAAAAACAAAAGATGCTCAACTGATTTCAATGATGGTTAATAACTTTCACCATCGTGTGAAAGCTTTCAAGCTTTCAGATTTTAAAGTCAGTGATGGGACTACTGCTGCCTTTGATGAATGGTGGTCGACCATGAAAGCCATCTATTTTGGAGCTCCACTCAAAGATTGCCTTTACAGGCTTGATCCGGAGTATAAATCTCTTCAAGACAAAGCTGGTAAGTTGATTCTACTACTAAATAGATTTTGTCCCACTCACCACATTACTGACATGTTTTTCAAATCAGAGGAAGCTGCTCGATTGCCTGAAGAGGCTTCCAAAGCCATTGTTCCTCAGGCTGAAGCAATCTCTCCCATATCCTCGGTGCCACTTGAGAGCTCCAAAAAAAGGAAAGCAAAAGTAGTCGAAATCTCACAGTTGACTCCAAAGAAGAGGACTCTAAGAGCTAAATCAACTGATCAAAAGACTTCTAAAAGTCTTTGTATTACTGAAGGACCTAAAAAACAGGTTGTGCCTGATGAAGCTCCTACTCCAAAGAGGCAGTTGAAGAGGAACCAAGCCACCAAACCAAAGGTATACTTGTTACTCATTATTTCTTGTAATCGATTATCTTCATTCTTATTTTCCTTTTCTCAATCGCAGAAAGGGAAAGGCACTAAGATTGTGGATGCCTTTGAAGATGAAGTTGATGAAAGAAGATCCTCCAAGTCGTCTCATTCAGTAGGGGAAACAGTAGATACTGAACTTGCAATTGATCAATTCGTCTTTGGTGATACTGCTGTTTCTTGTCCCCTGAACCAAACTGAAGAAATACCGAAGTTGCAGGGCAATCCTTCGTGTCAGGAGAACCCTTTATTGCAAGATGATGATCCTTTCATGCAGGTCAATGAGGGTACAAGTTCAATACCAAATGAGCTTGTCTTTGAGCTCAACGTTGATGATCATACTGAACCAGACCAAAGCACTCCACCAAATGCAGACATGATGAGTACTGATCCTCAAATTCCTAAGCAATCCCAAGCTGCCGAAATGAAACAACAGGAAGTACTCAAGGAAAACTTGGACATTATTCCACTGATAAATGTGCCTGTTTTGGAAGGCCAACATGACACAACTCAACTCCAATTGGCTGAGAAGAATTTACAAGTTGAACCCGCAAAGAGTCCTGTTCATACGAAGGAAGCCCCTGCTGCTCTCAACCAGGAGGAGGATGTTGCCTCTAGTCCCACTGGCAATCAAGCTGCCCCAATCATTCCAGTGCCAATCACATCCGCTTCTGTACCTTTGGCTGTTACAACAACTCCTACTGTTGAGGCATCACCTAGGTCAGTAAACAAAGCTGGACCTATCATAATTGAGACAGACACTTCAGAACAAGCCAAGTCGTCTAGTAATTCACTAGACCAACTGATGGAGGCGATGAGGACTACCTCACAGGCATTCCGATCTCTTACTGAAGTGTCAGGATCTAACAGTCCTTTCTCTTTCCTTCAATATGATGACAATACGCAAAAGGAAATCCAAAGCTTCTTTGATTTCCTAAAATTTCCCTATGAAGAGCTGGTGACTACAAAATCTACAGCATTCTCCACCTGTGTTGAGTTCTTGATTCAAAAGCATGTGTTTCCCCTCAGGGAACAAGTTGCTCTTGAGAACTTTGCCTCCTTACTAAATGATGATTTCACCCTTTTCCGATACTATCAAGGGGAGATTTGGCAGAAACAGGAGCTAATTAATAATCTGTCTGGTATGTCAGTCAAGCTATCAACCATGCATGAGCAGGCTTCGACTTTAAAGTCAAGACTCGTGGTCATTGATCAAGAAGAGCAAGAGTTGCTACGTCGCCTGGCTCAATTACAGACTGAAAAAGAGGGTCTTCTGCAGACAGCCAGTCAACTTGACACTGACTTCAAACATTTGGCAGAAGAAGGAAAAGGGGTTTCAGTTCATGTCTCAGCTGCTCAAGTAGATCTGCAGAGGAACAGTCTGAAACGAGATGAACTTGTGGCTAAATGGGAGACTTTCAAGTCTTTCTTCATCCGTATTTAACTGTGACCATGAAACTTTAAAGTTTCTTTTGCTTGTAACTGATCTTTTTGTAATAGTCGACTATGACTTTCTTCTAAAGTAGTCGATTCTGTTAACAGCATATAACTCTAAGTATTGTGCCAATGCGTATTTGGCCTCTATAAAAAGCTAATTTTGAATGAATGATTCTTTGGCTCGAAAATAACCATTACCTTCGTTTTTTTTTTTTTGGTAACACTTCTGACAGTATTTCAATGTTATAACCTTTGAATATCGACTAGATTAACCTTATGAAAACATTCAAATTATACCTAATTCTATTTTGCTGCAGTTGATAAAATCCTGATTGGTTAAAAATTAAGTGGACCTCTTATGGCCCAACACCCTTACTATTGGGTTTTTAATAGGAGAATGGGCTCACAATACTTAACCCTGTAACTTCAGCACGCACCATTACATCATGTACAGACGTTCCCCTTTACTTTGGGGAGCATGCACAATAACTGATGACGGTTTAAGTACAACACTAGACGCCGTTTCAGAAGTGAATCATTACTTCTTCTGGCGTTGTCTCTTCGGTTTTCAAAATGGCAACTGGATACATGTCCCATTATCTGCCACGTTGCTAGATTTCCTCGGGATTAACTGTCAATAATGCACATCTCTAAACCTCCTTTTGGTCTATAAATTTGAACTCTGAGATAGTGCAGTCTCACTACCCTTTCAAACTTAACAATGGCGGGCAAACTTCCTGAGCATAACCTTCCTTCTCCACTTTCTTCTCAAATCACCCCTGACCATATCAAGCAACTAGCCGAAGAACTGAAGTGGGTCCTTATGGAGGACCATAACGAGTGCAAGAGGAAGATCCAGGCCATCCACGATAGAGTGGAAGGGATGGCTCTTCGCTTGGAAAAAATGGAATCGGCTGTTAAACTGATGGTGATCAACTGGGACACCATCGACTACCGTCCGGCTGCCGCCGATCTGGACAACATCAGGACCTCCATGTGTGGCACCTCCGGACAGTGGAAGGAATGGCCTAAGAAATAGGCCCCTTCTCGTTGGAGCTCTCCTGGTGCTTACTAGTATTTTTTTTAGATCTCTCTTGAGATCTTTTCCATTTTCTTTTAGGTCCTTTTTGGGACCTTTTCTTTTCTTTTCCCTTCTGTTAGATCCCAGTTGGGATCTTTTATTTTGTCTTTTTCTGTTAGATCCCATTTGGAATCTTTTGTTTCGTCTTCTGTATTGCTACCATTCATAGGTAGCTTTATTAATATAAGCGTTTTTAATTCATATTCTCCCACATGGAAGGAAAATAATGTTTCAAATACTTACCATTTATGGATTTTTCATGTGAGATCCCCTCTATGGACTCCAGAATATATGCACCTGCTCGCAGAACTCGAGCAACACGAAATGGACCTTCCCAATTTGGTGACCATTTTCCAAATACGCCTTTCTTTTTCTTCGCATCGATTGGAAGAATTGTTTTCCAAACTAAATCTCCGACTGCGAATGACTTTTCTCTAACTTTTTTGTTGTAAGTTCGCTCCAACCTCTTCTTCTGAGCTTGCATATGATTCAAAGCATTCAATCTGCTTTCTTCTATGCTATCAATATCCAAATACATAGCTTCTTCATATTGTAGGCTTGAATCGTAATGACGTGCCACTCGTAACGATTGCACATTAATTTCAACTGGCAAAACTGCTGCATGACCATAAATGAGTTCAAAAGGAGTAACTTTGGTACTAGTTCTCTGCGATGTTCTGTATGCCCACAATACCTTGGGCAAAAGATCATGCCACTCTCTTGGATTGTCATCAATCATTTTAGCCAAAGTATTTTTAATTATCTTATTAGTTGATTCGACTTGCCCATTAGCTTGAGCATAATACGGAGTAGAATTTATAATTTGTATTCCATATTTCTGTGTATACTGAACAACTTCTCTACCGTTGAACACAGAAGCTTGATCAACATTAATAGTTTCAGGGATTCCAAATCTACACAAAATATATTCTTCAATGAAATCGATTACTTGTTTTTGTGAAACACCTTTCAAAGGTATTGCTTCAGTCCATTTGGTAAAATAATCAGTTGCCACTACGACGAACTGGTGTTGTAATGAAGATGCTGGGTGAATCTCACCAATCATGTCGATAGCCCAACCTCTGAACGGCCAAGGCTTTATAATCGATTGCAACTGATGTGCAGGAATCCTTTGAATAGGCCCGTGTTTTTGACATTCTTGACATCCCTTAGCATATCGAATACAATCAGCCCTGATGGTTGGCCAATAGTATCCATGTCTTTTAATTAACCATCTCATCTTATCACCAGCCTGATGAGAACCACAAGTTCCTTCATGAACTTCACCCATAACTCTCATCGATTGAGCTTTGCCCACACACAACAACAGTAGACCATCAGATGTCTTTCTGTACAAATCATCTCCCAACAGGACGTAATTAACTGATCTACATCTAATTGTCCTTTCTGTTTTTATGTTAGGATTGTCTAAATAATTTTTTATTGGACTCATCCAATCCTCAGATATATCAATGACCAATGCGTCCAAACGACTACCATCCTTTTCCATTGAAAAAGGTAGAAATCGTCTTTGAACTCTAATTACTTTTTCATTAAATCCTTCAGGAATTTTAACTTCTGAGGTTGTTTGAGCCATTTGATTGGCTTCACCATTTTCAATCCTCAATACATGATGAAAAGAGATTTCATCAAAACTCTGCACGAGGCAATTGACTTTGTCTAATTGTAAACTTAACAAAGGATGGTTGCACTTGTATTGCCCTATAATCTGTCGGATAACCAATTGTGAATCACCAGAAACCTTCAGGCAACGTATATTCAATTCTTTTGCTATTTCCAAACCTATAATTAAGGCTTCATATTCTGCTTGATTATTGGTCAATATTCTACTTTCATCCAATTGGAAAGAGAATTGAAACATCTCCCCTTTGGGTGATATTAGAACTATTCCAGCTCCAACCCCAATATCTGTTTTTGAACCATCAAATGACAATTTCCATGGTTTCAACTCGATTACATGTATCTCAAAAGTATCCTCCTCTAGAGGCAAATTTGGATGCTCGGCTAGGAAGTCAGCCAAGGCTTGCCCTTTAACTGCCTTTTCAGGCACATATTCAAAATCATACTCGACAAGAGCTAATATCCATTTTCCTTGCCTGCCCCTCAAAATGGGCCTAGACAGAATATACTTGATTACATCTGTTTGAGCAATGATTTGTACCTTCGCTGGTAACAAATAATGCCTTAACTTAATCGCAGAAAAATATAAAGCCAGACAAATCTTTTCAACAGACGAATATCTGGTCTCACATTCATTCAACCTTCTACTCAAATAATAAATTGACTGCTCACGGCCCTGATCATTATCTTGTGCCAATAAACTTGCAATCGATTCGTGTGTTGCTGAAATATACAACTTCAATGGTCTTCCATTTATTGGAGGTACCAAAACAGGAGGTGTTACCAACGCTTGTTTCAATTTATCAAAGGTCTCTTGATGTACTTGTTCCCATTTGAAATCCTTTTCTGATTTTAATTTTAATAACGGGGAGAATGCCATTGTTTTTCCAGATAGGTTGGCAATGAATCTTCTCAGAAAGTTAATTTTCCCTAAGAACTGTTGAAGTTCCTCTTTATTAGTTGGAGGCTGTGCTTTAAAAATAGCATCAGTCTTGGTTTTATCAATTTCAATCCCTTTTTGGTGCACCAGAAACCCTAGGAAGTTACCTGCTGTAACACCAAATGCACACTTTAAGGGATTCATTTTCAAACCATAATATCTCATCCGTTCTAAGGTTTGCCTAAGATGATATAAATGCTCATCGACTGAATTAGATTTAACCACAATATCATCAATGTAAACTTCTAAAAACTTATGGAGAAATCATGAAAAATTAAGTTCATGACCCTTTGATAGGTTGCTCCCGCATTTTTCAAACCGAAAGCCATAACTACCCACTCAAATGTTCCTATATACCCAGGACACCTAAATGCTGTTTTATGGGTATCCTCTTTTGCTATGTATATTTGGTTATAACCCGCATTGCCGTCCATGAATGACAGCATTTGATAACCTACTGATGCATCGACTAGTAAGTCAGCAACAGGCATCGGGTACTCATCTTTGGGTGATGTTGTGTTAAGATCTCTAAAGTCCACACAAACCCTGACTTTTCCATTCTTCTTCATAACTGGAACAACATTCGATACCCATTCAACATATTTTACTGGTCGGATAAATTTAGCTTCAAATAAACGTTCCATTTCCTTCTTGACTTGAGGAAGGACGTCATCTTTCATTCTCCTAGGTGCCTGTTTAAAAGGTACATAATTTTCTTTAATAGGAATTTTATGCTCTACCAATGCTCTATCTAATCCAGGCATTTCATCATAATTCCAAGCAAAGCAATCTTTAAATTCAAGCAACAAATACTTAAACTTTTCCTTTATTTCATCAGGCAAAGTAGCATTGACATAAGTAATTCTAAGGTCTTCTACAGTCCCTAGGTTTACTTCTTCCGTGGGGTCTTTAACATGGGCTTTATCATCGTCTAACTTAGCCGGTGCAGGCTTTAAATCTGCTAACCCTAACTCTTTCATAGTTAATGGGCTATCATCAAAAACACATTCAGCCCAATTACAAGAAATAGGCTCGTCTGCCTGCAATTTCCTATCAACAAGAAAAGAAAATAGTCTTTTAAAAGTGGCTTTAACAGTAGCCAACTCTTCATTTCCCAAATTCAACATGTTTCTAAACATTAAAAACTTGTGGTTTCTTCTCGGCAGGCCTTGTAACAATGTTAGGCCTGATGCAATCCTTACTTAACTCTTGGAATCCCTCCTTAATGTAGGCGAGGAATTGACTCTCAGTAGCATCAACTCCAGCAGACTTAACCTCTGTATCTTCTATCTTCAAAGGCCAAAGATGCTCCTTATAAAGGTCTGCTTCCACGTTGTTGGTTTCTGCTTTGAATGGTTGCTGGTCCGCCCAAAAGACCTCCATTCCTGCTGACTCTTCTTGCTTCAAAAAGATCAAAGCCTGGTGCAAAGAAGATGGTACACAGCCATTTATATGTATCCAGTCCCTGCCTAACAAGGCATTGTAATTGGATGATGAATCGATTACAAAAAATGTTGCATTCATTTTTCTTGTGCCAACTTGTAATTGAAGGGATATAACCCCTTTAGCAGGAGAACACCCACCAGCGAAGTTACCAACAGTAACCTCAGTTGGTATCAGGTCTTCATTTGTCTTGTTTAACAGTTTCATCATACGTGAGGGCAAAATATTAACTACTGCCCCGTTGTCGACCAGCACTTTTGAAACAGGCTGGCCGTTCATATTAATTTTTACGTATAACAGTTTAAGATGCCTTATTGAGGCATCATCAGGAGATCTGAGGACAACCACTTTGTTTCCTTTCTGATCCACATCTAGTTCAATTAACTGTGAATTAGAACACTCTTCTTTTTCGACTATTTTCACAGTCGACCGTGTTGTATCTTCCACATCTCCTACCAATTCCATTGGTTGATCTGGTTTTGCCTTAAAATGTTTAGGCAAGACTACAATCATGTTACATTGGAGATTAGTCAGTACTGACCCGAATTGAATTGCGGCCAAACTCTCTCCAAATGTTGCAGAATTTTGTGGAGATGGGGACGCATCTTTGATTATATCTTGATCTGAACCATCATCCATGAGATCATCATCGTCTGCCTCCATCAACTTTTGAAACTCCTCCATCTTTTTCTTCAAACTCTGCTTCAATTCTTTCTTCCCTTTTGGCTGAGCAGATGACTTGGAAGAAGCTTCATTATTGCTGTCTTGCCCCCCATGCTTGGGAATTGACTGCTTCTGAACGCTAGTCTCTCCCTGATCTCGCGTCCACACCATATTTGAAGCCTTAGGAGGCTCTGTTCTTTCTCTAGGTTCCAAAACATGCACCCATGGATCACTGTAAGCTCTGGCTGCAAATTTCCTTTGAAGCCTTCTCTTTTGTGACGTTGACACCTTAGTATACCACCCATCCGCTGGAAACTTGGGATGGCTGAGTTCACTCCACTCTTCATGATCATGATTATGAGGTACGACCATTCTGGGTTGGTGCCCCCCATATCCATAGGGACCTCCACCTCTTGGTCCGATGCCTCTCCTATGGCCAGCGCCCCTGTGGTTTGGGTATCTCCCTCGACTGGGAAATTGGTATCCAACCGCTTCAAGATCACGGCGAGAAGGTACTCCAGGCCTTGCAGGCACAACTGGGTTGCCTCTAAACAGGAAAGGTCCGTCATCCGGCCCGTAACAATGTTCCGACTCTATTCGATTAAAGAGTCCTGGATCGATGCCTTCATAGATCAATTTGGCACCAACATAGATCTGGAGATCATTGCCACCCATGGTGTTGAATCTGAGCCCAGACTTTGAGAAAGCGCTTCTGCTCCTTGTCTGATATGATTGCCTCCCCATGTTGGACTTCTCGTCCACACCTGAGACACAGATAATCATTAGGGAATCGTGGGTAATGGGACTCTTCATCGGTCTCCACTTGACCTTCCTCTCTTTGTTTCTTCCTCTCAACAGTCGATCCCAGCCTTTTAGCCAGGCCGGCTGTCACCATATTAACTTCAACCTTGGGAAATGGGTTTGCATCAATGCCCATTGCATCTTTGTCGCCCTTAGCGTATTGCAACAACCCTTTCTGGATCAAATCCTGCACACAGTTACGAAATGTAACACAATTGTTAGTATTATGTCTAAACGAATTATGCCACTTACAATATTCTTTTCCTTTTTTCTCTTTGTCAGAAGGAATAATATGTCCAGTACTCAATGTGATGAACTTTTGTTTCAGTAATTCATCAAATATCTGATCAGCCTGAGCTAAATCAAAGGAGTACTGCCTATAATTTGCTTGCCCCCCACGCCTGTTTGGTTGGGAAGAAGGCATGTTCATTGGTTTTTCCGTTTTAATTAACGTGTCACAAATTATTGGATTTTTTCCAATAACCTATGCTACATCAATTTCAATGTCTCCTTCAACATCTTGATAGTATGTACCCAGAGATGTGTTTTTTAACTGTTCCTCCTCTTGGAGAATGGCTTCAAACTGTGCAGCCCTCATAGAAAGTTCAAATAGATCTTTGAAATTAGACCCATTGAATTGCTTCTTAAAGTTAAACTCAAGCCCATCTTGGGCTATTCTAACTATTTCAGTTTCGGGCACATTACAATGACATTGATTTCTCAACCTTTTAAATCTGGTCAAGAACTGTTCTGCCGTCTCAGTTGGCTTTTGTTTTAACTTAGCCAAATCAGCAATTGAAACCTCCGGTTCATGTCTAAAGTACTGGGCATGAAATTGCTCTTCCATATCTTGCCACGTGTGAATAGAATTAGCAGGCAAACTAATAAACCATGTAAACGCTGTTTTAGTTAATGAATGTGGGAAAAGTTTCAATTTCATGACATCGTCTAGACCAAATTCACCTAACTGAAGGCAAAATCTGCCTATGTGCTCTATTGTGGATTGATTTTCTGTACCACTAAAGAGTGACAGTTCAGGAATTTTAAAATTTCTTGGCAACGGAATATTATCAACCCAATACGAATAGGATTTTCTAAACATGGGCTTTTCAACCCTTCGTAACCCTGGACCATACATATCTTGGATAACTTCCATTATTTGATTCCTATTGATATTCACAAAATCCTGTGCCCTATTTACGTTCACGGGATCTAAGTTTCTACAAACATTTGGAACCGTTTGCGGCATGTATGCTGGTATATTCTGAACGTTACCATTGCCATTATTTGGCAAAGTATGTACATAGAAACCATTATTGTTACCATTGTTTGGTAATTGCCCGTTTCCATTGCCATTGTTTGGCAAAGTTTAATTATACTGGCCGTTACCATTGCCATAATTTGGCACTGTGTGAGCAATATTTCCCATATTCTGACGGTTACTGTTGCCATGGTTTGACACAGTCACATATCGGCCATTACCTACAATATTAACCCCTGCAAAATCTTGTTGGGAATTCTGATTGAAATTATTGAGACCATTACACTGGCCATAACCACTTCCATTCCCGATTTCATATGTGGAAGGTATATTTTGGTAGAAACTAGTCGGTCTAACAGTAGCCCTAACAGCAGTTGACCCAACAATGGGTTGATTAGGCATTCCAATATTTGCTTCAAACGTAGGATTTGAATATACCTGTGGAGGGGTTCGTCTGATCGTGTCAACAGAAGTAATCTGTTCATGAACCACGCCGTTTACATCAACGTCCACAATGGACGGAGGAGTAACTACCCTTCTCAATAGGGTCATCAATTCTTGTGTTGCCTCGTCTTCCGGATTAGACAAGACTTGTGCCAACTGCCTAGTGAGGCTTTGCACGTTGATTGGTGGATTAGAGCCATTTCCGTGGCCAGTCTCTGGCATCCTTTGTTCAGGATGCGTTCCGCTATCATTCTGAGTCTCCATGCCTTCGTTTTAAGGCTCTGTTAGACGGTCGCCTTGCTTTCTTGTAGTTGGTGCCATTACTTCCAAATTAGTAAGTAGCCCTCCTTCTAGCGCCAAAACTGTTTGTCTAAATTTGGATCGTAGTCGATGAATCGACTAGGAATGGGGTGAGTGCTGGAATATGAGTGTTTGTGGTGGCGGAGTTTGGTTCCCTGCCGTATTTCAGGACTTCTCTGGAAGCAAACTTCGTGAAGTGAATGGAGATGGAAGAAAAGTAACAAAATGGACTTTATTACTTCTCAAAGTAGAAGTCAGTCGACTACAGCAAATAGCCGAGTAGACGGTTTAAGTTACAAGCTACTTCTAGTGCAGGAAAAGTAAAGTATAGACAAAAAGTAGAAGCCTTTGGGCGATTGAGTGGGGGTCCAGAATTCGTCTTCTCATCCTGTATTTATAGGCTTCACTTCGATTAGGGATTCGAACTTGGCGGCATTTCCTCCAGAAATTTGAATCAGGCGGTTACACTTCCTAAATCTTCGCTTGTAGTCGTCTCTTTCAACTGCCTTTGTCAACTGCTTGGTCCATGATTTGATTGTAACTTCCTTGATGGACACGTGTCCTTCATTTTAGACACTATTTCTTTAACCGTCAACACATCTGCCCATAACCATTGCATAATGTTTTATTAAATATCAGTCCATTTACTGTTACCACGTGTCACTTTATGACTTGATCACTCATATTGGACAATCTTGTTACCATTCGGCCTAGTCGATCTCTTTGGGCCAAATTATGGTGTAAACACCTGGTCGACCCAATCATGGTATTGAAGCTCTTAGGATTATTGTGGAGTCCTTGCAAGCATGGGTGAGGTGGAGTCTGGTTTGAGTTGGGGTGTGGGTTTGGGCTGTGGCCAGTGGGGTCTTTTCATTTGTTTTGGGTTGGGCTTTGTATTGATTTGGGTTCTTTCTGGTGTGTCATGGGCTTTGGTGTCTGGGTCTGCTGTTTGAGTATTGGGTTGCCAGTGGTTTCGACTGCAGAAATATAATTTTTTTTTTATTAATTTTTTAAAGTGATTACAAAGACTAACATGAGTAAGAAGAAAGGCAACAATCGTCAATTCGAGACCTAAACTTTTGATTGGCAAGATGCCAACCAAGGAGACATCCCAAGAGACAAAGCCCGGCACCTAAGAGGCTTTGATGCCCAGATAAAACATTCGACTCGAGAAGTATGTGAGCATGGATTTGCTCGATAATATTTATTTTGATGAAGAATTAATAATCTGTTTACAACAAACCACATACGGAAAAAACTGAACTAAACTTTTTAACTAATAACTAAAGATACCAAAAGGAAAAATTCGTAATTAATAAATTCTTTTCAGTATTCAAAATAATTTAAACTACATGAGCTTTTTGAAATTGCTGCATAATAGCCTCATCGTCGATAGCGATGATAGCGATTCATAGTTTGCTGTGAGTTTGAAGGTTTATGAGAGAAATAAATGGGTATTAATATATCCATTTGAACTATGTATTTGTGGTATAATCATATGCATGTGTATGGCAATGGGTACTGTTTATTGCAAAATATTCTTTGGCTGGTGTGACTGCAGATCAATTTAATTAACGACGGAAATCGACCTATTCGGTCTAGTTTCTCGTTGTTTTTCTTCGATAAGAAATGGTAAATATTGAAATCCCAAAGTTTGGCCAGACGATCCATGCGCTTGATTTATAAGTTTGCTCCTCCTATGTCTCAAGTTCGAAACTTCCCCTTCTAATATTGGAGAAGGGATTAATCTTTCGCGTAATAGTCGAGGTTGAAGACATAGTTCTTACTTTCTGTCTACTTTTTATCAACTTTTTCTAGGAAAAATAAGAACTATGTCTAAGCTTGGTCTAGGTTGTGAAGTAGTGGTGCTAAAAGAGGAGACGGCAGGAAAGGAAAACAAGGCGTGGTTGGGATGGAGGAAAGATGAAATAGCATATCAAAATGTTGTGTTATGTGCCTCAGGCGCCTAGAAATGCATCTCGGGCGCATCCAAGTGTTCTGTAATGCGTCTTCATGCACCTCGGCGCATCTCCTTGCGCCTAGGCGCATCCAACTACTCTACATAATGTGACTCAGGCGCATCCAAGTTCTCTTTAATGCAACTCAGGCGCATATCATTGCGCCTCTGGCGCCTATAAATGCACGCCGGGCGCATCCAAGTGCCTTGTAATGCGACTTAGGCGCATCTTGTTGCGCCCAGGCACATCTACGACACTGCTTAAATACCCTCATGCAGTTCTCTCTTCTTTTTTTGCTTGACGAATACTAGCGTTCTCTATTCTTCTTTTTTTGCTTGTATTGTTAGTCGTAGTTAAACGCTATCCCAGCTCTGGTCACCCTCAAAATCTAAAGCCGCTCTTTGGAGAAGAAAACTGTCACTGATTGACAAAGTAGAACCATGAAGGTCCAATCAGATGTACCTACATACCATCATATCTCTCTCTCTCTCTCTCCCTCTAAACTCCCTAGTCCCTAGATTTCACTTTCAATTTTTACGTGAAATATATGTCCACGTATATATGTATGTATCTGCATCTTACATCCATCGCGTTTAGATGGTGAGAAATGATGAGATAAGAAATGAGAGTCTTTTCTCACCAAATTTTGCCATTTTTTGTGAGAGTGGGTAGGAAATTTGGAAAAGGGCCAATCAAAATATTCTTTTTCTACTCTTCTCTTCACCTCTCCCAAAATGCTCAATCCAATTTCCAAATGAGTGATTTCAAGTTATTTTGAGTTTTTCCCCGCCCCCCGGTTCCAGGTTTCGGTGATAGTCATGCAATTGGCCTGCAGCATTAGACCACCAAATATAACACCCCATCCAGGGTGGGTATGTGGTGGAGGTTATTCTTTTTTGTTTTGAAGTTCTTTTTTCTTTTGGTAATGCAGGATGTTCGAGTCAGCTTCCGCGTACCTCGGACTAATTCCTACAGTTCCTCCCGTAATCGTTTCACACGGTTGCACGTGCAAGAGCTGCTAGCACTGTAACACCCCATCTTATATCGGAAGTTTACATGGATAATCTTGGGTACATAACAAACCTTGTGGCTTACTACTAGTACCTTGGGCTTAAGTATTTTAGGCCATTTAGTATAGCTTGTGGATCAAAACTAAGGTAGTGGATCAGTGGTCTTGTTAGGGCATTACAGGAAAGGGAAATTGAACCTAAGAGCTAAGGAGAAAGCAAACTCTTAAGTCACAGGCTAAGACCCGGCCAGCCCATTGGGATTATGCACAATACTTTGCAATTTAACAAAAACAGTTTTGATATTATCATTTTTCTTTTGGGATCGATAGAATAAGGGAGATTGCAATTCAAAAAATAGAATCAGGGAGATTCAGTTTTATAGATGGAGATAATTACAAAATAGAATCTGGAGATATTATTCAGTTTTGAAGTTAACAATAACTTTTTCAGCAGTGCTACTCATACCGCAAAAATTCTACTGCACGCGTATGGGATCCACTTCAGGTTTCACAAAAATACAAAAAAAATATCTATAAATTTGAAAATAATTTTTTTCAGGTCCTGTAAAAAAGCAGCTTCAACTAATATCGGTAAGTTTTTTTCTGGATTCGTAGGGGCGAAACTGAGCAGTTGAGCAATTTCACCCAACGAATTCAGAAAAAACACTTATCGATATTCGTTAGAGCTGATTTTTTACAGGGTCCCATAAAAAATTATTTTAAAATTTATAGGTACTTTTTCATATTTTTGTGGGACCCGGAGTGGACCCTACACGCGTGCGATAGAAATATGTGGTAGAAATCAGCGGTAAAGGCTAAACTTTCTGAAACATTTTTGACATTATCATTTCTCATTTCAGGATCGATAGAATCTAGGAGATTGCAGTTCAAAAAATAGACTCAGGGAGATTCAGTTTTATATATATGGATATAATTACAAGAATAGAATCTGGAGATATTCAGTTTTGAAGTTAACAACAGTTTTGACATATTATTTTTCCTTTTCGGCATCTATAGAATCAGGGAGATTGCAGTTGAAAAAATAGAATCTGGATATATTCAGTTTTAAAATGAAAAAAAATAATTTTGACATTATCATTTTCTTTTTCGGCATCGATACTGGGAGATTGCAATTAAAAAAATTGGAATTAGGGAGATTCAACTTTGAGTTTAAGTTCTGTTCGGATGAACCGGAAAAGATGGCTTTTTCGCCACCGCCCATTGTGGACCCGACCAAGTGTCCACTGTAGTAATCTGAATTGTTCGTCTTGTAGGGTCCACCAAGTAACATATTCACGCAAAAAAAATCAACTTGACCAGACATCAATAGCTATATCAAAAGTTGATTTTTGATTTTTGTAACTCGTTTTTTAAGTTAAAGTACTGTTCATAACCGTTTATTTTATATACCAATCCATGTCTAATAAGGCTGATTTTTTGTTGAAGTATACTACTCTACGAGCCTTGCAATATGAACGGTTCAGATTACTACTACAATATACACACGATTGAACCCACAATTTAGTGGCGGTGGAAAACTTGGGGGCTTAAGTGGATAGAATTTAAACTCGTTTCATTATTGATGTTCATTCTTACTTGGTGGGTTGTGACAAAAGACAAGTTTGGGCAAAATTTTCTCAGTGGAGAACTTCATATCATAATAATGGTGAAAGAGAAATGGCGAGGTTGGAAAAATAAGCCCATTACTCACTGTCATAGTCCTACTTTACCAGCCCCTCAAATTCTATAGGATTGCCACATGAATGATCCATTTCTACAGTACTTCAATTTTTTCCTAACCATACATTTTATATGCTTCAATATAATTCAGAGACTTTAGTAATAAAGGTAATAAGGGTGTGGTGCAGGAGTTCGGTGGTGGTGTTGGGATTTAAGAATCAAGTCAACTTTCACTTTGTCCATATATCTACATATATATATATGAGAAAATCTTTTTGACGGAGGGTTCTGTAAATAGTTATTTACGGAGGTGAATCGTGATCGTTCAAGAGTGTTTTGGATGATTCGAATTTTAATTTCATTTAAATTCGAACCGTCTAAAGTCGAAATGGACAGCCAAGATCGCGCGACTCCGCGAATAAGAGATTCACGGAGCGTCCGTGAACAAAGGGAACATCTCTTGTCTATATATTCCTCCAACCTCTTCCCTCAAGAGAAGAATTCTCAATTACAATACAATCCCAAAGGAAACAGAGAAAAGAAAAGAAGACAACAGAAAAGACGAAGTTGATAAATGGAGGAGAGAAATAGCATTAAGGTTTGTGTCAGGGTATGTAGCTTCTTGGCTTGTTAAGAAGCTACTAGACAAAGGCTACACTGTCCACGCAACACTCCTGAGCTTAGGTCTCTCTCTCTCTCTCTCTCTCTCTCTCTCTCTCTCTCTCTCTCTTCACTTTTTATTTTTTGTTGCAGATGAAGAACTGGAAGTAGGCCTTGTTAAGTCCCTTCCATATGCAGACACCTGATTAGTGTTATTCCAAGCTGACATATACAATCCCAGTGAATTTGAACCTGCAATTGAAGGCTGCCACTATGTTTTCCATGTGGCTACTCCATTGCAGCACAATACCCAGAGTTCGAAGGTAGCACTTTTAATTCATAAACTCCTCTTTTCTTTGGAAAATGATTGGTAAACAGATATCCGGGCACAAATATATTCGGAAAACGTTGGAGGTGTGTATGTCCCACATGCATATTATGGGATCCATGTGCAGCAGAGTGTCCGAGACTCCGGACTTCTTTATCCAAACATCTTTATCTGTACCATTTCTCGTTTTCTTCTTATCTCTTTTTTTTTTTTTTTTTGTGGGAATTAAAATTATTTGTAAACTTACTAGAAAATTATACTATTGAATTAGCACAAGGATACTACTGAAGCTGCGATAGCCGGGGTGAAGAGCATAGCGGATAGTTGCATTAGATCAAAAACCGTTAAACGGCTCGTTTACACGGCTAGTGTTATGGCATCGTCGCCGTTGAAAGAAGATGGAACTGGCTATAAATCATCCCTTGATGAATCCTGTTGGACTCCTCTCAATCTCTCCTTCACTTTCAGCAATGATTCTCTTCTGGTATGAGTTTATTTTTTTTTAATAAGCCTGGTATGAGTTTAATTGCCTCACTGTTATCTTTTAAAGTTATATATATAATAATAAATAAATAAACATATGGTACTGGTAAAACTGCGAAAACATATTAATCACCTGCGTCATTGTTACTATCTTTTTAAGTTATTAATGTTCTCGATGCGTTGAAGTGGCACTAGAAGTTGTAGTTGTGATGCGAGGGCAGTAGATTGAAACATCATAATATTTTCAACTAATAGTCTCAAAGTTTTGTTGTGTTGGTGGAGGTGGTGAAATATTGTGGGTACGTAGCGGTGGTAACGTAATAGTACGCTATGGCGGTACGTAGTGACACTGGTGGTGGGGTGGGGATTATATGGTCGTAAAATGAGGGGGTGGTTGTGATCGAAGGTGTGATAGTTGTAGTGGAAGTGTGGTAGTTGTGGCGGTTAAAGTGGTGGTTGTGGTTAAATGATGGTAGTGGTGGTGGTGATGATGATGATACGGTGGTGGTGTAGTGTCAATGTTGGTAGCAAAGTGTAGTGGTGTGGTAAAGTGATGATACTATGTGTGATGAAGAGGTGGTGGTCGGTTGTGAATTGATGGCGTACAAGTTGTTAGGATGATAGCGGTGGAAGTCGTGTAATAATGGTAGTGGTAGTACAACAATGGTGATAATAGAGGTATACGAGTTAAGTTTGAGGTGTGGTAGTCGTGGTGTTGAGTGGTGGTGTGGGTGGTAGAGTGAAAGTGTGGTGGTAGTTGTGGTGAAGTGATTGTGGTGAATGTATGAGGTGGTCGTGTAACTGGTGAAGCGATGGTGGTGGAGGGGTGAAGTTACAATTGTGGTATTGGTGAGGGGATGGAGGCGGTGTGGTGGAGAAGGTTGTGTGATGGTGTTAACGAAATTAATTAAGAGAGTGGTTGTGAGGTGGCAGTCAGTGGCGGAGCCACCTGGTGGGGGGAGGGGCACGTGCACCCCCCCGGTTTCAAAAATATCGCCAAAAAAAAAAAAAAATTGCAAAACATAATGTTAAATATGAAACAACTGAGATGATTTCTTGAAAACTACACTAGTGCAGTTGGCTAAAGGCCTTGCTTGTTGACCTTGGCCACAGGAGTTCGAGTCTCCCAGTGGCACTTTCCCTTTTGTATTTTGGGAACTTCTCTCCCTCTCTCTCTCTCTCTCTCTCTCTCTCTCTCGTGTTTTGTAACTATAGTTTTTACTAATTGGAGAGGCACGTGAGCATTTGTACATTAAATTTTTTTCCTTAAATTTAGCACAATTTTTATTGTATGTTTCTTTACAAATTATTGTGTGTGAATGGACATATAAAATTAATTTACAAATATGTCAATTTTTACATTTATATAAATAAGTTACGGATTACTCTTTTTTGACACTTAAGAGTGAAAGAGGGATTTCTGATTACATTTGGCATTCTTGAAGCTTGTCAATTTAGTTATTTTTTGCGATGCTTGTTAAGGCAGAAAGAACCTGTTGTTGGAGCTACTTATCCTAAATTTTATTTTTGTGACGGTGCTCACATAGAGGGGAATGGGGTATATGTCACCTGCACTTTCAAACACATAATTTTTTCTATAGACTAAAATGGTTGGACTAGGTATTTACGGGCACGCAAAAAAAAAAAAAAAAACTTTGTACTAATACTGCAAAAGCCGCAGTTTAGAGAATGGTCAGTTCAGATCAAGAAAAATCAGTACCATAATATCTTTCATTTGAACACCATAAGAGAGTTGGAGCAAGCCCAGATTTCACACAAAAAAATGTACAACAAAATCTAATTATATGATTTTCTACATAATTTTCTTTATCATATTTTTTCGCGCAACAAGTAATTAAAAATTTATTGAACGGTGCCACCCCCGCGGCCAATTCCTGGCTCCGCCACTGGTGGCAGTGGTGGAGGGATAGTGGAGGTAGAGGTGTCGTACTGATGACTTCTGTCGCGAAATAAAACATAATGATAAGGTGGAGTCGTTTTGGAAGTGATGGTGTGTAAACAGCGGTAGCAAGGGTGAAGTAGTGGAGGTGGTGGTGGCAATGTGAGTAGAAGGTTGTGGTGGCGATAGTGGCAACCAAGAATAGTTGGTTGAGTTGGTTCTCTGATGGTAGCGATGGCTAGATGCTGGTTGTGAGGCAGATATGGTTTGGCGGCGGAATTGGTGTTGGCAAAGTGGTGGTGGTGAATTGTGGCAGAAAGGTGGTGTTGAAAAGATGGGGTAGTTATGTATTGGTAGTGGTAGTGAAACAACTAAAAAAGAAAAGTACAATTCCCGGCTTTTACCCTGATCTGGGTTGTGAAGTAGTGGTGGTGGTGGTGCTAAAAGAGGAGGGAGGAAAAGGAAACGAAGCGTGGTTGCGATGGAGGAAAGATGAAATGGCGTATCAAAGTGTTGTGCAATGTGCCTCAAGCGCCTAGAAATGAGCCGTGGGTGAATCCAAGTGATCTGTAATGCAACTCAGGCGCATCTCCTTGCGCCTCGGTGCATCCAAGTGCTCTCCAATGCGACTCAGGCGCATCTCCTTGCACATCAGGTGCCTAGAAATGCACCCGGGCGCATTCAGGTGCTCTGTAATTCGACTCAGGCGCATCTTCTTGCGCCCAAGCGCATCCAAATGCTCTCTAATGCGCCTAAGGCGCCTAGAAACGCGGCCCGAACACATCCAAGTGCTCTGTAATGCGACTCAGGCACGTCCCCTTGCGCCTAAGTGCATCCAAGTGCTATGTAATGCGACTTGTACATGTACTATTAATTCATGCCTACTCCCTCAGTCTTACTTTGATAAAAGTATGCCCAAAAAACATAGGAGTATTGACAATTCAAATAATGCTCTTTGTCGGACCGCTTTCCACCATCTCTCCTAAACCAATTGGAAGCCCTCCCTAACACCAATTGGTTTTAGGAAAGATGGTGGAAAACGGTCCAACAAGTGGTATTAGAGCAGTCGCAAGAAGTGATATTGTGTAACCACCAAAATCCATGGGAGCACTCCATGCCCAACACTCTTGAACACAAGACAACCACTCTGTGCAAACAAAGTGAAATATAATCAGCATATCTACATGCATGCATGCCTTTTGGGTGATTTTTGTTTCATTTTAATTCAACGTTTTTCTTTACAGGCATATACTAAGTCGAAGACATTAGCAGAGAAAGAAGTGTTGAGCTACAATGAAATTGAGAATGGAAAATTGGAAGTTGTGAGCCTGGCTTGTGGCCAAGTGGGAGGAGACAATACTCTTCTTCCCTACTTGCCTGCTTCTGTCGCTGTAACGGTATCACAGATTACTGGAAATCTTTCTGCCTACAACAGCTTAAGATTTCTCCAGGAGCTCTTAGGTTCAATTCCCATGGTCCACATTGATGATGTCCGCGAAGCCCACATTTTTTGCATAGAGAAAGAGTCGCTGCGAGGCAGATTCTTGTGCACTCCAGCCGATCCTACTGTCAAAGAGATAGCAAAGTACTACCAAGAAAATTATCCCCCACTCAAGATATCAGAAGAGTGAGGCTCTCTCTCTCTCTCTCTCTTGAATAAGTGGCTTCTAGTTTAGCCAAACATGGCTTCAAATCACAGTTCTTAGTATTGGGAAGCTAACAATTTGAATTCATTTTCAGGCTCATGGGAGGTCCGGACAGAGGAAGCAGATGTGATAGTACAAAGCTGGTGGAATTGGGATTTGAGTTTAAATATGATATGAAGAAGATATTGGATGACTGTGTGGCTTGTCTAAGCAGACTAAAAGCTCTCTCCTCCATCTAAATAGCAAGGGTTTTAGGCAAGGGTTCTTATAATTACAGCCAGGCACAGCTATTTTAGTTTGTAGACTTAGAGTAAAGCAAGTCCGTACATGTCTCAAATATTACGCCAAAGTCGAAAATCGATATCAATAAAGACAAATCCTTCTCCACCCTCATGCCAAATTCAATGTTAAATTGTGGCAATGCCATTCCCAGTGCAAAATTTAGAATCAAATTTGACAGTACTTGTCAAACTTGCCACATCACTTGGTGGAGTGCGTAACAAACGTGATTGCGAAGGTAGAAGAAAGGTGGTTACTCTAAAATGCCATTACACTAGTAACCCCGTCATGACATTGTCATTTTGACACCAACGAATGAATTTACACTTATGGCGATAAGTTATCTGCAAAGTTCAGCCTACCACGTGATTGTCGTCTCGCTTGATACTAGAGGTGCAAATGATCATCTTATGAAAAAAAGAAACAGTTTTTGCAAACTAGCAATGTATTTCCTGCTATAGGGAGAGCACCTACGTACGTATCTTGTTTCTCCTTGTGGATGTACTATAAGTTTCTTTAAATAGAAATAAAGATGCTGCCACGTGTCATTTACCGGGACAAAAATAAAGATGCCGCCGCCACATGGAGATGTTGTAACCTTGGAAAAACATGTGTGCTGAAAGTAGAAATTTTATTCTCCCATGGCTGGTTAAAATTGTGATGAGGATTTCCATAATCACAAAGAATAAGTTCCGCATGGCCCATTTAAAAAAGTAGATTCCAAGCATATGAGATAATGGAAATTGAAGGAAACCCATTAACTCATTTTGCTCTATATATAGTATAAGTGCTCATTAAGTTAGTCTCAAGCAAACTCCAAGAGCACAAGAAGCATTACCTTATAGTCTCAACTCAAACCATTTCCAAAGTGCAATGGCTTCAATGCAGAGCCACAAACCAGCTAATCATCAGCAGACAGCCCCGGCCTATCATAACAAACCAAACACTGGAACCTGCCACAGCGGAAATAATACCGGCGAAAACAGATTCAGCACCAAAGTGAAGGAAATGGCCAATTCTGTGACAAAGGTGTTCACGGAACACAAAAACCAGGGAAACAACGGTGAGAAAAAGGAAGGGCACTGCTTCCCTAGGATGGGTGCAGGTGGTGATCATAACAACAAGAAGAAGAAAGAGAAGCATGGCATGAAGACTAAGAGAAATAACAAGGATGGCAAAAGCGGCCATAGCAGCAGTGATAGCGATGACTAAGTGTGTGATAGGAGGAAAGGGCCGTCGCCAAATATCATAGGATTACACTAAATAATAAGAAAAGCTAGATATATATTCAAAGTTGTGTATGCACTCATGTATGTCTGCGCGTATTTAAACTTGTGTTTGTGTGTATTTAAACTCGTTTTTGTGCTATTCGTGTTGAATAAAAAGCCTATGACGAATGTATGTTGACATGTTATGTCTCTGCGTATAAGTGTGCTACGACGTATTGTACACTGGGAAATAGTAAATGATAATTCTCCTTTGACTTGCTTATTTGATGAAGAAAAATTAGTCCAAGTTTGTTAATGAAGCTGCAGTACTGTGGATTTCTAATCCATCTGTGTATATTTGAAAATAAAGATCATCTAAGAGGCAAGAGAAGTACTTTCAATTACTTCTATTTTGAAGGCATGTCGCAGTTTTATCACTGTAATGTGGCACTATAAGCCATAATTGGCAACCGGTATCACCATCCATTAACCGCTACAATCTAGTAAGTCGCATTTTCGCATTTGAATTCAAATTGTGGGTATCTGATTATCCGGATCCGGTTGTAATACGTGTAGTGCATTATCTTTTTGTTTACCTTTTTCTCGAGAAGTCGGCAATGAACTGAATACAGGATAGGGAATAAGTTCGCCTTTCTGGTTTGTCAAAAGGAGAAACAATATTCCCTTCACAAAGAACAGAATAAGTACTATATTTCGGCACCATGTCAAAAGAAAAGACGAAAAGAAGGTAGGTTAAAAGGATGATTTAACAAAAGGAATCTCACTATCCCCCATAATTCCATGATTCCATGGCTTCTGTCTTCGTTGTTTCTCCGAGTTGTAATCAGAAAGTCTTTGAATTATTTCCTTTTCATCAATGAGGTTCCTATACTTGCCTGAAACTATAAATAAGATTCATTGCCCTCGCATGTGATATCGAGAAATCCCGATAATCCTCAGAAATACACGGATGAAGCCTCCCCAAAAAACCAGGACAACAGTTTTTGCCAAAAGATAATAGGTTCTGCTATTCAATAGATTGAGCGACAGTAAGAACAAAAGCAAATACCGAAACTACACTTGGAGGCACAAACAGCGTGATCTTACCTAAAACTTTACAACACCACTTCCGATGGTTTTCGTTTACATTACTTGAATTAGCCTGTTACAAAAATCCCAAGGATTATGAACATAAAAGACAGCCAGAGAAAAGAGTTATCTGGATAAGTCTACAGACGTGACAAAAGGCGGCATGGCACTGACCCAAAAGCTCCTAGGTAAGGCAAAATAAAGAGGTTGACACCTTCCTCATATACACTTGGAAACAAACATCGCTATGGCACGAACAGCTTGATCTTCAGCTTCTTCTTGGGTGGACCCCTTTGATAGTAGATGCTTCTTTGCAATCTTGAAAGAGTGGTCGCCACCTTCGATCACATGCAACTCGTTAACTGATTTCATCTTTTTCCGAACAGGTTCCAGCTTTTCCAACGGACAAAACCCATCCTTGCTACCCTTCATTGGAACATAATCACAAGACAATTAGCAACAAAATCACAAGAAATTATAAATTGAACAATGATGAGTAAAACAAAGTACAAAATCAGAAATTACAAAAGAGCACTCCAAATATCAAGAAAAGTAAGATTAATCAAATGTAAGTAGCCCCCAGAACTACAAGATTACAAACAGCATATTCAAACTCAAAACTGCTTGGGTTAGGGTGAAAATTGATAATATCCAATAGATTTGGATAACTATGGTCTGTAGTTAATAACATCAGATGCTGAAGGCACATGGTGTTACCTGTACAAACATAATAGGGACAGCAAGTTGTAGCAGTGTCTCATCGCGCACTGCTCCATTCATGCCCTGAAATATTGCGCCTTTTCTGTGAGTAAAATAGCTAACTTAGCAGTAGGGAAGAATTACCAAGGACACCCTCTCCTGACTCGAGCCTACCCAAAAAGCTGATCGGCCAGTAGTAAGAATTAGTTTACCAATATCACAATGCAACATGGATCCAAATATTGCAAGCGCAACAGACTATTTTCGAACAACCTATTGGAGGGGAAGATTCAGTGTTAACGTAAAGCAAACAACTGAAAAGCAAAGCAAATCAAGAGGGCATCTGATGGAGCATGGCAGCAGCCCGTGAAGTTTTACTTACAAAGGCATTCCAAAGATGCTTAACTGTGATACAGTGTGTTTTAGATGACGCAAAACCTATATGGGATCTACAACAATTACATGCTACTATATTCGTTCAGGATTTTGGGTCCAATTGCAACTTCGTGATGCCTAAGAGGTTCTAGGATCAGTGATTGAAAGATTTATGTTTTCAAATCTTCCTCTACTTCTCAAGATTTCTAAATCCTAACCTTTTTCATCATCAAAGCCAGATTCAATTCTTCCTTTCCACACTTGAGTTGAGATCCTAAAAGATCAAGCTTATTACATCTTCCGCCAAACCTACCCTAGCATTAAAATGAAACTCAATCAGACCTTGTTTTACTGTTTGTGGATACTGGATTAACCTCTAAGTAACCTTAAACTTTTTCTCATACCACCGTCCGAAGCTTTGCTTGGTTTCCCTAATCCCTTTAGTTCTGGATCACCTTTCCTTTCCGAAAATTGCATACTTTACAAAACAATAGGACAATTGTCATTCCAAAGTAATTAATCTGAGCCGATTAAAAGCTGCTGCACTACTCTTAGTTATAAGTAGACACTTCCAACTGGACAAGCCAATGTTCAACCATGAAATCCCAAATCTAAAGGCAACAGGTAAAGACCCAATTGAACCAGCATGGCAGCATGTGCAGCACTTTTGTTGCACTAGTTGTCACCCTCAGCCTCTGTCTCAGACTCCCAACATATTCATCTCTTAGCCGATTACTAAGCTTTCAATAAAAAATATGGAGACAAAATGCTGATTAGGGTGTTCTTAAAGATACATGCGTATTTAGGTTTTGTTGCATGTGGCACCTAACACTTTCCACCTTTTATACCTACCAAAGGCTAAGACAAGGCAAAATTACAGCAAAATCAGGGAAGGGTAATCCATGAATACCCTACCTTCAGTGGGTACCCCAGGCAAACTACAGCTGAAGCATCAACCCCTTCCTCACCAGCCACCATGCAGCTGACCCTGAACAGAACCCAAAAAAGAAAAAAAGGTTCAGGTACACCTTGCATTAATGATCAAGCTAGGTATGTCCCCTGCCACAGTTGGTGAGTAACCGTTTCCTACAGTTAATCTGTCAATGCGCATTATCAATCATTATCAATATTGCATCGCTTATAAGCTTCACTTCTTATTTGTTACTTCATAACCACAACATACAATACGATGTTCGCCACTGTAGCCCATTGAACATTGCCAGAAAGGACCCTTAGATTACATGCATTGTAGCAATTTGGAATCCACCCTCTAACCCAAACAACCCCAATCTTGCATCACTCTTCCGGTCAAGTCACCTCCAAGGTGGCAGTACAAGTGGCAATAGCACACTAGATTTTTCTTTATCTACAAATTAGCCTTCCAAAGAAAGGAAATATCCATGGAAAATGCTAACGGATAATACGTAAAAGATGCATTAATATATGAGAAATGTGTATTGATATTTGTAAAAGTATATAAATATCCGTGAGATACGTATTGATATCCGAACTTGTTTGGAAATTGGAATTATTAAAATATTATCCTCCACCTAGTGGGCGGAGGTTAGCAAGATTGAATGTCCATTCCCAACCTACCCATCAAAATAATAGAATGTCCACACCCAACTCCAATTTAAAGCCTTACAAAAAATCTCACCAGTTGTCATAACACCATCCTAAAGCATCCTCTATATTACATGGACTCAAGATGCCTCTTCGCTTTCTCTCGGAAAAAAAATAAACTAACAGGTACAGGCGGTGGAACGTACAAAAAAAAATCACGTCGTATGACTCGTATATGTTTGTGTAAAGTATATGCCATGGATGGGAGAACTGAGAGTTGCCGATTACAGGTGGTGGAGATAGAGTAGCAAAGCCCCGAGTCAGTGGGCAATAGGCAAGGGAGGAGTTTCTGTGAAACTGGGTTGGGGGGTGGCCATGTATCTAAGTCGAACGCAGCTAAGTTCACAGACCACTATACCTATGTGTGAGAAATAGGGTATGTGTGAGAAATAGGGTACGATTGACGTGATACCCGTGCAGCACATCCGAGCCATCCAAACAATGCAACTGAAGACTTGGATTGAAACTCTTTTCCTTCTTTTTAAAATCCATTCAATACCTTCCAATCTGAGCCGTCGGTTGCATGTTTGGATGGCTCGGATGTGCTGCACGGGTACCTCGTCAACCGTACCCTATTTCTCACACACAGGTACGGCTATGGTCCATGAACTCAGCCGTGTCCGACTCAGATACATGGCCGCCCCCAACTCAGTTTCACAGAAACTCCTCCCTTAACTATTGCCCGCTGACTCAGGGCTTTGCTACTCTCTCTCCACCACCCATAACCGGCAACTCCCAGTTCCCCCATCCATGGCATATACTTTACACAAACATATACGACGTGATTTCTTTTCGTACGTTCCACCGCCTGTACCCATTAGTTTATTTTTTTCCCCGAGAGAAAACGAAGAGTCATCATGAATCCATGCAATATAGAAAATGCTTTAGGATGGTGTTATGACAACTGGTGAGATTTTTGGTAAGGCTTTAAATGGATGTTGGGTGTGAACATTCTATTATTTTGATGGGTAGGTTGGGAATGGACATTCGACCTTGCTAACCTCCGTTCATTCGGTGGAGGATAATATTTCAATAATTTCAATTTCCAAACAAGTTCGGATATCAATACGTATCTCACGGATATTTATACACTTTTACAAATATCAATACACATTTTTCTCACATATCACCTAGCATTTTCCATGGATATTTCCTTTCTTTGGAAGGCTAATTTGTAGATAAAGAAAAATCTAGTGTGCTCTTGCTACTTGTACTACCACCTTGGAGGTGAGAAGACTAAGGTTACAAGTCTCAACTTGTTCTGAATCAAGTTTACCACCATTGACTTTTCAAGATACCGCTAACACTACTTTAGCTTAAATCCAATCACTTGCAATCTCAAGAAATGACATTACCAGAAAGACTCTCAAGCAACGTACAAGCACCTCAACACATGTATAATTGAGACAGACGGTGTACGGTAACCATTTACCTTGAGCCCATGGATTTTCCAACCAAAATAAGTGGATGTCCAGGGTACTTCGCCAGAGCCTTTTTGGCAACCCCCGCATGAAAGTCAACCAACTTTTCTGCCTTAGGAGGAGCACCTCGTTTTCCTCCAGATATATCTGTCGAGAGTCAATTCACTTAATCACATTTCAAGAGCCCCTTGTGACAACCATTAAAACGAGTCATAAAGATGATTCCACAAATGAGTCAACTGCTAATAGACATCCCTTTCTTTTGAGGTATCACTGACGTAACAATTACATGTGAGTCTTACAGATTAGCAAACTATGATTGACTGGTTAATAATCTTACATGGGTAGTCAAATGTGACGACTTCAACTGCCTGCAACGCTTTGGCCAACAGTTCCTTCCACCTGCTCACATAGGAGAATTAAGTATCAACAATAGGCCACAGTCAATCTTGAAGCATGCTCTTTATGCTGCTATCATTTTACATAGATGACTCCGAGGGAAAGCACTAGTTATTTCCTTTTCTTCTTCCTTTCCGCATGTTTGAAATCAATGACACTTAAATCTGTCAAGAAGAACATATCAATAGACATGATTCAATATTCCAGGAGTCATTAATTTCTCTGTGCATTTAACCAAAGCATTTCAAGAATTGAGGACAACCAAAATCCACATTCACATTACAAACAGGTACATGGTACATACGAAAATGCATCTAGTGGAATGATCAATTTATCTAGTTTGACGATTTGTTTCAGTTATATAGCTTGATATACAATGTTAGGCCCATTCTCTAACAGCTTAAGCTTTTGAGACAATTGTTAACTTGACTCTTTTGGTTATGCAAAAAAACCTTTCTGACGCGAGCCATACATGTTTACTGATTGAGGCTACATTTTGTTCTTATTTTTACGGGAGAATATGGATAAAAATCACAACTTGAAAAACTCTCCTTTTCAAAATCTGAACCATTTTGATTGATAAGATAAATGGACGAAATGAGACTGCAAAGGCTTCTCTGGAGTCCAATTGTAGAGAAGACAGAACCAAAAATAATCCCTCCGTTTAACGACATGTTGAAACTGAAGAACTAGTCCAATCACATAATAGCTGTCTAATCGCCCACTCGAGTCTAAAACCCCAGATTTTCACGCATTTCCATGCAGATTTTATCTATCTGTATACCAAACTCCATAGATACACAATCAATAAGCATTTGCACGAAAACACTTGTATGTAAGAGAAAAGAAAGGACGACCTAATCATCCAATCAGAAGAGGAAGGGGCGCCAGCGCCATGAGCGAACACCACCACCGGCGACATCTTCTTCTCCTCCGTTTCCGCACCATTTGGTGAGCTTTCAACCGTCGTTGCTGTTGCTGTCGCTGCACTGTCTTTCGGTCCTTCTAGTTCGATTTCGTCCTGGTTCTCACGTCTGCGCTTCGAAGGACGTGATGGAGAAGAAGAAGAAGTGGCCATGATTATTGAGTCAGAAACTCGTAGATTCCGAAGAGAGAGAAATCCCGTTGGAGCAGTGCGAAACCCTAATTTGATCGCTGCGAAGAACTTTTCGCGCCTAGTTTTGGGAGGAAGCTGAACCGAACACAATCGCGCGCGAGAGGAGAGCATGGTGTTGGGCTCTCAGCGCGCGAAATGGGCCGAGTTAACTCGTTTGGATCCGACGAAGCTGGACTCGCTTTTTATGGGGATACTACAATAACGGGCTGGTTTTGGAGACAAGATCTTTTGTACCGAAAATGCCTGTGCTGATAAGTTTTTCGGCCGTTGGATTTAAAATATAAAAAAAATCACCCAAATTAACGGCCGGTGATTTTCGAGGCAAGATCCTTTATGCCGAAAATTCATGTGCTGATGAGTTTTCCGGCCATTGAATTTAAAATATAAAAATAAGCGCAAATTAACGACCGGTGATTTTGAGGCAAGAACCTTTGTGCCGAAAATTCCTGTGCTGATGATTTTTCCGGCTGTCGAATTTAAAATATAAAAAAATCACGCAAATCAACGGCCGAAAAATCCCTCGATCTTGAGATACGAGAGTCTTCAGGACAGAGAAGATCGGACCCCCTGATTTTCAGTACGCTCAACTCAAAATCCGTTTAATAATTAGTAAAAACACAAAATTATGAGAACAAAACTCGGGACACAATTGTCCTTGACTGTGGGATGTCTGTGAGCCCAAAAGCATTTATAGTGGTTGATATAGGATTTGTACTACATTATAACAAAAAGAATATTCTATAATTATTAATTTATTATTAACGGGGATACTAGAATGTTGAGCTAGACTTCCAAACTCTAGCCCAGCCCAACTTTCATTTAGAGCATCACCAACGCTCTAGATAGACTTTGAACCAAAAATGTTATTTTCTTTGTCCTTAAATAAGTGTCCCTTACGAAAAAAACGTGCTTTCAGTGAAAATTAAAAAAAAAATATGCACGAAAGTACTCTATATTTTTCTAAAAATTACACCTCTTTTTATAGGGACACTTAAACAGTGCATATTTTTCATTTTAGCTATTAACATCTCTCTCAACACTCCAATAAATACTATCCATTTTACCTTTCATCTATTAAAATATTATTTTTTCCTCTATTAAAATATTGGTTTTGAGAAAGAGGAGGGGGAGAAAAGAAAATAATTAAAAAGGGGATGGATGATGAATAGTAGCTAAGCAAAATTACCTGGTCACTATTCATTTGAGGTATTTTACTTTGCCTTTGTTGTCCATTTTCGACTAGGTAAAATACCTAAACGCTCTACTTTTGGCTATTCTCTTGCACTTGCCCTTATTTTGGAAAAACATCGCATCTTGAAGACGAGAGGCCATCATCGAATTACTTCTCAAACAAAAGTTGGGACAAAGAGAGAAACTTTTCTTTGGGTTATTCTACCCATAGATATCTATCTCTAATCCCGTTTCCGATACCGAAAACCAAAAAATAGAATGAGATTGTATTCCCCTCTCGGAATCCAACGGTTCTCGAATGAAGTCTAGAGGCATTACTAATCCCTCATCGAAAATCTATTCAGTACTTCTAGAGCAATGTCCAGGTGTTCTCTCGACCACTCACACGCCTTGCATAATCTAGGGCGTTGCTCCATGAGCATTGATTAATCTCTCCCACCGACCATGGCCTAAAAGACTAGTTGGAAATTAGGTTAGGACCATAGATAGTGGTAAAAGAGCATGACATGGAAATGAAATGGTAGAAAGAGTGGTGAGGGTTTTTTACCATGGAAAATGGCTGGCAAGTGTGGAGAAAACAGGGGACAGTTACTATAGTATGCATTACCAAAACAGGGGACAGTTACCATTGAATTCCAAAAAAAAAAGATGCTGCATGCATGTGATAGACAGTGGTGGTGGTGGTGGGGTACATAGACCCCAGCCAACTAGTCACAGCTTTTTTCCTCTCCTAAACTTTGTTGAAAAATGGGAAGTAGAGAGCAAGTTGGCACTCTGACCATTCTCCTTAATTTGGAACCTTAACAAAGATAAAGTGAGAGTGTGTGGGAAAAAATGCATCACATCAACCTCTGGCATTTTTGTCTGTTCCATTGCATTCGGCACTAAATTACAGAAGAGGAATCTTATAGCAACTAGCAAGTGTCCTCACTTCACTTGTTGCTTCTGTTGGTGTTGGGGGGCCAAGCGTACTTTGTAAATGAGCTGGCCATTCTGAAGAAGCACAATTTTAAGGGGCTGATTATTCAGTTCTGTTCATCACCGTCATTTGATATCCCAACACCCTCATCCATTACATATTTTGTGGGATTCAAAACCGTCACGTGGTGCCCCAACAGGCACCCGTATCGATCTTGGACACCGCCACGTACATGATGTCCCAACGCCCTTATCAACCACATATTTCTGTAGAAATTGGTACTGACACGGTCTTATAGTGGGTGAGGGTGTTAGGGCTCCACGGGACAGTGCCGCAAGACCAGCAAATATTTTTTCAAGGAGCAAGCTGGCTTACACTGTGTGCACATCACTTTTGCTAACAACAAATTAAATGCACCCCTCATAAAAAAAATAAATAAATAAAGATTTCGAAATGTTAAATGGCCAAGGGCCGGCCAGTCAATTGACCTCCCCTGGTCCCACTTGCGCCACTTTTAAATGGGGAAATTATTGATTGATCTTCGAATACTGCTACGTGGTGCTCTAAGAGTTTTCACCACTACATATTCACTCGAAACTCGAGACAAAGTGTATGGACGTCATGATGTGTGAATGTGCGGTGGTTGATGTACCTGAAGCAAGATGTAACGGTGCTCTAGGAGTGCTAAATAATCCCTCCGATCCTTCTGAAGTGGTACGCGCGTGTGCATTAATTTAATGTTGTCTAATCACGTGCATGCATCTAGCTATAGCAAAGCTTATTTCCGTTATGCTTGGATCATGAAATATATAGGATCTTGCAGATTGACTTCTTAAACCTTGACTTCATATTTGAATCAGATATCAAACCAGTTTGAAGGCTTATTGACAATTTGGCATTCCCTAAATTTGACATCAAACCCTCCCTCTCCAACCATAAGGTCAAAATATTCCATTATGTACCCTTTTTTTTTTTTTTAAAAAAAAAACACCTATAATTGTTAAAGTCTTGAACAAATAATAGATTTGACATCAGCCCTTAAAATTGACATGAAGAGGGATTCTCAAACCCATGGTAAAGTTGGTGGGACTTTTGCTACCTTTTATTACCATTTGGAGAGTTGTGATTTGACTCTCCCGTACGTTGGATTGCTCTTACAAGTCGGTGAGTTTGGCTCTTGAGTTACCTAGCTAATTGAAGCAATTTCTCGATCCTGAATTATTGGGAGTGTTTTGTGAGAAAATAAAATTAAAAAAAAAAAAAAAACTAAGGGGCTTCTGTCTCATGCAAAGTAGGCTCCTCTCCATGAATTGAGCCATTTTTAACTAGGAGAGTTGACCAATAAAGTCCTCATGTACGTATATCATCAAGCACGTTGAATGAACCAAAATGGTGGAGAGAGAGAGAGAGAGAGAGAGTTGAGCTTCAAAACTAGATATTTTGCGATATTGCAATGGCGATAATTGAGAGATACAATGCCATCAAATTAATTGAGAGATACAATGCCATCAAATTAATAGTAGGGATTTTACTTGTCCTTAGCAGCATTTTCCCCTATAGCTACAATAGAGAAATGCATGCTAACCAAGGCACACGCGAGTCAAGCCACAATAGCATTTCGGCTATTTGGTTCGCGTTCCCATTTGAATCAGAATCTGATCTAAAAAATATATATATATATACAGCCCAAGTAATTACTAGCCTTTAGCCAGAAACATTCGAACATCAACAACTAAGGCTCTTACACTCTTATCTCCGACAAATATAATAGCTAGCTAGCTAGTAGCTATGCGAGCTCTTGATTCTTCTCCACAACTCTCACTCCCTTTGCAGATCTGAGCACATTGGCCTGCATGATTACAGAACAAAATATAAGGAAGGTAACTCTACTTGCACACTTCTCAAACACACTGCCTAATAGAGTGAGTTCTGTAACATGTTTTGACAATCAGAACCATTCATTGTGTAGATTTTGGCATACCCACTACTTGTGAAAAAAGTCGAGTTGATCAGACATTAACAATAATCTTAAAATTTTACATTTTCCTTGAGAAAATGAATCATTAAAATTCCTTCCGTCAATCAATTGATTTGAACAGTGCATTTATCAATATCCAGTCAATAAAAAAAATTCATGAATTATTTACACGTCTAGAGCTACAAAATGAATGGCTTAGACTGTCAAATTAAATAGGTTAAGGGATCCCTCATTTTTGTTAAAATGCAGACTTTCTATTTCCGGGTCATATTATGATGATCCAAACCGTTCAACTTGTTTAGAACAAATTTTTAAAAATACCCCGCTAAAAATCAGCTCAAAATATGATCAGAAAGTGCTTGATCCAAACGGTTTTTGATAAAGCTTGACAGTATATTGAGAAATTTAAGGGTGTTGATAATGTTATGTTGAACGATACACCAGGTACAAGCTTCTTATACACAAAATGTTTTACCATTGTCATTTCCAAAGATTCAATGACAGAAACATCATCCCATATATAATCTAGTTGCATTTTGTGGCATATTACAACTACATGGTTAAAAATGTGATTTTTTTTTTCCATTTGCAATGAAAACGACAATACCAACTACAAAAGTAAAGTGTTACGCCCTCCGTCCCAATTCATTTTTCTAATTTTGGGATTCAAATTTATGAATGGGACAAAAATAATTACAATAAAAAAGAGTTGAGTTTTCCAAAGATACCCTTTCTTCTGAGGCATTCACTGAGAGTGTACCAGAGGAAGTACTAGAAAGAAAGAGCTAGATGGCCCAATTTTCTGAATAATCTGTCAATGATATTCCAGTATCTTACCAGGCCAAGAGAACATCTAGAAAGCATAAGCGGATTCCAAAATCTTATACAGTACTACATGTTATTCCACCCCGAACCGATCGGTTCCGGTTTTCCATACCTCCAAATCGACCGAACCCGAACTGATTTCTCTCCCCTACATACTAGTATATAACACGTGCATTGATCATACGAATAACGCGTACGTACGATAAGATAGAGAACCTGATCATCAGTGATTTGAACTGCAAAGCCATCAACAATAACCAGAGACAATGTCTTGTTGTAGCTACCGGGCTCGAGGGTGGTGGCCAGCAACTCGTCGTGCTTCCTACTTAAGTACACATCAAGCTCACTTCCATGGCCCCCTCTCTTTGTTCTAGTATATATTAGTTACAGACACCATTGTCAAAAAAAAACGAAGAAGAAATCGAGAAGGATCGATAATGAAGATCGAAGTAATGAAAGAAACTGACTGACCGTTTAGATCGAAGACGGTCGTATTCGGGATCGTAGTTCATGAAAACAAAGTACAACTCTCTCTCTTCTTCACTTCCCATTAGCCCCTCTTGTTCTTCTCCTTCTCCTTTCTTGTTCTTTTTTCTTCTGTTTGGGTTGTAGGTCCAAATGACTTCTATTTATACTGCATAAAATTTGGACCCAAATATCACATGTACAAAACTGACAAGAAAAGATGCCCTTTTTGAAACAAAAGCAAATATTAATGCATGCACCTGAAAAGCTTGTACGTATATATAGCAATGCTACGGTGATCACAACTATATATATATTCAGATCTCGCATTAACAATATTCCATCCTATTTAATGCGCTATCATACACGGCATTGACAGCATCAAAGTGATCATATTTCACACCTTTAAAGTGAACAATATATCGCATTATTTCTCTTTGACCTATTTTAACTCATAGATATGTGTGTTATAGTATATGCAAATTTATGATGTTTTCATATTAAGTCAACCTACTTATTGTCATTATCAGCAAGACTATGCCCACCGCTTAATATTCATCCCTCAATATCTCACCGTCCATGTCGACAATTAATGGTCTGAATCCTCAAAAACACTTTTGGGTGTAGACTTTTCATATTGTCATCCTTAGGCTTTGTTCGGTTGTGGGTTTTGAGTTGTGTTTTTGAATAAAGGTAGAGAGAGAAATGAGAGTAATGATTGTGGAGAGAGGTAAAAAATAGAGAGAGATAGAGTGAAAAATGAAAGTAATGATTGAAAAGTTAGAGAGAGAAAAAGTAGAAAAGTTATTTTATCCAAAACCCTGGGTTTAGAATTCCAAACCGCTAGGTTTGGAATTTCAAACCGAAAAGGGCTAATGTTTTTACATATAGAGCCAAGTGGGGAAATGCCCATTTACACAGGGAGCTGAAATTCCCAGAGCACCCCTATATACTCGTAGGATTTTTTGAGAATGGTGTTTGTAATTTTTCCCACCTAGGGTTTGCAACAATTGTCACTGGAAAAAATATTATCCACACGCTTGTGGTAGAAAAGTCAAACATTGAACCATACAGAAAATAACTTTTAATCTCTTCATCGGCGCTTATCCATTATCCCAAAGAAATTTAAATTAAAAAACTAACATAAACTGTTTAAATAGACAATATATTTAAACAAAAATTTAAAGCAGGAGCAAAAAGTACTGCCGCTGAAGGATTACGTGATCTTATCCAAGAGGTCGATTATGGATCTTGAGGTCCTGCAATATTGTACTACTATTCAAAGTCAATCCATACAGAGCTTCGTTCTATTTTGATTCCTGTAAGTGAACGGTGAACTTGATTCTCTGAAATTAATAGAGGTGCGTGCCGATAAACCAGTCCAGACACCAGAAGGCACTTGACCCAGTCATAGGATACTGTCAAAAGGAGCCACCCATACCTAACAAAAAAAAAAAACTAATCTTCAATAGTTATTATACGCCATGTAATATGTTAAAAGTTCACATTATAGTAATATAATTAATCCTATATATGAACATTAAAACAGCTATGTACCTCCGTAATCATCTTGGAAATCTAAGATGAGATGCACGAGTGGGTTTATTATTTTATATACGTAGTCATTGATAATCGGAGGAATATAATTGACTTTCCCTAGCTAATTATATAATTGCACGTTCAAAACAATAATTTTTTGAAGGGTTACTTGGGTCAGGAGTTATCCGTAAAATAACCTAGGAGCATCTTTGACAAACCTCTCATCTCAAATATTAGTAAATACAGAGTAGTAAATACTATCGTGGGTTGATAATAGATTCAAGATTCAAGATGCGAGCATAAGATTCTCAATAAGAATCAATCAAAAAGGGGCCAGTGAAAGCGTTTGAAGGGACCTTCTCGTATATCGATTGACCTATCTGTCGTCTCCCTTTTGAAAATAAAGGGGAATGTGGTTTGAGATTGTTTGTTCTCTCTTTGGTTTGAATAAATGGTTTTTAGGGGTAAGTTGGTTCCATGGATCTGGAAGTAGCCGCCCCTTTCTCTCTTTTAACAGCCTCGTGGACGGACGAAAGAAGGGAAGTTACGGAACGGGGCAGTGAAGGCTCGCGAAGTAGACAACAAGCCTTCTCAGCCTCTTGACCTTTCTATTAGTAAAGCGCTGCGCTAGCGCGCCCCTTTCTCTAATAATCGTGAAGTATCCTAGGACTAGTCCATGTGTGACTTCAAGGCTTTGCAGGGCACAACAAGAATTAAGGAGCTCCACCAGCAATCCTAGCGCATGAAAGCAGCTCAGAACAGTGCACTCAAGATATTTTTCAAGTTTTTCAAAGAGCAATGTTGAAAAAAGCTGCCTCCAACCCCATATCAAAAAAGAGTTGTCAAAACTGGTGAGCCTTTTTCCTCTCTTCAAATATAGAGACTGAACATCACTCTTCAAACGAAATGATCAGTTGAGCAGCTCGAGGCTCGGCTCGGCTCGGCTCCTTTAGTAACGAAGCCAAGTTTGAGTTTTAGGCTTATGTAGTAAACAAGCCAAGCTCAATCCGGCCTGTAAACTCAATCGGATCGGCTCGTTTGTATAGGCTTGGGGCTTGTATATATGGGCTCATTTAGTGAATGAATCGGGCTCATCGTCTGTAAATAAGCTGACCTCAAGCTTGAAGTTTAGGCTTGTTTAGTTAACAAGCTGTCGAGCACAATCGAGCACTACAAAGCTCGGTTTAACTTAGCTGGCTCATTGGCACCCCCATACACGTGAAATTATACAATAGACAGGGAGTCCTGCCACGTGGTACTCCGAACCACTTAACAACCACACATTCTTGTAGGATAGTGTATGAACCCTACGAAAACATGTGGTTATAAAGTGGTTTAGAGTACCACGTGGCGGTACTCCCTGTCCATTTGAACAATTACTCCCTATACATCATACATAACTTACCTACTCAGATGCGGATACGTACCACCTGCGGATACGTACCAGTATGAAATACAATTGATCATGCATTCTAGTACTCGGTTGTTTTAGATACAGTTGTCGGTCACATGGTTGGGGGAGAGGTGGTCCAATCTAAATATCCAAACTCCGGTCTAGCCCTACGTACAGTTTAACAGTTTAATCTCCCTGATGAAGAATCAGAAGTCCCACAGACATTACTATTCTGCCTTCGGGAGACCAACACGTGTCCGCCCCCGACAAACCACATTAAACACATGAAAACAATTTTTTGGCAGCATATTTCGTTCGTCCTCACTTTTTTTTTTTTTTTTTTTAAAACTTGTGCTCTTGTTCTCGGTCCTCGTTTTCACAGATTTTAATTATACCGGATACTTTCAAAAAACAATTTCAAACTCTCACTTTCTCTCACATTTACGTGCTTTCTGCAACGTTGGATCACCAAAGGTAGTTTTGATTGTCAAGCCTGAAGCATGCTAATGTCAAGCTCAATACGCGACTGCTCTTAGCATACGTTTACTTATCGCTACCGTAGTTTTTCAGAGGTCTTGGAATTAACGTGATTACCTTACGCCGGAAGACCTTTAACCACTACACAATTATGCGAATCCCTAATCGCCACATAAACTCTATGCGCAATATTCCTTAATGTCACAAATACTAAAAATTTCTACGCGAATGTTATGGATTTCTATGCTAATTTACAATTTAATATTAGGGGGTGTTTGGGAGCCAACTTTTAGACTTTTCATTTTTCACTTTTTGCCTTTTTGGCTTTTGGGATTATGATCAGAATATATTTTCTATTCGGTAGAGTGTTTGGATGATATGTGCAGAATGCATTTTATAGTAGGAGTAGTGTTTGGAAGATATGGAATGAAAATTAATTATGGATTGATTTTTTACTATATTACCCCCGGTTAATAATAATGGTGTATAATGTATATAAATAATTTTTTAATAAATTTTTTAAAATGTACTTCCGAAATTGGACTGTGCATGAAATGAAAGTGTCCCCCCTTTATTTTAAATATATTTTTATTATTTCTATTATTGTTTGCTGTTGCTTTTCCATCAAAAATGTTTTTGAATTCTAAATTAAATTAATAATAAAGTTTAAACTAAAGTAATGGAAAAACCAAACAGTACAACATTATAGAAATTTATAATCTAAACATTACAGATAGTAGTAGCCATCAAAATAGCAACCAAATGAAAGTGTTGGTCATGACAGATAGCAGCCGTGGGTAGTAGGAAAATGAAGGGCCTTACAAGAGGGAAAATGACTTCACAGTAATACAATTTAAGCAGTTCAACATTGGGAAATACCATCCTTTAAACCAAGTTCGAAATCCTAAGTGACTAGTGTAATCCTACTTCATCTTAGACCAATAGAGATAGCAATAACTGGTCCTTAACAAGAACTTGACTCCCAGTAGTCTGCAAGACAAAAAAACGTATCCCGGATGAGTCCATTCACAATTCACAGGTCAATCTGAGCCTTGGACATCGTTTTCGAAAGGGCTTACACCTAAAAAGATAGATCCATTAGATTTCAAAACTATACAGGCATAATGTAAACACAGGTTGAATGGTGGAAACAGATGGTTTCGGAGCACCTAGTTTTGTTATCATTAAAAGGAAAATATTTACTCCAAAAGGAAAAAACAACTGTCAGTTCCAAGCTGGCTCAGGGATGGAAGGATTTTGTCACGCCCCGCCCCGCAAACGGCACCCAAAATGGGCCCGAGTCGGTGCGACCACGTGGCATTCCACACAGAAGACCAAACCACACCTCGCAACCTGTCAGAATGTAAATACTCAGCGGAAGACTTATCACCTAAACATAAAATGAGTCAACGTGTCAACCAACCAACTACAACCTCGATTTACAACACTTTAGAAAATTTCATACTTCAACATGTCCACAAACAAATTCATTACAACTTAAACAAAACAACTTCTTCCTCAACTACCTACAACAAGCTCGACCTTCCACAACATCCAAGGCTAGACCAAACACTCCTCAACACGATGACCAGTAGTGCACTCTACGCAACCTGCTACCTGGCAGACCAAAAAGGAAAGCCAGAGTGTGTGAGATATAGAAATGCTCAACATAATACCACAATACCCGAACGAATAACAACATGAATATGAATCCACCAATATAACTTAAATACTCAAATGTATACAACAGTTATAACCAACCTGTCCACCCAACAAAGCAATAATATTCAATGCACAACAACATGAATATAATTACATCACATGCAGTGACACGTTTGCCACATGTACTCAAGATGAAGTGTCCCACATACCATGCTCCCGTCCACCTTAGCCGGCATGGCATACGACATGGTATGCCTCACGCTAACCTTGGCGGTTCAATCAACACACGTAGCATGAATATTCATCAAACATGCATATCACAACCAAATCTCGTGTCTCGCACACCATGCTCCCAACCATCGTCCATTAAACGATATGGCTTACGACATGGTGTGCCTCACACGCACACATTCACAACATATCAAAAGCTAAACAATTGTAGCATGATATACCCCACAATACAGCAATATCTCATTAAAGATAACCATATCAAAAGCTAAAATACGATTAGCAAGATATACACTCACCACCACATCAATATCTTATTGAGAATGACCATATCAGACACACTCACCTTGGTATCAACCGAGGTATGCTAAACTTACGATTTCGGCACCTCCCAACTCACCGGCTTGACACCTAACCACAAGTTAACCATATCAATTTATTGAACGCTTAAACGTCAAAATCAAGTCCTAACAACAATCTATAACACCTAATATAGATTGAAGATGCTTAACACATACTAGCATGTCCATCTCAAAGGTTTAGAAGTGCCCCCAATCAAATGTAAAAGTATGAATATGGCATAACTCTTAAAATCGGTTTGAAAACCATGACCATCCTGTTGTATTCCGACCATAACTTCTTATTGGTTTAAAACCAGGTCATGAGACTACCACCATTAGAAAGTACACCTCCGGTACATGAATTTTGATATAAAATTTGCCCAACATAGAGTTTGAATGACCAAGATACGCCCAATTGAAAGTACACAACAAGAAACACAAGATTACGATTTCAGCAGGACAGTTTGCGATCGAAAGCTCATTAAAAATCACATACTCACTCTTTTCCAACAATTCCAACACCAAAACATCACCATTTGATCAATGTTTAAGACTCATGGGAGCCCATAATCAGTAAGTACATTTAACTATGACAAAACCAATGAAGAACATAGCTCAAAAACCTGTCCAGACTTCCAGAATAACAAATCACCAACTTCGGAGCAAAAACTGATTTTTTCCTAGAAGGAACCAAGGCACGAACCTTACATATTCAGAAAGGCATGTAAGTCTAGTTTCAGAATCAAGAAACGGTACGTAAAATCGATACCCGAGCAAGAAGTTATGCCCGTTTTTCCAACACGTGTCTGTGCTGCCAGCACAGACGCGAACCAGACACCAGTTCGGTCCATGAATTTTGTAGGCCAAACCACTTCGAGTTATTTTCTGAAAATTTAACACGATGCAATAGACTCACAGATGAACATTCAAGATTTATTTCAAGAATTTAAAAAATTTCTAGTTACCTTGAATAATTTCGGGAAGAACAGCCCTGCACCTTGGTTTCTTCTTCTTCTTTCTCCTTTCCTCTTCTCATCCGTCTCTCTCTCTCTCTCTCTCTCTCTTTAAGAAAATATCAGGGAAAGGGGAAGGAATGAGATATTTAAGAAATATCTCCCTTTGAAAAAATATATGGTGTAACCACACCAGCCCTCCACTTATGCAACCGACCAATTGCTTTTAGTTATTTTCCCACCACATATGAATTAACCCCGTAAACACATAATTCAAGTAAAATAAGAGTTTAAATTACTAAATATCAAGGACGGGTATTACAGATTTTTTTTGAACTGAAGGATGGCCAGGGACGGATTCAAAGGGGGGCACGCGGGGGCACGTGCCCCCACTCGAACGCGTGCCTCCACTCGAAATTAAAATATTTTTTTATATATATTTTGTATAAATTAGCATAATTATGAAAGTGTGCTAATATATAAAAGGTCTTGCTATTGTCAACCCATAAATACACTAGAAAAATAAGGAAAACACATAATTCTGTGTACTTTTTACACCTTTTAATACATATTCACGCACTTATTATTGTCAGCCCATTAGGCTGATTTTAGAATTTTTCATATATAAATATACACACTTGCATATATCTCGAACATGCACATATATAATTAGTTTTATGGCTGAATTTCACCATATAGTGTATTTATATTTGTTATTTTACGAGTTGTTTGTCTATTTGAAACTTTTCTTTCTTGATTCTCTTTATTTTTAACCATCTGGGAGAAATATTTTAAAATAAAGTCATTAACAAAACTAGCTCGATCATTCTAAAACTTGTCGACGTTCATTTAAAACTTATTTTAAAATTTTTGTATGAGATTTTGTGCTCATTTTTACCTAATTTAACTTAAATTATGCATTATAAACTTTTGTAGTTAGTAATGCATGCCTTAATTTTGTACGATCTTACTATGGTTGACTAAAAAAAATTCCAATTATAATTAACAGGTGCCCCCACTAGGCTGTATTTCTGGATCCGTCCCTGAGGATGGCTATCCAAGTTTTCTGTGAGAGCTCAGTGGAGGAAAGTGGAGATTATTCCAAAAGGGAGAGGGTAGGGTGGTCTTTTTAGCATGTCAGGATTGCAAAATGGGAAAATGACAATTCAAAAAGCTCCTCTTCACCTCATTGTCGGTTTTGTTTTAGAAATGCCAAAACCCAAAACCCATTTTCCTCAAAACCCATTTTCCCTTCTCTTGCCAAACACCCAAAACCCAAAAATTAGAATTGGAAAATGTAAAAATGCCCCATCCAAACACCCCCTTAATGTCTTGAAAGTTCTATAAAAACTTAAAGAATTTAACTGATTCAAAGGCGTGTATATATCTTATATATATATCCAAATAAGAGTAAGTATTGTATAGCACTTTCCATCAAAGTAAGATATCTAGTCTATTTGCAAAAAACCAAAGCAGTTTTTGTTATCTTCTACTAACAAGACTCCGTATTGAAAAGAAGGGGAAAAAAATGATTATCTATGTACTAACAAATTAAACAACGTAGGGAATTTGGGTCTCTTTGACAATCATCCTGACCTGCTCGTACTTAAAAACGTCCATGGTCGATCGTGATTGTTGCCCAAAATCAATGTCAATGCATGATACGAAGGTTTTGTCTTTGTGATCGTATGTATATGGACACCAATCTGCTGTTGTTTTCCGTTGAGGTTTTAGAAAGTTAGAGGCCGGTCCTGGTTTATTTTTTGTTTTGGGCTTGTGAAGACTTGATACAATTTGGATCACGCTTTGTTTGGGTTCTAAAATTGTGTCCGAAATGCTGCTGGGCCTGCTCTCGAAGTCATCGTTTGGGCCTCCATGGAATTGTAGCTAATCTTTAAGCTGGATTTCATTTTGGTTTCCAATAATGTTGTGCCCCAAAATGCTGCTGGGCCTACTATTTGGGCCTCCATGGAAAATCAACTGAGTTCTTGTAAATTTATTTCGGTATTTTTTATTTTTCGTTAATTTTTGTTTAATTTTTCATCGTAATTTTTGAAATTAATCGTTCGGCTAAACGAGGCAAATTGAAAAAGTTTATAAATATGGACCAATGTTAAAAAAAAGTTCATACGCCCTCCGTTCCGATTTGAGAGTCCCACTTTAGGATTCCAAATTTTTAAGGAAGTATAATTATTATTTGTACAGATTTTGAACTTTTCAATTTTGCCCCTTATTTTTTGAATAGCTTTTGAAATGGAAACTAGTGGTTTCTAGGCGGCAAAGTGGGTAAAAGTCGGTTCAAGTATTCAAAATTGAACAAGTACAACTCTGTCTCTCACATACACACACAACTTTTTGTCTTTTTTGACTAAGGGTAAAAAGGGAAAGTTGGACCCATTTTTGTGTTAACTTGTCAAATTGGGCCTTCATTTTGGAACACCCAAAAAAGAAAAGATGGACTCTTATTTTGGAACGGAAAGAGTCTAAGATAACAAGTTAAACAAAAAAGACCGATGTTTTATACTCTTTTTTTTTCATGTGGATTTTTTGTGTAGTTTGGTCATAATGAAAACTTGGAAGGATGCGGATTCTCGGCAGTTGGACTGCAGAGAGTCCATGCAATCCAATTTCAGCCGTTCATCTTTGTATCCAACAGTCTAAACTTTATACTCCCTCCGTCCCATAATGGATGTCAATTTTTGATATCCGTGCCAATTTCAACTCCTTATATCTTTTAATACGGATCTCAAAAAATATACAATATGGATCTTATTTGATAGTTCTCGATTAATTGTATCATACAAAATTTTCAAACTCATGAAAAACATTATAGATTGAAAGATATAAGCGATGAAAAATGACACGAATTTCAAAAATTGTCATTCTTTTTGGAACGGAAAGAGTATAACTTTTCCAGTAAGAAGTTAAACTTTTTCCTATTTTTTTTTTAAATCTTAAATATTAAAAATACCATTCGAGGGTTCAAAATCTTCCAACTGCACTTCTGCCACTGCAAACAAGCTTGATAAAATGTCACTGATTTGACATACTGATTGAGATTTTGATGGAGCCCCGCCAACAGAAAAAGAAATTGTTAATTGCGTGCGTTTTACTACTAGCAAGTCATACAACTGTCGGAAAGTGAAGCTTAGGACACGTGTAATCAATTTAGGAGACCCCAAACCTCAAGGTCTGAACTGAACCCCGTTACGTGTCGGTTTGTTTGACTTTGTCCCTCGGGATAGAAATTGGGTAACGGTTTTCACACCAGAAAACACTCTCCCATTTGATAATTGCACTTCTTTTCTTTCCTTTTTTTTATCAAACTTATTTTCTTTTCATTTAGTAAAAAAATACATACAAAACCAAAAGTAAATAAAAAAAAATGAAGTGTCTTTATAAAAAAAAAAAAGTGTAAAAACCATTTTCCCAAATATTAAGTGGATTACATGCTACAGAATTTTACTGGGTGGTTTCAAAGAAAACTGCGGGCCAATGGGGTCAAATTCTACGTTTGGAATCTTCATGTTATAAAATTCGTTGAGGTCATCAATCGAGCCAGAAAATTGTACTTATATGGCGGCACAACCCTGCTTCTTCTATTTGCTGTCCAGCGAACGATGAATAATTGATTGGCCGGACTACATTAAAAATTTTGGAAAAGCGAACTTAGCGCAACTAGATAAAATTCAGAATTAAAAAAATGTGGGGATAAAATTATTCCGATAAGTTGCTTTAGTGAAATCTGATAGATTATGAGTTCTCGCATAATTCATGTTCTCAGTAAGTTCTATAACAAGACAAAGATTTCGATCTTCAAGTTGGACTCATCAGGCCAAGACATGCATCACTGTACAGTGTGTATTTTCTCCAAAGCTTCTTGATGTTCCATCTCCTCAATATATACTCAAAGAGGCAACCTGTGCGTGGTTTTTATGGGTTTGAAGCAAATATCCATTGAATATATAAATTTACAAAAAAATTATGAAAATATATAATATCATAGAATGTGGGGTATTAGTAATGAAGTACCATTTACAAGAAATTATGGCTCCGTTTTGTTTTGATGTAAAATCTTTTTTCAGAAAATAAATTTTAAACTTTTATTTTTTGATATTTGGTTAGCACTTGAAAAATATTTTCAGAAATTGACAAAATAGTGTAAAGAGAGAGGAAGAAATTTAATGAGTTAAGCGCCACATAAGCCAAACAAGAACCGTTTCTTCTTCCACTCGTTTTACTGAGCAGTGAGAATTGTTGTAGAAGGTAGTTGGTTAAGTTCGGAAAATAACTTACGAAAGATTTAAGAGTAAGTCATGTTCATCCAATCAATGAAAAATGTTTTACAGGTAAAATATTTTTTTTTTATTTTTTACACGACCAAATACTGAAAAATAGATAAAACATTTTACCGAAAAACATTTTATGCCTGAACAAAGGGAGCCAATTGTTTCTCAAAATGAAGAATCAAATACTACTAGAATCCAACCTTTTTTTTTGTTCGCACGAGGAAACGTCTTCTTAGGCCACATGTTTTTGAAAGAATCTTGTGGAGCCAAGATATTAGCCTGACTGAGAAATTCTTCAGTGCCGAGCGCGCACCGGACAGGTAGTGCCGAGCACGAATCTCGGCCGTCTAAATGTATTTTGGACTGTTCAGATCTGTTTGGATAATTTTTAAGTGTAAAATTACCATAAACATCTCCCAAGCCCAAACAGATCTGGACCGTCCAAAACAAGTTTGGATGGCTGAGATGGTGCTCGGCACCACCGCCCGCTCGGCACTGAAGAATTTCCCAGCCTGAGAGATTATTGCAGTTCCAATCACTCACGCCATGTTTGGGTCAACGGTCATGGTTCCTCCGCTATTGTCGCCGCCACCTACTAGAACGCATTTGTTTGTCGAGTCCACCTCCTGGATCGGAGATACGGTTTCAATCTTGAAATGTTTTTTTTTTTTTTTTATGAGCTTATTTCAATGATCGTGTTGATTTTCATCGAGAGCATTAAGCAAGGCAAAAATCAAGCATTTTGTTCGATTTAATATCGAAACACATTTGTCTTGCAAAATATGGTCAAAACAGGTTTTGATCCAATGTTTCAATCTTCTTCTTCGTTCTCTTTTTTAAAAAGATTATCACTGTAATGACCATAATGCCCCTTTCTATCAATTCAATTTCCCCAATCACCCTCCCTCTCCTTTGATGGACAGACCAGACCCAGAGAGACTTTCTCTCTGTCTCTCCGTGATTTTTACACAAACCCATTCCAACAAGCACTCCAATTAACGAACCCAAACGAGTAATTTTCACTCGATCACCACTCTGCACAACCTTAACCAAAGCCCAAATCAGCAAGTGTAAAAAAAAAAAATCTGTGCTATTCTTTGAAGGATGGGAAAGGAGGTGGACTCTTGATTGTCACGTTCTCCCTCCCTATTTGTGCACAAATATTTTTTTCCCTTTTGTTCTGGTATTTCCGCACCAGATAAAACCCGCTAATGCCGTATCTTATTTTTCCTTTTCTTTTTTTATTTTGATCGGGACCTGCGAATGTTGTCTCCCCCTAAAGTATTTTACTTTCAGACATTGGGTTGGGTTGGTTTGGTTTCGGGGGAAGAAATTTTGGGTAATGAGTGACGAGAGAGATAAAGAAATGAAAATAATAATTGAATAAAAAATTTATTGAAGACTTGGATAGCGAATACAGTCACAAATTGTGACACAAGGACCAATCTGACCTTAGATGACATGTAGAAGGTAGTTTTTTTTTTGTTCGCTTCTGCTCTCTCTCTCTTTAGAAAAAAACTTTTTGGACAAAAAAAAAACGAACTTTAAAAGAAAATGGAACACCCCCTGAGCATGGCAAAAATCAAGCATTTTGTTTGATTTAATATCGAAACACATTTGTCTTGCAAAATATGGTCAAAACAGGTTTTGATCCAATGTTTCAATCTTCTTCTTCGTTCTTAAACTATTTTTTTTGGAGATTCCCGTAAAATAATCAACTCGATTGGATATCGGTAAGGACATTTTAAGAAATTGTCCGGCGAATCATTCTATTTGCCCTACGATTTCTAAAAAAGTTCTTACCGATATTCATTCGATCTGATTTTTTATAAGAAACCCTCAAAAAATATTTTAAGAAAAATTACCGGTTCAGATCATCTTTGTGAACCCGAGATAAACCCCCCACAAAATGTGTGTGCATAATACGTGTAAAAAAAAAAATTTCTGTGCTATTCTTTGAAGGATGGGAAAGGAGGTGGACTCTTGATTGTCACGTTCTCCCTCCCTATTTGTGCACAAATATTTTTTTCCCTTTTGTTCTGGTATTTCCGCACCAGATAAAACCCGCTAATGCCGTATCTTATTTTTCCTTTTCTTTTTTTATTTTGATCGGGACCTGCGAATGTTGTCTCCCCCTAAAGTATTTTACTTTCAGACATTGGGTTGGGTTGGTTTGGTTTCGGGGGAAGAAATTTTGGGTAATGAGTGACGAGAGAGATAAAGAAATGAAAATAATAATTGAATAAAAAATTTATTGAAGACTTGGATAGCGAATACAATCACAAATTGTGACACAAGGACCAATCTGACCTTAGATGAGTGATGACATGTAGAAGGTAGTTTTTTTTTTTTTGTTTGTTTGGTAATGAACAATTAAGCATGGATTACGTTAGAAATAAGTCTGTGATATTTAATCCCTACAGAGTCTGCATGTATTAATTGAAATAACAAAAAAAAAAAAAAAACGGAACAACATGAAAGTAACTAAAACCTAACTCTTGGGTCAACGCATTCCATGTTAAAACGTCAACACACCGATTTGCCTCCCGATAGTCATGTTTGAGTTTCATGACCACCGTGCACGTACTCTTCCTCTAGGAACCTGCAATCAGAGGTCTATAAAGTTGCTAAAAGAGGACACATGTTGAAGTAGTTGCTACGTCCCCATATGAATCTTTTCTGTAATCCAAGGCATAGCTCGTGCCTTTGTTCTTTTTTTTTTTCCCCCGATCGTTATATATCAGCGGGGATTAATGAAGGGTGTTAGAGTCAGCACGGAGTCCAAAAGCTATGTATAGCTTGGGATCCCAAGGGTACTGCCCTAGCAAAAAGTCAAACCCAAGACCTCCCTATTAAGGAAGAGATGACATACCAACTGCGCCAGGCAGTGATTTTCGCTCGTGCCTTTGTTCGGTTACCCATTTTTACAGGAATCTTTTCCCAACTCATTTTTGAACTCATTTTTGAAAGTAGTACGTGTGCTCTTTCTCTGTCTAACTTTGGACCAACAATTCCCACCTGGTTGGAAATTAAAAGAAAAAGTTTTCTATGCATGACCAGCGCTTTTCAATTTGAATTTTTCTATTTCTATTTGCCAAATGTATGCTACAATTCATATGTAAATAAACGGAAAACAACAACTACAATACACACTTTTTATTTGAGTGTGTATCATATGCACTCTTAAAACGTTATGAATTATATATAGAGAAAATGTTACGATTCGTATTGCTAAAAAGTTACGAATCTTTTGAAGGTTACGAGATATACCAAAATATTATTAATCATATTGAAAATGTTTACGAATCGTACTGCTGAAAAGGTTATGAATTCTAAAACAAAAATTACGAAACACACTAAAATGTTATGAATGAACCATAAGATGTGCGTATTGTAGACTTTCCCAAATAAAGGATACGATTTTAATTCAAGAGAAACTCAAGAATCCATACGTAAAAATCTTTTTCATTTTATTTGGATCTCTCAATGTATAACGTGTAAAACAAATCACACCAATCAATATCAATAGTCGTGTAAAGAGCTATTCCGAATGCGCAGCAAAATTTTTTTTAGAAAAACGAGGGTTTTTCAAGTTCAAATATAACGAAAATAAAAAATAATTTTTTTTTTGCACCATTTAAAGATCTCAATGAGATCTATCAAACAAGATTTATAATATTGGTAGAAAAATTATTTGCGTAAACACATAATTTTTGAGCTTGAAAAACCTTCATTTTCCTAAACGTCTTTTTATTATTCATCCGGAACACCCCCATAATTTGGATAAGTTCGGTTTGAAGTTTATTCTCACGATTACAATACTCGTCTTTAGGTTTTTTTTTTTTTTTTATTTTATTTTATCGGCCAGTCGTCTTCAGTTTGTCAAAGAAAAATGTGTATTTTTCATGTAGATAATGATGTCGAATATTCAACGTTAAAAGTTAAACAAATTCCAGTAGTAAAACAAAAAATCAAAAGCGCGGATAACTTTGTTTTAGTCTTTGGATTAGAAGGGGGTCCCCATATAATTAAATCTTCTTCTGGATATTTGTATTATTACAAAGAAATGACAGAATTCAATATTAGATAGGATAAACTTCATAGCATTGTCGACAAACTTAAGAATCTTGTGTTCTGTGCTATTCAAAACTTGCTTCTTTAAATTAAACCATATATAGGAACCACTAGTGGAGTACTAAACCACAAAGAAAGAGAGTTTTCTCTTTTTCGGTACTTCAAGGTGTCCTAAACCAGCTTTCACACGCTCCTCATCAATCCCTACGTTCCCTCTCATATACTCACACGCTAACGCGTAGGAGAGAAGTGGCTCTAAGAGCTGTTGGGGCAAAGAAAATCAAAGATCTTAAAATTAAGTAAGCAAATTCCTAAATTCTAAACCATGACCATCAGGCCAACCTTATGGGGGTTAGAAAGTTATTTTCTCGAATCCTTCTGTTGTCTTTACCTTCTCTATTCTCTTTCATTAAAATTTCTGACTCTTTAATTAGGAAGAACCCTACACCACCACATAAGATATTCCGGAATCACTGAATAATCACTCCCCAAGGTCTGACAAATAAACAACCCCCCACCCCGGAAGCAGATCCTCCCCAGTTTTGGACAGGAGAAGATGATCGTAATTTGAATCGTCCAATACTGCGATTAATAGCTCGAATCTGCTCGATGACTCTTTGTTGGAAACAAAATGAATTCTTCTCGCGAAGACTCTTTGAGTTGATCCGAACCATTGATTATTTCCAATATACGGTTCAGATATAGACTGTTTCCTAAAATCCAAAACTTGGATCGAAGAGAATCCAATTCTAACAACCCTAAACCACCACATATAATCCTCTGGAATCACTCAATAATCACTCCCCAAGATCTGGCAAATAGGTAATTCTACAAATACTAATATTAAAAGCAAAGGCAAAATCAAGCAAAACCTCCCCCACAGTCAACTCCAAGTTCCGTGGAAACTTCGTTCGTTCAATCCACATTCAGACGGTGAAACGTCCCTCGCTGGAAAAATTATTCAATGGTATTAGGATACCGCCCGAGCGCCCGTGATGCCTAACATCATTTTCCAATACATATTAATTTTTTTGATAATTACGGCTAAGTTCGGTTGCAATTTCTGGGTAATGATCCGGAAAAATAATTTTGAGTTTGTGATTGGTTTGGTTTTTAGAAATGGTTGTTGGAGTAATGATTTGATAGAAAAATAGGGATAATGATTGGAAATAGGGTAATGATTGGAGAGATATAGAGAGAGAAATAGGGGTAATTATTGAAAGAGAATAGGGGTAATGATTGGATGAAAGAGTAATGATTGGAATGAGAGAAAAGTGAATAGGGGTAATGATTACACTTTTTCCGGAAATGTTTTCCGGGAATTGCCGGAAATTGCTACCGAACACAGCCTACGTGTCTAGACAAGTTTGTGCGCACTTCTTAACATCATGAAAAACCTTCCAATAACTCTTAAGATTTGAAATATTTCGCTTTCTTAGAATTTGAACATGCGATCTAAAAAACGACAAACAATTATTGTCTCTTCGTGTCTACTTGGCCAAATCTTATGGTCACGTATTCTGCAAGTCCCTGTATCCCTGCATGAACCTTGCATGATGCATTGAACCATAACATGGATATACAGAAAAACTAGAGTCGATCTTGACTTTTTATGGTCTTAAAGTGAAAATAAAGAAGACTCTTTTGTCGGACTATTATTGAAAGGTTAAAAAATATGAGAGATTTTTGAAATTCAAAATATTTTGAAGGCCTAAAACGGCAGCAGGTTCACAACCGGCTCCTAAAAGAAGCGTATTGAGACATCACGCATTCGCTGTCTCGAGACTAGTGAATCGCGCTTACCGCTCTTCTCTCCCCAGTTCTCACCGGACCCATATACGCGCTCGCTTGCGCGCTTTCTCTCTCTCTCTCTTTCTTTTGTCAAACCAAAACCATTGTACACGCTTTCTGATTCTATATCCACATATATATATATATACACAACCACCTTTGTTCCTTTCCTTCCTCATCTCAGATCTTGACTTTGAACCATGGCGAAAGTCGTTTTTTCCCTCACCCTTCTCTCGCTCTTATTCGCCTTCACATTCGCTCGCTCACCGTCCGACACCGCGGAAAATGACGTCGTCTTTCTCGACCTGTCGAATTCCCGCGCGGAATTCGAGGCCAAGCCGACGCTCCTCCTCCCCAGCGAGAGAACGATCTACGAGCCGAACACCGCCGAGGAAACTGAGGACAGGAAACCATTCCCATTCGGAAACGACGCCTTGGTCGCCGGAGAAGAGGGGCAACAGAAGTCCGTCGAGGTCGAAAACGACGGGGCAGAGGCCGAAGAAGAGGATCGGAGGAGAGTTGAGGGCGAAAACGACGAGGTAGTGGCCGAAGAAGAGGAACAGAAGCCAGTCGAAGACGAAAACGACGGCGTAATAGAAGCCGAACAAAAGGATCTGGAACGACCGTTGACCGCCGTGAGATTCCTGCCGCCCAACCACCACTTCCGCCGTCCGTGCCACCACTGGATGAAGCGGATGATGAGGATGAGGGCCATGAGGCACCGGATGCAAGGCCACCAGATGCCTTACGGCGACGACATGATGATCCGCGGAGGAGAGGGGAAGGTGTTCGATCACGAGTTTTTCCACGGCGGCGACAGGAAGGAGGTATCAAGAAAAATACGTGATTCTCTAAATTTTAAGAAATTAATTTTGGCACTCTATTTTTTTAATAAATGCACAATGGAGTTTGTCTTTTTAATAAATGCTCGGTTCGTCTCGGCTCGTTTGTATAGACTTCATTCGTTTAATGAGTCTGGATATTTAAATTAGCCAAGCTCAAGTCGTTTAAGGATGAGCTAAGCTCAAACTAGAGTTTAAGGCTTATTTAGTAAACGAGCCGAACTCAAACACGACGAAGCTCGGCTCGTTTGCACCCGTGAGTAAATTTTAAGCACCGAGGATAAATTTTGGCTCGTTTGCACCCCTAGTAATTTTTAATCATCGTGGATAAATTTTGAATTCTAATTATAAGAAAGTGGGTGCAAAAATCATTATTGATCTACGTATCGGGTGTTCATGGTTACATTTTCCGATACCGCGATCTAAAATCTATAAGCATCTCGTGTTCTCTGGTGAATTAATTCATCGTTCCATGAGCCACTTGGTTTTACTAATCAATCAGATTTACTCAATTCTAACAGTTCCGCGGCGACGAGAGGAGGGAGGTAGAAGAGGAGGAACAGAAGCCAGTCGAAATTGAAAACAACGGCTTAGTGGCCGCAGAAGAGGATCAGAAGGCTACCGAACCTGAGACTCAAACCTTGGATCTGTCACGACCGTTGACCGCCGAAATATTCCCCCTGGTCAACCGTCACTTCCGCCGCCCATGCCGCCACCACTGGATGAAGCATATGATGAGGATGAGGCATCAAATGCACGGCGACCACATGTTACACGGAGGAGAGAGAAATGTATTCGATCCCGAGTTTTTCCACGGCGGCGAGAGGAAGGAGGTCGATTCAGAGATGGGAGAGGTATCACAATAATACACACTGCTATTTCATTTTAGGAAAATGATTTTTGCACTCAAATTTTTTAAATGCATTACAAAATTTGCTCTCTAGTCTAGTGTGTATGTCTGTGTGTTGTTTGGAGTGTATTAATAAGAAAGTAGAGGGCAAAAATCATTATTTACCTACCTAGCCTATCAGCGTTGGCATATGTATAATTGCATCAACGATACCGTTACGTTTTTCAATGCCATGATTTGAAACCTATCCTTGTCTAGTACATTAATCTATCGTTCCATCAACCAATTGGGTTGCCAATCAATCAAGTTTACCTGATCAGCTGATATATCATCGATACTGTTACGGTTCTCTGACACATTTGTAATGCACCTCAATTGTCTGGTTGCATTAATGCCATCGTTCCATCAACCACTTGGTTAATTTGGTAATCAATCATTTCCTTAATTGTAACAGTTCCACGGTGACGGCGAGAGGATGGAGATTGATGCAGGGATGTTCCACGGAGACGGCGAGAGGAAGGAGTTCATTTCGGAGACATTCCGCGGCGGAGAGAGGAAGGAGTTAGATCGGGAGATGTTCCGCGGCATCGAGGGCGACCACCTTCGTGAGATGCGGCCGCAGTGGATGGGACACCACCACCACCATTACCACCACCACCACGACCATGAGGGGAGGCCATGGTTTCCGTTCTTCGGCAGGCATCATCATCATGATCACGAGAGGTTCGACAGGCAGAGCTCCAGGAGGCCGTTTTTCCGCCGTGAGGAAGGGGAGGAGGGCAGAGAGGAAGGTGGTTTCCTTGACCGAATCCGCAACTTCGTCGCCAACCACTTTTGAATTTCTTGAGATTCGCATGTAATCACCATATAGGCCATAGCAGGTGTGTGTGCTTGTCCTGTATGAGTCTTGATTCCTAGATATGCATGTTTGTGTTTTCCATTTTCAAAAACGCTACGGACGCATACACGTTAAGTGCATAAATTAGGACATAAATGTATTCAGGATCGCTTGGGATCCACACGCATTAGACGATTCAGAAACATCTGTGTTCGAATCTGTGCACTTAAATCAGTGTCCGTAGCATTGCTCTATCCATTTTCAGCAGTTTAATCTGCATGTATTGTTGTACGTGGATCTTTGTTGTTGATTCTGTAAATAATTTTGCATCCATGCGTGATGTAATTACTGTGTTAAACAGGTATTTTGCAGATAGCATGATTTTGTGTGTTTTTTTTCTTCCAATAATCCCTCTGGGTTTCCAGTGAGTAATTTCTAGTTTAGGGTGAATGAATTTGCAAAGAGCAATGCCATGAGCACAACATATTTCATAACATATATACTTGATACGATTTTAGAACTTGAGGGACGAAGGAAGCGAGGTATAAGCCTGCCTGATTGTAAGACCGTAACAACGCAAGTAATCTAGCCTGCTTGATTGTAAGACCGTAAGAACGTAAGTAAGCCTGCCTGATTGTAAGACCGTAACAGTGTAAGTAATCTAGCCTGCCTGATTGTAAGACCGTAAGAACGCAAGTAATCTAGTGCTAAATTCGATTCAAAGAAAAGGAAATGTTAAAAGGCACATGAAATTCAATTTTCATTCCCTTGTAAATACTAGTAGATCGAAACATGGCATTAGCAGATGAGAAAAAATTCATGAAGATTTCTTCCCTGGAAACTCAACCTCATTGACAAATCAAAAGAATAACTCAACCTGAATGACAGAAAGGACAGAAGATGAGAACGCAAAACCTATCAATTTCGCTAAACAAATTAACTTGAACACCATTAAAACCCAAAACAACCTCAGAAAGGAATGGAACAAGCACCCGTTTGATGAGTGGTAGTGAGTTCCGAACACGGCCACGGGCTAACCTTGACAGCACCGCCACTAACATCGCCACACTGCCAAGGAGTACTCTTTTGCCCTGTTCCAGTAAGTAGGTTGATATTAGACAAACAAATCCCAGTAAACGGAGAATTTGTCAACCCGTGGATTGAACCCGGCTGCTGCACCCTCTCACCCCACACATTCTTAATCGCGATATCCTTGACAACCGGGAGGGCGTTCGGGTTGAACTTGTCATCTGGATGGTCCCCCACGTCGCCAGCAATCTTTATCCCCTTCTGCACGTTTTCCATGTACACGTCAGACACTGTAATGTTTTGAATGAACCCTCCCCTACCAATGTTGGTTTTTATGTGGATGCCTATTCCCATGTTGTAGAGGGCTATGTGCTCAGCCAGTATGTTTTCGATTCCGCCAGATGTTTCGCTTCCGATTGCGATTCCCGCAAATGGGGATGATCCTGTTATCCGACGGATGATGATGTCCTTGCTTGGGCGACCGTAAGCAATGCCGTACTCGTCCCACCCGCTCTTTACTGCCACAAGGTCGTCTCCCGTAGAAATGTACGAGTCCTCAATGCAGACACTAGAGCTTGAATCTGTCATGAATTCATGAAAAATGGTAAGGGAAGGCTGGGACAGCTACTGTATATTATGAGTTATGGTCCTTATGAACCATGAAAAATGAATGTTCAAATAAGCCTTGGCTTCCATATGCAAGATGGGGCAAATCTAAATACTAACATGTGGGAGTGCTGATGCCAAAAAGATTTATGATCCTTTTTCATGGTATAATACATGCCTTTGTTTCACATAAATCGACAAATCCAGGAATAATAGGCAAGAAGAACAGAAACTGCTTCGCGCGACATACCTGGATCGATGCCATCTGTATTGGGAGAATCAGCTGGAGCCAATATGGTCAAGTATCGGATAACGACGTTGCTGTTTGGAAGAAATAAAATTTCAGACCCAATAGCAGTAGTTCCATTGAAAGTTTTGGGAAATTATACTTGTATCAAGTAGCATTATAGACCAAGTTCAAGAAAATTCTGAAATTGCCAGTTGAAAAGATATGTAGTTACTCACTATTATCACACGTTATTTCTCTAAAAGGAAACTTCTGGTTATCTGATAGGAAGAATTGCTGAACAAAAACTAAAGAAATTTCGATAAAATGTAGCATACTTTCATTTCATGAAAAAGATCGCTAATTACCTGCAATAGACGGGGTGAATGTTCCAAAAGGGGGAGTTCTTGAAGATGACGTTGGAAATGATAATGCTCCTGGAGTGCATGAATTCGATAAGATTTGGTCTAGTGAATTGGAGGGTTCCATCCCTCCACATGTTCCACCAGACACCTCCCTGGCCATCAATCGTTCCATTCTCGCCTAAGAAAGAACCACTTTATTAGTCTAACGACTCTTGACTGATGAGCAGAGGAACGAAAAAAAGGAAATGATGTTGACACACACACAAAATGCATTAGTGTGCAAAATTTGTAAAAGCTTGATTCTTTTTATATGCATTGTGCTAGCTAGTAGGTTCAACAGAATCAAACAGATTGGATTGAGCAAGTTGCTGCGGCGTGAAAGTAAGCATACATAAAATTGTTTTTTAAAGCCATCAGTCATAAAAACAAGAGGCATTATGTCAATACTGACCAGTAATGATCACATCACGAAGCCCGTCTCCATGGATAAAGCTCATATACCTTCCTCCAGCGCGCTCCCTGCCCCTTCCATACGAAGGCAAGGGTTCAATCAAAGGCCAATGTTGTGTATCCTGAGCACCAAAGCAGAATAGGTATTCCATTTATTTAAGTTTGAAGCCGTCTCAATCTTACCAATCTAGTTATTCCATACTGTATTTCGGCATATAACAACTTATCGCCCAAACATATCAGATGTACCTAAATGTAATGAGGAGTCAGTGATTCCACCTAACCTTGTACAGCTTAGATCCAAACACCCCGAGTGACACATAAGCTACTCAGATTGATACTTGCATATGAAACTTTCTCATGTTAATCATTCGATTATCTTTTCCCACGTCCTAGCATTCAAAGGCCCAAAACCAGTCTGTCCACGGGAGTGTATGCCTACACCTCTCAAAGATTATACAAGAAAAATAAGTCGAAAAGATACGGAAGAGAGTGTTCAAGTGTAAATGGTGTGTTTTATAAATTTGTTGAAGCGAATTGGCGTATTATTGCAGAATGAAACGAGTTTTACAGTATATTGTAATCCGAAAGGGATGATTAGAAAAATTGAGCTCGGGGAGGTGCTCTGCTGGAATGGAATTTTAAATTCCCCCAAAAGAGAAAAACTGCACTCCCATGTTATGGCATGCTGCAAGATGACAGATTGTCAAAGTTGGGAACTTTTGGGACCAAGGGCGTGCTACCTAACAGATTGTTAAAAAAACTTGGGTGATCAAGACTAAGACGGAAGCCTAGTTTGTTTCGGGGTTTCAAAATCTCTGGGCACGGTCTCTAATAAATTTTCACTATCAATTTCTCTCCACTAATCTCCTTTCAAAACCCAAACCGAACAGGAAGACTATCATAACGGTTTTCCCATGCACGCGCAAATACACACTAGTAAAGTCGCAATGTTTTGTGGGATCCACACATACACAATTTGCAAACACAAGTACAAACGCGGACATTGTGCGGATGTATTGACCCCAGAAGACATTGTGGGAGTGTGTGTTTGTGTAGTAGAATTTTTTCTACCATAAAATGGGATGATTCAAAGTTCATCCAACCAAAATAGTGTGCATACTACGTTGGCATTTTAGTTGGCGCACAATGCACGCATCTAAAAATTAAAACTGCTTTCAAATGAAAAAGGCATCCGCTAATAGAAAAAGGGGAATGGACAGGGTAGACAAATACATTGGCCCTTGTGACATGGTGGGGTATACCTAATTTAAAATACCATGCTCTGAGGTAATATTATATAGTGGATGATCTGACCATTATTTTGACGACAAAAGTTCTTGAGTTTTTTTTTCCTTTTTCTTTTCTTTGGTTTGACGGTCTAGGGTGTCCGAATCAACTTACGCACACCACAACTAATTCCCTCTCTGATCCAGTCAAAGATAGGCCATCCATGACGGGACTAAGGAATTCACAAAAAATTACTTTCTTGCAACCTGATTCCAATAATCGAACCTCGTAAATTATGTGAGGAGCAAGCTCAAGAACCAACCGGATGAACTCTTGGGGCTAAAGTTCTGAGTTCAAGACCCGTGAATTGGACGCCGTTTACGTTTTCTGTTAATGCTCTTTAAGTCTTATCCTTTACTCTGTGGTCGTCTTATCTTTTACTCTGGTCCGATTACTCAAATAGTTTCCAGTACAGATTCTTCAGTATCATTTCTAAACCAGCATTAAATTTCTATTGATATTTTTTCTCCTAGCAGGTAAGAACAGACAGCAGTCAGCAGGGTCACTGTGGTCTGTGGTTGTTAAAGAAAGAATAGCACACTACTAAAAAAAATGACATCATAAGCCATGAGGTCGAGTGTTTGAATTCTATGGAGGCTAAACATTCCAAATTTTGCATGAACCGTTGAACGATTTGTCTGGTCATTAACTTTAGGACCCCAAAACTAGTCGAAGTGCGCGCAAACCGGCCCGGACATCCGGTTACTAAAAATGACATTACAACAAAATGACCAACCATATCAATGTCATTCCACACTGGCACAGCTGTCTAGCCATTTTGGTTGTCATCACCAATCTAAATGCCATGCACATGGGACGGGGATCCCCCACCATTTATTCACCGGACCCGCAACAGTTTGTGGCTGTACCTTAATTTCCAGAAAGCCTACAAACGCTGCTGGGGTTCCTGAATAACCACCCATGCACATTTAGATCATTACTATTTGCATATTTACTCCAGTACAGAGGAATTCAAGGGGGTCCCAATTCCCCGGCAAGGCACGATGCAATCATGCAGTTTCCCCATTATTGCTTGATGTGATGGATTGAACGGAGGAGTCCCCTTTGCTTAGCTCGGGCAATTTCTCCAATTCCCCGAGTTGCTCGCGAACAGCTCAAGGCTCAGCTTTTTAATGGCTCGGCACAGCTCAACTAGTTTAGTAGCTAGCTTGAACTCGAGTTTTAGGCTCGTGCAGTAAACAAGCCGCTCAACACTCTAAAACTCTACTCAGGTCGGAAAAAAACTAGGCTAATTTGCTTATTTTGTATGTTAGTTTCTTTTTAAGCAAGTATATAAACAGTCAAACTTCAGAACTAAACTTATTTATTCCTTTCATCCTATTTGTTTGTTATGTATGAGAAACTCAAACTTTTTAAATAAACATGCGATTATTGCATGTGTACTTAGAAAGTTCAATGAGATTTTCAATATAATTCTGCATTTCTACCTTAAAACTATTTGATCATTTATGACGGTGTGTTAAAATTTACGCATTTCGTTTAAACTTTTCAAAAAGAATGGAGTGCATAATCTAGAAAATATCAACAAAAAAAAAAAAACTATTTGATCATTTATGACGGTGTGTTAAAATGTACACATTTCGTTTAAACTTTTCAAAAAGAATGGAGTACATAATTTGGAAAATATCAAAATAAAATACCATTGAACATCATAATGGGATGCGGGTATTTATTAAGCACAAATAAGTAAACGAACATAGGGAGAGTTTCAAAAAAAATTATTCAGCGTTCCCGGCGGTGGAGGAGCCAAAATTTTGGTCCGAGGAGGACCAACTTAAAGAGGAGTACTTAATGCAAAAATGTACTCAATATATGGTGTAGCTTTTGTAGTACATTAATACTATATCGTACATTTAGTTCTTTTTGTTTTATTGTCGACAATTGTGACACAAATGTGTGATTATTTTTGTCTATAAAAGAAATCGAGAACATTTTACATATCAATGTAAATTTTTTACTAGATCAATCAAAATTATTTTAGATTTTAAGAGATTGCTATACAAAAATATAAACAATAATCATAGTATATGTAATATTAGTAAAATATTTTAATTCAGGAGCGGCGGGTCCCCTCATGCACCTATATACCTTCACCCGATGGTTCCAAAAATACCATGTGGTGTTGTCTAAGTGGTACTATCAACCATTTACATCACGATAGGTTACCCAATAAAAATATTATTCACTCTTGTTAGATGATTGGAAGACAATAAGTACTAATGACACATGGTCCTCTACTCCTACAGTACCCAATACTTGCGAACAAAAAGGGCCATCACACATCTAAAACACTCCTAATCAATTGTAGCATTCAAATACAAAACATTGTCGATGTTAAATGTACTATTCAGTAATGGGACCATCACCTTGTTCTGAGAAATTTTTGGATGCCGAGCAGTATCACATGGCGGTATCTGTTTGCAATCTCAGCTTAGATTTATTCTCTCTCTCCCCTCGCCCGATCACTCTCTTTCCTCTCTTTTGTTTTCCTAAAATTCGGACCGTTCAGAACACATTTAGATGGCTAGAATCGCCGATGAAAAACTACTGTGTGTGGTACCGCCCTACACCCAAAAACGGAGGCGCCTCCGCTCCAGCTTTCTTCCCTTCAGTCTATTGTCCAGTTTGCAATTTGTGGGCCCATTTCGGGCCCACATCAATAATCTCGTTGAGAGGAGCCACCATACCAAAAATCACGTCCATCGGATTTGTATTGATACCTGTTCGAAACACATTTATTTGATAAAAATGGTGTTGGGCGGGTTCCTATCTAGTGTGCCCAACACCATTTCTATCAAATAAATGTGTTTCGAACAGGTATCAATACAAATCCGATGGACGTGATTTTTGGTAGGGTGGCTCATCTCAACGAGTTCTACATGATGAACGGTTCCGATTATTGACGTGAGCCCGAAATGGGCCCACAAATTGCAAACTGGACAGTAGACTGGAGGGAAGAAACTGGAGCGGAGGCGAACCCCCCAAAAACTTCTCTCTTGTTCTTACCAACCACTCGTACTATAATAAATTGCAACAAAACAATTAATACGGACGCTGAAAACATACCTGAGTAGCTTTGATAACTGCACCCCTGGCCAAGTACAGCGTCATGTGGCTAGTCAGGTTAAAGCTCTCCGTCAAAAACTCCCCAGGCGGTATGTACAAAAGCGTGCCCCCTCTCCTCCTCAAATGCTGAATCCGGAAAATCGCCTCCCGAAACGCCTTGGTGTTCACCGTCCATCCGTCCCCCACCCCTCCGAAATCCGTTATCGATATCCTGTCGTTCCGGTACCTCATCGGGACGATGCCCGAGCACGTTTCCCCGTAGTCGGCTTTCAGGAACGGCGCAATGGCCGCGACGCAGAGCAGAATAATTGAGATGACGGATCCGAGCATTTCGTTACCGCCTCGTTCAGTTGGACGGAAAAGACAAGAAGGAGCGGGAAACTGAATTTTTCCTGTGGCGTTCTTAGTTATTACCACGTTTTCAACTTCTTCACTAAAAATTGCTTCTCTCACCTCCCTCCAAATTAAATCCTGCAAAAGCAAAATTCTTTTGTCATCACAACACGCCGAGGATAATAAGTTCTCTTTTGCTTTAAAAATAACTCCACTTCACTGAATTTATGACTTTTCACACAGTACACTTCACTTTTTTCCGTAACAACACACTTTTCACACAGTATTTCCGACAAATTAATACTTAGCATAGAGAGTTTAGATGTTGATTTTCTCGAGAAAGTTACAAGGACAAAAGCTCCAAAAACTACTTTAAAAGGATGATCAATAAGGTCAAGCTAGGCACTTGTTTTGTTGGTAAATTGCGATAAAAATCCAAGTAGGTGAGCGCAAGAAAACTTTACTTGTGCGCTCGGCAGTTCATAGACAACATAATACGAGCAATTTGTGTCTCTTCAAGGCATATAAAGAGTTTTGGTCGGAGGTTTTCTCGAGGAAATTACAAAGAGAAAGGTCCAGAAACTACACTTTTAAAAAGGACGAATGAAGCCAAGCGAGAAATTCTACTTATTTCCTTCGAAAAGGCAGGAATTAAACGATCAGAGAAACATACAGAAATACTGTGTGCGTGTGCGTGTAATGTACAACTGGTCCAAGAAGAAAGCTCCAAAAGAGGCCGTCAATGGAGATTTGTCTACACACCAGAAAAGCCAGCCCACCAAATTGAAATCACTGAAATCCAAACAACGTACCTTCGATTAATTGTGAGCTCTGGTTTAACAAATCAAACGGCTGTTTCAAGGAGCTTTACAGAGTTAGGAAAGCAAGGTTTGTCGACAAGTGATTGTCTTCAACGATAGAGAGAGAGAGAGAGAGAGAGAGAGAGAGAGATTGGTGTACAGAGAGTGGAGAGAGATTCATATATGGAGTGGAAGCGGCAGAAGTCATGGGCTTCTGTATATTTTATTGATGGTAATAATAATGTTTTATTTTTATAACGGAAAAAAAAAAAAAAAACCAATAAATAACTAACGGATAGATGAGAGCGAACGCTCTAATGTGGTCCCATCCCATGTGTGAAAAATCCGTGATGGAGTAGCTCTTTTTCTTTTCTCTTTTCCTCGATGGACGATGTTTCTCGACCTGAGCGTACTTTGGATTAACACAACGATGGGTATGTTCTTATCGATCACTTTCTGATCACACTCTTTTTATGTGTGTCGGTCCCAAGAGAATCATGGTCGAAAAATGGTTGATAGGAGTGTTCCTAAACTTATTGTTGGATTAATCCTTACAGATTCTCGCAGTTCCTTCATTTTCACGCTTACATACGAGATCGTGGTTCCGAAAAGTAGAGGTAAAAAGAATCGAACTTCAAATTTTAAGAGAAAACGAACACCTAAATTTCAAGTCAAGACCACTCGGACCAACCCCTCCGGACGGAACAAGTGCGTCTGATTAATATGATGGAGTGTAAAATATAATCCTAAAAAATTCTGATAATACGGGTGTATTATCTAATCCACACCTGAACGTGGCTGCTTTGGGGCACTGTCCCCTGCCACCTCATGATTTTGGTTTTTAGTTACTTTAGTACTTTTTAAACTTTTGGTTAGGTATCCACGTGGCCTTTTCATGGGGCAAACCGACCCGGGTAATTGGCCCGACCGACTAAGACCGACCCAGAAGGCACGGGTAGTGGGCCAGTACACTGGGCTGCAAACCGGTGGTCGGACCCTTCGGTCCAGCCCATCTCTGCTCAGCCTTTGTGTCCATTAAGCCAGGTCTGAGCCCAGACCGTGTATACTGGGCCAGATAGAGGAACCCAGACCTTGGCTCCGCCCACTTGCCTTTCCTGGGCCAACCTTAGGCCCACTCTCGGTTCGGCCCACCACAACCCTCAACAAGCAGAAGTGCTGGACAGCTTTATAAAGGTGCCGTGGTTTCGCTGCATGGAGAAAGTAATCTTTGTGAGACCGCGCTCGGTTTTGAATTGCCACTTTGCTAACTATTTCAATCGATAATAATTGCAAATTCTACTAAGCAATACTATGACAAGTACGTATCATACGCAGTCGATTTAATCCGAAGACTGTCTTTCTTTTGTAAGTGTGAGTCATAGATGCATTCAATTACATTCTCACGTATTCTTTCAAAAGTTTATCACACGCTAAAAATGAAGTTAGTACAAGACGAATATTTAGAGGTTGAGAGATACAAACAAAAAGCTTTCAAGAAGTTGACAAAAATAGAGACAATATCGATAAATCGTCCAGCGACATCAAGTGAGGCGGTAAAATCATATTGCAAGATATTAAGTAAATTAACAACAAAATAAACCGAAAAAATAAAGTTCAATTGTTAACTCTTTCACCTAAAAAATGAAGAGGAATCGTAGAACGTCTCGTCATCCCAACTGATATTGCTTGTGTTTAGTTTTCGCTCAGTGATAGCTATGAAGAGATCTCATATTGGATTGGAGGGAGGAGGTTCAAGGAAAAAGCTAATACTCCTAGTAAAATTATTGTCCGTCACTTGTCCTGATTGGACACAATTGGAGAATTGAGCGACAAATGTGTTCAAGTTGAAATTTCTGGTGCCGAAATTGAAATAAAGTCTGAAACTTTAAGGACCATTTCTGTAATTGCCTCCACAATTTTAACCTCAAAGAAAATCCGTTCTTCCACTTTAACCCTTCGCTTCCATTGCTTCCCTGCTAATTCTACAAAGAAACTACCAGGCGACTGTAAGTATATACTATTGTCTTTTGCACCCACAGCAGACGTATATAAGTATTGGGTTTTTCTGTACGTATACGTGTATGTATCATACCCCAATGCCTACCTGTTTCTGTGCTTTTTGGTTGTGATTAAGATTTTCTTCTATTTTGTATGGCATATAGAGTTATCTTCTTCTGATTCTCGAAATTGAACTCATTTGATCACCAATCTTTGATATGGCGTCAATGGCGGCGTGCGGAAGAAAAGCCGGGGTATCCATCTTTGGCAAATGTGTATGTATGTTTAAACCATTTGGTTATGTAGCAATTGGTTCACAGTTTCTGTTTGTCAAGGTGATGTAGGGACTTACATTTTTTTTTGTAGATGAATCACATTTGGCAATGTGAAAAATTGAAGCCCTTATGTTAAGTAAAAATTATGCGGCGCCCCTGGGGCACCGACATATGGGGCCAGCGGACCATATGCACACGATACGGCAATGACTAATGAAGTGACAGAGAGAGACATAGTTGAACAAAGATTACTTTGTCCACAACTCACACCCGGTAAACAAGTTAGAAGACGATTCCTACAGAAGCCAACAATATGTAGCCTACGAGTTACATGCACCATCTATAAAGCCTGTTGTATATATTGTCCAAATTGATGCTCATATCTCATCAAACGATTGATTCACGAGGTCTTGTGTCCAGTACTAATTAGGCTTCCACAAACTCAACACCGACATACCTCAGATATGCTGACCGCTAGCTTTATAGTCTAATCTGATACTCATATCTAATCAAACAAATAGACCGACAGGGTCTTGAGTCCCGAACTACCTATGTAGCACGGACGCGGACACGGATACAGACACGGGAATTCTAAAAAAATGGGGATACCGACACAGCAGGGACATGCCACGTATATAATTATTTCTTTATATACTATTTTTTTTTTCAATTTTTTTCCAAGTTTAAATTGCAAAATGTGAACAAAATGAAATGGTTGAGTACCAACACCGTTCAAACAACACGAGACATCCATTAAATTGATACTTACAAAGTATACCAGTATACTACACATATATACATATACCAGTTACCGGTATACGATATATATCCCGAGAGAGAGAGAGAGGGAGGGAGGGAGAGAGAGAGAGAGAGAGAGAGAGAGAGAGAGAGAGAGAGAGAGAGAGAGAGAGAGAGAGAGATTGAATGCGTTTAAGGCTGTCGATCATGAAAGAGAGAGAAAGGAATTGTCGATCGTGAGAGAGAGTGAGAGGAGCTGTTGTTAATTGTTAGCCGATTAGGGTTTTAAACTATGAATCAGTCGATATATGTATTTGTATAGGTTTAAATATGTTTTAACCCAATAGGTTATTAGGTTACAAAATAACATATCGATCCCCGAAAGAATGTTAAAAAAACTGTACTACTTAGGCTTCTACAAACACAACACCGATCTCCAGGAGCCGTCCTCAGGGGGTGCAAGAGGTTGCCCGGGGGCCGGGCCCTGCACACCTCTCAAATATCCCATTGGTTTACTACATTATTGGTTTAATTTTTATGGAAGTTATGAATAATGGCCCCCACATCACAAGCCCAAGTCAAAATTCTCGCAGTACATTGCCCCTGAGGAAACGTACACCACTCATTTGGTCTTTTTTGTTGTTTGCAAGCTGGAAATGTACTTCGCGATATTCATTTTTGTTACTTTTTGGCATACATGTCTAGGTTATTACTCTCTCCGTCCCATTTTCATTGTCCATTATTCCTTTTCTCTTGATAGATTTTAAGTTGTTCTATAATACATGGTTGTCGAAATCATGAAAAATATTATCCATTGAAAGATATAGGCAATAGACACAAAAGAGAAAAGGAATACTAGACATTGAAAATGGGACGGAGGGAGTAATTTTTAATGATGAGATTTTGTTGTTAACTTATGATTACATGTGATTTGCTTCCCCCACATTGAGAATCATGCGTCTGCCTGATTTCCATTCAGTGTGTTTCCAATGTATTAGTTTGTTTTATGGCTGCTCTGCCCCAATATATCGAACCGCCTTCTTATCGGAATAGATAAGACTAGATAGTTTGCCGCAGCAAATTGTAAGCTTGTAGTATACCTGTGAGTCATATTGTGTGCATATGGTCTGTATACGGCCATGGATAAATAGATGGCGATAATTAACAATGGACAGTTTTTGTTTCCATATAAGCAATGAGGTTGAGTGTCTACTCGCTATACCTTTGAGATAAAACCCTGGTACTTAATAGAAAAGGTTTGGTACCCAACCTGTTGATAAACCTCATATTAGAAAAAGAATTTGCTCCTGGCACCATGTCACAATTGTCTTGTTTCTTGGCTCTGCCTTGTTGCGGAGTTCGTTTTGCAGTTTTTCTTGGGGTTTCCCATTTTCTGGTGTTTGCTGAAATGAAAACCTTACCTAGAACAAACATAAACCCTTTCTAAATATTTCAGATTGAGTTTCTAAATCAGATTTCTCTATGTGTCATGGGCAGAAGTTGGGGTAACTCCACATTTTTGAAGAGGATAGATTACCTTCTGCTTGATAATGGTTGAAGGCAAAGAACGCGGTTGTCAAACAAGTCATTACTCCTACATTTTCTCCCCCATTGAAGGTCTCTCTCTCTCTCTCTCTAATCGCATGCCTTTAGATTTTTTTTGGTGGGTCCCTATAATCTATCCGTGATGATCAAGAACTTCCCCTTTTTGCACTCTATGTAACTCTTCCAGTAGTATGTTCTCCTTACTATGTAGTCATGTTACTGAGGCTCTTGTGCGTCAGAAAGTCCTCTAAAATAATACACTTTGCAACTCGGTGAGTGCTGGGCAATTATAAAGCTTTTCATACTTTTACTGCCTCAACTGTTCTTTATTTTTTATTTCTCTCCATAAGCAGGGTTGAAAACTGCCGAGTTTCAATTTTTTGTAACGTTTGGCACGGAAGTCGATATTTGGAATTCATATATGGTGAAATTTCTGCGACATCCCTCTTTTCCCTTAGGTCTAGGCAATATGAACGTAGGACTACTTAAAAGGCTGCTGCTACTATTCTATGGATATCTGTTGGGGTCCTAGGCTTGCCCATATAATCGAAAATATATGGAGGCACAGTAGGCAGGATTTGAGTAGTATGCAAAGTGGATTGACTTGCTCTCTTTTGCTCTCCCAAAAGATATTTGTTGGTGACCAAGTGCTAACACACTCGAATCAAAACTTTTAGTTCGATTCCTATAAACCCATGATAATGTTGCCAATGTATACAAACTATTAACCAAAATTCATAGGATAAAATTTGAAAACTGCTTTTGAAGCGTGTTTGATTTAAACTTCAAGTCCATATATATTAGCAATTCCAAGAGTATTGACTGCCGATCTGAAAAAAATTCTAAGACTATTGACATGAGGTAAATCTTAAACTCATAGTATCTCCGAATCTCTTCGATGAAAAGGGAAACATACCTACAATAGTGCTGTAATTAATAATCTCAAGGGTTTAGCCTTGTGGCCGAGGCAACCTCCTTTCTTTTGATCTCTGTCTTCCGAGTTGAAATGCAATTTAGGCCCTTGTTGTAGCAAATACCAAAAGAAAAGTAAAATATCGGATTCCAGATTGTCAGAATGATGTCGGAATCTGGATAAGATCAGAAAGGTATATGAAGAGTTAGAAGTACTAATGAACAAAGCATTTCACTTTGATTCAAAAATTGTACACACATTTTTAGCATCAGGCGCACTGCCCTTTCCCTCAGGAGCGAGCAAGACTATCTTGGTGAATCTCTTCACTCACTATCAACTATTTTGGGGCAGTCCATACTGGGCTTTGTCTCGCCTTTAATTCAGCTCCCGCAAGTGGACAGTGGGTAGTTCCATAATATTCCAAAAAATAAAGTAGTATGTATCATATTTTTCTTGCAAATTAAAAGGTCTAATGCTGCATTAACTTATTATAGAGCTCTTCTAAGTTTCAATTGGAGAATTCAACATACTTCAGGCTATTCTTCGAGGTTCTGTTACTAATGGTTGAGACCAAGCAACATATTCTGACCAACACCCTACAAGTATAAGTATCGATGAGAGGGAATATTTGAGTTGATGGTTATAATTTTATTGTCTTGTAGGGAATATTTCATTCAAGCCAATTAAAACCTGCATGCAAATTCAGATGCTAGCACACAATCCATATTAAATGGAATAAACATAAACAGTAAAGGAATCTAACATAGCCTAAGAAAATAAATATAAACATCATATTCTACGCATTAATCCTACAATCTTGACGTTAGGTTATTGTATCAACTATCACTACAAAAGATCCATCGAATCAGCAACCCATTGAAAAGATGGAAAAAAAGAGGAAAAGATCCCTATAGAGGTCTTTACATGTATTTGTAGTAGGAAACTCTTAAATGGAAGATGGAAAGAAATGCTTTTAGCTATATCTAGAGGTGATAGATGATAAATTCATTAAAACTCATATCTAAGTGCTATTGCCCTAAAACAGGTTCCGAAGCACTCAAAATGTGAATTATTATTTGCCAGTGCTAGGCAATGCTGGCCCATTTCAATTGGTCTAGATCTTTGGTATTTTCTCCATCTTTTGGGCGATATGAGTGTTGAAACATCCTCCAAACAATTTGTGCTTCAAATTTTTTTTTTTGTCTTGAGGTGCCACTTATCACAGAATTTCCGATTTACTCATACAACACAGATCCACAAAACCAATATCAGATGGAGAAAATACATATCGAAGAAATAAAAATAGCCTAAGAAAAAAAAACACAATAAGCACTTCTAGGCATTCATAAGTTGCCCTTTTTGATTCATGGGGAACGTGTTACTAGCGTAAATTTTTGTAACTGTCTATTATGCCATGTCTTGTTCATGGTTGAGTGGTTGCTTTGCCTTTTCACTCTCGCTTCGTATTTTGCAGTCTCGTTATGGTTTGCTTCGATTTTAGTATGATACTAATTTTTTGTATCCTCATTTTCTTCATGTGGTCTTAGATTTTCTATTTCTTGTGGCTTACTCTGGCATAAGCACCCGCATGCTCTTATTAGTAGTGGTTGACATCCGCATCTGGCCCCTCGAAGCCCACCCATCAGGATTTGATATATTTGTCTTTGGAATGGTTCATAGCTCTATTAGATGGGCCTTGGTGAACTCTTTTGCGTACTTCTTTTTGGGCAGGATTTGATATATTTGTCCTTGGAATGGTTCATAGCTCTATTAGATGGGCCTAGGTGAACTCTTTTGCCCACTTCTTTTTGGGATGGGCCTGGGATAAAGTTTTGGAGACCTACACGGCAGGCATAAATTATTTTGTGTTTATGTTCGCATCCTTTTTCCAAACCCTAGATATCAACCGCTCCCTTCCACTGGTGCCTTCTCTTCTCCCATATTTTGATCTTGAACTATTTCAGCGAGATCTACGTCTTGATCTCTTTGTTAACAGGATTGTACATTGGCGTCTTGACATTGCCGTCGAGTCCTCAGAACTGCTAGGTTTCCTCTGGTAATTCTTCCGGAGGGTGTCTTGAATGTTGTTGTCTAAAGCCATTACATAGGTAGATGTGTTTCCATTTTATAGTGCTCTTGATATTCAATTTCTTTGTGTATTTGGTTTGTTACCAATCATTGTTTTGCAATCTCTTTACTTAAATACTTGTTTCTAGAACTGGGTATTTCATGTCAACTAACAAATTCTAGATTGGGCTAGAAGGTCAAAATCCTTCCCCCCTTGTTTTGTCTCTCACACGTTTATGCGACTCTGGATTTATTGTTTCTTAAATTCTTACGATCATTATGTGATTCACTTTGGATATTCGGCTATGGATATCTTGGCAATAGATAGGGTTTGAAAAAGGTAAAATACATTTTGGTCGAGATCATGCATTGATATTTACGAATATGCACCAAATGATTGGGTCTCTAATTGGAATTTCTCCATTGCGGAGTTTATATCCGCTGACTGATGTTCTTTTTCATGGGTTTTTAAGCTTAAGTTCAGTAATGTGTTTATATGAGCGAGCATCGAAAGTAGATTCGGTACATTACTGTCTTTGTACTGTACATTTTAGTTACAACCTGTATGGAATTTTCGTTATGTCATGCCCTTGTTTCATAGTCCAATGACGTATTATTAAGTTGTGATAACCGATAAGTAACCAACTGCAAGGCAAGGTGATATTGACCAATGAAAAACCAAGTCTATGTAGCAGGGACACACATACGGACACGGACATGGACACGGGACATGTCAATTCTAAAAAAATGGGGATACGGACACGGCGGGGGACACGCCACGTGTATAAATAAATAAATAAATAAATAAATAAATAAATAAATAAAATATATTATCATTCATAATTTTTTTTTTATGAACCATCATTGTATATGAATAATTTCACTAATTGTATAATTTTTTTTCAAATGCATAATTACGGTTGACTCCAATTTTTTTGAATAATTTCATGTTAACCCCCCAAAAAGTAAAAATATTACATTTTGACCCCCAACCGTGTCCCCAGCTGTGTCTTCGGCGTGTCCCCAGCCGTGTCCCCCGCGTGTCCCTTATCAAAAAATAATAAAAGTTATTGGACACTCCATGTGGCGTGTCCAATACGTGTCCCCGTGTCCAATACGTGGATACGGCACGCTTTTGGAGTGTCGGTGCTTCATAGAACCAATTTCATTCTTTACCAAAGGGCAAATCATAATCAAACCTTTCTTTCGACATAAGAACCACAGATGCAGACACTGGACACGGACACACAAATACGTTATTTCTCTACAATGTAGGGCACAGACATGTTGGGGACTTGTTGGATTATAGATAACAATATACCATAAGCATACATTCCAAATTATATAATACTTAGATACAACAAATTCTCATGGAAGAGATCCTTAAAAAATAAGACATGGCACAATTAGGAATCTTCAAGAAATGTTTAAAATTTTCCAGTCCAATTCAAGTATGATTAGCCGTAAAGAATTACTATTTTTTCTACTTTGCATATCATCGTGAAATGTCAAATTCCGAAATCTTTGGTAATAACATGTCAGTTAGCAAGTGTTGAAGAGGTGTCATCACATATTTATTTCTTAACTCATAGGCACCAAAGAAGAGTCGGACACATTATAGAAAGAGTGTCAGGCACATCTCTGAATTAAGATTATATTTTTAATAATTTGATCCTATTGATGGTATAGAATGAGCCTGTTATGTTGACAGAGATGGCCTATGTTGTTGGATATTTGTTCCAGTATCTATGACATGAAATATATGAAAGAGATTAAGAAATATTTAAACTATGATTCACACTTAATATTCAGACTATGTGAACTGATTCAAAACAATAAAAGAATACTATAAATCAAAATATTAGGTCAATGGATCAAGTACAATAACTAAGTCACAATGCAAACGTTGAGGAGCAATCAAATATGATATGTTTAAGATGCATTCACACTAGCAACAAGTGGGTGTGATTCTCTCAAATACCTCTTGTGGACTTTGCATGTGTGCCTCATGCCCATTGCACAAGATTAGCTAGATTTTATTCGGAGACACAAAACTAGGCACCATATGCAACCATCATAACAATAACAAGATAAGAGGAAGAGAACAGTGGATAGTATGCATGATAAGTAGTGCTTCAAATAAAATACCAAATGAGGTTTGCCGTTATTGCAGCTTAAATTCTTACTCGATTCTTGAAACAAGTCTTTAATTGGGCTAGAAGGTTATAAAATACCAAATGAGGTTTGCATGTAGATTAATTATAACCTTCAAACCTAGTATGAGTCTAGATGGCCTCTACACTGCTGCCAACTAGCTTTGAGTTGGATTCTCTAACACTTCTAAATTTGTTAGTTGCGTTGTTCTTGGCAACCTTCTAGCATAATTTTGAGACTTAAGTTCATTTGGTATCCCTGTTTGCTGAATATGTTATCAAACTTCCACATTTTTAGATTTTTGTAGATGTGTGGGAGCTCTTGAGGCACGAGGAATACATTCCTTGTCAAAACTACAATCGTACGTATTAACATAGTGCCTTATTGGATTGAACTGTTCCAAGTGAGTCCTTTGTGTATGCTTCTGGATCTTACAGCTTTCTACATTCTTGTGGAGATAACTGGTTTCCTATTTTTAAAATGCTTCTTTAATATCTCCTCTCTTATCTTTGTCTTTTCTTGCTTGCTTCGTTTTTCATCTTCTTAGGGGCCTTAGCACGTAGACGTGACTGAAAAGTGTTGGAAGATAGTCTAACAATGGACATATTAAAGCATCCACAGAAAAATAACTTTGATCATCTTCCTGACGACATTGTCCTCTTAATATTTAACAAGTTATGGGAGGCTAAATGGCTTTGCAGATGCTCGATGGTATCCAAGCGTTTTTCTTCCCTTGTCCCTCACATCAACAACCTCTCTGTCAAACCGGCCCGCTATATATCCACATGGTCCAAAAAAGAAGAAGTGACTTCTTCTATTTTCGAGTACCTAGTTGGACTGAAGGACCTTATGTATTTGCATATAGAGGAATATTTTTTCTGCGAGGTGGATTGGAAATGCTCATGGTCGCCCCTTCTCAAATGGAAATTCAACTTCAATACTAATGTCAGAAGTTTTACATTACTAATGTCAGAAGTTTTACATTTCTCATGGTTTCTTGCCTCCTCAGAGTGGAACTACCACTGGCCCAAGATGAAGAACGAGATGGGGAAGAAGATGAGGAAGAGGAAGAGGATGGAGAGGAAATACAAAATGACATAAATATAAGACAGTATGAGGAACGCTACCTAGTTAACATGGCATTCAGATGTTTTATGATGCATGTACGAAGTTTAATATAGTGCTGGATATGATTGGAAAACATCAAATGCTTCGGAGCATCACTATTTCTGATATCAAGAACCAAGGGAAGATCGTTGTGTCTGGCTACCAGATAGCTGAGCTGAGAAACTTGGAAAGGGCAAAACCGTCAATGCCCAAAGTGGATAGGAGCCTTGTCAAGTGTTGTCATGTACCATCATTGCATTTGCCCAAATCTAAGTGCATGATGGTTAGACCGACTTTGGTTTACATAAGATGTGTTAATCCAAGTTGTGATAATGAGGGTGATGATGTCATTGATGATGATATGTTAGCGGGCTCTTTTGAGGATGATGAAGGAGGGGTTTATAATGAAGCTGTGAAAGAAATTTTGGCCAAGCACAAAAACAAGATGAGTACAACACGGGTAACCCAAGAGGTGGATGAGGTTGCAGCAGCTGCTCAAAACCAGTAGCCATTTTACTTTCACTTTGTTTGGTTGAGATTTTAGAAAGTTATTTTTGAGAGTTGAGTGGTAATAAGTGGAGAGAGATAAAGAGAGAAATTCATTGAAAACTGTGCCGAGAGTTAAAAGTTACTCTCAAAATGGTGAACCAAGCGGAGTGTTTGTTTTCAGTGCATTCAGCTTTGGAGTGACTGATTATGACATTTTAGTTTCTTTTCATCGTGGAATTGTTTTTGCTTTGCCCGATGAATGCTTTTGCTGTTTTTCTAAGATTTTCAAACATTGGATTTCGTACTTACGCTACTTCTTTTCCTTGTAGGGTACCATAGACATGGGCTGCAAGCCTGCAATGATGCATTTCCTTTGGTTTCTGCTGATTTAAGATGTCCCACGGTTAATTCGAGTAATGTTACACAGTATTTACAGTACGTGGGGTGAGGAAAAAGAACTGTTGAATCGCGAATCAGGCCCAAATCAATCTTAATGAGAGAACCATGTGCCACAGGTCGGTCGGCGAATTTAGCATGTTTCCGGTTCCAAACTGGGCCCGCCCCACTTTATATGGATTTTAATTTTAATGAATTTATAAGACTTTGAGTTAAATTTTTGTAAACTTGTCTATTGGCTTGATCATGCATTTTCGAATTGGGTTGACTAAACAAGATCCTCTCATTAGAGATTCTCTTATTTGATCCTTATGTGACACAAAATAGGACCCACCAAAATACCGCTTGATGATCTGACATTTATTTTATACAACTCCATTTGTTCATCAGCAATGTAAAAAATCAGATTGGTTGGACATCAATAACCACTTGGCCCAAACATAATTGTCACAAGACAAATGGATGGTCAGTGTCTGTCGCTGTTTGTCCATTTCTCTTATGACCAATATGAATTGATCAAGCTCTAACGATGTCCGATGAACCTGACTTTTTGCATGATTGATAACCATATCTAGACTTGTAAATGAACGGCTCGGATTGTTAAGTAAGACCGTGGTGAGCCCTATTTTACATTACATGAGAGTCCCATGAGAGGATTATCACATGAGAGGATATTTGTACATATGTGGAGTACGATTCATCTTGTTCAAGCTTGAAGAGATCAAGAAGTCCCTAGAGAGTACTATTTTTTTTTTTTGTATATTCAGCCAATTCGATTTTTTAGAATGTGAGGCCTCTCTTTATTAGTAACGTGCTAGGCATAAATAACTTACGAGGGGATGATTTCTATGCAAATAGGTCCACCATAAGTCTCCTTCCCATCATGGAAAGTTAACACCAATGGAAAACATAAATAACTTCGCATGATTTGTGTCTTTTTATTATTTCGTGTAACTTAAATTTTTTTCAATAGAACCACATTCTAATACAATTGAAGCATGTCGATGTTCACACAAAAGCAAGATTATTACTTCATGCGTAAAGAGTAGGTGCTAGATTCATCTTCCTAGTAGATTTTTTGGAGAAGGTTCATGATAATATTATGGGGAATCTTTTGTTTAGCAAAATGAAGGAGGTTAGTTTTCCAGAGAAGTGGATGCATTGGATAATTGGTTGTGTTGCTAGAGTTTCTTTGTCCTAGTAGACGAATCACCAACCAATGAGTTTTTATGGTAAAAAAAGATTGAGACAAGGTGATCCTGTCTCTCCTTTTTTTGTTCATTATGGCACTGAGGCACGAAATTTCCTCTTCATGAAAGCAGTGCAATTGGACGTGATTATAGGAGTAAGGATTGGCCAACAATTTGTCACATCTTCATTTGTGGAGGATACAATTCTTTTTTCTGAAGCTGATGGTGAAGGGAGAAATATCAAAAGATTACTCAGGTTTTGAGGATGTATCAGGTTTGAAAATTATTTTTCAGGGAAGTCTGGTTCATAATGTCAGTTTAGATGAAGACATGGTCAAGGATTTTCCAGTACCTTGAGATGTAAAGCACATTTCCTACCTCTTTGTTATCTTGAAATGCCATTGGGAGTAAGAAATCAAAATGGAGACGGGGCTTGCATAAGTATAGATCTATGTTAGCATCAGTTAAACGAAGGTTGCGGGAATATTTACAGTACTTGAGTCAGTGTTATACAAGATTTTGGAAACTGCTCCTGAGGAGATTGATGTTTTTCAAAGTAGATTTCTCTAGGGCGACAAATTAGGTGAAAATGTTACATCTTATAACAGAGTAGAAAATCACAAATGAGGTGAAAAAGTGACATCTTAAGTCAGAGTTGGGTGTTTAAAGTGTGAGAGTGATAAATGATGAGTGGAGGTTGGGAAATAAAAGAGAGGTTTGTGGAGGAGAATTATAGGTGCCAAGTGGGTGTATGAAATAGAATCCTCTCAAAAATAGGAAGTCTAAAGTGTGGAAGGAAACCTGGAAGATCAGAAATTGCTGGATTTTTGAAGCAAGGAACCAAAATGGGAGGACATTTTCAAGTCCATTAGGTTTAGAATTTCTAGGTGGGCGATCTTATAGAAGGAATCCAAAGATTACACAGTTAAGGATGTGGTTTACAGATTCCAACGAATTCGGTTTATAATTGCTCCTGCTTGCTTGCTTGAGAGAGAGGGAGAGAGCGAGAGATATGAAAAAGTAAGATGGTCAAAAATGCTTAGTTATTTAGAAATAATAACACAAGGAAGAAGTGAGATAGTCAGCATGCTTATTTGAAGAAATACCATTCTTCATATGCCACGAGATGTGGCTACAATTTTTGTGATGATGGGAAAATGATCGATGTGAACTCAGGAAAGCTGGCTTACCTATTTATCTCGGACCATCTCTGTAAACATTCTTCACAGCATATACGGAAGGGATATGGTATGAGTTCAGAGGAGCCGTTATTCTGTCCTAGTTTTCTCAGGTTCTTTGGGCTTGGTCTCCTTTGGTTTTGCTTTGTTTCTTGGCTCTGCCTTGTTGCAGAGTTGTTTTTCAGCTTTCCTAGAGGTTTTGTGTTATTGGTTTTTGTTGCAATGGAAACCTGTGCGTAAAACAAAAATAAGCCCTTTCTATATATTGCTTAACCAAAGTTTCTGAATCAGATTTCTGTAGGTTTCAATGGCCAAAAGTTATGGAAACGCCACAATGTCTGAAGACGATAGATTTCCTATGTCTGACAATGTTTGAAGCCAATGGCGTGTCACAAACAAGTCATCACTCCTGCATTTTCTCCATCATTGAAGGTTTCTTTCTCTCTCTCTCTCTCTCTCTCTCTCTCTCTCTCTCTCTCTCTCATTGCATAATGAATGACTTACCCTTGTATGTCTTTATGTAAATATTCGTGGAGTCATGTTCTTATTTCGTAGGCGAGTGCCAGGTACTTGAAGCCTTTCATTCTTTTACTGCCTTAATTTTGCTTTTCTTTCATTTTTTCTTCTCTATGAAAACGGTCAAAAGTAACTGAGTTCCAATTCTTTTTGTTTCATTCAGTACTGTAGGAAATTAATTTGCGGAAGTGATGGAAGTCATGTCTGGGAAAATTTCTGCGATGTCCCTATATTCCCTTATGTCTAGGCAATTTGAAAGAGCTACAAAAAGGCTGGTATATTTCTGCGGTAATTGTAATTGTTGTGAGGAAGGAATCAGTACTAGTATCTTTTCAGATTGCTAAAAGGGGCCATTACTGCATATGATTGTGGTAAAATTTGCTGATTTGTTACTGCTTTTTTTAGACTACGTGAAACATTATTAAATCAGCAGCAATTTATTATGTTAAGACTGGACTCCATACAATGCTTAACACTCAGTCATTAGGGTCAACATTTATTAACCACCTTCATATGCTGTTCATTTAACTGGTTAATGATTGTGAAGATATGTTCTTCCAAATAGAGTCAGGCATTTAATTTAATCCGCCACAATTGGGAATAACTTAATCAAATGCTATGGATTAATTGCCCAATGGTCTTGCAAAATGATTGCATTATGTTGGGTGTGCAACGGTTGGTACTTGGTAGTATATAGCTGTAGTGATCCCAGACGGCCAGACTTGGCCCATGTATGCATTGCGGGCCGGATTTGGATAACATGCAAAGTTGATTGACTTGCTCTCTTTAGCTCTTCCAAACAATTATCTGTTGCTGACTTAGTACAAGCACACCGGAATCTTTTAGTTCGATGCCTATATACCCTTTATGACGTTCCTCATGTATACAAGTCTTGAACAATCTTGACAAATCCTTGATGGCCCGAGTTGGCTCTGTAATAAGTAATGGGTGCTGCAGATGTCCAAGTTAAAAGGAACTCTGTGACACAAGACATTAATAGATTAACCCATGCAGACTTCAATCCTAATTAGGACCCGTTGATGAACTGAGATGGACGCTTACCACTACTGTGGAGTCCACTACTACCTCTGCTTGGATTACTAATAGGAAAGTACAAGCTGAGGTTCCTTAGGAAAACCTGGTGTGGTTCCCTTGTAATATCCCTAGGTGAGCATTTAAATTGTGAATGGCTTGCCGTGGGGGACTTTGAGAACAAGTGTTTTCTGTTTGCAGCTGGGGCTGAGACTCATAACCCTCTTTTCTCTGAATTCCATTACTATTCTCCAGTGTGAGCACATGCTAAAACAAGTGTGGGATCAGTAGATTCCTAGGACATTCGTGGATTGGGCCATTGAACACAGTAAGGGGGGATCAATTTCTGCTTCTGTGTATGAGAAAGCCCTTTCAGCTTCTGTTTACTACATATTGGGAGAAAGGAACTCTAGGCTCTTTCAAAAGCAGAGCCTTGATGACCTAGCTCTGAAGATTGAGTAGGATATACGATTTTGTACGGCCTATTGGAAGAAGGTGGCCCGCTTTGAACTGAATAAGAGAATTGGGGAAGCCTGGGGCATGCCTAGGAGCTTATGCAACAATGCGTAATAGGACTCTTCTCTGGTATTGTGTTCTTATTCTTAGTGTTGTCGGTGGTTTTGGTTCTATTTTCTTCTGCCTTTCTGTCCTCGTAAGCTTGGTCTAGGAGTCTGGTTGTGTTGGTCGTTTTTGTGGGTTTTCCTCTGTGTTTGTGGTTCCACGGCTCTCCCCATGACCTCTCTTTTTTTGGTTGCTTAACGAAAATTAACTTACCATAAAAATCATAAACAATAAACGATCCCAAAATAGTCATTGAAAATAAAGCACATTAATTGGTATCATTGAATCGATGATTACTCCTAAAGAACCATTGGATTTGCAACCTATGGAAGAAGAGAAAGAAGAAGAGGAAAAGATCCCTAAAAAAGAAGTCTTTACATGCATTTGTAGTAGGAAACCGTAAAAGCTAACCGGAGAAGGAAAGGTATCCGTAGAGGTGATATGCAATAAAAACATAAAAACTATTTAAGTGCTTAATTATGCTAGGCCACTCATAAAGCGAAATACTATTTGCCAGTGCAAGGCAATGCTGGCTCATTTCAATTGGTCTTGATCTTTGGTCCTTTCTCCCCCCCTTTTGGGCCATCTATAAGTGCTAAAACATCCTCCAAACAACTATCCTCTAGATTTTCTCTCTTGCGCTGTCAATTATCTCAAGAGTTGCCATTTTATTTCATCCAACCCAAACTCACCTGTTAATGCAAAACCAATGGAAAATATAAACCTTATAAGATTGAAAAACAGTCTAAGGATAGATATACTTGCACTTCCAGGCGTCCATCAGCAGCCCCTAAACTGCTTGAGTGGCTTGATGGGGAACACATTACTAGCATTAATTTTTGTGGCTGTCTATTTCGCCATTTCATGGTCATGGTTGAGTGTTGCCTTGCTACTTCACTGTCGCTTCCTAGATTGCATTCTCAATTTGGTTTTCTTCTATTTTCCTTTCATACTTGACTGATCACATGAGCTTAGATTTTGTATTTCTCATGGCTATCTCTTGCATAAGCAACCACATGCTCTTAATAGTAGTGGTTGCCATCGATGTTTGGCCCCTCAACGTCCCCCCATTTGGGTTTGATTCTTTTTGGTTTGCTTTGTAGAATGGTTCATAGCTTCGTCAGATGGGCCTAGGTGGACTATTTTGCTCACTTATTTTTGGGTTGGGCCTGGGATGAACTTTTGTAGACCTATATGGTATTAGTTCTTTTGTTTCTATGTTCTATAAATGCATCCTTTTGGGGAACCCTAGATGTCAACTACCCCCGTTCCACCTCCTCTTCTCCCATCCTTTGTTCTTGAACTCATTTCAGTGAAATCCATATCCTAATCTCTTCGTTTATGAGATTTTACATTGGTGTCTTGATCTTTACAGACAAGTTTTCTGAACTGATAGCTTTCCTGTGGTGATTCTTACTGAGTGTGCCTTGAATATCGTTTTCCGAAGCCATTAGATAGGTAGATAGGCTTCCTATATATAGTGCTCTTAACATTCAATTTCTTAGTATGGTACTTGGTTTGTCGCAGATCATGGTTTTTTAATATCTTTAATCCAAGACTTGTTTCTAGAATAGGGTATTTCATTTTAACTTACAAATTATGGGTTAGGCTAAAAGGTCGATACCATTCTCCCTCTTTTTGTCTCCCATACATGTATGCAGCGCTGAATTCATTATTTCTTAAATTCACATGTTCATTTAGCGAATCAATTTGGATATTGGGCAATGAATATCTTAGCTCTCAACAGGATTGGAAGAAGATAACATATTCACTTTGTTTGGTTGAGGTTTTAGAAAGTTATTTTTGAGAGTTGAGTGGTAATAAGTGGAGAGAGATAGAGAGAGAAATTTATTGAAAACTGTGCCGAAAGTTAAAAGTTCCTCTCAGAATGGTGAACCAAGCGGAGTGATTGTCTTTTTTTTTTTGAGATCATGTTTTCAATTGTGTTAATATGCACTAGATGATTTGGTCTTTAATTGGAGTTTCTCTCTCCATTGCATTTGGAGCTTATTAGCTATAAATGCTTTTTGATTATTTTATGTTCTTAAGCATAAGTTTGGTATGATTTTTACATGAGCAAGAATTGTAGGAATATTCATTACACTACTATCTCAGTAGCACATTTTGTTAAAACCTGTATGGATGTTTAGTTAAATATAAATTTAACAACTGCAAGTCTCCTCTACATGCTACATTATACTGCGACAGTAGCTCTTGGTTCATGCTCTTCCCTTCAAATAGATGTTGAAATTAGATTCTCGGTGTGTAACAATGTTAGTTTTATTGATTGAGTTCATTAGGAGATGTATCTTTTGTGCATGTGTGAGTTTATGTGTATGTGTTCACTAGTTTTATTGATTGCCAAAAGGAGGTAGCAATTATTGGGTTTTGTAGAGTCAGTGGCACCTTCCTAACTTTCAATGGAGTTACCATTGTCATACTCATAACAAAGCTTTCTTAGATGTGTTCCGCAACAATTGTTACTTGCACAAAAGTTACTTTACAACCATAAATTTAAGTATCTATTGGTTTTTTCTCTCTTGCAAGTCTTGTCCTTGTCCACAGGAATGACTGCAAGCGTAACGTAAGTGGTTCATTGAGGCTTCTAACTAGTTATCCCTAACTTCGCAACAATTTTGAATTCCTATTTAAACATTTAAGTATTTGATATAGCAACATGGTTGGTTTCATTGGCTTCTAAATTTGCTAGTTGTGTTTATCTTGGAAACTTTTAGCACGATTTGTAGACTTATGTTCATTTTTTATGCCTGTCTGCTGAATATGTTATCAAAACTACACTTTTTGGACTTATACTATTTAGGTGTGTCGGATCTCGAGGCATAGAACACATTCCTGGTTAAAAACCATACTTGTATGAATTATTTATTGGATTGAACTGTTCCAAGTGAGTCCTTCGTGTAACCCTCTTGATCTGTCAGCTTTCTACATTCCTATAGACTATAGTGATAAATGGTTTTCTAATCTTGACATGCAAAATGTTCCTACTTATAACTCCTTTTTATGTATCTTTCCCTTTTCTTATTTGCTTCGTTTTCCATTCTCATAGCGGCCTTGGCAAGCAAACGTGACTTTAAAGTGTTGCATAGGATGCTTCAGCAAATGGAAGTTTTAAAGCAGTCTCAGCAAAATAACTTCGATCATCTTCCTGACGACATTGTCCTCTTAATATTGAACAAGTTATGGGAGGCTAAATGGATTTGCAGATGCTTGATAGGATCCAAACGTTTTGCTTCCCTTATCTCTCACATCAACAATGTCTCTGTCAAGTCGCCCCACTATGTTTCCACATGGTTAGAACAAGAAAAGGGGAGTACTTCTGTTTTCGACTATCTAGTTGGACTAAAAGACATTGTGTATTTGCATCTAGAGGAACGTTTTTTCAGAGAGGTGGGTTTGGAATCCTCATGGTTGCCCATTCTCAAATGGAAAATATGCGACTTCGATATCAATGTCAAAAGTTTCATTTTTGTAAAGGCATCTTGGCTCGAGAGAGTGGAACTACCACTGGCCAAAGATGAAAAAGATGAGGAAGAAGAAGAGGGAGAAGAAGAAGAGGACGAGTACATGCAGCTCCACCCAACTAACATAGCAGTAGTATGTTTTGATGATGCATGTATGAGGCTTAATATTGTGATGGATATGATTGAAAAACATCAAATGCTTCGGAGCATCACTATTTCTGATATCAAGAACCAAGGGAAGATCGTTGTCTCTGGCAACCAGATCTCTGAGCTGAGAGACTTGGAAAGGGCAAAACTGTTGATGACCGAGGTGGATAGTGGCAGAGCTGAATTGCTCTTGAAGTATTGTCATCTCCCGTCGTTACATTTGCCCAAATCTAAGTTCATGATGGGGTGTCTGTCTCTGGTTTACATAAGATGTGTTAACCCAAGTTCTGATGATGAGGGTGATGATGTCAATGACGATGATATGTCAGCAGGTTCTTTTGATGGCGAAGGAGAGGCTTTTAATGAAGCTGTGAAAGAAATTTTGGCAAAGCACAAAAGCAAGCTGAATACAGTTGCAGCAGCTGCTCAAAACTAGTAAGCCATTGGCTTTTTTTTAAAATGGATTTAGTTTCTTTCTTACGATTATTTTTTCTTCTGTCCAAACAACACTTTTGCGGGTTTTTAGATTTTCAAATATTTGGCTTTTCTACTTCTAAAACCCTTTTCCTCGTAGGGTACCATAAACATGGGCTGCAGTGATGCATTTGCTTTGGTTCCTGCTGATTGAAGCCGTCTTATAGGAAATGAGAGTAATGGTACACAGCATTTACAGCACTTGTTGTCAGGTGAACAAAAACTGTTGAGTGCAATAATATGGTTCCTAGTTTACGTGGAAAGCAAAGAAAAAGCAAACTTAATCGGACAAGGCTCACCCCGCCATGGATATCTGTGTCTGGATTTTCTTATTTCCTCCCTTTTTGCTTGGTAGTATTTTATTTGAATTTCTTTTCTTTTTTTTGTTGTTAATTCTAGGGTATTAAGGAAGTACTTCTCTGGAAAACTTGTACTCTGTAGTCTTTTGGATGTGGTTTTCGATTAACTGAATTACTAAGAGTGTTGATCTCACATTTTCAAGTTCTTTAATATTGTGCGGAGTCAACTAAACGTTTGATGCCTTTGGTTCTTGGTATTCTTAACCTACACAGGTTTATTCGTTTCAAATCAACTGATCAGCACTCGTGTCATTATTTTATGTTCTCAAAAGCTTCTGCAACATCATCTTGCTATTGTAGTCTTATCGATATCATCCCTGCATGTTGACTTGTATCAATCTTACAATGATACGAAGTCTGCTTGTTGACTTCAGATCAATTTTACAATGAGAAGTTCTACTCAGTTCCTATGGTTTCAGCTTTGTTGGTTGCGTTATGGATTTTGTTTTTGCCAACTTCCCTGTCTTTCTTATGTTAGTTGTCTGGGAAGATGGGGTAGTTTGTCTAGTTTTGAACAGTTTTTTGTATAGCCGGCATCAAAGACTTGCTCCGCACACCTCAACTAACATTGGATCTCTTAAGTTAATGACCAGATAAACCTCTGTAGCCCCAAGAGGTGCGATAATGGGAATTGAATCTGCAATTTTGGTGTGGGCTCTCAGACGTCTATTGCCGAGATGAGATCCGAGACGGTTCGGATCGTGCACAACACGCATGTTGTGCATTTGTGCACTACATGCCCCCCCGCTTTCCATTTCCAATCCCTGGTGTCCTTTTGTACGTTGGGTAGGTTAGTAAGAACCACTGCTGCCTAGTTTCATTTCTGGAATGGTTATAATGAGATCACGATTTTGGACCGGGGATGCTGTAGTGCACCCCTGCGCTACACTTGTAGTGCGGCTAATCTGACTGTCCATCTCGGCAATGGATGTCTCGGATTTTCATCCGAACAATGGACGGTTAGGATTTGTAGGAGCTCGGATTAAATACAAGCCGTCCGCATCAAGATGGACGGTCGGATCGGCCACACTACAAGGAGTAGTGCGGCAGGTGCACTAAAGCCCCTCTCATTCCCTGTTTCATGGTTGATAGATGTGGCTCTTTGGTTTCTTATACAAAATGATAGTACTTATTTTCTTTTAAATTTCATCAGTGATATTGCGGTGCCGTAGCAATATGTCTGAAAATAGTAAAAAGGTTACTTGAAATGATCGTAAAAGTGAGGAATCATTGAATGACCGGAGTGCTTTATTTTATTTTTTAGAGCTCGCTAAAAACAATGATCACATCAAAATTTGGCAATTGGGTTTCGATTAATATGTTTTGGAAAAATGTTCATCTGAAAGAAACTAAATCGTCACACTTGATTGAAACCATTTATCTCAAGTTAAGAATGATGGTATATATTTGTATCCAATCATCATGATGTTTTATACAATAAATATTCTTCACGAGCTCCAAAAATAAACAATTTTGATCATCGAAGTGAACCCAAAGTTAGGATTGGAGATCCTTCTGTTGATTTACCGGGAGAACAGTATGAAAAATTCGACAATTATGTCATTCCGTTTTACAAAAAAGCAATAAAAACGCGTTACCTCAATTACTAAACATGAAATTATTCACGTTGTATTATTCGTATTACCATTGGAATTGTTCAAAATACCGCAAGTTAGGCAGAGAATAACACTAGCAATGCGCATCTTTAAGCAGAGGCTCAACTAATGATAATCAGGTGTTCGGGTCAGCTCACGGATAATTTGACTAATCCTCAGCCATAAATTTAAAAAATTCGATAATTTTCGTATCAACTATTTACGCGGACAAACAAACCATTGCTTGTACATCGTCTTTCTAACTTGGACAGTCGCCAAAATGATAAAATCATCTGTAGTGATTACAAGGCTCATATCTCCCTGTGTGCTATGAAACATTGAGGAAACAACGTTAAGTGTATTCAACCGAGAAGGGAGGGATATGGGTTGTTTCTCATCCAATTATTCAGAGACCAGAGACCACCTACTGGCATTAAACTCCCAAAAGCTTTCGCCTTCGCCTGTCATAACACACCCGAGACTCCAAAGGTTTTCTAACAAAAAGATGTTCCTCTAAATCTAAGTACAAAATGTCCCAAGTACACTAATACTTTAAAACACAACTCCGAACATAACTTTAAGCAAGAACTTCCCAAATCAACTCGGGTCAAATCGACGACATCTGCTCGAGGAAGCAATTCTTTTCTTCGTCTACTCCGATACCATTGTCGTATCCTCGGCGTAAAAATCTTACGGCGAGTTCCCTCCTTTAGAAATCCCCTCCTCCGATGAACTCGAAAGGTCTTCGCCACCCGATGGAGACACCAAAGACGACGTCGAACTACTCGAATCAACATTATCACTTTCTCACTCCCTTTCCTATACAACTCTAATTAAGGAAGGTCTGAGGTCATATATAAATCCTTCAGTAGAATCATTTGCTCTTCTCAATATCACTCTACGTTTTCGCTTTCAATTCTTGTTTTCACTGATGTCAGTCACGACTTACGAGGAGTCTATTCAGTAGACATTTTTACGCTCTCACTGATGTCAGTCACAACTTAGGAGGAGTCTATTCAGTAGACATTTTTACGCTCGGGCAGGCACTTAGGCAAGAACTTCCCAAATAAACTCCGGATCGAACGACGGCATCCGTTCGAGCGAGCAATCCTCCATCTCCAACCCCGGCACCACCGTTGTACCCTCAACGAAAAAAACTTCAGGCGAATTCCCTCCCTTCCAAATCCCATCCTCCGATACACTCAAACCGCCATCGCCGCCCGACGCAGACACCAAAGACGACGTCGAACAACCCGAATCACCCTCCACCCCTCTCTCCGTCGAACAACCGGAATCACCCTCCACCCCTCTCTCCCTCCCATTCAAACACCCATTTTTCCTCCCACTCTTCCTCCCTTTCTCTCTCTTTATCTTCTGACAAATAGCCTGAATCTTCGCATCCACAGCACTATTCAACTCATCCAATTTCGCACAATCCCCAAACCCCAACTTCGTCGGATCCTTTAAATTGGGAAAATTCAATTTTGCATACTCACCGCGTAATTTATACGCGGCCCGATCGTAAGCATAGGCTGCTGCCTCAGCATTATCATAAGTTCCTAACCAAACTCTCACTCTGTTTTGTGGGAGTCTAATTTCAGCTACCCATTTCCCCCAATGCCTCTGTCTCACTCCTATGTACTGCTTTTTCTTCGAGTAGAAAACAGGGTTTTGAATTGGGTTTGTTATGGGAATTTGGGGAATTATGGAATTCGTTCTGTTTTGTTCGTAGAATTTTTGGAGTCTGTCTTTTTGTTGGAGATAAACTGAAGTTCCCAAGACTAATGGGTTGGTTATTTGATTGGTGGTGGGGATTGATTGAGGAAAATGAGAGAAGATCGAGTCCAACGCGTTGGTGCCGCCGGATAATATGACGTCCGATAGCGAATGTTGGACGTGGGTATTGCTGTTGAATTTGAATGGAATGGTGTTTTCTTGCATCCTTGCGGTTTTCTTGGAAAATTTCGAAGGAATCTGATTGTGCAGACAACTTAGAGACAGGGGAAAAGCAGAGGAAACCGGGGAAAACGGAGTAGGAAAAATGCGATGATTTGGGTTTCAAACAGTGGAACAGTGAAAGAGGCGAGGTTGGAATTTGTGGAAAATCAGGAAAAATAGAGAAGAAAAAGTGGAGGAATCAAGAATTGGGGAGGGATTGAGTTGAGAATTGTTTGGTATGGAGACGAGACGTGGAGGTTGAAAAGCAGAGGTTATGGGAAGAACAGAGTAACCAATGGAAAATGAGAAGCGTTAGATTTTCTGAGACTGGTTTTTTTTTTTTTTAGAGGAAAATGGGAATCAAGAATCTGAAATTTTCTTCTGGGTGTCTGATCTGACTGTCTGTATCGGTCTACTCTTTGGTGTATTTATAGCGCAGGGCAAAGGATTTTCCATGGACAAGAAGAGGCTTCACATCACAAAAAGGATACGTAGGTTAAATGGTTACTTCTTTTGTGAAATTTTGCCCACGATTATTTTATTTTAAAATCGGGTGTTCAAGTCCGCTTATGTGCACTTCGTCTAATTTTTGGAGACTATAAATACATCATCTATTAGCGGAAGTCCCACTTAAATATGGAGCAGACACTTTATATGAACTGGTCCCAAATGGGTTTGATGAAACCTGGAGGCTAAAAGGTTTCAAACATGCCTTAAGTTTCAGGCCAAACCACCAAGCCAACCCATTAGGATTTTTCCCACGGGTTTTTTAGTTATTTTCTCTTAATTTTTGTCAGATTCAAGTTAAATTTTTTCATTTAAGAAAATTACTTGTAGATTTATACATTCTGTCTAACTACTCCGCCTTTGTTGCACAAGTGATAAGATGTTCTTTTTATCGTGATTGAAGCCTTGGATGCGATTCTCACCGCAAAGGTTCTCAACACAAGATGTTGGGAAGGTGTTGGTGCCGTAGGAGCGCCCAATAATTTTTTCTTATTTTCCGTTTGTTTTCTCGAAGTAATTAAGCAACCTATTTGCAAGAACAATCTTATTTGCTCGTTACTACTAGTTTTCTAGTCTAGAAATAAAAACAAGTGAACCAAACAGGTCCTAATCATGATCAAGACTTGGTCCTCTTTGGAAGGGTGTTAATGTCAGCTAGCACAACAAAGTCATCGTACAAGGACACTCCTTAAAAACGAAGGGTATGAATTTCTACTGTACACATGTGGGGTTTTTGACATTTTGGTTGCGTGTGGACCCCTACATACAAACCCGGATCCTGAGTCCCAGCAGCTAGGCTCTCTTGCTGGAGATTGCAGCCCCTCAAAACGATTTCGTTTGGAGAATCACACGGTACATAACACGGGAGCCCCTCTCCCATCCAACACCTCAATTTCTCTCTCTCTCTCCCCCCCTCTCACCCAGCCTGTTCTCTCTCTCCCTCTCCCTCTCCTCTGCCCTCTTCGTTTTCTTCTCCAAGGATTAAAATACACTAATGGAGTACTCAATAATGAAAAATCATTCCCCTTATCTTTGATTTAATTTTGTCATCATGCAAAAGGATTTTGCTATGGAAATTCATTTCTGAATCAGTTCTTCATGAAAAAATGCTTATAACTAAGAACTTCATTTGAGAAGTGAAAAATTCGATTCTTGTAATTGTGAAAGGAGAGAGAACCCACCTATGTCAATGGAGTCTTGTGTTTCCTAATTGAATCCAGACAAATCTATTACTTAGATCTTCTTTCATTCCTCAGATCTTTAATTTGTCTTCCAATCAAATGTTTAATTTGATTACTCAGATTGTTCTGGTTCTTCTTTGATAATATTGTTGCTCATGAACCTCTTTGGAGATAGATGAAAAAAAAATCGTGGAGTTGAGGGGTGAGGAGGAAGAAGAAAAGTGGAGGAAGAAAAGTTAGAGAAGAACACGAAGAACTTGACAAAGGGGTTTTGGAGAGAGAGAGAGAGAGAGAGAGAGAGAGAGAGAAGAGAAGAGACTGGTGTGGGGTTGGGTCAGAAGGGCTCGCGTGCTCTGTATAGCGTGATCCTTAAATTGCCCCAAAACACTCTCAAAGTGGAAGAAGAAAAGTAGAGGAAGAAAAGTTGGAGAAGAACACGAAGAAAATGACAAGGGGTGTTGGATAGGGCTGCTCAAAAAATCCGGTGAACCGTGAAACCTGTCCGGACCGAACCGATCCGTACCTTTTGGATTTTGTCCGTGGATTAATGGTCCGGACACGGATTGAAAAATTAGAAAACCGTGACTCGTGGTTCGGTCTACGGATTTTCATTACAAAACCGTGGATTAATCGAACCGAACCGTGAGATATTTATTTTATATAAATAATATATATAAATATATATGTGTATTTGTATAGTAATAAATTGTTAGTAATGTTAACACTTTTTTCTACTAATTTTAATATTTTATCTTAACAATGGGATATAATGTAGATGTACATAAAATATAAGGAGTAAATTATAGTGTTTTCATATAAATAATGGGTAACCTAGTTGAGTTTCACTAGTTCATTTCTTTTCCATTTTTTTTATGTTATGTACTATAATAAGACAATCCTACTAGTGTTTAGATTCTTTTGAATCTGATTTTTGAAATAAGTTTTTGGTAGTTTATGTAACAATTTTTTTTTGGTGGTGTTAAACTTAGTTTTGAATGTAACATTCTTCATTTTTAGTGTGGGATATATGCTTGAGTTTTATTTTTGCTAAAATCCGTGGATAAAACCGTAACCGATCCTCGAGTCACGGATCGGATTTTATTTTGTAAAAACCGAACCGTAGGACTTTTGGTCCGGACACAGATTTCATTTTGTAAAAACCGTGACTAGCGGTTCGGTCCTCGGATTCCTAAAAATCCAAACCGAACCGGACCACGAGCAGCCCTAGTGTTGGAGAGAGAGGGAAGAGACTGCTGTGGGGCTGGGTCAGAAGGGCTCACGTGCTCTGTATAGCGTAATCTTCGAAGGGCCAAGCTACTTGCAATCACAAATTTCTTATACGTAACCTGTTCTAAAATTAATCACTTTCGGACAAAAATGCCCTTAAAAAATTTGACAAAAATACCCTTACTTTTATTACATGTAACCACATCCATATAATGACACCATCTTCCTCATCCATCATCTTCCTCATCTGTTTACCTAGGTACCAGGTAGTACCCCCACCATAGCCGATTAACACGAGGAGCTCCCACCTCCACAACCCACCCCTAATACCTGAATTACATTACTCCAAAGGGGTGCATTAACAAGACCAGTTAGGCTATGTTCGTCTCCATCACCATCCCAGCCGATTTGAAGAAGATGTTTTCTCCTGTTCTGCTGAACACCACCACCACCACTCAACACCACACCCACCACCACCACTATATATCCGAAATTTTCAAAAAAAATCTCCGACATAGTCGGATACACATTTCTGAAAAATCGATAATTTCAGATTTTAAAACTCGAAAATGTTTACAAATTTCAAATTCTAATATCTGAACTCTTTATAATGCACCTTCAAGATGCGTCATGTATTTTTTTTTTGTTAAAAACGCAAATTCTGATGTTAAAAACAAAAAACGCAAATTCCGAATGCGTCATGCTCCATATAACGCATTCATGAAATGCGTGATGGAATTGGGTTTGTCGGTAAAGAAATGCGAGTTCCCTACGAATGAATCTGGGTTTCGTCCGCTTCTGTTTGCCGGAGTAATTCCCAATCGAGATGATTTCGACAATAATGAGGAGGAATATTGCACGTGTTGCCCATTCGCACTTGAAACTTCAAAAATACATGTCGATTTCATACTAAAACTCCGAAAATGGACCCAACAGTTAGGCTATGTGGGAATTCGAAGATGGAGATGGACATCTTTTTCAAATTCGCCCCTGCGTTGCCCATTCATGCTTCAAACTTCGAAAATACATGTCGATTTCAGATTTCAACAGTCAAAAATTTCCTACAATTTCGGATTTTGATACCTGGATGGGAGTTTTACGAGAAAAAAAAAACCATGACGATTTCAGATTTTAATACTCGAAAATCAGAAATTTGGTGGTGTGCTGGCGGAGGTTATTGCTCGTTTGGTCTTGGGGAGGTGGTGGTGTGTCGTTCTGTAACTCTGGTGGTCCAAGGAAGAGAAGAAGAAGAAGAGGAGAAGAAGAGGGAGAAACAGAGACGGGGAGAAAGAGAAGGGGGATGGGGATGGGGAGAGTCGACGTCGTTTGGGAGAAAATAATGGTTGGGGTCAGGGAAGGGTATTTTTGGAAGTTTAGGGATATTTGTTAGGTTGCACACAGAAAATTGTCTTAAGATTTGTGGGTTAGGTTTAGAACAGGCTAGGCTTAACAAATTTGTGGTTGCAAATAGTTTGACCCTCCTCAAATTGCCCCAAAATGCTCTCAAAATGACGTTGTTTTGAGGGATTGCAATCTCCAGCAAGAAAGCCTCGCTGCAAGGACTCGGAGTGGTACAAACCCTGTAAAAAGAGAAATTTTTCAGTGCTGGGTGGGTACCACATGGTGCTCGCTCGGCACATCCGAGCCGTCCGATGCGATTTTGGACGGCTTGGATTTGGAGAGAAAGAGGAAGGGTGAGAGGAGAGAGAAGGTTTCAATTTGAGCCGTCCAAATGTGCATCGGACGGCTAGAAAGTGCCGAGCAGGCACCATGTGGGATATACCCGCTCAGCACTGAAAAATTTCTCCTGTAAAAAGAATGCTCCTTTTTCTTTTCTTTTTTTGAACAGAAAAAATGCTAATTTTTCAGTAAATTCATTATTTTTAAGCTTAAAAATTATAAATAAGTACAGTATTTATTTTTTAAGAATTCTTAGCGGAACACAATCTAAGAGCCAACTTTCTTTACCAATTACCAACAGCCCAATTTCATTAAGATCCGTTAGCCGAAGACTCTTAAACGAACCAAGCTAAGTAATGGATAGGTTTTCAAATTGGCTAAAAGTACTGAAGTGCTTTTCTCATCACTAAAATGAGTTTTTTTTTTCCTTCACAACTTACTAGCTAATAAAACTTTTAGCACTTTTGGAAAACTACCTCTAAGTTTGAGCTCGTATTCGTTGGTTAAAAACTTATTCAAGATTGATTTACTAACTAAACAGACTCACAAGCACCCGATATTGCCAAATAGGGTGCGCTAAGTTCTTAGTGTAAGTTAATCTCATTGTTAATTTGGTTGTTTTTACTTACTTTTGCTCGTAGGATATTTTAGTTCCGTTTTGTAAGAAAATCGTTCAACACAGGAGTTATAAAGCCCAAAGCTTGTCAAAGAGAATCAAGGCTCAAAGATGATCAAGGACGAAGTCACCGGAACCCCAAAGCATAAAGCCGAAAAGACCCGAAGGAGACCCGATAGCTCGAAAAGGCAAGCCAAGGATCGAAGAGGCAGGGCTACTCCTAAAGATGCTCGGTATTGGTACCGAATGGACTAAATTAGGAGCCAGTAGCAGCTCAGATCGGTAGACATTAACCCTCGGTATCGGTACCGAGTTGCCCAGCGATAGTAGTTAACAATTCAGTACCGGTACTAATAAATGCGAGGTATCGATATCGAAGGCCTTTGGGAGCAGATTTTTGGAGCATCTTGAGAATATTCTGTGCGCAAATCTTGGGGACTATAAATACCCGCGATGTCACATTGTACATATAAATTTTGTATTGTGTTAGGAACATGTGTGAAAAGTTGAGTCCCACATCGGATAAATAAAAAAAGGGTTGGACCTTAATATACAAATTGGATGGCTCACCACTTACAAGGTTTAGCCTTTTAAGTGGATATGGGTCATTCAATGTATATTGGGTCCAGGTGATGTGGTGTGGACTCCGTGGATACTCTCCAACGGATTGGGTCTTGGCACGCATGCGGAAGACCTCAGACGGATCAGACTCCCAACAAGTGATATCAGAGTTGATGGCTGACGATCTTTGGGCGGACTCAAATCGATTTGGTGGACTTGCACGGAGACTCTCGATGGAGCGAGAAAAATTCAAGGTGGCTCTCGATGTAGCAAGGATGCAGGCGGAATTCTGCACGGAGGCTCTCGATGGAGTAAACGGGTTGGTTCTCGATCGATGGAGTAAACGGGTTGGTTCTCGATCGATGGAGTGGGTGCGATGAAGTCTGGGGTTAAATTGGTGTTGGAGAGTAAAAAGATTATGGATCAAGGGGGAGTCAAGTGGATCAAATCGAGGGGGAGCTAAGGCCCAATGCATGGTTCACACATGAGGGGGAGATTGTTAGGAACATGTGTAAAATGTTGAGTCCCACATCGGATAAATAGAAAATTGACTGGATCTTAATATACAATTAGATAGGCTCATCACTTACAAGGCTTAGCCTTTTAAGTAGATATGAGTCATTCAATGTATAACGGGTTCAAGCGACGTGGTGTGAACTCTGCGAACACTCCCAACGGATTGGGCCTACGCGTACAAGGGAAAGATCTCAAGTGGATCAGACTCCCAATGGATTGGGCATTTTTTTGAGATCTAAACTAGATTTTGAATTACTTTTGGAATGTTCTTAGTATACTTCATTTCCAGCACTTAATATTTAATTTCATGCTTAAGTAATTAGTTTTTGCTATTATCCCCTTCATTAAAATTGTAGATAATCTTCCCATCTATCATATTATGATTATTATCTAGTTTATTTCAAGTGTTGCTATTTCAATATGTTAAGTAGGTTTTTGCTTACTTTTATCTCTCTAGATATGAGTGAGTAGTTTTCTGAGGTTAGGTCATGGGGTGATTAGCACTTCATGGCTCGAGTAAAATTGCGTTTTTTGCCATAAAATTTGAATCTTTGGTTCGAAAATCGATGTGTAGTTCGGGTTTGTTTATCAAATTGCTAAAATGTTAACCTCTTTGATCATGTGTAGGTAAGAGCGTAGCCTACTTGAAAAACATGATGCTTGGAGCTCTGTCGTTCGAGGTGTTTGTTAAATAAATTTTAGAGCTAGCTTGGTAATCGAACCATTTTATCTTCCGGGTTAAGAACCTTAGGTGAGTATCTTAAACCGCGCGTGCAATCGGGTGAGAAATGTAATTTGACTTGAGTCGTGGGTGTTAGTAATTCCTAGACCTAACCTACTTTTTATTCTAGTTAATTCGCCGTTTAATTTAACCTTTTTATTTTCACCGCATCAAGTAAAACACAGTTGGCTGTCTAAAAGCCGAAAACCCGTGCTTACTTTTACAAATCCAATCAAGCCGTATTAATTATTCCTGTGATACGATTCCGGTCTTTCAGATTATTATGCTTCAAATGACGTATTTACCCTATGCTTGGGGTGATCATATTTCGATATATCGACGGACGAAGCACAGACCGAGCTTGAACATGAACATTTCAAGCTCGTTAAAATTTTAAACCAAGCTCGAATAAGCTACAATTCTGCTCGTTTGACTCTATCTGTGAAAGTATGATTGATATGACAAGGTTGGGCAGAGAATTATAAGTTTTTTACGTAACTTAGCTTTTTCTTGATGTAACAACATGCTTTTTGATAATTGGGTTCGAAATCTTGTATTCCTTTTGAGTACTGAATGGTGGCGATTGAGTTTCCTGAACAAATGGCTTAGCTTGGAGCAAAGAATTCAAAAGAAACCTAAAAAGTGGGCACGATAAGTTTAAACAAAAGCAGTACCCAACACAAACACGTAATAATAAAAATTTGCTGACCACAGAGTACCATGTGATGTACCGTTACGAAAACGATAGATTAATAGGGGTATCTTTCATTTACAATGTACTTATCAATATCATAGTGTCGACACATCACGTGATACTCAATCATAGTCACTTAATCATCACATTATTATCGTAACCCAAATTACAAATAGATAAACATGTTTGCAAAATGCAAAGAAGGCATTACATCCCATATGACAAGCAACTAAATTTCAAAAGCTCAACCTAACGGGACACAGCCGTAGGTGCTTAATTTCTATATATCGTTGACTAGTTCGAATGGCCGAACTCTGCTTGTCAGCTCTGGTTTGCAGTATGGGCTTTGTCTTGATGATAGAGATTACGTATTCCTACTTTGCAATTGTCTCTATCCTATTAGTTTCGGGTTGTGCATTAGTTTTCTTGTCTCTGTATTTCAGGTGAATTCCTTTGTAAGTGCCGTTGGACTTAGTAAAACGATATGATTGCGATCGACTAGTCAAAAAATAAAAAAGATTACCTAACGGGACACTGGACACTGATGGATTTATGTGTAGCGTGTTTGGTTGCTTAGAATCTTAGATTGCCATTTTTAGCCAATATTGCAGATGACTAGCCACAACCTAACCTAAAGCTCTTTCATTGGACTCCATTGAATTGATAATAAGTGAAGAAACCACATCACTATAGTATAATGTCCAAAATTCAACACCATTTCTCACACCCATTTTCCGTGTTGGATAATGATATATATTTCGGTGCGTGTTTAATTTGGTGAGCATCTCATCCGGAAGAAATCTTCAAATCAAGGGCCTGTTTGGCAGTGGAGAGCGAGGGGGAGAAGGGGGGGAGTGGGAAAAGAAAGGGATGGGGAGAAGGGACCCGACGTTTGGTAGTGGGAGGGAGGGAGAGAGAGAGAGAGCGGGCTAATCCCCCTTCAAGGGTCTTCACCCCATCCTTAGCTAATTTGGGTGGGGAAAAAGACCGAATTAGCCCTCCAAACCCCTCCAATCTTTTTGTTTTCTCAGGCTCCGTTCCAGAAACCTTCTTAAAAAATAAGCAGCTTATTTCACATTTTCAAACTAAAAAATAATGTAAACGAAAAATAATTTTTTTATTTTTTATTTTGTACTGTATTAAAGATCTTGATGAAATCTATTAAACAAGATCCATAGTGGTAGGAAAATTATTTGCGTAAACACATTATTTTTGAGCTTGAAATTGCCTTCTTAAAAAATAAGCAACTTATTTGCGTTCCGGAACGGAGCCTCACTACCATGATTTTAATGTGGGCAATCGAGTAACTTCTGACATTATCTATCAACTCTTATCCACCTATATCAGCCACCACTTATTAAATCATGTAGTATAAGATATTTCCCTCCTTAACTAATCCCCTATATCATATTAACCTTTTATTCCCTTCTTCTTTATCCACCCAAAACCTTTTATCCCGCCAAACCAACCGTAAACTTATTAAAGACGGGAATAACCAAAACATTGTCTATCTAAAACCAAGTTAGCTAAAACAAAGAAGAAGGAGAAGAAGAAAGATTTAGTAGCTTATGTACTACTTTTTTGGTTGCGTGCATCTCAGACGTACTAATCCCTACGACCGCTCTCACAATCGTTTGATCACATGCTTACGCATAGATATATGAGTTGGCCCCATGAGATGCTAGCGATAAGAATCGAACCTAAATCCTTAAGAGGAAACAAACCGTTAAGTCTCGGGCCAAGACCACTATCCCTCCCCCGGGGTTTTAGTTGATTATGTTACTTTGATACTGATATTTGATTTCCGGTCAAAGTTAATACGCCTTATGAAAAAAGGACAAGATTTTATTGAAATCTAGGTGCATGCATAAGGACCAAATTCTGTAGTCTTAATTATATTGGCAATTTCGTATGACAAAACACATATTTTATATCGAGTTTTAATTTTATTATTTTGTATAAGCTAGTGAGTCCTGTATAGGATTAGAGTGAAATGAATCATTATTATTTGTAATCGAGAGTGAGCATTTTAGATAAAATAAGAGGTCGACTATTGCGAAGACGGATGGATGGATGGATGGATCAAACCGAATATCAATCGGCACCTTTTGTTCGTTTAAATAATAAGTGGCTTTCCCGCCAAAAAAATTGTTCTTATTCAAATTTTTTTTCGTATCACGTGGTTTATCATCATTTTTTGGAGATTATTGCATCCTCATGACAAGAGGAATCTAAAAAGTAAAAAATTTTGGTCGAAATCCAATTTTTTTTGAATTTTGACGAAAATTGGCGGGAAAGCCACTTATTTCGTCTTTATTCAAAAAAATTTGGATTTCGACCAAAATTTTTTACTTTTTAGATTCCTCTTGTCATGAGGATGCAATAACCCCCCAAAAAATGATGATAAGCCAAGTGATACGAAAAAAATTTGAATAAGAACAAAAAAATTTTGGCGGGAAAGCCAAATTGATTATTTGGCCGAACACCACCTAACATACTCTTAACACAACTCGCACACTAATCACGTTGTAAGCTTACTGGAGTCAAGCTATCCAACTAAAATATTGGTTCAATTAATGCGACGTCACTACAAAGCCCTATAATCAGAGGCAGAGCTATGTTGGGGTCTTCCGTCCCAGATCCCTAAGCATCCGAGTTTTAAAATTTTATTTTGTATATATCTGATTTTAAATATTATTGATAATTATTTGTGTATAGCTACTTATAATCTCAATAATTGTTGTTCGATTTAATAAAAAAATCAGTTACTGTTCATCCTCATTTCTCAATTTCTTTAGTAAATAAAAAATAAGCACGTGAGAGTTGATGTAGCCTAAAGAATCATTTTAATGTATAAATATAATGAATTAGCAAGCAAAAACCTTATGATATAATAAGTATTGTGATACGTTTCAATAAAAAAAATATATGTCTATTAGGCCGGTCCCACCGGAGTTAAAATTCAGACTCCGCCACTACCCATAATACTGTTTTCTTTTATGTTGGCGCATGTAAGAATATTAATATAATCAAGGAGTTGGTCTAGTGATAGCATGCCAAAAAAGAACTTACCTACTCATTCTCATGCTCGAATATTCTACTTCTAACCACCAACAGAGGCCCTTCTAGATTAATGAAAATTTGAGCGCTCGTTAATGTCAGGATCTTCAAAGTAGTCGAGATGTGAGTTTACTAGGGCGATCAAACACCTAATTATATAGAGAAAAGTATCAAATAAATAAATCTCGACAAAACATTTAGAGCCTAATTTGGCGAACGGGGATAGTGCTGTGAGAATGATGCTCAGCATCCAAACCCTCTGTTCAACAATTCAACGGTTCAGATCATCTTGACACCGCGTGCCATCCTATATGATTGGTGATTTGAACAATGGATGACATGAAAAAAGCTGTATTTTGGCAGCATTAGACTTTTTGAAAAAGTTTTTGGTCCAGCCGACATTACCAAACTGTGGTCCCATCTCGACACGTGTTGCCTTATAACTCGATCAAAATGTCGGCTTTCTTTATCAATATCTCTCGTGATTTCTCTTTCAACGTGTCCCTTTGGGCTTTTAGTACCATCAACTCCGTCGGAAAAGTAGATTTCCGATCGATTTCTCGTGATTTCTGCTTTGTTTGGATTGATATTTGAAAAGTTTTTTGTAGGGGGTATTTTTTAAAAAATTCTTTTTAAATTGTAAAGAGAACAAAGCTCATTTTCGGAAGAAAGTCATCCTACGACGTCGTGTTTGATGATCTTTGAATTTGGACGAGAAATTATGCAATAGTTCAGAAGTACCGCCACGTAGTATTTCGGAATTCGGACCACTTTATAATTACACATTTCCAGACTATTGAATAATTACTCTCCGGAAGACACAGTGGCTTACAAATTACAACTACAAATTCTCTCGGATAAAATAAAATAAAAAAACTACGAATTCTCATCTCAAGATGATATAATGGTGACTTTTATACACCTTTTCATCAGTAGTGTAGTAGGGAGTACTAAAAAACGGGAGTGCATATATTATACCCTGTCAACTCTGTCATGCATGAAGTATTGTCGACACTGATACGTTGGTGATCATATTTGAGTCCCTAAGCCTCGTTAGAGCATCCACAATGTAATAATCAAAATCAAAAGGTTGTTAAAGTTAGTAATGTTTGTTCAAAGAAGTACTTACATTGTAATAATCAAACTTAGCAACCTCTTAGCAACTCATCAAATTTGCCAATAATCAAATCTTATGGTTCCCACATTTTTTCAATCAAGTACACCCATTATTACATTATAACCTTCTCTCTCTCTCTCTCAACAATATTTCCAAAAAATTATTTTTAAAAACTACTTTTTTTCCAGAAACTTTTCAAAAAACAGTATTTAAAGCAAACTTTTTTTTTTTTTTTGAAAAAAGTGCTTTTACACAAAAACATTCTTTAAAAAAAAAAAACACTTTCTAACAGTTTTTCCAAAAAACTGTTTTCTTTTTGAAAAATATATTTTCAAAAAAACTACGAATTCTCATCTCAAGATGATATAATGGTGACTTTTATACACCTTTTCATCAGTAGTGTAGTACGGAGTACTGAAAAACGGGAGTGCATATATTATACCCTGTCAACTCTGTCATGCATGAAGTATTGTCGACACTGATACGTTGGTGATCATATTTGAGTCCCTAAGCCTCGTTAGACTCAACGGAAGTGTTAAGTGTACCATATTTTGGGTATCACATTATGCGTCATTATTGTATTGGTACGTAAAATGTGTCGCATTTGTGATAAAACAAAGCACATTATACGAACGCAATGATGACGTCTCACATGCATGATACCCACAATGTGGTACTCAGACATGGTTGCCATAGAACCAAAAGGGGCTAGCTTAGTTTGCCAGAATTTTTGTATCTCGCTAGGAGGTTAAGATTTCAAATCTCCTCACCTGCGTGTGAGTGTTCTTTCCTTAGAAGAGTTTTTCCTTTTCTTCTTTTATTTTTACCCCATAATGGGCTTATTTATTGTATCGGCTGAGTTGTCGGGGTTAGTCATCTCGTGGACCATCACAATTGATGTAGTGTCTCAGGTTTATATTTTGTACTTCATATATGATGTAAATGACATTTTCTATTAATTCACAAAAAAAAAAAAAAAAACCGTGCATCTATAGCAGGCCGAAGGTAAAGTCTCATCATGTGTGGATACGTAGCCCTATTCGGTTTGGATTTTGAGAGAGTTTTTCTAGAGTAATGAGTGGTAAGAGGCATATAAAAAAAATTATTGAAAATTGTGCACAGAAATTTTAAAACCCAAAATAAACAAGACTCGAACATATAGGCCTTTGTCTAACCAGATCTTTAAGGTGACTCGCATACCTGGCTCTCCTATTATTCAGTGCTCTTGGATATTTTCGAGCTATTGGATATTTTTAGGCAAGTACGTACGTACGTAAAGAGTAGCATTATTGGATTTATATTCAAGTGAAGTCATGAGCTTGAGAATGCAATGCATCTAAAAATATGGGAATTGGTATATACCACAAAAAATAATGGAAAATTTGGGGAGTTATGATATTTATTCGAGTGGATTTATTCAAAAAATATCGGAATTGGTACCGCAAGAAATTAGCTCCGGTGTAGAGCCGCATTATTGGATTTATTCAAGTGGAGTTATGAGCTTGAAGATAGTGCAATGCATCTAAAAATATCGGAATTGGTATCTCTGAAAATCATTTTTAAAACGGCTACTGAACCAGTTGTGTAATTAGACGGACACGGTACGTCATAAATTGTACTACTTATTATCAATAAAGTTCTTAGTCTTTCCAAAAGAAAACCATGGACGGAGGTATTATGAAGCAACAAAGCAGTGCATGGCCTCACCGAAAAAAGGCATATCCATAGTATTGCTTGTAGTTTCATTTTAAATATTATTAAAGAGAAAATGGTAGAGTTTTATGTATTACGAAATTTTGGTAATTATATGAATCAAATTTACTGTCAATACATCAAGTTCTGTTCAGTTCGATCAATATGCGTACATGATGGTTTAACTATTGCATTATGATACCACGTACATGTTGCATGTTGACATGTAATATCAGGAATATCTCAAGTTTTAAAGTTTAATTTGTCAAGAACAATAGGTAAATATATACCCTGTATTGAAGAACCAAATTTAATCTTCAAAAATCGTCTTGCGGAGAATTCTCTCTCAATATTCTTAATCCCTTCCTCTAGAGTTCAAATCTTAACTCCACCCCTGCCTTATGACAAACAAACTGACAGGCACGACTCTTGAGATGTCAGAATTTTGTTACGTACGAAAAATTATCTCAAAGGCCAACTTATTATCATCTCATCTCATGTCATGCCATTCCCACTTTCGAGGGACGTAAGAAAAACACCATCCTTTTTTCTTTTCTTTTTTTAATCTACCACCATCACCCTATGAAACTATTGATACTCTTCTGCTTCTCATTGTTCTCACTGGCCAAATGTTATTCCTCTGACCTCATCGACCATGCAGGAAGTTAACATGGAGTACTTAGGGGGGGGGGTCAAAATAGCTTTTGACGAATTCTTTTCTCCCATGTTGGACTTAAAATCAACTTAATTTATTGCTCCCCAAACAACTATATATAAGCACTTTTAATGAGAATTATTAGAAAAATGGAGACCAGTTGACTTTTTATGCCGACTCACAAAACCGACGGTATGATTTGATTGAGACTAGGAAGGATCCAGGTGTCAAAACATCAAGGGCATTATGGTCGTAAAAACTAGTATAATGCAACAAGTTGTTTTCAGGTGTCCAAATGGCACGTAACATTACAATTGTTTATGAGTCCATGATTCCTTCCGGGGGCCCATTTCTGTTAACCAATAATTTATGGATAATTTTTTATTATTTAAAAACGTCAAATTATTCCCTCTAACTTATAAGTTGTAGATGGTATATGGGTGGGTGAAAGAAAAAAATATAGGAAAAAGATAGAGAAAAAAATGAAGAGGAAGAAGAAATCGTGAGTTAGTGTAAACAATATGACAAAATACTTGTAGTCCAAACTTTTTTAATGGAAATGCCCCGTAATAATATCCTCATGATGTGTATTTAGAAGCATTACTATATGGATGCAATTCTTAATGAGATAAACTCAACTCTCCGACCCAACTCACGCGTATCTCTACTAATCTCAGGGTCCAATTCTATCGACCGCTTACGGAGAGCCCGATTAAAATCGGGGCAAAGTTTCGTATGCACTGATCTCAAGGAAACTAATAGCACCTGTGAATTGAGATGTTTCAAACCTGGTCCTTAGGAGGGAGCAAACTCTTTGGGATTAATTTGTTTGGATGCAATTCTTCTCTGTTCCCTCAACCTTGCTTTCGGGTTCAAGATAGGACTTTGTAAAACCTGCCTCAATGGACAATGATCATAATACTTAATTTATTTTTTTTCAGAGCGTCGATAGTATCAATTATGTCAAAATCATGTTGATCAAATATCATTACATGCGCATTTGAGCTGACTTAATGTTGTGTTGACATTCTTTCTCGCCGAACTTGATTATCTCTCTATAGGAGCTCTCTCTCCTCTCTCTCTCTCTGTCTACTACATCAGTTAGGGTTTTTTTAGGGGGGTGCAAGCCACCCCCTTCACCACACAGCCTGTCAAACCAAACCCTGCTAGATCCTTCTTTTCTCGCCTCCACCCTTTTCCCTCTGCCTCCCCCCTCTGCTATGCCCTCTCTCCACCTCCTTTCCGCCACTGCCACCGTCTCCTTCCCGATGCCGCCGCCTCCTCTCTGCCTCCCCCTAGTTCGATTTGGGCTAAATCTGGTCATATGATGAAGTTGGGCGTTGTTCGGCTCCCTCCGGTGAATAAGTTTCCAGATAACGAGTAGGCGTTTTCCGCCGACTGCTGCAAAACGAGGGTTCTTTGCCGGTTGGTTTTCCCAATCCAGCATCTGTACTGGTTTGATTTTTTCAGATCCGGTGGGTGTGGTAGGTGGGCGAATAAGAATATGAGTTATTTTCTGTTTTGTTTGTGTTTGTATTTCGGTTTTCATCGACGGGAGCTGGTTTCACGGCCATGTTGCCATCCAGATTTCATATGTGCTTTCTCGGGTTTGAGCTGGGGGTCCATTTGGGATTCTCTACTATCTGGATCTAGATTGGCTCTCATCTGGCCTTCGTCGGTCTTGCTTCGGCCTATGTCGATATCTTGGTAGTTTTTGTTCATTCTTGTATCTGTTGATGAAATCTGTAATGCCTTCGGACTTTGACGTAATCAAAAAAAAAAAAATTCAATACATGCATGATCTCCGCACATTTATTTTAAGATAACTGAATTCTGATGAATTATATTAAATGAAATTCATCAACCGACATTATAGTAACTTTTATGATAGTTGGTGTTCCCGACAAATTCTAAAAGATAGAACAATCTTTATCGTTGTAGTGCTCTTGAAAATGGCCTCGACAATGCGGTTCAATTTCTTAACTTCTAGGGACCAAAAAGGATCTGTGGATTATGGAACCAATCGAAAATGAATGGAAGTGCTCCCAAAGGCAAAAATTGTGCATTCTTGCATGGTTCAAAAGTTAAAAGTTCGCAAATATATATTTTTTAAATTTGGAAATAAAACAACACGTCCTTAAATCCATCGTCATTTTCGCTGAAGATGTGTCGATACAGGCTGAGATCAGCAATGATTGATTCCACGGATAAGTACTCGCTTAATGTATATCGCTGTGGCCAAAAAAAAAAAAAAAAAAATTGTTTGCATTCAAGTCTTTATAGATGCTTATGGTAAGACTAAACATACTCTTTCGTGTCCGTATCATGCGGTAGAACTTTACCTTCGGCCTTTGACCATAGACATTTTTATTTTTTTTGAATGAGGGACATAAGGGTAATTCCACTCACTCAAACACCTAGGCAATTGCTGACTAGGTGGAGTGTGAGTGGATCTTATAAACACACACACACAACCCAAACCTTCGATGTGGGATTACCACACTGAAAGCCAGCCCATCGACACAGGCCCACAGAGTCTCACCTGCACTGGGTACTGGTACAATGTCAGGGCCCTGGGGGCCTATGCCGAGGCCTGTCCAACCGCGTACAAGCACGGCTCGAGTGAGAAAATGTCCGGATTTTTTTGAATGAGGGACATAAGGGTAATTCCACTCATAGGTTCCCGTGCAGATGACTTTGTCGTAATGAGAGTAATACTCCCCAGTAATTATGTGGAGTAACCTATTTGTATACCGTATACGTGTTTTTTTCAACACAGAAGGAGTAAACAGAGAGGTAGAGAGAAGAACACCAATAATAAAAGCATGCCAATTTGAATCTCGAGAAATAAACACAATGGGAAACAACCACAATAGGAGCTTTCTGTTTCGTGTAAGAAAGTGTTCGATCCAAACCTTCTAACTTCGTATAGGAGCTTTCCATTACGTGTTAAAAAATACTCGATCTAAGCCCTTTAGCTTCGTAAAGTGTTCGTGTCATCTTTCGCCCTAGACAATGCGAGCCTTTCCACATTTCTTAATGGTGGGCCAAGACAATATTATCCTATGAAATTATTGGAGATTGTCTTATCTGTCAAAGCCTCCATGTCCTCCCCACATTATTGGATTGGCAGGGCACGTAGGTGTCAAAATAGCGTTTTTTGTCAAAATAGCGTTGATTTCATTTCATTTCGATGTGATGTGATGTCATGTCCCAATTGGAGAGTACTAGTAGAATTGATGGAAAAGAAATTTCGGACAAGGTTATCGGGTTCAATCTCCTCTATCTCGAAAATTTTTGTACTTCTCTACCGGGGAATTTTTTGGCCATTGGATTGCGTGATTTTTTTTATGTTATAAATTTAACGGCCGGAAAACCCTTCGATATAGAGACACAAAATTTTGACACCAAGGATCTTGCCTCAAGGCGATCCGTTTCACATATGAACCCAACTATGGGTACATCCTTTGGAGTTTGGTGCACACCGTTTCACAAATTGATCACATCAATGGGTGCACCATTTGGTTATCCGTTTCACAAATTCGTGTCATTCAGATGAAGCTTAAGCTTCATTTAGGCCAATGTGCATGGTTGGAAAGCATACCTAAAAAAAAAGAAGAAAATTGATCGATTACGATTAAATGGGTGGAATTCTGAAATAGGTCACATACAATGTGCGGTACACCAAAGGTATTTCATGTACTACCCGTAGTTTTTTTTTGTTTTGTTCACATATTGCTTCCAACCATGCATATTGGAAGCTTAAGCTCCATCTGAATAGATTTGAATTTGAATTTCAATATTCAAATCGAAGCAACTGTAAGGTTTAACGAAAAGAAAAAAAGACAACAAGTTGTATTGGTATCGTCGTATCATACTTCTTACGTTGGGAGATGCTATGGTATCCTCCCTCTTGTCCAGGGATATCGTATCCCTCTATAACATAACCACTCGAAGACATAATATGTTACCACAGAACAACACAACATTTTACCACTCGAAGACATGACATTTTGGGTTTGGTTGGACCTCCTTATCTGTAACACCCGTTCCGAGCAAGCACGTGCATTGCATATGACATTTAACTTTATGTTGCATAGGTCATGCTATTTGATTCATGTGTGGTGTTATCATCCGCATATTATTTATTAATTGATTAGCAATACATGATTTAATTTGAGGGGTTAATTAAGTTAATTAAAAGGGATTAACTTGGTAGGTGGAATGAACGGTAAAGATGAGACATGGCTCATTTGAACCCATACACCCAACCACATGGGATAACTCTTCCCTAATTAACCTTCTACGGTGTTCTACACCGTTCCACTCCTCCACCGGTTAGTGTAAAACGTAGAGAGAGAGAGAGAGAGAGAGAGAGAGAAGAAGAAGAAGAAGAAGGAGGAGGAGAAGAAGAAGAAGAAGAAGAAGAAGAAGAAGAAGAAGAAGAAGGGGAAGAATTGGGGAACTAATTGAAGGTAAACCCTAGATTATACCTAATTTATGTTTTGGGTGTTGATCAAACATGTATATACCTGTATATTCATGTAGTTTAAACCCTAATTAGATCATAGGAGAATGGATTTTATCCTGGCAAATTCGTTTGGCTTAAGGGCATATCAATTAGAGCTTTACATGAGTGAATCTGTCAGATTCTTAATGGATTTTTTTCACAGACTTGGGGACCTTGCAATTTTCTGATATTTTTACTGGAGTTGGGTATACATGTCTAGTTTATTGTGTAAAATTTTCAGAATTTATCTCAAAGAGGGAAAAAAGTTAAAAATCGTGCACCGAACTGCTGTTGTGAACTCACAGTGCTGACAGCACCGACTAAGTTGGAAAAACAATCATATCTCCTAGCTCGAGACTCGAAAACACATTCCGCTTGCTTTGCTGAAAACTAGACACGTAGAGCTTTCCAACGATGTAACCCGTGCATTGTGGTTATGCTTGAGCAATAACAGATTTGCTGTTGAAGTTGACCCAAAATCTGTCTCTGTTCCAGTCTTAAAATTACGTTAAGTTATGATCGCGAGGCCGTAGTAAGGTTACCCGAACTCCGTTTTTGATGAATGACCTGTCGATTCGAAGAGGAAGAAGTGTACTTTTCAACTGTTTAAGTGAAATTCTTAGAATTCATGATTATGCATTGGATATGGTCAGAACTGTACACGTTGGTCATGAATTAAGCCTTATTCTTGAAAATTTTCGTATCAAATCTCAGTGAATCATTTTTTGAGCATTGAAGCACATCATTCATCATTTTTATTGCATTGGTTTCATTCATTATCATATTAGGGATGGAGATTAAAAAAAAGAGAGCATATGCTAGACTTATTGTCGCATTTTACTTGCATTTTAATATGAATTGGAGTATGAATTATTCTAAGTGTAGTGTCATTCATATTTTAGGATCGGGGGACGAGTCTCCACCTCAAGGTTGAGAAGGAGGCTTTTCGCTTTTGTCTTTTGGCTCTCTAAGGTGAGTGTGCTGTTTCATTGAAGTGGTTAGTTAAAAATAAACTTGTACTTTTCTGCGAATGTTGGAAATTTTCGATGGTTGTGGATATGGATCAAGTTGCTTGAAACATGTTTTTATTTCAAGAGCATGCCATAGTTGAATTGCTGGTTGGATTTGCTTTCTTCTTGATGTACACAAGAAGGGTATAAATTGTCTGTTTGCTGTACACAAACAGGGTATAAATTGTTGAAAGTACCCTGTTCACAGGGTCACGGTACCGTCATAACTCCTGGTTGCGAGGGAAGCAACCCTATGGCTTCTTGGAATATTGTTGCTTATTTACTTGTTGTGAAAAATAGTATGTTTCTCGCAAGTGTGATTGGAAGCTTTACTTGATCCATGTTTGCTTTTATAAACTATTTTATGCTTTCCGCTTGAATGAAGCAGTAACACTCACAATCCTTTCAAGTGGCTGAAACAGAGTTTTGGTCCACTGTTGGTCTGACAGGCTGTAGGAGTGGAGATGAGGGTCGACTTGGGATCTTTTGGCATAGGACATAGTGTGATAGCAAATTTTGGGAATTGTCGCATGTGTGGATACAACTCATATTGTCTAGTTCTTTTGTAAATGTTATTCTTGGAAGACATGTGTAATCTTTTTGATTGGCTTTATCTTGCGTTTATGGATTGAATGTTTTAAGGTTGATATTTTAGCTTTCATTGAGGCAGTTTTTGCTAATCTTCTTAGGGCGGGTCGTTTCATTATCTCTGTTTTTTGATGGAAATCTATGTAAGTGTTGGATGACTTTTGATGAATGAAATTTGTGCTTCTGTTTTTTTTAAAAAAAATCAAGGAAACATAAATAGAAACCTAGACTAAACAAGAAAAACAAGAATAAAACCTGAAAAAACGTCGTAACATAATATTTCTCTCCCTATAACAACAAAGAAAATTCAATTTTTTGGTCCAACAAAATTAGGAAGGAAAATCTATAAAGCCCTTACAGATATCTAAATAAGCTGATTCTTTTGAGGGACTATGAATAATATATTTTAAAACAAATTAAACGGCTCCGATCATTTGTATTAGACACCGATGCCGATTCCACACAATCTAGTATGCATTACACCAAATGGTGTACCAATAGTTTCTTCTTCTTCTTCTTCTTCTTCTTCTTCTTTTTAAACTTTCTCAAAGGAAATGATATTGACACTCCAAAAATTGATGCAGACACTCCAAAATCAGTGTAACTCCAAAGCCATTTTTCTTTATTTTTTAGAGTGTCTGCATCAATTTTTAGAATGCCATCAATATTATTTCTCCTTTCCCAATGGCCCATAGACTTTGTCAAAGAACTACTATGCTTTGACTTCACGAGATAATGCCTCTCCTGGTACGGCTTTGCTTCTGGAACAGAAACCCTTATCTCTGAAGATCATTGAGAATTTATGCCTTTTTTATGGTTACTTGTCATTCTCTCTTAAACCTCAAATTTAGGTAATTTGACTTCTGCCGCCGACTCCCAACACCGACGAGCATTAGGAAAAACGGTGTCCGGCGGCATGATGGGATTGGGACAAGTGTCAAGATATCAGGGGACACATCATGGATCCCTTCATTCATTCACTACTAGCAACTTTCACTAGTTTTCCAACGGCTAGCTGTGTTGCAATGGCATTTTTTTCTTCCATCATTTATTGGTTTTAGATTCCTCTATTACATTATTTTTTATTTATTTTACTTTCTGTATGGTCCTTTCCAGAAGGATCAGGGTCCTCTCTCGGGACACGGGATGCTGCCGAGAATCCCCTGTTAAGCGGGTGCCGAGCGGCCGATTCAGCCGTTTATTTCGGCACGGATGGTTCGGATTGAATTTGAGCGCATATAAATCCGAACTGTCCGTTGCTCGGTCAAGATTCGAGCAGTCGATTGTCGAGATGAACGGCCGGATCGACCGCTTGGCGGGGGTTGCTTGGTAGCATCCTCCGAGAAGCTTAATAACAGTGACAAGCTCTAAAATATGAAAAATCTTGATCATCCAAATAAGCATGAAAATAACCCACAAAATGCCCCCAACCGGGACGTACAAAACCAGACCCTCTGCCTTGTGGCAATGGGATAAGCAGGGTTGATCCAGAAATCAAGGGGGTAGGAAAACCATGTGCTTTCTGTCTTTTTTGTTTTGAGAGAACAGAAATATATATATATATTTTTAATTGAGGAACAACCTTGCAACCGAGCTATTATAAAAATTTTATTATTATGCTAAAGAAAAAAGAAGAACAATAAGCTCAATGTGTGCGGTTAACCTAAACATAGCGGGTCAAACACACGGGCAGTTGTCTCCATCGAAATATTAGCAGATGAGAAATTAGATGTAGATGCACGGAGGAAGGCGCGAAAATGAGAGTCCTTCTGGAGATGTGTATGCAATTTGAAGACGATAAACTCCAGGCAGTGCTTCGACTAGGGAAAGGATCGTACAGATTACGGACGAATCAAAGTGACGAGCACCCCGATACATTATTACAATTGTTTTGTTAGATTTCTAGACATCCCAAACAAATCCTTAAGTCGAGTATGCGCACCAAGACGAGGAGAGAAGATTTTCGATGCAGGTAAAATCTCTCTCACATGAGACCTACACATACATGGGATCAATACCGTGCTGTGCCCATCTAAAACCGTATTGTACCGTGCTCGTTTAAAACCTTGTCTGTGTCACATATAAACATGTCGTGCTCCGTGCCATGCCCGTGCCACATTTAAACGTACTCTATCAGGAAATTCTTAGCCATTTAGCCTCGGATACCCGTGAAAACACATCCGAGAGAGCGTTACAAATAACAATTGCATTGGAACCTTTTTTTTCAAGAGAAGATGGAAATCACAAACATTCCATACGCATCATTTCAAGCCCAGCCCATAGATTTTTGGGCTCCGGCTCATCCAAACTCCCTTCGCCACAAACAGTCCATGGCCATTTTAAATCCAGCCCATTAGTTTTAGTCTCCAGCCCAGCCCATGCCCTTCTTCTACAGCCCACTCGCCATTTCCCCAATTGACCAACAGTCCATCTTTCTTGTTTTTCTCTCCAAGAGCTCTCTCTCTCTCTCTCTCTCTCCACAATTGGGCATGAGAAGAGATGGGTAGAAATCAGATGCTTCTGCTGACTCTTTGTTGGTCCCTAATCGTGGTTGCCTTGGCCGCTAGGCCCGCTACTGATTTGGAGGTAATTCTTTAATTTTGTTCAGATTACATGTTTTCTTGTTTTTTCTTTATTTGATTGTCATTTTAGTGTGTAATTTGATTTTAGGTTTGGAAATTTAGGTTAAAGGAACTCCAGATACTGGGTTAGATCCAAAAAGCCCACCAACTTTGAACAACACTAGCAATTTGAATGAGAAAACTGGTGGTTTGAACTCAGTTATAGATTCTGGTAAAGTTGACCAAGTAAAGAATGATAAAGATCAAGTGGGTGGATCAAAGGAGGGCATTGAGGATAATAAGGTAGGTGAGAGGAACCCAAGTGAACAAAAAGATTTGGACTTGAAAGGAGATGAGAAGAAGGGTGATGGTTCAGTGGGAAAGGGTGAAAACAAAGAGGGTAATCGAGTTGAGAAAAAAGATGAGGATGGTTCAGTGGAAAATGGTGGCAACAAAGAGGGATTGAGTGAAGGGGGAAAAGGTGACAACAAAGATGGGTCGAAATTGAAAGAAGCGATGAGGAAGGAACCGGTGGTGTTGCCACCGGTGAGGAAGGAGGGCTCTCGTGGCGAAGAATGTGATGCTGATGCATCGAATAGCTGCAAGGTTGAGAAGGATGCATTAATAGCATGTTTGAGAGTTCCAGGAAATGGTACGTCTTGCTTACTGTCATATTCTCATTAATTGTTAATACTATCGTATCCTATAATGGAGGAGACAATGTCAAGACTTCACCATTTTGGTTTATTCTTGTTGATTGGGATTGTTTATTTTCTTTTTTGATAGCATTGGAAGTGATGGGATGAAAACGAGATCTTTGATTATCTAGGAGATGACTTCACTGTTTTGGTTATGCTTGTACATTGACCTTTTTATTTTCCTTTACGATAATATTAGAAAGTAATGGGATGGATATTTATGAAATGGTGATTATCAAGCGGATGCCGATGATTTACTCTTGTAGAAAGATGGAATAAAACTTTCGTGATCAAAGGAAAGTTTTGTGTGGTGGGTGGAAGAGAAGAATTCAACAACTGTAACGATGAGATAATCAAATGTGTATGCTTTAAACGTCTTCTTTACCTTCTAAAGTACTAAGTTAACTGAATGAGACATCGCCCACAGTAAAGTGACAATTGTTTCAAGCAATATGTCATCATGCATTAGTTGTTTCAAACACTATGTGATTAAGGATTAGTCGTAAGGTGAACAAGTTGGTCCATAATTTTTTTTCCGATAATTACTCATAATTTTGGCTTGCTGTGTTACAGTGGATGTCTCTTAGTTGCATTGAATTCCCCTCCTTATATGGTTCCCTATCGGTTAAAATCAAAAGTTATGGATGTTTGGTTTCCTATCTTCCAGATTCCCCAGATCTTTCACTTCTGATTCAGAACAAGGGAAACGACCCCCTCAGTGTTACAATTTCTGCTCCTATTTTTGTTCAGCTTGAGAAAAGAAACATTCAACTTCAACAAAAAGAAGACATAAAGGTACACATAACCAACATTGGAAGTGTAATTGAAAGCATGATGAAGAGCTCTCATTGATTATACTGTAGTTTCCATATCTAGTACAGCTTGCTAACACTTATTTTTCTCGTCCAACCTGTGTAACTTGTGGGCTGACACTGATGCTGCCAAACTTTCTTATGTCCATCTTCTTGGTTTATGCCTACTTGGTTTTCTCTAGATGTGTCCTTTTTGCACGTGTTCCTCCATTTATTCGAATTCTAAGAAATCAATTTAATTAGAGAAACGGCATAAGAATGTGTATATGAAGGCTCATTGATAAGAATAGCTTTAGTATGGTTAGTTACCATTGCTGTTAAACAAAATGGTTAATTATGAATGCCACACCTTGGTAGGAGAACAATACATCCATAACTAGAATTTGATTGTTGATTTCATCGGTGGCATTTGTCATCTATATGTGAATGTACACATTGGTAAATGTCATGTTATTTCCAGGGTTGTTTAGTCATAGAGTTAATTAGGGTTTTTATGTCTTTCCATTTAATCTAGCTTGTATTGTTATTCATTGTAATCTCAATTAATGCAATAGATAGAGCTCTAGGTTGTTTTCTTTCTTTGCAATGTAACATGGTATAGGTACCAGAGATGGGTAGAGTGCGTGTTTCTGGCCTGCAAGGGGTCTACCGAGTGAGCACGTTGCGCGTGAGAGAGGGTGTGAAGTGAAGTCCTACATTGCCTGGGTACCAAAGTAATATGAAGTATATAAGCGTGAGGGCACCCTCACTTCAATAGCTAGCTTTTGGAGTTGAGTTCTACCTAAGACCGTGTAATAGTGCATACTACTACTTTTGATCAGTGCTTTAGCACCAATGGACTCTCTATGCCATAAAACCTTAACTACTAAATATGATTTTCTAGTCCAAAAAAGAAATTGTCATGCACTCCCGTCCTGTCCCTACATTTTTTCAGCTGGCCTTGTTACATGGTTTGTTTTGAAACTAGTCATAATTCACTCCGAGTAATGTTTGATATGCACATTAACATGGTTTGAAACTAGTCATAATTCACTCCAAGTAATGTTTGATATTCACATTAACATACTTTGACAAGGCAAATTGACAGTTACTAGGTTTAATTGTTGTGATTTCTTGTGAGACATGTCGCCAAAGACCATAAAGTGGATGTATTATTACTGGCTCTTTTCTTCCATCTAAAACAGTCTTGTCATTATTCAGGTGAAAGTTTCTCTCACTGAAGGTGGAACTGACAGCATGATTGTTCTAACAGTGAGAAGCGGCACCTGCAGTCTTGACTTCAGAGATTTTACTTCCCTCAATCCCATGAAGGAAACAGAGGACAGTAAAAAGTCAGCATACATCAACCTTGTTAAGAAACCTCATCTTATTGCAGTTCTTGTCATTTCTACTCTCCTGTTAATAACAGCATCGGCTTGGATGTGTGTGAGCTTCAAGAGGAGGCATTTCGACAGCAATGCCTCCAAGTATCAAAAGCTAGACATGGAGCTTCCAGTTTCAGGTGGGGGAAAAGTAGTGTCGGAAATAAATGATGGGTGGGACAACAATTGGGACGACAACTGGGACGATGAAGAGGCACCCAAGACGCCATCAATGCCCGTGACTCCAAGCGTCTCTTCCAAAGGCCTCGCTTCAAGACGGTTAAACAAGGAGGGTTGGAAAGATTAGCTGCCTCAAGTTTAGCGACTTAGCATTGGTTTCGTTGGGGTAATGTAGGGTGTGAGAGGAGATGGGGAAAAAAAGAGGTCCAATCTGATTGTTTTGTTTGACTGATTGGTTCATACGAGTCACTTAATACAACAGGACTTATAGATATGCTTTCCTGTTCCTTCATGTCAGTGATATAGTGGTGTCTATGCTTTAAAACTGGATTTTGTCCTTGTGACTGTACTCTATTGACGCCGGTGGCCTATCGTGCTAAATATTTTCATCTAATTCTCAGTTTTCAAGGATATGGTAGTACAAAGTTTGAAATATTTCTTGACCCCACGGATTTGGTTTGGTGATCAAGGCTTCCGACGTACAGGTTTATTCCATCTTCGGTGCTATCAATTGGGACCAATCTATACGAGGCTTTTGTCCCAGCGTCTTATGGACCTGTTAGTGGACGGTGTAATGGGGTACTCCAGTGGTTGAACTTTGGGTCTTATATGAACTATTCGAGGATCAACATGATGCAATTATACATTTAGGATCATTGGGAAACATAATGGGTAAATTTCACTGACACCCCATGAGGTTTGCATTATGTACAGATTCCCCCTCTAGGTATGAGAAATAGCTCTCCCCTCCCTTCAGTAATTTGGAAAGATATTGTTTCTGTTGAATCCAAGAATGAGGCAGTGTTTGCCTTGTTCAAATCATATATATGTTAAGTTGGAATTGGAGTTAGTCATATCTCTTTATGGAATATCACATTTGGGTAGGGAAAAATAGTTTAGCTAGCCTACTATGTATATAAGCTTATATACCTTGGTGGTTCACAAGGAGGAGTCTCTATGCCAGGTTTATAGCAGAAAACACGAGGGATGAACGGCAAACAGCTCATTCAATTGGGTTTTGCAGTCCTTGGTTGATGTGCGTAGCGATGGAGGAAAAACTGGAGGCCAGAAATCGACAATGGATATATTATGGAGAAATGCAGCTCCACCAAGGGTACAATTCTTTGGGTGGTTGGTGCATCTGGACAAAGTAAAAATGGCCGATTTGTTTTGTTGTTACGTATAGGGATATTGATTGTTCAAGGAGAAGGAATGTGCAAGCTTCGTGGGGAGGTGTGAATTTCGGAGTACGAATCATGAGACCCTACATCAATTGCATTGTGGTTTTGATAAGGTGAGTTTTAATTGATTCCTATTTTCCTATTGTAGTTATTTAATGTGGTTCATTAAGATAGTTGTAAAAACTTAACTTCAAAAGAAGGGCCAGTTATGAAAACTATTTTTGTGACTGAGCTTTAAATATTATTCCCATGAAAAAGATTTCTCCCTTTCTGAATAGAGCGCCAAAAGATTTGGTCCGGAGCCGACTGACGTGCTTACTGGACCGTGGTCCAAGGGAGTGGATTCGTAGCCTTTGCTCACTTCCTTGTCGGATTTTCATCGACTTTTGTTGATACCTCTGATAGGGACACTCGCCTTCCTTAGGCGACTCAATGTCTGATCTCACTATGCCGGCCTTCGGTTGGTCTGCCTTGGCATGTTGGAAGCTTGTGGTTGTGATTAGGACATTAGTTTGCCTTTTGTGTTCATTGTATATTCTTATAGTTTTCTGGCTTGACGAGTTTTGTTTTATCTCTGTATTCAAATGGAAATCATGGAGATGTCGTATAGCTTTATTATATGAAGTTCCGCTTCTGATTTAAAAAAAAAAACTTGGGGTTGAAAACGAAAGAAAAACTTTCCAATGTCAAATTTACTTAATTTCCAAGACATAGAATCTACTAATAGAGGGTTAAATTTCAATGCAATCCCGGAAGACATGCCACCCCTTTGTCTGATTATTATTTACATTATTAGTATTAAATAATATTAATTATCACAAACCCGCAATCAAATCATCGATTTGTGGTGTCTGTTAAATCTCGGAAGCGCGAAAACCTCGGCCAGTCGCGGAATTGGATGGTTAAAATCGTTGCAGATTTTCAGATTACGAATCCAAATGGTTGATCCAGTAGGCTGTAGGCCTAAGATAACTCAGGAAAGAAAAAAAAAAATACTGGGAAGTGAAAAGATATCTTTCTTTTTTTTCCCGTTGGCCGAACGGTCTCCGGGATGCATTTAGGTGAGTAAAAAGGTTAGGAGTTCAACTCCCCCAGTGTCATAATGTAACTATTCTAATAATATACTAACTTTCACTGAGAAAAAATAATAATTTATTGTATTTTTCTCGTTTCAAATAAAATGAAAAGTTGTGTAAGAATCTGGAAAGAAAATATTTAGAGCATCTCGAATCCACTCATCAAATTGTTTTACCAAATATACATTTTGGGTTAGCTTAGGACAGATATTAGATTCCTGACCAACAACTCTCTGACGATAAAGTCAGTCTAGGAAGAAGGAGGAGGAAGTACTGTTCACTCGAAGCGGCTTACCTTGCTAGGGTTTGATCTTTCCTTTATATAAAGCCTCTTGACTTGATGAACAAGCGAGCACGTGCTCGACATGCTCCATAACCGCTCTTCGGGTAACGTCACATATGATGTGTCTGATAAGATTGTTACGAAAAAACGTGACATGAGTTGCCCTTAATGAGTGTGCTTGCCATGTGTCGTAAACTTGTGACCTCCTCGGCCAACATCATCATGACGTCCGTGACCAGGTTAGGCGCACATGGGCAAGATGCCTACCGTAGATCACACGGATTGCATCAGTTTCAAATCCGGGTCGGTTAGCCCGACCTGAAAGATCAGACCACGGCGATCCAATTGCACCGGAGAGAACAACGCACGAGGTCCGAGCGATCTGCCTTGACTTAGGAGGATCTTATCATGCTGGGTATGACCGAATGGACCAAACCGATCAGATTATTCGGGCGGGCCACTACAAATTACTCGAAATTTTTCTAGCACGGAGCCAAAAATCAACGTACCAGTTATGCATTAGGGAGACCGTTAATTATTTCGTGCCGAGGCAATTTATAAAAACACATACGAAAACATGTTAAAATCAAACAGCATTGCTTGAATGCTACTGCAGGTACATGTGACGAAATGATCGAACTTAGCTCGATGGGCCTTTTAGTAATCATCCGATCCATAGGGATTATGGACTCTTTTTTTTTTTTTTTTTTTGGTAACTAGGGGTAATCAACTTTGACCGCGGTAACATCTTTGTGCATTTACATCAAATTTGTGACGCTGTAAGAAAAAGAAAAAAAAAAAAAGAAAAAAAGAAGAAGAAAGGGAATCAATTGAATCTCCCTAGAAATCGAAAAATGGGCATTAGATTGGAATTAGAAACTTTGAATCATTCATAAATGGCACTCCCCCCTACTTTGAAGACCTGAATTTCAAAGCATGGCCCAAACATTAAACTAGGGAAGAGTTTTTTTTTTTTTGCTCGGCAAAATGAAGTTTTATTAACAATCTCGAAAGGATACATCGAGGGGCACAACCATAGTAAGTACACAATACTTACTTAGTCGAGCAAAAGACAAGAGCCCACCAACAGAGCATTGGAAGGAACACACCACACCAAAAAAAAAAACGATTTACAACTTTAGCCGTCTAATTCCATCCAAAAAGACCTTAAACTCTTCCACCGTATAAACCTTCACATCGAACTTTACCTTAACCCACATAGCAACTCTAGTTTTTACCTTCTCAACCACAACCCTAACTGTCACTGTTGAGTTGTTAAACACATATTCATTGCGTACCAACCACAATGACCACAAGGTTGCAAAGAAGGAAGTTTCCCACAAGCTTTTCTCCAAGTTCCTGAATCTATTATCCATCCACCACCTGAGATGAACATCCAGAGATTCGGGACAAACCCATTGAACGTGCCACCATTCTAGAATTTGCGTCCACACAGCCCACGAAAATTGGCAATGCAAAAACAGGTGTTGCGGAGTTTCCAATACCAAGGAACAGAGAGGGCACAATGGAGATTGACCCTCTACAATCAAATTTTTACCCAAAAGTACCGATCTCGTAGCCACCTTTGATTAAACTAGGGAAGAGTTAAAGAGTAGTATTTATTTGGGGGACAAGAGGGGTCTCGAACTTAACAAGAAAGCTTTCCACAATGAAAACTAGGGACTTTTGGGTACCGAAAATGTACGATGGCTGTCGGAACCCACTTTTGGATCTCATATGAATAATTCCAACTGTTCATTAATGTTAAATTAATTTTTGAAGTGCCTAGCAACAAAAGAAAAAAGAAGAAGCTCAATTGAATATGCACAAATGGTTGATCAAATTTTCAAATTTTCATTTAAAACTAAGGATCCTAAACTCTGAATGAGAAATTGAAAGATTGAATCAGCCACTTGCGGATATCCAATTGAACTGATTTTTTTGCATGGCCACTTACGAAATTATTTTAACATTAATGAAAGGATTGCATTATTTGCATGGCCCCAAAAGCGGGTCCCAAATTTCAGTATCCCAACACTTTCGATACCCTTACCGGTCTTTGTTTTTTGTTTGGTGGCGGTTTTCTGCCATTCAGTCCATCCATTTTCAAACCCATTTTGGTTTCACTTTGAAGATCCACATTGTATAGTTCGTCAAAATAGGATAGCCACGTAAAATATCAAGTCAACCGGATACCGGATATATTTGGGGGAAAAAACAAAAAAAAAAAAAAAAGAGTTGGACACACTGAATTACAACTTGAAACTCAATTTTTTTTTTTTCAAAATATAAACAGCTAATTAACTTCATATTTTACCGGCGAGCTCTACCAGTCCAGATCGAGTGACTGCAAAATGGGTTCGAAAATGGCCGGATTGCACGGGATGAAATTCACAGCCAAACGGTAGAAAAAAGCCGCCTCCTTTTCTGTTTCCCATTGGAGCACACCCTCCCAAGTCTTAAACCCAGCAATTTTTCAATAGCCAAAACAGTATGAAACTGACCTATCGAAATCGTATCCGCACCGTTGCCCGAAATTGTTGACAAAATGAACGAAACGAGTTCAATATTGTATTCGGTCAGTCTTTTCTTGAGCTCATCACATGCGAGACTTACGCTTAGTAACTATATATGGTAGTACTCGATAAATGTGGCACGATTATTGTACAAACGTTAATTGGTTCGACAATGATATATGCTTTGACCCTCGATCCGTTATTGACTTGCTGCAACTCTTTTCGAGATCCTTGGACTAATAGAAAATGAAAATTCAGACACCATCTTTAAAGATTATTATGATATGAGAAAATGTTTTTTTAACGGCGGAGCCGTGAATAGTTTGTTTACGGAGCCAATCGCGACCGTCCAAAAGTGTTTTAGACGGTACGGATGTTTACGAAATTTTTCCGAGAAAGAGTTAAACTTTTTCCCGAAAAAGTTTTGTAAAAATCCGGACCTTCCAGAATACTTTTGGACGGTCGCGATTGGCTGCTACTGTAAAAAAAAAAAACTTGTTATAAGTTTCTCTCAGATAATATATCATATCGCCCTTAATATAATAGATCTATTAGGGAGCATTATAGCCCTAATCAAGGGGTTAGTTAGCGGTGGAAACTCAATCTTAGCGTGACGAGACCCATGTTCGAGTCCACGTGCCCGATTGTTAGGGTTAAACCTACGTCCTTAGCACACCACCCGCATGCCTTGGGAGTTTTATCTTCGTTTCCGAGTCTTCCGAAGTAACTGCGATGAAATCTCTTGCGAAACCTTGCCTGTATTTCTAGTTTTGTTTTTCGGCCATGGGTAGTGTTAGTGGGTTAGTAAGTCGTATTACAACAGCATCCAAAAGTAGCTCCATTACCCAAACCTGAGGCTAAGGGCTAGGAACTTAGACCACTCTCCATGCTGGCGTACCGAAGGCCCGATGGCCCATACTTCCATTTTGTGTCCCAGAAAAGTTTTTAGTCCTAAACTCGGAGGACCACCGCAAAATTAAAAATTTAGAGGCTATTAGTGCACAAGCACACAGTTAGGACGGTAAGCGAATCGAGCAGCTCATGAGTTTGGTTTGGCTTGTTAATGCTTCGCTCAGCTCGTTTGACAAATGACTGACTCGTTAAGGAAGGCTCGACTCGATTAAAGAGGCTCGTTTAGTAAATGACTAAGCTCGGCTTGTTAAGGGCTTGGCTCGTTAAGGCTCACGCCGACCTCGAGCTTAAGTTTTTGGCTCATTTAGTAAACGAGCCGAGCTCGAGCTCGACAAGGTTGCGACCGGTTGGACAGGTTCTACTTCTAAGTTCTACCAGTGGGCGTGCTTTGTGGGGGGGACAAGTGCACGAGTCCCCGACAGCCGGTGAGTGCTTGAGTTTTAAGCATCGCCGTGACCGTGACAGAACCGGTGCCCGGCCGGTAATTGCGGAGACTTGCTTCCATTTCCTTTGTTTCTGTCTCCACTGCTTTTGGAATTAGACTTATCTCCTTCTTTCTCTGCTTTTAGAAAAATCACTAGTGGTATTCGTCTAGAAGGGAATAAAGCGTTACGAAGCCTTTTTGACCGCATTGGCCTCTGGCCTTTCACATTGGCCGTTTGGATTTTGAGAGAGAATTTTTAGAATATTGAGTGGAGAGCGATAGATAGAGAAAATTTATTGAAAATCGTGTTTAAAGGTTTTGAGACCTCAAAATGAACAAGGTCATTATGTTGTTGGAATCAAGGTTGACATGTAACGCAACTTAGTACTCCGTGACCTGAACGAGATGGAAATTTTTTGTCAAACTAAGGTAACTTTGCGGATAAAAAGAAAAAGAAACTAAGGCTGTGTTCGGCAAAATGAGCCAATTTGGCTTTTACGCCAAATTTTTTTTGTCCTTATTCAAAATTTTTTCGTATCACTTAGCTTATTATCATTTTTTTGGAGATTATTGCATCCTTATGACAAGAGGAATCTAAAAAGTAAAAAATTTTGGTCGAAATCCAAATTTTTTTGAATAAAGACGAAATAAGTGACTTTCCCGCCAATTTTCGTCGAAATTAAAAAAAAATTTCATTTCGACCAAAATTTTTTACTTTTTAGATTCCTCTTGTCATGAGGATGCAATAATCTTTAAAAAAATGATGATAAGCCAAGTGATACGAAAAAAATTTGAATAAGGACAAATTTTTTTTGGCTTTCCCGCCAAACGGCTTAAGTAGCCGAACACAGTCTAAGACAACTTTTCCACCCTTCTTGAATCGAAAAAGTATAAAAAAAATATATAAAAAAATAGAGATATTTTCTTTTCAATAAATTAAGTAGTATTATTAATCACCTATTGTACTGTAGCCAAGAGGCCTGCGGCTACTGTTGAATCCATAAAAATGGATTGAACCATACAGTTTGTCTGTTTGTGGGCATTTTCCGGACTCATTTTAATGATCCAAATCGTTACTATTTTAGAAATGTTTGAAAACATGATGTACGTCAAAAATTATGTTGGTCAAATATAGTTTGATATGATTCTGAATATTGTCTTAGAACATAATTAGAATACAACATCGAATCGGAAACCGTTTAACCCATTTATCTCAAGACAAATGCAGTCCGATATTATATCAAACAGTATCATTAAAATAGGCCCGAGACGGATCCACAAATGTAGAAACTAAAACGAGTCCATTCGCAGGAGAGGATCCTCCTTCCTGTATTATTTTAGAATGTCAAAACCTAACTAGCATTAATAAACATATACTAAAAAAAGGATAAAGTATAAGGAAACAAAATCAGTATTAATTTTTCCTGACTAAATCGAAAGGAACTATGAAAGAATATACTTCTAGGAAAAAGTTAGCTAAATTGTAATTTGATAGAAATTAAACTGTTTTTTTTTTTATCAAACCACAAACATAACAGAAATTAAATTGTTGTATATTGGTAAATGTTCGCCTGGCATGGGGATTGTCCTTCGTGTGCAATTAACCATCACGTGGTGCTTCAAGAGCCTTCATCACTATGTATTCAAGTGTGTTCATGAATAAGTGCATAAATTCTAAAAAAATGTGTGGCGTTGAAGCTCTTTACGGCCTGTTTGGATGTCGGACATGGCACCCGGATTTGCAAAGAAGCCGGAGATGTAATCCCGGCCCCACACATATCCGGTGTTTGGCTCCAATTTTCCTCTCCCGGACTTGTTTACTGTTCAGACTACATATCCCCCTTCCCCCGGATTTCACCCGGATTTGTAACGACAGCTCCGACCCTGTCGTTAGCAAATCAGGGGAGTTTTGGCCATTTTTGGTACCATTTTACCCCCTGCAAATCAGGGGCGTTCTGTTACCTTTTCTTGCCAGAAAAATCAGAGAGAGAGAAAGAGAGGACTGCCCCGTCGTCTCCCATTTCCTCTGGAACAGAAGTTTTTGCTGTTCGGGAGAGAGAGAGAGAGAGAGAGAGAGAGAGAGAGAGAGAGAGAGAGAGAGAGAGAGAGAGAGAACAAGTGGTACCTTGAAGAGAACATCAGCGTCGGAGAAGGAGGAGGTTGCCGATCATCGGCTTCGGAGCAATCAGACCAGGAGGCTGGAGGAAGGGGTTGTGGGGAGTAAGGGAGGCGGTGGTGGCGTGGGTCTGTGTGTGGGTGGGTTTTATTTTCTTTTGGAAAATGGGGAGTGAAGGAACATATACATACATGCCGAGCAAAAAAAAAAAAAAGAACATATACATACATACATACATACATCCTGATTTTTCCATTTTTTCACTTACTAATTACTACATTTGTAATTTTCCGGAAAATAATTTTTTTTTTTTGGTAAAAAACATGATTTCAACATTTTGTATTCTTCATAAAAAAAAACATTTTGTATTCTAAAATGAAATTATTTTTTCCTAATATTAAATATAAATATCAATTATTCTAATTAGTATGAAATAAACCAATCTGGACTTCCCGAGCATTAAAAAATCCAAGTGGGGCAATTAAGTCATTTCACATCTTATCCCATCATATCCACCTTCCAAATCCCCCTTTTCAAAAAATCATCCAAACACCTCATTACAAATCCACCCTTCTTAAGAGGTGGGGCCACCCTTCTTAACATATCACCCCTCATTACATATCCACCTTCAAATCCCCCTCATTACAAATCCACCCAAAACAAATCCTCCATCCAAACGGGCCGTTAGAGCATGAATAGCCACTCCTGAAGAATTGCAAATGGAGAAAAGAACCCTTTTCCTCTGAAAGAAACGATGGGTGTTTTGGACAGTTGACTAGGGAACCCCAAAGTGACGGTTGTCTGGAGCTTTTTGACGGGGTTGACTTATTTACGGAGGTTTCGTGATTCTCTTATTCAAGGAGCCACGCGATCTCAACCGTCTATTTTGACTTCCCGGAAAAATTTCATTTCAATCCAGATCATCTAAAACCAAAACAAACGTGCACGATTCATCTCCGTAAACAGCTATTCACAGAAGCTCTATTAAAAAGGTATTCTCCTTCTTCTTCTTTTTTTTGACTCCCCTTCATTTTGTAAACACTTTAAAACCTAAAAAAAGCCAATGAAAACTCACCAGCTGTCAGCCTGTCATCAATGTTCCAATCAAAGTCGAAACGGACGCGCGATTCACCTCCCTGGACAATTCACGGAAGTTCCGTTAAAAAGACAATACTCTTTTTTTTTTTTAACTCCTCTTCGTTTTGTAATGTTCTAATCAAATAGAGTACTAATCAATTAAGAACTGATTCACTTACTTTAACTAATCACTTTCCCTAATTATCTATTCTGCAGTAAATAATACTTAATTACCTGCCTATACAAATCAATAGATTCCAAAAACAAACCGACCCTTCCCAATAAGGAGCCGAACAATCCCACATGGCCCCATCCCATCACCTTCTCGACCAATGTACGGTAAGTAGTGAAAAACCCCGCGAATAGGAAATGAATGAATACCAAAAAAGTGATACCCCTTTGAACAAAATAAAGGAGATTGAGATTTTTGCAGTTCCTTTTTCATTATTCATATTCCATTTTTGTCTTTGTTTGTATGAATTCATTGCATGATCTTTTAACTAGGGCTGTAAATGAGCCAATCAACTTGCGAGCTCGGCTTGTTAATGCTCGGCTCAGCTCGATTTGTTTAGTAAACGAGTCGAGCTCGAGCTCGAGTTTTTGGCTCGTTTAGGGAGGCTCGGCTCAATTAAAGAGCCTCGTTTAGTAAATGACTAAGCTCGGCTCGTTAAGGTTTGAGCCGAGCTCGAGCTCAAGTTTTTTGCTAGATTAAGCTTGGCTTGTTTTCAGCCCTACTTTTAAGTAAGAAATAGTGGATCAAAAAAATCATAGTTCTGGACTTCTGGGGACTAACATAAATAAAAGACGAAAATGAATGTTCAAACCGTAAAAATAGAGAAATATTCCCTCGCACCTACATTTTCAGAATCCTAGACGTTGGCGGTCGGTCAATCTATGTGCCTTACGAACATGAGTATACGATCTTTTAACTATAAGTTGCGATCCAAGGTCCATCACCAAACCCTAACTTTCGGGTGATGGTTGGAGGGAATACGATGGGGCTTTTCGGTCCTTTCATCTGTTCCATTAATGACGCTAACATTTTCCATTTAGCCTAAAGTTAGGGGAGTGTATGTGTTTAGAAAAAAAAAAAAGTAGAGAGTGTATAGTTGATACTCTGTCTAAGTTCAGGGGTGTAAGTGAAATTTTCCCAGTATTAAACAATGCCAATTTCCTGTGCTATTGTCAATGGCAACTTTCCTTCGCATCCCCTCCATATATAGTGACTTCTGCTCTTCCCATCTCCGCAATCTCTCTCTCTCTCTCTCTCTCTCTGTTTTATAGGGTCACTCTATTCTGGGTCTCTCTCTCTCTCTCTCTCTGTTTAATAGGGTCACTCTGTTCTGGGTCGGTCTATCACAATTTTTAGTTGATAAACAAAACCCACATTGCAATTCTGTTCCTATACATACCAACATACATTTATACAGCCTCCAGTAGGGAACAAATATATATATCTCCAATATTTTTACCATAAATTGTGGTTTCTATTCTATGGCTCCTCTGTTTGTGCTTCTCGGACTTCTTCCTTTGGCTTTCGCGGGCCACGACTACGGACAAGCTCTCACTAAGAGCATTCTCTACTTCGAAGCACAGAGATCTGGTTATCTCCCAAGCACTCAGAGGGTGCAATGGAGGAGTAATTCTGGTCTGGACGACGGAAAGGCTAACGGGGTTCGTTCCTCTGTTTTCTCTGCTGTTGTGATAATTTCACTAGAAGTTATGTTCTGTTTTTCATTTCGGAACTGAGTTTCAGAAAATATTAAAATACAAAATTTGGAAGGCATTTATAAAAAAGTGGAATGCAGAAATTATTTGCCTTTATATTTTTCCAATTTCTCTTTTTTATAACGAGATATCCGGGTCGGGGCTCTAAGTCGATACTTGTTTTTTTCTAAATTATTAGTCCCTGTTCAAGTTAGTGTCATTTTTCGGGAAAAAAAATTTAAAACTATAAGTTTAAATTATTTTGACCAATTTTAAAATCTCAATTAATTTGATAATGAGTGCTTTATTTCTTGATTGGAACATGACATATTTTTCGAAAAAGGACAACAATTTGAGACAGGATTTGTTTCACTGGCGTTAAATTCGAATGGAATGGAATGGGCATTTTCTATCAAATACTCATTCTGACATTTGATAGATTAAAGGATGATATAATGTGAATTTGAAATAGATTCATCGTTCTACCTTATTAACGGCGGCCGCCGAGCATTCATCATTTCGTTACTTTTTTCCGTTGCATACCCGCGTGTAAGATCAAGCTTATAGAGCATTATCTGCACCTTGGCTAGTTTCGATATCATAACTATAGACCCAACAAACAGAGCTGGCTTTGGACATACGCCAGTGATGCGGCCGCATCTGGCCCCCAAATTTTCACGAATTTTGTGGGCCTCTATATATTTTGTACCCTTAGGTATAGATATACATCTATAATATTCATTAAACTTGAGGGCCTAATTTTTATGGTGTCGAAACTTGATTCTAATAGCTTAATTACTACTTTTGCTGCAAAAAATGCGAGAAGGGTGATGTTTAAGTAATATATTTTGGATTAAAGTATATAATGATTATTGAGTTTTGTGTTATCATTGTTTTTAATTCTTCTAGTCCTTTTTTTTTTTTTTTTGTATTATATAATGGGCCTCAAATATAAAGTTCGCATCCGGCCCCAAAAAACTCAGAGCCGGCACTGCCAACAAACCTTCCGTCAGTTCCATGACCCGGAGAGTTGTTTTTTTGTTTGTTAACGGCACTACAGTGGAACGGAATGTTGATAGGTTTGATATGGATTGCAGGTGGATCTGGTTGGAGGGTACTACGATGCAGGGGACAATGTGAAGTTTGGGCTGCCAATGGCATTCACAATAACAATGTTGTCATGGAGTGTGGTAGAGTATGGGACTCAAATTTCTGGGAGTGGAGAGCTTGGCCATGCCATGGATGCTATCAAATGGGGCACTGACTATCTTATTAAAGCCCACACCGAACCCAATGTCCTCTATGGAGAGGTATCACTCTTGCCCCTCTCTCTCGGATACGTACTTTTGGACTGTCCATTTCGTCAATCAATGATTCAGATATGTTTGTTATCTTTTACAAGTAATAATTAATTTTGACCTGTAAAAGATAACAAACATATCTGAACCATTGATTGCCGAAATGTACGGTCCAAATTTGCTCTGCCAGATGTACGGGAGAGTGCCCTGCAGGATTTCCAATTCCCTCTCCCTCTCTAGGAAAATTCCTTGAGCACCGGCATGTGGTCCTTCAGGAGTTTTCCTCCACCACGTATTTGTGTCCGTTCATCACAGTGTGTGCGTCTCCCATAAAAATATGGGATGGAAAAGGTCTCATGAAACGTCACATAGCGGTGCTTGAAGAACACTGAATAATCACTTCTCTCTCCCTAAAAGCACCAACTGTTCTAACTGCCTGTGTTTATTTAATTCTAATTGGAGTAATGTTTCAGTTATTGTTTATTACAGTACTATTTTCGACATCAACTTGTAGCTTTACGATGCCCGAAATACCCTTTGTAGCAACTTTTTGTTACGGAATTCCTCTGATTTCGAAGCAGTTACGAAGAAAACATAAAGATGATGTATTGCGAGAAAATGACATGTCTCATAAAGCGAAAAATAATTGAAACCCATTTCTCACCCGCTATTAAAAACAAGATTTGTTTTGTGTAATTTGCTTTCCAATGGGATTGTCATCTTCTTCACTGAAACTATGGCCAGATTCACATCCCCACCCATACTGGGATTTATGTAATTACGTAACGAATTACAGTGTGAGATGGGGTACTTATACATTGGTTTAATTGGTGATTTGATATATACAGGTGGGAGATGGGGACTCAGACCACTACTGCTGGCAAAGGCCAGAAGACATGACCACGTCGCGGCAGGCTTACAGAATCGACACCAATCACCCAGGATCTGACCTCGCCGGAGAGACCGCCGCCGCCATGGCCGCCGCCTCCATTGTCTTCTCTCACTCCAACCCTTCCTATGCTACTGAGCTCCTCACCCATGCCCAACAGGTTTTACTCTCTCGCTCTCTCATCGCAGGAACTACTAATTGTTGTGTTCGTAGTATTGCCTAAGATCTAAAAAAATTGATATCCTGTCGCTGTTCTAAATAACGCAAAAACCATTCATCGCGCTCTACAGATTGAATTGTTCAGATTACGATAGTAATATTTCGATATGTCCCGTTGAAATTCATTGCACGCCGTAACACCAACATATTATCACTTTCCAACTGTTGTGTTTGGATTAAATATTTAGCGGACAAAAGGGTAAAAAGTAGGGGTGAGCATGGTCCGGTTTGGTTCGATTTTATAGTAAACTAAGAACCAAACCAATACTTACGGATTATGAATTTGGAGAACCAAACCAACCCATAAATTCTATTGAACCAAACCAATCCAAATCATTAAAATACGGTTTGGTTTCGGTTTTAAACCACGGTTTACTTTGAACTAAGCTATCATCTTTAAAAAAAAATTAAATACATAAAATTACGAAGATAAATTAAAAGAAAACTAGTATATATTAAAATCAATTCCATTCAAATTACCAAAACACACTAATATCAATCAACTTATTAAGAGTAGAATACCAACAATTGTTTCAAGTCTTAAACTCAGAAAATGAAATAGTGGTAATTCACAAAAGTGAACCAACTAAGAATACCAACTATTAAACATCTTAGCAAGGAAGGAAAACTAAATATTGCGGTAGATTAGTAGGATCAATAAATAAATTAAAAAAGTAGTTGAGTAAAGATCCCATAATTAAATTATATATATATATAATTATAAATATATATGTATGTATGTATTGTGCGGTTTGAATCAGTTTGGAACCATAACCATAAATGTGAATCTACAAACCGAACCATATAATACGGTTTCTAATTTTTTTAAACCATGACCAAACCATACTACTAAAAAATCGAACCAAATATTTCGGTTTGGATTGGTTTAAACTGGATTTGGATTAAATATTTAGCGGACAAAAAGGGTAAAAGTAAAGCAACCTCCTCATAATTTAATGGGTAGGGTTGAATTTATTTATTTTTTTCCCCCATTCATTTCTTTTTATTCCACAAATTCCTCCCCCCTATTATATGGTTCTGATCCAAATATTATATGTGAGATGTTACATACACTACACCATCGATTACATTTTTTTGTGAAGTCCATTCAAGATTTCAATAAAATACAAAAAAATATCCAAAAATTTTAAAAAAAATGTTTTATGAGGCCTTGTAATAAATCAGCTCTAACCGATATCGGTAAATATTATTTCTAGGTTCGTATGTCCGAAACTGCGCAGTTGAGCATTTTCGCTCTTTCGAATCTAGAAATAATACTTACCGATACCCATTAGAGCTGATTTTTTATAAGGCCCCCTAAAATATTATTTTAAAATTTATGAATATATTTTTGTATTTTTTATAAGACCTGAAATGAGACCCATAAAAATATAGTGGATGGTGTAATGGTTTAGTGTAGTGTACATAGACTTATTGATATTATATTTACACTATGAAGGCAAAGATTCGTGGTCGTTATTTATTTTTTCTGTTTTTTGAACATTGTCGTCGTTCTCTTTCGTTCCATTGGAATGGGAGATGCTGCCAAGCATCTCTCTGTAGAGCGGCTGATCTGGTCATTCATCTCGGTAATTGACTACTCGAATTTTAAGCGAGCAATGGACGGTTCATTTTTGTATGTGATTTGTATGCGCTCAGATTCGATCCCAGCTGTCCATGCCAATATGAACGGCCGGATCGGCCGCTCTGCATCCGCTCGGTAGCATCTCTGGTCCGTTTTTCCTTCTTTTTTTTTTTCCTGGCATTGATAACCTCACCCCCATCTTATAACTATTGTTGGTTAATTTGGGATCACATGAGGGGGGCCACTTTTCCTTCTAAGTTCTACCACGCGTTGTCTCTTGAAAACGGTGCATATACCGGGAGCACTCAATTAACATAATGCACTCTCACATCGGACCGTCCACGCTCACGATCCAATTATTGCCTACCACGTGGGAAGGAGGAGTGCTCTTGGGGCAACGCAACGTAGCTCTCTAATAAGGATGTTGAGGCATAACGTGTTGAGGAAGGATGTTGAGGCACAACGTGGATAAGGATGTTTAGGGATAAGTGATAACGTGTCAAGGCACAACGCGCAGAAAAATTCCATAGAATTCATACAAAAAAGTTTTGTAGGCACGACGTGGCGGTACCCCCAAGACCACCAAATAATTTTTGTGCACAAAGAGCTCATATGGCCAAATATGCATTTTTAATAACCTCATCCTTATTTATGCAAACATTAGCTGATGTGCGAAAAAGTTGACCCGAACACTTCAATTATTAAAAACAAATTATAAATCGATATCCATTGATATGCGATAGGAGCATGGCAGAAATTTTCCTATGATTTTGCGATCTTGTGTCTAGATAAGTGCGAGTTTTAAAGCATATTCTTGTCAGTTAAAAGGGCATGAGAGAGGAGTACCTTTCCTCCTCGAGGTATTAAACGACAGTTTTTCAACGTGTTTCAGCTTTTTGAGTTTGCGGACAAATACAGGGGCAAATACGACAGCAGCATCACTGTGGCTCAGAAGTACTACCAATCTGTCAGCGGATACTTCGTACGTGATCCTAACTCCTCCTAACTGCCCTCTTTAACTGTCATTTGATCATCCATTGCACCTTTTGCGGCAAAATAATTTACAGAGCGATGGAAGTAGCACTGTTGATTTATTTAATGCCACACGAGCGTTGTCACGTGGAGCTCAATTATTCCCTCCCTGCATTTGTGGTACAGGAAGAGCACCGCACCACTTGGCAATACTGCCCTGTAATAAATATCACTTGCATTGCACATCCAATGACATTGCCACGTGGTACTCCGGACTATTCTAGAACCACATATTTATGTAGGGTTTATATATTTAGTCGTGAACCCCACGAGAATGTGTGGTTGCGGAGTGGTCCAGAGGATCACGTGCGGTGCTGTTGGACTATTGAATAATTTCACATTTGTGGTGGTGGGAGTAATCGGAGCACCACACAACTTGGCAATGCCACTGTGAACTAATGAATAATCAAGTTGCATTGCACAGCCTCTGCCAATTTCTGTTTTTCAAGCTTTAATTCGCATGCTGGCTAAAACAGGATGAATTGCTGTGGGCTGCTGCGTGGCTGTACAAGGCCACAAACAACCAGTACTACTTGAGCTACCTCGGCAAGAACGGCGACGCGTTTGGCGGAACCGGGTGGGACATGACCGAATTCAGTTGGGACGTCAAGTATGCCGGTGTTCAGACTCTTGTTGCCAAGGTAATTTTTTTATTTTATATTTTTGATAGTTTTGTTCATTCAAATCTAGAGATGAGTTATTGGATTCAGTTTAGATGGTTTATCTGGGGTAACAAAAAATGTTCTAACTCAATTCATGTCACTCACTGATTTTATTCAGTCTTTGAAGTTATAATTGAGGTTCTTTATGGATAAGATCCCCTCCAGTTTTCATGGACCAATTTAGTTCATCCTAGATCTTCAAGGATGGATCTAATTGGTTCGTAAAACCGAAGGAGATTACAGCCCAATTCTTTCTGTTGACTCAATTGATGCTAGACTTGTAGTAGCTTACCTTGGTGATAGCTAAGAGAACGAACCCTGAGGTATAAGATTGAGAGACATAACATTGCAGGAAGTAGTAAGTCCTTTAAGAACATTATGTAGTTAACCCCAAGGCTTTGGCTTGGTGGTCAAGGCTGGGACTTAGGGCTTGCCCATCTTGAAGTCTCAGGGTGGTAACCTCCCAAGTGCTATAAACTCCTTTGGGGTCGGTCCATAAAAAGCTTTACTCCGGCTTTAATTGAGCTGTGTGATTGGCTATTTGGCTCTCATGATTAGTCGAAGTGTACGTAAGTTGGCCTAGACATCTGATTCATCAAGAAAACCTATTATGTAGTTGTGTGTCCGTTTAATGTGTACTAGGCGATAATGTGCCTAAAATTCCAAGTGAAAAGGGAACAAGAACATACAATCCTTTACGTACCATTGAGCAGACGTTGCAGTTATACCTTAGGGATCCAACCCTTTCATCTAAAATTTTCCCCATTACTATGGAACTATGGAAGCAGAAACCTATACCTTGTGAGATATGATACTACGCGAAGTAGGAAAATTATATAGTTTTCCTGAACTCTACGTGGTTGTGTGTTCGCTCAATATTATCATTAACTGGAAGCTAACTATCTTATTTGGGTTCTTTCAGTTGCTAATGGGAGGGAAAGCTGGACAATATACACCAGTGTTTGAAAGATACCAAGAAAAAGCAGAGTCTTTCATGTGTTCGTGTCTTGGAAAGGGAAGCAAGAGCGTTCAGAAGACCCCGGGAGGCCTTATTTTCCGTCAGAGTTGGAACAACTTGCAGTTTGTGACCAGCTCTTCTTTCCTCCTCGCTGTCTATTCCGACTATCTCACCTCGGCTGGGAAAAACCTAAACTGTGCTTCTGGCAGTGTCCCCGCATCCGAGCTTCTTTCATTGGCAAAGTCTCAGGTGAAGATTGATTTCTGAAGTGGAATACATCTTTTCATCCGATGTGTCAAATGTAAATTTATTCTGGAAATTGGAATGTCTTAGGATCATACGTTTATGAGCATAGGGAGTTCGAAATCTGAACCGACACCACAATTGATATTCGTACCTGATTTTGAGTAACTTAACTTGAATCTAATCCACTGCAATGACTCATGTAACTAATATTGCGAAACGTTTCTAATGCTTGTAATGTTTGAACGATTAGGTGGACTATATACTTGGGGACAACCCAAGAGCTACAAGTTACATGGTGGGCTACGGAACCAACTACCCACAACAGGTTCACCACAGAGGTTCCTCAATTATCTCCATTAAAGTTGACTCCTCATTCGTTACTTGCCGAGGAGGGTATGCCACTTGGTACGCAAGCAAGTCAAGTGATCCAAATCTCCTAACCGGTGCCATTGTTGGTGGCCCTGATGCTTACGACAATTTCGCTGATGAAAGAGAGAATTATGAGCAAACGGAGCCAGCCACTTACAACAACGCTCCTCTACTCGGCCTTTTGGCTAGACTAAATGGTGGCCATAGCGGCTATAACCAGCTCCTTCCAGGTATTGATCGACTTTTTGATTTCCAATGAGAGGGAATATAATTAGCTTCGGTGTAATACATTATCCGTTTGTTGGGATGGGACGTTTGCAAAAATAAGGTCTCCATTTTCGTGTCGATACTAATGTTATGTAAACTTGTTTCACAGTGGCCACTGCAGTCCCCAGAAGCAGACCAAACACAGCTCCGGTAACCAAAACAACTCCAGCTCAAGGTAATCTTCTGCACCTTCCAGAAGAACTATGCGAAACGTTCCCAGAATTTTTAAAGAGATCACTATTTCTGTTTCCCAACTATTTGGGGATGTTTGGCTAATTACTTGGCTGTATGGTCTATGCTGAACGAAATCTAATGTCGGTTCACTTTTTCTTTTGACAGGTTCATCTTCCGCCTCCAGTATTGCCATTGAACAGAAGACGACAACTTCATGGAACTACAAGGGAAACACATACTATAGATATTCCACAATCGTAACAAACAAGTCGGACAAGTCTCTAACGGATCTCAATCTCTCGATATCAAACCTATATGGCCCTTTGTGGGGCCTCACAAAGTCTGGCGGTACATACTCTTTCCCGTCATGGCTCAATTCTTTACCGGCTGGAAAGAGCCTCGAGTTTGTTTACATATCCGCCTCTCAAGCGGATGTTTCGGTCTCAAGTTACACTTTGGTTTGAGGAAAGAAGAGGAAATTCACACGGGTTTTACAGGGCGTTGCGATTCGTAAGTTTGTGCAGCTATAGAAGATCAAGTCCAGAATGGTCTTTTCTTTTTAGTTGCAAGTGTAGATAAATTGCTGAATTTGAATGAGTAGGTTTAAGGCTTACCGCGGGATTGATACGGAAGAAGAAAGGAGTGAAGAGACTATCATATAGGCGCGCTCATCCTCTTTTTTCTCCACTTCATTCATTAGTTGGACAGATTTGGGAGAGAAACTGAAAGAGTGTTAGGAAGTGAAGAGAAATATCTCTTCCTGACAAAATTCAGAGTCTTCTTCGTTTTTGGACACTCTGAAATCAGTTTTCGAGTATTTTTCGGGTTTTTTCTTTTCCTCTTTTGAGTTGTGATCTTGTAATCTATGCAACATTTCATGTATGCAGTACATATAGATTCTGCAATGATAATGTTTGCCTCTGCTACTGAAGTTTTTCTTTATTATCCATGGTACCTTTGTTTCCTGATGTTGGTTTTTTGAAGTCTAATTCGGCTTTTGGCCGACGCTTCGCACTCTGTAATTTGTGATGCAAACACTATAATATAAATACATGCTGCATGCAGTCGATGTAATTGTGCGCACCGTTTCTTCATTTCGATACATAGTGGAAACTGGTATAACACGACGTACTCGATTACATATTGAGAGAACCACGTGAAATTCTCCTTGTATTTCTCACTCGTCTTGTATCTTGTGGTTTTGACGGATTTCTCAACATCGTCTTAACATGTCGATGGTTCAAGGTTTTTTTAATTGAAACGCCAGGCCAACGACCCACATCACCAAATGTCATGAAGAACTCAAAAATAGGAAAATAGGAACCAAACAGACATTTTGATATCCATTCGTCACCATAATAGATACAATCCAGAAACAAAAAATGAAAATTTAGGGGTGTTCAAGAAAATCGCCCGAACCGTAAGACCGGTCCGATCCGGACCGAACCGTCCTATTTGGTCTGGTTTTGCGATTCTACGGTCAAGTTATGGTTCCAAAAAAATAAGAACCGTTAATTGTGGTTCGGTTACTGGTTCTAAATTAAAGAACCATGGTTAGAACCGAACCGGACCGTTTAAAACGAAGATGAATATAGATATACATATGTGTGTGTAATTAAATATGTATTTGAATTTGGTAGGTTAATTTTTTCCTTGCTAAACTTAATTTATTTGGAGATGAAATTTCATTTATTAGGAAAGCTTTTATTTTCTTCCTTTAATTTCTTTCCTATTCCAGCAGATTATCTTCCTATTTTTGTAATTTCATGAGTTCATATTTTGTGAATAAAGTGTTTGGATGCTTATTGGATAGAACCGGAACCGAACCAAAGCCGGACCGATCTTGCGGTTTGGTTCTGGTTAGGTTCCATGCATATATTGGTTAGGTTTTGGTTCCCAAATTTCTAGAACCGTTTGAAATGGTCCGGTTACTGGTTTTCTAGAGAACCGGACCAATCCGAACCGTGTACACCCCTAAAAAAATTCATAGTACTATCTTGCAATGTGGGTCCCCAAATTAGTATTCACGAATGCTGGAACTTTAGCTCTCCGATCCATTGAAGGCGTCGAGTGGAAAATCTAAAAGCTCTAAAAACTTCCTCGATCACAACACAAGCATCGAGTATTTTGATAAGTTTCATGCTGATTCAAGGGTGAGATCATGCTATATTTTTGGTATTTTTTCCGTTTTAGTATCTTTCTGTCTTTTTAGATTTAAAAATTCACGTTTTAGTTTGTGGATTAATCACGTCTCTACAAGTGCCATACAAATGATATTTTTTTGTCAACAAGTCATCTTATACAGGGGCGACTCCATATGGGGTGACTCCGATGTGTAAGTAGTGGTGTCAAGTGAACACCCTCAACCGAAAATTTTCAAAGTTTCAACCTGCCAGTGTGTGACACCACTACAAAAAAAGCTGTTGAACCCATAAATATACACGAGTATCTCTTGTATCCACGTGATATGTTTGGCCTAAATAAACTAAATGGCTTATTTATTGTCCTTATTCATTTTTTTTTTTTTGCGTATTTGTTAATTTTTTGTCAATTTTTTTTTATGAATTTTTACTTTGACATGACCAGAGAAATTTAGAAGTAAAAAATCACGATTAAAACCTAATTTTTTTAAATATAAATGAAAAAAATAGACTTATTTACTTGCTTCTAATACCTTCCAAAACCCATTCATACAAAAGTAATTTGACTTTTTACTAATTTATATATAGCCCTTTATTATTTGCTTCTACTACCTTCCAAAACCCTTTCATACAAAAGGTTGATAAACTTGATATATACCCCTTACTGCTTTCATAAATTTTACCAAATAAGAGAGAGGAAAAGGCCAAAAGGTTGAAGCTCTCCGGTCTCCAGCGAAGAATAGTTCAGGATCAAATTCTTTTGCGGTTTCATCTTCTACGAGCAAAGAAGGAGCATTCAGAATCAAATAGTTGGTAAACCATCCATATATCTTTACGTTTTGTGAGTTGGAAAATATACTCTGTATATGTTGAAATTTAATTGACAAAATTCTTTTTTTCGCTTTGGTTGATTAGTACTACACATATCCATCTTGGTTCAGTCTTTATGACTGTTTTGCTGAAAGTATGACTTATATACCTCTAAAGACTAAAGAGATGGATCAACGTTGCGAGGGAAAAAAAAGAAAGGAAAGGAAAGGAAAAAAAAAAGGGAAAAGACTAGCTGATAAAAATTTCAGACCAATAAAAGTTGTATACTTGTTTCTCTTTCATTTCACTGAAGTAGGTGAAAAGTAAGGCAAGAGCCTTCACCCTGACATTATGCTTGTAACTATTTCCAGATGCATCATTAGAAGTACAGAAGTATCTTCCCCTGACAAAGATCCCAAAATTGGGAGAAGGTGAGCATCGTACTGAGAACGCAGCTCGAATCGAGCACTGCACGTGGTGCACTGCCATTGGCCAACCGACTTGATAGCACTAACTCGCTTGTTCTTCGCCATTTGTGATTTGATGACGCATTGGTGTTCCTTACAGGGATGCCTCCTTGCTTAGAGGTAAGCTCGTCGCCTAAGTGGTGTGGTAATGTATGGTGTTTTTGTACGGTATTGTACCTTATGGGTGCTTTGGTACGAATTGTACCGTTTTGGTATCGTATGGAACTATATGGGTGTTTTGGTATGATATTGTACCGCATGGGTGCTTTGGTACGTTTTGGTACCGTATGGGTGTTTTGGTAAGGTATTATGCCGTATGAGTGCTTTGGTACGTTTTGGTATGCCATAATTAAGCATTAAATATAGGGTAAATTGAGTACAAGGACATACTATAAGATTTTTTGCTATAATAAGGACATAAATATTTTCCCTTAAAGTCTAAAGGACATTCTGTCCAGAATTTACCAAATTGCCTTTAATGAGACAAGGGCCTTGTTTGACTAACACAAAAAATGTCTTTTTTCATTTAAATTAACTTTAATGGGACAAGGGCCTTGTTTAGCTAATACAAAAATGTCATTTTTTAATTTTTTTTAATTTTGACCGTTGACCAGCGTTGACTGGTGTATCTGTTCATTTTTGGTGTATCTGTTGATTTTTTAATTTTTTTAATTTTGACCATTGACTGGCAATAATTGGTATATCTATTCATTTTTTGTATATCTGTTGATTTTTTATTTTTACCTCCACCACTCAACCACCACTTCTACCACCACCACAACCACCATGTCGCCACAACCTCTACTTCCACCACCACTCCATCACCACCACGCCACCACCACCACCACCACTTCCACCGCCGCCACCACCACCACCACCACCACCATGCCACCACAACCTCCACTTCCACCACCACCTCTACCACCACTCCATCACCACCACGCCACCACCTCCACCTCCACCACTTCCATCACCACCACTATGACGCCCCCACCACTACCACCATGCCACCAATACCCTCGGAAGTAGACACTCGGTCTAGAGGTTAATGAAACAATTAGTTCATCTACTTTTTCCCTTATAGTCTCCAGGATAATATACACTCGGTCTTTGAAAAATACCCTCAGAAGTCGCCAGACATTGACCGGCGTATCTGTTAATTTTTGGTGTATCTATTGATTTTTTAATTTTTTTAATTTGATCGTTGACCGGCATTAATTGGTGTATCTATTCATTTTCGGTGTATCTGTTGATTTTTTTATTTTTATCTCCACCACTCAACCACCACTTCTACCACCAACACCATGTCGCTATAACCTCCACTTCCACCACCACTCCATCACCACCTCCACCACCACCACCACTTCCACCGCCACCACCACTTCCACCACCACTCCATCACCACCACGCCACCACCACCACCTCCACCACTCAACCACCACTTCCACCACCACCACCGCCACCATGCCACCACAACCTCCACTTTCACCATCACTTCTACCACCACTCCATCACCATCACCATCACCATCACATCCACCACCACCACCACCACCACTCAACCACCACTTCCACCACCACCACCACCATGCCACCACAACCTCCACTTCCACTTCTACCACCACTCCACCACCACCAAGCCACCACCTCCACCTCAACCACCACGTCCACCACTTAACCACCACTTCCACCACCACTGCCACTATGACGCCACCACCACTACCACCATGCCACCTATACCCTCGGAAGTAGACACTCGGTCTAGGGGTTAATGAAACAATTAGTTCATCTACTTTTTCCCTTATAGTTTCCAGGATAATATACACTCGGTCTCTCAAAAATACCCTCAGAAGTCGCATTGACCAGCGTATCTGTTCATTTTTGGTGTATCTATTGATTTTTTAATTTTTTTAATTTGATCGTTGACTGGCATTAATTGGTGTATCTATTCATTTTTGGTGTATCTGTTGATTTTTTTATTTTTTATCTCCACCACTCAACTACCACTTCTACCACCACCACCATGTCGCTATAACATCCACTTCCACCACCACTCCATCACCACCACGCCACCACCTCCACCACCACCACCACCACTTCCACCGCCACCACCACTCAACCACCACTTCCACCGCCACCTCTACTTCCACCACCACTCCATCACCACCACGCCACCACCACCACCTCCACCACTCAACCACCACTTCCACCACCACCACGATGCCTCCACCACCGCCACCATGCCACCACAACCTCCACTTTCACCACCACTTCTACCATCACTCCATCACCATCACCATCACCATCACCATCACATCCACCTCCACCATCACCACTCAACCACCACTTCCACCACCATGCCACAACAACCTCCACTTCCACTTCTACCACCACCACTCCACCACCACCAAGCCACCACCTCCACCTCAACCACCACCTCCACCACTCAACCACCACTTCCACCACCACCATCACTATGACGCCACCACCACTACCATCATGCCACCAATACTTCCACTTCCACCACTACCACGCCACCACCTCCACCTCCACCACCACATTCACCACTGAACCACTATTTCCACCACGATGCCACCACCACAACCTCCACTTTCACCACCACCTCTACCACCACTCCATCACCACCTCCACCACCACCACCACCACCACCCATCAGCACCTCCATAACCACTCCACCACCACCACTCAGTTCCACCACCACCACTCTAGTTCCACAATCATCTCCACCGCCACCCCATCGCCATCGCCACCACCACACCACAAAACAGATACAGATATACCAAATATAGATATACCAAAATAGATACAATAGATATACCACAACAGATACACCAACACAACACAAAACAAATACAGATATATCAACTGCAGATGTACCAAAACAGATACAAATATACCAAATATACCAACTATATCTGTTGGGGTTTGCTCCGACTTCTCTCTTGCAAAATTGGAGAGAAAAACATGTTTTCCGTTTGTTTTTAGACGGAGGTTGACGGTAGAAGTTTAATTGATGAGTGTTTTTTAATACGTCAAGTGTTTATATAATATTTCGTTATGGTCTGGTGTCTGTGTGATTTGCGAGAAAAGTCAGGTGCTAATATAAAATTTTTCCATTCAAATATATCAACAGCAGATCTACCAAAACAAAGTCTCTTTTTCTTTATTTCTTAAAACAAAACAGATATAATAGATATACCGCAATAAATACACCAACACAAAACAGATACAGTTATATCAATAGCAGATGTACCAAAATATACCAACAATAGATACAAAAAATAGATATAAATATACCAAAACACATACATCAATACATCACAAAACAGATACAGATATATCATCATATATACCAAAACAGATCAACAACCTCCACTTCCACCACCATCTCTACCACCACAACTTTCACTTAAAATACAGATATACAGATATATCGACAATAGATACACTAAAAATGAACAGATACACCGGTCAACATTAATGCCAATTAACGTCGGTCAACGGTAAAAAAAATAAAAAAAATCAACAGATACACCAAAAATGAACAGATACGTCGGTCAACATCAACGTCAGTCAACGCCGGTCAACGGTCAAAAAAATAAAAAATAAAAAAGTCAATAGATATATAAAAAATGAACAGATACACTAGTCGACACCGGTCAACATCGATCAACGGTCAAAATAAAAGAAAAGACATTTTTACGAACGGTCAAAAAAAAAAAAAAAAAAAAAAAAATCAACAGATATACAAAAAATGAACAGATACACTAGTCGACGCCGGTCAACATCGATCAACGGTCAAAATAAAAAAAAAAACATTTTTGCGAATGGTCAAAAAAATAAAAAATAAAAAAATCAACAGATATACAAAAAATGAACAGATACACTAGTCGACGCCGGTCAACATCAATCAACGGTCAAAATAAAAAAAAGACATTTTTGCGAACGGTCAAAAAAATAAAAAATAAACAAATCAGGACATAAAAAATGAGCAGATACACTAGTCGATCCGGTCAACATCGATTAACGGTCAAAATAAAAAAAGACATTTTTGCGTGATCGAAAAATAAAAATAAAAAAATCAGAAAATATCAAATTATAGAGATACACTAGTCGACGCCGGTCAACATCGATCAACGGTCAAAATAAAAAAAAAGGACATTTTTGTGATAGGCAAATAAGACCCTTGTCTCATTAAAGTCAATTTAAATGAAAAAAGATATTTTTTGTGTTAGCCAAACAAGGCACTTGTCTCATTAAAGTCAATTTAAATGAAAAAGATATTTTTGTGTTAGCCAAACAAGGCCCTTGTCTCATTAAAGGCAATTTGGTCTTTTCACGGACCTTAAACTCCAAAATATTTTCATAAATGGACTTAACACATCATTAAAACTTAAGCTGGACTAAATCTGATTTGGGACCTCTTCTTTTGGACTTTAGACCAATTTGCTGTTAAATATATAAATCAATTAAAGCAGTCTACGAAGCTGTTCCATTACCAGTGTATTAGTGATACACATATTGTGGGGACGGTGAGCATCGTACTGAAAACACAGCTCGAATCATGCAGTAAACACAGCTCGAATCAAGAACTGCAGGTGCACTGTGGGGACGGTGAGCATCGTATTGAGAACGCAGCTTGAATCGAGCACTGCAGGTGGTGCACTGCCACTGAACCGACTTGATAGCACTAACTCGCTTGTTCTTCGCCATTTGTGATTTGATGATGCATTGGTGTTCCTTACGGGGGATGCCTTCTTTCTGAGGGGTAAGTTCGTCCACCAAGACAATAAGGCTGGACCTGCAGTCCAGTCTGAGGTAGCTATAAGTGCTGACAACCTGTCACTTCACTGATGTTGTAAGTGCTGATGAATCGTCATTAACGTAATTAGCTAGTATGTACCCCTTTTTTGGGGGACTTGTTCTTTCACCCAACCTGCAGCTGTTGTTCAATTTTAATCGTGTGAAATTCCAACCTGCAGCTGTTGTTCAGTTTTTAATCGTGTGAAATTCCATAGATGCGAAGGCTGTTTGACATGGGCTTTGCTTGCGATATGTTCTTGGTGAGCAAACATTCGACCCAGCCAAATCTTCGAGTCTTCAACCTTACAACGAGGCAGGAGATCACCTTACTGCCAAAAAACCTTGGCATTCCATTGAAGGTTATACAATTCTTGCCTACAAACTCAGGGCCGACCTGAGTCGGTTGGAGGTGTCCAGCTGTCCTAAGTTATCTATAAATATCAGTTGTTGTATTCATTTATTTCTTAATGCTGTACGGAGAGAGAATTCTAGAGAGAGAGAATGCAAGAGAAAATTTTTCTCAGAGAGGAAAGAGAAGACTTGTAATCTTTAGTTTTCTTTGTTCTTAGTGGACTGATGTGGCTCCCAGGGACGTAAGCAAGTTGCCAAACTTCGTATATCTGTGTGTTCTGTTTTTCTGTTCCTCTTTCTCTTCATTTTCTCTGGTTTGTTTTCTGTGACGATAGTATCCTAAGATGCTAAGTGTTTTGTTTGTCGTGAGTCTGAGCGTGCGACTTCGAGGAATTCCAATTCACTACACGTATTTTTGCATTGAACTGCTCTTTGTTGTTCTTGAATACGAGGTGATTGAGATTAGACCATTTATGTGAAGCTAGCGATCTTATTTGAGTTCTTCCAGTTGCTAATGGGAGGGAAGGGAAAGCTGGACAATATACTCCCGTGTTTGAACGGTACAAGATAAAGCAAAGTCTTTCATGTGTTTGTGTCCGGAAAAAGAAGCCGGCCAGATAGCATTCAGAAGTCTCCGGGTGGCCTTATCTTCCGTCAAAGTTGGAACAACATGCACTTAGTGACCAGCGCTTTCTTTCCTCTTCGTTGTCTATTCTTACTATCGCTGGCTATCTGCTGCCGAAGTTTTTCTTCTGTTACCTATGTTCCATGATGCATGTTTGTTTTTTGAAGTCTGATTCGACTTTGGACTAGCACTTTGCACGATCTGTAATTTGTGATGTAAACACTATGATATAAAATACATGACGTACACATGCAGCCGATGTATTCCGCGCACCGTTTCTTCATTCGATACATAGCGGAAACTGGCATAACCTATCGATGTACTCAATTACATACATGGTGAACTACGTAAAATTCTCCCGCATAGTTTCCATTTGAGTAATTTACTTGATTATTTCTCGCTCGTTTTGTGTGTTGTGGTCTGACCAATTCCACAAATCCACATCAGCTTAATATATTTCCATTGGATTGCGTTTTCCAAGCTTTTTATATGCAAAAAAAAATGCAGAATCAATTGAAACACCAGGACTACGACCCACATCACCAAATGTCATGAAGAACTCAAAAATGGGTCGAAAATGGAACCAAACAACCGTTTTGATATCCTTTTGTCACCATTATAGATACAAACCAGAAACAAAAAATTAGTATCTATGAACACTGGAAAACTTTAGCTCTCCAATCCATCGAAAGCGTGGGGGGGAAAATCCAAAAAGCTCTAAAAAAATTCTCGGAAGCATCAAGTGATAAATTTCAGGATGATTCAAGGGCGGGTTCATGCTATATATTTTTTGTATTTTTTATTTCGGTATTTTTGTTCGTCGTTTTAGAATTTTTGTTAAATTCATGTTTTATATTTTTAGTAATCACCCGTCTCGATGAGGACCAAACCAAACCAAACTAAACCGAGTCTTATGTCTTAATCACTTGGGGTCGGCGACATGAATCATTTTACTCCATTGAGCTCTGTCAAGGATTACTTGTGTCGCGATGAGAACCAAACGACTAATATTTCCACACCATATTTTTATACTTTTCTCATTTCTTTCATCGACACTAATGATTAATCTAAAAAATTACGATGAAAAAGCTAAACAAAAATTATAGGGGAATTTAGAGGCCAATCCTAAAAAGTAGGTTTGGACTTAATTTAGTCCTGACAAAAATATTCCTTCTTTATTTCAGTCCTTTTTTCTTGACTTTTCATACATTTTTACTATTTTGCCCATTTTTCTTAACTTTTTGTGTACATGTCTATTTTTAGTAAAATTTATATTTTCAGAGACCCAAATTATTTCGGACAAAAATACCCTTATGTGAACTGAATATGAGAACTGTCAATTCTCATAGTCAGTTAACATAATATTTCGGACAAAAATATCCCCACCAGTTCACATAGCTTGAGTTAACATATTATTTTGGACAAAAATACCCCTGAACTATAGCTATGAGAACTGAGACTTTGAAAGCTATATTTTTAGAATCAATTCCTGAATCATATTATTTGGGACAAAAATATCCTTGACTATATGAAATGTCAATGAGAACTGCCAAATCTCATAATCAGTTCTATGAGAACTGTCAGTTTTCATAATTAGTTCTATGAGAATTGGTTATGAGAAGTGACGGTTCTCATAAAGAACTAGTTTTGTGAACTGGTTATGAGAACTGGACTACGTGAATTGGTTATGTGAACTGAAAAATACACAGTTTACATAGTTTTACCACACACTCAAATACACAGTTCTCATAAAAAATATATAGTTCTCATAGAAAATACGCGGTTCTAATAGACAATTCTCATGGACAATACGCAGTTCTTATAGAAAAATACATAATTCTCATAGAAAATATACACACGAACAAAAATTGAACAAAAATAAAAAGGTAATCAAAATCAAATATAGTTATAAATTTCTCACCGCCATGTCTTAAAAAAGTAATCAAAGTAAGAAAGTAGTAGTTCACATAGAAAATAAGTTGATTTAGAATTGAATTTTTAACTGTCAAGTCTCATAGTCAGTATCTATGAGAACTAACTAGTTATGTGAACTGAGCATCGAGAACTAGCTATGTGAATTGCCAATTCTCATAAGTAGTTTTATGAGAACTGGACTATATGAACTAGTTCTCATAGACAATTCTTATAGAAAATACACAGTAATACACAGTTCTGGTAGAAAATACATAGTTCTAGTAGAAAAATACACAATTCTCAAAAAAAATATACACAAGAACAAAAATTGAACAAAAATAATTCTCGATGTCATAGAAAAAATACACAGTTCTCATAGGAAAAATACACAATTCTCATGTAAAATACACAGTTCTCATAGAAAATACACAGTTCACATAGCCTAAACACCCACTAAATACACAGTTCTCATAGAAAAAATACACAATTCTCATAGACACGCTGTCAATTCTCATAATCAGTTCTATGAGAATTGTCAATTCTCATAACCTGTTCAAACTGCCAATTCTCATAACCAGTTATATGAGAACTGATTATTCTCATAGAAAATTGGCTATGTGAACTAGACTATGAGAACACACAGTTCACATAGGCCCAATTCACACTTCATATAGACGCAACACACACAAAAATAGAGAGAGAGAGAGAGAGAATGAAAATCAAAATACAAGATTTCAACTAACATTGTGCATAGAGTAACTTTACGTTTGTTTATTTCACTGACATTAAAACCATTGGTGAAGAACACATCTTGTAGCGGAAAAGCACTGATCGGTTAATCAATATGAAATGAACAACAATACATACAAGTGGTCCTGCCGCCAAAAATTAGATGTTGTAATCAACATGAAATGAACCTTTATCAATCCACACAGTAATCCTCGACAACTCGCTCAACCCCGTCCGACATTCGCCGCCATGATAACCGACTTCAGATCTTGACTGGGGAAGCTCCGATTGGCAATCACGATCTCGCCAACCCCCGCTGGTGATGTGGCGGAGGAGGACCGGGCGTGGTTGTGGCGGCACGACAGCAATATTGTCGGAGAGTAGACGACAACAGCGGCGGTGAATCTGGCGAGTGGAATCGTCAGCTTCGACCAACATCACTCTTAGGGCCATTCTCGGCAGAAACTCTCCCACTTCACCACGGAAGCCGAGCCATCCTCTTTCTTCTTCTCATTTTCCACTTTGCTTGCAGTTCCAAATCCATAGCTTCTCATCCACAGCAGGGAAGAATCTGGAGACGGTGCCGTCGAGGTCGCCGCCGGTGTTCAAGACGCCGGTGGAGGTGGAGGAGATGTGTTGGTGATGGACGGAGCTCTGGTGATCGGGTGGGTGAATGAAGTTGTGAGATTCAGGTAGATATCATCGCCGACACCACGAGTAAATAATGCCAGGTCCCTCTCTATTGGGTAAAATAGTCATTACCTAACATAACCAAGCCTATGCAGGTTTGGCAAAAATATTTAGGGTTGGGATCAAACCGAACCAAAAAAGAAGGACCAGCCTCTAATTTTCTAAAAATTATAAGTCGAAGAACAAAATCACTTCGTCAAACTTCAGATCTTCAAACCGCGAGGTCCGTCTGAATGATTAAAGCGGCGTCGTCGTCGTGGTGAAGGTCGTCCCGTGTAAATGAGATTTTGGGTTTGATTCAATGTGACGAGACTCATAAAGATAAGCCTAAATTCTTTCTAATCCTTCCCGATTACATACCAGTTGGTATTTTATTAGCAATAATTTTCACCAAATTACTTTTTTCAACGAGGTCTACAATGTGAACGATTCAGATCATTCAGATCATTTACTAATTGATTACGATTCCACCGAGTTTGATGGAACTGCCTGAATCCTTAATTTGATGGCTTAGGTGTTTTGATTCAATGTGGCAAAGCTCATAAATAAAAGTCTAAACTCCTCCTAATCCTTTTCGATTAGTTACTAATTGATACTTTATTAGCTTTAATTTTCGAAATCATAATTCTTTCAACGAGTTTTACAATGTGAACTATTCAGATCATTAAAAAATTAAAACCAAATTATACTAATTACAATTTAATTGGTAAATAAGACTTCTCATGTTGAACCTGAGAAGTCTTCAGAACTTCAAAACGCCGCCGTACTAATGGTCCCCCACGTCTGAGCTCCATCAGTTGCTGGCGGTTTGACACGTGTCCACGTTGTTGGAACCTGTGGCTCGTATGTTGTGTATGAGAGGTACTCGTAAAAGGCCAGTGCCGAGCGGAGTGAGGGAAGGAATCGCAGATTCCAAAGGCCCAAATAATTTGGGGGGGGGGGGGGTTGCGTGGTATGGTATGGAGTTATTAGGGTTGGAATAGAAGTAGCGCTATAAATACTTTCTATTGTAAAACCCTAAGTACTGTGATCAATAAACAGATTCTCTCTCTGCTCCCGTGAACGTATCCGATTTTCCGTGAACGTATCCGATTTTAGGGAACCGTGTACATTACTGTGTTGATTCTTTACTGTTTACTCGTATATTGTGCGTGCGTGTGTGATTCGATCCTAACACACCTTGCCCACAAGAGCTTTTTACTTTCAAAACCCTAGACCAGGCGATCATCTTCCATCATCAGTCGTTGATTGGAGAGTTTGATATCAGCTGACGAAATGGCGAGCAAAGACGCGATGATGATCGAAGAGGAGAGCCACTTGGTCCGCCTCTGCATCGAAGCGGCTTCGCAGAGCAGGGACGCCGTCGAGTCGTGGCGGAGACAGCGGCGCACCCTCGAGCGCATGCCCTCTCACCTCGCCGGAGCTCTCCTCCGTCGACTCCTACGGCGGCGGCTGCTCCATCCTTCCCTCCTCGAGTGAGTCGCAGCAAAGCTCGTACCTTTTCATTTGACCATTTCTATGGATCATTTGCGCATGTCTAATTATTGCAATTCGCTAATTAGAGTAACGAATCTCTGATTTCCATTTGCTGTGGCCTGTGATCTGATAATTAAGCTTTGATATTTGCTGCGTGGGGTGCAAACGAGTCAAACCGAGCTTTTTAGTACTCTAGCTTGGCTCGTTTACTAAACCATCATAAAACTCGATCTCGAGCCGAGCCTGACTCATATTTCATTTGTTGTGGCCTGTGATCAGATATTTAAGCTTGAATCACATGAATTGTAACAATACATATGTGGATTTAATAGCTCTTTGTAGTTGTGTTGTCTTGTGGGGGATCGTGGTCGTGAAGGTGCAGAAAAACTTATGATGCTATTCAGTATACAGGGCTTTGGCTTTGAACATTGCTTTGTTGTGGCAATATGTTATAGTCTTATAGATGACGGAGGAAGGACTGAATTTGAAGAAGACAGTTTTGATCAAAATTTGATTGGAAGTTCATGCTTGTACAGTTGTTTTGTGGATTTCCAACATTTATTTGCGCTGTGAAACTTGGCATGAAATTTGCTCTTACTTTAATTTGTAGTGAATCTGGGTTTTAGTATCTGAAGCTCATCCTTTTGCCAATGTGCATGTGCGATTATACTATTCGCAGTTTTGTTCTTTTGTTCAGGTTGAAACAGAATGGTAATCCCTCATTTCGTCTTGGATTTTATCTGATCATTTGTTCTGAATCTGTCGTAGTCAGTGAAGAAGCTTTAACACGGTGCTATTTAGAATATTCTTTTAATGAAGTATGGTAGTATATAGATGTGTACATGTAGCTATCATTGCAGAGGAGTTTTGTTGAATTTGTGTCTTGCTATATTCTGAGTGATGTATTTGCATATGACTTTAGTCGGTTTAAACTTAAACAGATCTTTTTTTTCTCCTGTAGAGTCTTCAAATATTGCATAGAGGATATTGATCTTAGAGGTGAGATCTCGGTGGATGCAGAGTGGATGGCATACTTGGGTGCATTTCGTTATTTGCGCTCACTGAATGTTTCAGGTTGCCGTAGAATTACTAGTTCTGCCCTTTGGGATATTACAGGTACACTAGTTTATTTCTGCTTATAAGACAAGTTTCCTAAGTTATATACTGCCCATTTTACTGGCTGAAATAATTGAATAATAGAGAGTAGTTTTCCATTATTATCTGTTGCTTGTAATTTATTTTTGACAGCATTAGAAGAAGAATGTTTTGTTTGCTTAATGTCTTTATGCAACGGTCCATTCAAGGCATCTGGTATAATGGAATGTCTTGAGCAGGCAGGGAACATGATTAATGATAAACTAGGGAATTGAGGTAGTGGTTTCATTCCCTTCAGAGAGCAAGGAGATGTTACCCTCATACGAAAAGACAGAAAAATTTTGTCACAGCAAATTCAGTAGGTTAAAAAAAGGGCAAAAGTGTCTTAAGACATGTTATGAATCAGCATGTGGCATTCATCATTTCATCTTCTTCTTTTTGATTAATTTGATTAATGGAAGCCTGACGGAAGGAGCGTGCGTTTTATAGACTGGTATACAATAGACTCTCTACCCTTGCAGATTAACCTGTCTATTATTTTAGTGGTTGTGACTCAAAATCCCGTCAAATTCCTCCCGGCAACTGCTTCTGTAATTGTTACATGTGCAAGTTTTTGTTCCCTGTTTCAGGAATGACGAATTTAAAGGAGGTAGACCTTTCTCGGTGCTCCAAGGTTACTGATGCTGGCATTAGGCATCTTTTGTCGGTTTCAACTTTGGAAAAGTTACATATTGCTGAAACAGGAGTGACTGCTGAAGGGATTTCACTTCTCTCTTCCCTTGTAAACTTGTCTTTATTGGACTTGGGAGGTCTGCCTGTCACTGATCGGGTGTTAAGCTCTCTTCAGGTATATACATTTCCTCGTAAACGAACTTGGTACTGTTTTTCTGATGTGTCTTGTGATTTCTGAAAGGCAGTAGGAAGTTGCTACATTGCAATTTGCTCTATGTATTTTACTTGTTTACTCTATTATGGTGTAACTTACTGCTTGTGGCTGTAGTTGAAGGAGTTTGTAGCATGACAAAGAGGACTAAAACCAGATATTGGCATGGGGAGTGTTTCATGCACAACAAAACGGGAGGTGCCTGAATCATGAATTTTTTTTAAAATGAGAATAGGATAACAATGCTTTTGTTTGAAGAGAATTGAATGCCCCGCCCCATCCCAGCCCCAATTGTGGCAGTTCCCGATATTCGTTTTGGGTTTTGGTTTTGGTTTGGGGAAGAAATAACAAATTTTCTTGAGCTTCGTCTCGGGTTGATATAACTACCGCATATAAAATATTATACTACAAATAAATTCCAACCCCTCATGTGTTAGGTAATTATGTTTTGGAATGAGGGCAAGAGGTAATTCCACATACCAACTCACCTATTGCTGACTAGGGAGACGCACAATGGACCCTTTAAACACACACAATACCCAAACTCCCGATGTGGGAGCCAGCCCAGCTGACGCAGGGCCAAGAGCCTCACCACTAAGGAGTGGCACCATGACAGAGGGCTCAAGGGGCCTACACCAGAGGTCAAGCACCCAAACCACAACGGGTGGGCGAGATAAATTATGTTACTCGTGAGGAAATTTACTAATTATCGATATAAAGAGGAAAATACTTCTCCTGCGAGCTTGTACAATATTGGTTATTTTGTTGCTTGAAGTGTTTTTAACCAAAAAAAGGAACAGAAGCAAATAGTTGGAAATGTCAATATATGGATTGGGTATGTGACTGGAAAATCACATCTGGTATGGGGAATCGAATACATATTTCAAGACGCCCCAGTGCCACGCCTATGCAAACTCCTATTCGTAGGCAAATTTGATGGCATATTCCACCTTCTGTTCCTTTTTATTGCATTGGAACTGCTTCTTGCTGTCTGAGAAGTGGGAAATGTTCATAGTTGATGACATTGGTCTGGTTGAGACTGACCAATTAGATCTGAAAGTGGTCCAGAGGACACATGCAACACTAGTTTGATACCTCTGATTGTACAAGTTTTTCATAGTTGAGTTATACGCCAAGCTGTATCAAATTCAAGGAAGTTGTTGTGGTGTTACTTGTAAGTGTGTTAGTATCACAAACTATGGTAGGGAACCTCCTTTGTGTGTTCGGATGTTTCTGTTTCTGTAATTCCTGAATTTTACAGTCCATTACAATGGAGTGATAGATGAAATCTTTAGTGTAATTTTCATGGCTACTTGTTATTAGGTTTTGACAAAGCTACAGTACCTAGACCTTTGGGGAAGCAAAATATCTAATGAAGGAGCTGCCGTTTTGAAAGTGTTCCCCATGTTGAGCTTCCTGAATCTAGCTTGGACTAAGGTTACTGAGCTGCCAAATTTGTCCACTCTTACATGCCTAAACATGAGTAATTGCAGTGTTCATTCTCTTTTTGAAGGCCATGGTGATAAAGCTCCTTTGACGAAGCTTATTCTTGCTGGGGCTTCATATTCGGATGTGTCTAAAGCCTTTCTATATGTCGCAACCAGTTCCCTATTCTTCTTGGACTTGTCCAACTCTTGTTTTAACGAATTCTGCTTTTTGTCTAGCATGAATGCGCTTGAACATTTGGATCTCAGCTCTACTTTGATCGATGACAATTCAGTTGAAATTATTGTATGCATTGGAGCAAATTTGAGAACTTTAATCCTCGACAGAACAGAAGTTACTGCTGCTGGATTGGGGATTTTAGCTGGAAATGTTCCTACTCTGCAAAATATATCTTTATCTTGCACACCAGCAAATGATCTCGCCATTTCATATATCAGCATGGTTCCTTCACTAAAAGTTATCAACCTTAGCAAGACAAATATTAATGGTATGACTCTTCCTTCTAGTGTTGGAGCTCCCTTCATCGACTTATTGATTTCTCCTATTATTGTTTTGGAAAGTACTACCCACATGCATTGCCATATATTCCATGCTTTTAGAACCAACTGCTGCTTATCTATTAACGCGAAGTATACAATTAATTATTCGGGGCTAGAAAAGATGGCATGAAGAGAGGATGTTAAAATCCTACATTCTTGTTGTAGTGTAATACAAGCTGCATTATGTAGGTTGATGGTTTTCATTTTCATTTTTTTCTTTTTTGGTTGTTTGGTGTAGTATCTGAATATGCTGTTTATTTACTGAACCCGCCCAAATAAACCAAACTGGTCCGTGGTACATATGTGTTGTTTTGAATTAAGGGGATGGTTTGGCTGTGGATATCTTTATATGTTTACCACCCCTTCTAGTAACATCAATGTTATTTTTTGTTTTTCCTGGTCATTAGGATTGATTCACCAAGCGGGGAATGAGCCAGAGTGGATTCACTCCCTGACAGCACTGCAAAATATCACTTGTTTAGAAAGGTTGGATTTGGAGGATACAAAAGTTAGTGACGCCGCTCTGCTTCCCCTGACAGGCTTGCAACATTTGACCTATTTGTCTCTCAAAAGTGTTTTCCTCACCGATATGTCTTTGTACGTCTTGCAATCTCTCCGTAAGCTGACAAATCTGAGTCTTCAAGATGCTGTGTTGACCAATGCTGGGATTGATTCATTTAATCCACCAGAAAGACTGAGAACACTAGATCTGTGGGGTTGTTGGCTTTTAACGGAAGATGTTCTTTTGCAATTTTGCAAAAGGCATCCTCAAATTGAAGTAAGGCATGAACTTGTTCGCAATGTTCAATCTGACCAAGATAGCTCCACATCGGCAACTCCATCTCAATCAACTTTAAAGATGTTGCAAGTGAAACAGAAGCTGGGGAAAATGCATGTGTCACAATCCAATAAGAATGCATTCTTAGGTAAACCTTTGGCTTGTTTTTATCGAATAATGTATCTTCCAAAAGTTGCAGTTTTTGCTGACCTATGTTGAAATTTCGATTTATGATTGTGGAATAGATCAAAGGTTGAAGTATAGCAGAGAGGAACTACTTGCATTGCAGTCTTCGCCGTTATCACAAGTTCTTCTCCTCAAAAGAGAGATAATATGATCGCCAAGGTAGCAAATGTAAGTGTGATCAACTTAAGTTCCCTGGCGTGTCCAGTGAGAGCGTAAGATGCTTGTAACATTATCTGGTTTTCATTAACGAAGTATGTCGGGTTCGGCTGTGTGAACTTAAGTGACTAGGTTATCCGGTATGTCATTTATTGTTCATTAACCATTTCATTGACATCTTATTAAACACCATTGTACTATCGTGGAAGGAAAAATTTCTCATCAGGATAAAGTATAATCATGTTTGGAACTGCATATTATGGAACAATGAAAATGTGAAGGAAAGGAAAGGAATTGATGTTTTCTATCAGGCATTGTGGACTTCTGGTAGAGAGGAATTCCATTTATCAATTCTTTTTTCAAAAAAAAAAAAAAAAAATCAATGTTTTCCCCCTTGCTAATATACAGTGTGTTTTCGAAAAATTCTATGAACAAATTTTGAAATTTTAGCTTCTAAAAAGTTGTTCTGAGTGTTTGTCCAAAATCTTGTTAACAGATTTTGGAATTCCTGGGATTCTTAAAAGCTGAAAAAGCTTGTGGTAAAACCTAATTTTGGATAAGCTAGATTTTGAGATTAAATATTGGATTCTAAGTATTATGGAAACTGATTTTCAGCTTTTTGTAACAAACAGAATCAACTTTTGTTTCAGCTTTTGACAAAAATCCCACAACTGTAAGTAAAAAAGTTTATACTATTTGTACGAAAATCTAAAATTTGTAATTTGCAGCATGGTTTGTAATCTCACAGCTATAACGTAAAATATGTATTCATAGCTATCGCAAACACTCTTTAGCAATTCATAGCTATCACAAACACTCTTGCAATGTTTGGCACAAACTGAACGTAACCGGTGGACAAGTCGTATGAGACTAGCGCGGTTTGTTTCTTGCTAAATGGTCCATCTTGTACAAGTTCTCATTTAGTTATCAGATACACAATAGAGAAAAAAAGTGGGACGAAAGAGAATGCAAAAACTTTCTAGGAGAGAGGACATCATTCATCAAGATTCTCGCCGTCTAAACTGAGCCTTAGGGCTGTGAGCTCATAAAAAACCTCTGGCAGCGAGGCTGCCGCATACTTTGCAAATTTGTACCTGTGCTCTCGTACATGTTGTTAATAGTATTCTGCATCACAGACATTTTATTTTAGAATCTTGTCCACATAAGTACATTAAACGTCGTCATGAAAGGAAAATCAAATTATCAAGAAGGGAATTGTTAGTACGATTCCCGTAGGCTGCATTTGGATCAAGGATTTGGGAATCGCTTTATCTTTTCTTTTCCCTCCGCAAGTCGCTTGATCCGAACACAATCTTATAGTAATTTCACAGGTGCCTTTCATGACCATACCAAATTGTTCTTTGTCAGGGATGATAATCTTATCCGAACTGACGGATATCCTAAACGACCAGCACCGATCGAGGCAATTTTTACCTGATTTTTTACCCGTGGTTTTGATTCCTAGTTTGGAAAAAACGGTGGTTTTAAGTTTGGGTTTCGGTTTTCTACAATATTCGTACTGGAATCCGTACCCAGACAATGATATAAGTTTAACATAAATGCCCTCGTGATTTTTTACCCGTGGTTGTAGGCCGGTTTGGACCGACTCAATCGTAGGCCAGTTTGGACCGACTCAATCGTATAAATCGGGCTCACTGTCTTTTCGTGCATTATGGTTAGTGTGTGCTTCTTATGGGTCCTTAAAACTCCTAACAAGTGGGCAAAAAACCATAGTACAAAGGCATACCAGAAGATTTCTTGGCAGAAACAAGAGGAGATATGCATACCTGGTAGTATTTGAGCAACTGAGGCCTTTTCTTCTTGAATGTTGGGGTGAGAAGGTCGCGATCCATGTTGAATGGCACCGGGTCGAGATGAACAGCTTTTATGAACTCAAAACCTTTCAACTGTGAAGCATATAAAACATTTCTTAGGAAACTCCTGCGTCTATACGCCATTTCCACCCCTCCGATCAACCCCAAAAGATTTTTAAAAAAAATGAAAAAGAAAACATCAACACATGACCTGTGAAACGACAGGTACTTAAAAGTAACTGAATAGTGAAGGAATCAAACCTTCTTCTCTCTTGCAACTTTTGCTAGCTCTCCAAGTACGTAAGCTTTTGCCCTTGGATTTTCACAGAGGGAATTGAAATCCCGAGTAGGAATACCATTTTCTTCAGCCCAACGTTCCAGTGCTGCTTTATTCGGGTTAAGAACAGCAATAAGGAAAGACTCGAAACTGTTCCCGTATACCCATATCTGAAATTGAAATGCATGCAGGATCAAACACAAGCAGATGTTTCATTAGGCAAACAAAATAGTCAAATGATCAAGTTACCAATCTCAATGGCCAGAAGTACATCTATAGATGAGTCATGACCATTCCTAAGACACTGCAAACATCGTGTCCAATCGCAAACGACTTGGAAAGATACTTAAAACGCCATTGTATACTACAGAATAACACCAACATCTTATGAAGGTCACAACCTGTAGCAGACTAGCAAATAAGAAAAATTCTATTCCTGCAACCCGACAAATAGAAAGTTTTGAGTCTCAGTTCATCTGTATACTTACACCGATATGCTTCATTTTGTGTAGAGACAAAAAAATCTAAGGTATCGAAAGGACCTACGTATTTGTTTCCTCATTGTTAGAACGGTATTTTTCTATTTTTCCTTTTTTGCCCATTCAAAGTCTTCCTGCCATAAGTGTTATCGATTAAGGTTTCATCCTTTCTCATTTTGAATGGTTTTATCTTCTATACTTCCTGCGTGTGCATGCTCGGAGGAGCAAGGAACTAGAGGTGAGTTCTCGACCTTCATGCTGAAAGAGAGATGCACCAAGTATTAGCCAAATATTTACACATCCTTGAGTCCGATCACCATGCATCCTAACACGTTGAATCTCGAGTGCCACAGTGAAAAAACAAATTATGACCTGAAGATGAAAAGACGCATATAATAGCAAACAATAACTTGAGATTGTAGGCTATTGTTGTCTTCGACATGATTATTATGGACGAGTGAGATTTCAGGCTCACTCTTTTTTTTTTTTTACCCCCATCTCTTTCCGATTTCCATAATCTCCAGATTACAAGTTACGGAGTACTTAATTCAGAAACAGAGGAAGAAAACTTTTTGTCATAAGCTTAGTTAGCCTAAGAAGGAAACTTCAGATTACGATACCATTCTCTTTCAGTTTCGGAGATTTTTTCCTGGGATGTTATTACTGGACAGTTATATTTTGATGGAAAATGACATAATCGGAGAGACCTACCGAGTCAATACCAGGGACACCACCATAAACATTCTCCAACTTTTCAACAGCAACATATTCTCCTTGTGCAAGTTTGAAAATGTTCTTCTTCCGGTCAATAATTTTCATGCTCCCGTCCGGTTGCCATTCGCCGATATCCCCTGATGGAAAAACTTGTTAGGAACATATGAACAAAAGAACAGAGAGAAAATCCAAAGCAATTTATGAATTACAGCCCCCAAGTAAATTCCATGAGAGACGGGTATAGGCAAACCTGTATGGAACCATCCATCAACCAGGACCTCTTTCGTGAGGTCTTCGCGTTTATAGTACCCTGAGAACACTGTCTCGCCCTTCATACAGATTTCTCCGCGCGGTGTGCTTGCAAGGGCATCATATCCCATCTCAAAGACAGATTCTAGGCGTACTTCCACATTGGGCACCGGAGAACCCACTGTACCAGTCATATTCATCACATCTGGTGTTGCGATAAATGATCCCGCGCAGGTTTCTGTCAGACCTACATCACAGAAACAAAATGAATGAAACATAAACCCATTAATTCGTTGTATGACACCAGATCATAGTCTCCTTTTTCTTTTTCTGAAGTACCCCAATCTGATACATCTCTGGCAAAGGTTTTCAACAAGGACCAAGGTTAGAATGATCATTCAATTTGCAACCACCCAAAGTGTTGGGCAATCTTCATGCCTCGTGCAGAGAATCTGAGGTGGAACTCTATAACCAATTAAAATCCATAAGAAATCCTAAAGAAATGTGACATCGAGCCGAGTAGCATTCTGATAAGTGATGAGCTTAATGGATTACCAAATGGAAGAAATTATCATCATTCATCACGCCGCTCCTTTCTTAAGGCTGTATCTTATTGTACCATCACATCAAACCACAAGTATAATATCAAATACCTTGAACGCGAATAAGGCCATTACACTTCCCTAATTTTCTAGAAAGTCTCGCGGTGGAATAAATTACAGAAGTCACTGAATGTTGTTAACAGGAAAACCACTCTAATTGATAAAGCACGGGTGTTCTTAAGCTGCAAGCTATATTAATTTACCACGTCCAGGAACCAAGTACTTGGCATCATCTTCCAATCTTATTACAGTTTGTCAATCAAGTACCAATGAAGTTAAAAGAAAGATGCCTTCACTGAAAAGGGTGACACAACTCTATACACTCTCGCGTTTAAGCAACAATGAAACATATAACCGCTCAAATGGGCGGGCAAGAAAAAAACCCCAGTTTCAATGGAAATTAGGTGAACTGTATCTCAATAGATTTACCCCCCCCAAAAAAGAAACCCTGTATCTCAATGCCAATAAAACAAGCAAAACAATTGAAACGTGAATAATAATGTGTTAATATCCAAGGAGCATAGTGCATACCATATCCTTGAATAACATATGCACAACTCGCAACTCGGAAAAAGGTTTCTACATGCCTAGCGAGGGGTGCAGCTCCACATACAATAAGCCGTACGTTCCCCCCTAGCGCTTGCTTTACCTGAGGATAAAGAGGGAAAAATGAGTTCTATTTATGGACAAAAATAATCAGTAAAAGAGAGGGGGGAAAAGATGTAGAAGCTCCTATGTGTATGTGTATACTACCTTGCTGAAAACGGCTTTGTCAAAAAGTGGGGCTGCCTCTGTATGTTTCATCCCCTTCTTCATACGGTCAAGTTTGCTGCAGCATTTTTGAAGTGCAGTTAAAGATTAGATTATATGGTAGAAAACCACGATGACTTAGCTTAACCTACATTAGCCGACAACTAAGAAGAAAACTCTGGAGTTCCCACCAGTACGAATGATGGAGGACATGATGCTTCAAGTATGAGTAATGAAGTAAAAGGTGGTGATCTTGGAGGGCAATTTCAAGCTTAAGCAAGTACAATGAGAGAGAAGAACAAATGCATGTATGCCAGAGAAAATTAGGAAAGTGAAGTTCCGCAAGGACAAAGGACCAAAATTTTGGAAGCATTAATGTCTAGTACAATCTGTCGCATTAGTGGTTGCGAAGATGTCGTTTGACCAAAAAAAGAAGATGTCCTTCAAGAAGCAAAAATAGTCTTCAGCTGAGAGGGTTAAATAATAAAAAGTAACTTAGGCAGTCTCATTTCTGATTTGTGACTCCAGAAAAGTCCTCATTGCTTTGCATTTCCCTTCTAATAAAAGGTTTGACGTGTGGAGAAGAACTTACCTTCTGTATGCAATGTCAAACAAAGAACGCTTAACGAGACTCCCAGAAGAAATCTTGTTTTTCAAACCTGAAAATGAGGAAGTGAATTATACGGGTGACATGCAATGCAAGTAACATTCGGGGGACTAAACTGTGTGGGCTCCCCATAACATAGGGTTATCATGAGCCGACAGAATGAACAACTTTGAGTTTACAATCTTTGTTGTCCTGGATTGAGAATTTAAGGTTCTCATGGAACACTCCAGAATCAACAAATAAGCAGACCCAACAATTTGACTTTTCTTTTTCAGATTTCTCTGGATCGGAAGATAATTTTTGAGCTAAAAGATGGAACAAAATTATAGATCACTAAAGCCAACTCTTTCACTGCAATTAGTTGATTACTGCATGGTGATCAAAACCACTGCAAATGTATAGATCCACAGTATTTATGAAGCGCACAAGGATTTGAGAATTCAACATTGTGTATCAGGCGAATAATAATGCATACCGGTATAAATCATGTCCAATACTCTGGGAACAGCACAGAAAATAGAAGGTTTCAGCGCACCAAGATCTTCAGTCAATAGTTTGACATCCTAAAAGATGAAACGGACGACAATTGTTATCTTTCACTCTTTTGTGAAAAGAAAAGAAATTTGTCATCTTACCCCACGCCAGAATCCTATTGAGCCGCCATGACGGATAAGAATCTCCTCAATCACACGATCAAATATATGTGCCAGAGGAAGATATGAAAAATAAACATCTTTTTCGTTGAACTGAAAGATTTCAAAAACTAGTATGAGAAATTTCACATAAAAGAAGAATAAATTGGTCGATCAATTGAAAGCCCATGGTTTGTCTACACATGGTGATGGAGGATGTAAATCTTCAAGCCAATATTTTTACCGGTTCATTCACACTCTCTTGCAGCACACGGTTCATCCCAACAACAACATTTATAATGCCATTATTGGTGATCATAACACCCTTCGGGTCACCAGTGGTGCCACTGGTATACATTATTGTACAAATATCAGATTTCTTCTTTGCTGGAAGATCATACTGCTTATTTTCTCCCTGCAAAATGAATGGGTAGTAGTCAAATTAACGTAAAAAACAGTCAAAGGCTGAAAAAAAAGCTTAACAATGCCCAATCACCCTAAATACTATGTACTATGATACTATCTACCATAGGTGGGCAAAATATTTCCCAGAGAAGTAAAATGCCACAGCTTTTTCCAGGTTCAATACAACATACTTACGTAACCTTTAAGTAGATATTTGCCTTCGGTGCGACATACAAAAGACTAAGTTTGTCATATTGAGCGCAAACACGGTATCAAAGCCGTAGATTTAGAACTTTTGCCTTCAAATTCACATATGCAGAGTTTGAGCTTAAGATTTTGTACTGCTATGAGCTAGTATAAGCATGATTTCTCTCAGCTTCTGATAGTTGCTTTAAGAGCCAAGGCCACTAGACAGCCTAAGAACATTCATTGACCAAACTCCTTTTGCATTAAAAGTTGTGGCCCAAAATCTCTTTAAGGGTCTTTCAGATGGAGCATGCTTTGGAATATTTGAAATCAAAATCTGGGTTAAATTAGCGTCTATATGAATTTCAGTTTTATGTTTATATGAATGTCAGTTTTATGCTAATGACAAAGTATCTACATCATTTATATGTTTGGGTCAGTCAGGTACAGGTAATATGTGTAATTACCAATTACTAAGAGTGGATAGTGTGTTTATTTCATGGCATCTGTTGTGTTGCTTCAGAAGTATGAGATTTTAGCAAACTTGAGCTTGAGTTCAAGCCGAATGGAAATTTCATGAGGCAAGCTTGAGCTGAGATGGCCTTAAGCTTGAGTTGAGTTCAAGCTTGTTCACAAGCCTTAACGAGCTAAAAATACTATATATTTGTGCTTGCATACAGGTCTAGTGCTGCAAAGACATAAATTAGTTCAGACATTTACAACATCATAGAATACACATACGTAAGTTTATAAATACTAAATGTGCAAGTTCATAGATATACAGAGTGTAAAGTTTCCATTGTGTACATATGTAAGTTTCTCTGTATAAAAGTTGTATAAGTTTATACATATTCAAGTTTATACCAGTATCTACATATTCAGGTTGCAAGCCTAAACGAGCCAAATACCATCAGGCTCGGGCTCAGCTCATTTATTAAACGAGCTTAAAATTAAGGTCCAGGTTCTATTTGTTTGATAGACAAACCGAACTCAAACGAGCCTCTACCGAATCGAGCATCGAATTGTTGCTGAATGCTTGCTTAATTTGCAGCCCTATTTGGGATGTGGTTTAATAATTATCAAGACCAATTGCCAGCATGCTCTTGTGCTGGCAATGAATCCAGCATGTTATATAAAGAGCAATGTAGGTGCAATCTTGTCAGGCTCGAATCTTTTCGAACTACAATGAGAGGGAAACCATTGACAATCCCAAATAATTATGCACTGTTGTTTAGGAAGGAAAAGTGTGTAGGGTGTTGTGTTCACTAACCCTAACACAATCAACTCTTATTTATATAATGGGAAATCATAACATAAGACTACATTAACCAATGTGGGACTAATACCAATATTATGTTCTCACACTCCCCCTCAAGCTGGAGACTCTCCGGCTTGTTACATATCAACCAACGAAACAATTACCTCAACTACTAACAGCAATAACGAAAAACAACCAACTTGTTAAAATAATGGAACAACTTTCAATAGCAACGGCCAACAAACGACTTCAACGACTAATGAACGACTTCAACCAACGAAACGACTTCAATGATTTCAATGACCAATGAACGATTTCAATGATTTCTACGAATCAAAGAACGAATTCAACGACCAACTAACGATTTCAACGACCAACGAACGAATTCAACGAGCGAATTCAACAACCAACGAACCAATTTCAACTAACAACTTCAACGACGAATAACAACCATCTTCAACGACGAATAACAACCAACTTCAATTACCAACCAACAACCACCAACTTCAACAAAATAGACGACAAAATAAGATATGTTACCACGCTCACCAAAAGCATGGCCAAAAACCCAACTAGGAAACCCAGAATTATGACCATGTCCACGACTAAATGAAGAACCAACAGCAACAAAGATAGCGGAAGCAGAATCAGATTTCATTACAAATATATCACCGGATAAGAAACCAGCAATCGACCAACAGATCAACCCAACATCATCAATAACCAAGACCCAGAACCTCAGAGTGACAAATTACCACTTTAAACCAACAATATAATTGAATAAAGCCATCTACAGACTGAAACAGCAGGAGTCGCTGATGAACAGTAACGACGATGAACAGTAACTTGTGAACAACACGCTCTTCACAGTAATTGGTGAACAGTGATTATGGCGATAGATTTCAATAGAAGGGATTAGGGTTAGGACAGAGGCTAAGATCAAGGTTATGATTTTAGGGTTATGGTGGTTCGGGATTATTAACAAACAACTTCCATTCTTGTAAGAAATTGACCGCTAGTTTCCTAAAACATATTTCATGAGCTACAAAAAAGGCATTATTCAACTCAAATTCAAACAGCCCATCTCAATGAAACAAAAAAATAAAAAATAAATAAACAACAAATAGCATGATCATTGACAACGCAACTCGATATAGGGAAACTTACAGACTAAACAAGTAGCTTACCAATACCAAAAATTCATGCCAAGTATATAGGGCCAGACCAAACTTTTTAACTTCTTCTCTTTGTTCAGGGGTAACATCGCCAAAGCTCACAATTGCTACATGGTGAAATCATAACACAATTCTTAATAACTGCATAACTGCAAATGCAAATGGACGCAAAATGCTGAATCAAGTGCAACTTACTTTTCAAGTATTTTGTTGTGTCAGGGAAAGTTTTCAGCACCTGAAAGGGAAAAAGTAGAAACAAGATCAACTCAGATACAAGTGTTTATAGCTTGTTCCTACTACCACCAATTTATGACAGAGAACATTAAAACTAGCACCAGAATAGCTTGTCACAAAATGGACCTTTCGGCTATCAGATGGCATAAGGACACGAATGAACAGGTACAAGGGTAAGCTACTATGACTAACCCTGAGGTTAATGCATTGCAGATATTCTACCAAGCCATCCTAGAAAGAAACCAACCTGCTTTCGTTGTCTCGTAATGTAGGAGACGGAAATTGAAAGTTAACTGCACCTTCACTTCATGGAGATATTGCCTCATTACCTGAAGTTGCCCCCATCATCCTCCCATTTCCCTCCCACCCTCTGCACCCGACCAAATCTTTTTCTCCATACTCTCTCCCCTCATCTCCTGACCCCACTGCCACGCCTACACCGCTCCTCCCCAGTCACTCTCACCACTGGCCATCTACTTAGACAGCACCCTTCTCCAAAGCCCTCTCTGACTCTCTCTAAGCACAATTCCTAGAGGCGTGGCAGCCGTGATTTGTGTATATCCCATCTCCACTTCTCTCTCTCAAGGTAATCGTCCATAAATTTCAAACCCCCCATTCTCATACTCATACGTCATCACTGAACCGAACCATACACATTTTCTGTCTCTGAAACAAGAAACACCAACCTATTTTGAACTCAAATTTACAATTTCTCTTTGCTTCCTCTTTTCCATACAGTTTTTACCTTAATAATTTGACTTTTTGAGAAAAAAATTGGGGATCACTAAATTTACCATTTTATAAAGGAAGTGTACCATGTTTCAGAACGTTGCTACCAAAAAGTAATTCGTTTGAGTAGTAGGGTTCCATGGTAACATAGATCTGAAGTGAGGTAATAAACCTCAAGGAAAATAATTTTGACTACTATAGAGGTACTAATGTAATTGTTATAAGGTTTGCGGGATGCCTCCATAATTAACCCTAAATTACGATATGAAACATCTGTACCTCTTGAACCTTCTTTTCGTGCACAAAAGCAATCGTAACCTCTGCATGGTTGATTATAAATTCCACAGCATTAGCACCTGTATAAATCATGAAAGAGGAGCGGTAAACCTTCTATCACTGTTACATGTATTGTATAACGACGAGAATATAACAAAAGAACACAGCTTCTGTTTGGCAACAGCAAACGTACAACACATAGTGAAAGAATAAATAACTACATGCTTATGTAACCCAATGCAGAAGAATACGTACCAAGGGTATCGTATAAAGGAACACAAGTAAGTCGATGCGCGTTGCATGCCTGCATTAGTTTTCAGTGTTAAAACACAAGTCTTGAGAGTACTGCTCTGCATGCAACACTAATGGGAAGAACTATCCACATAAAGGGTAACACCGAAAAGAAAATCATGCGAGGATAGAAAAGATATTAGCCCAGAGAGAGATGGAACATGATAAATTAACAAAGTAGAACTTCTGATGTTTTCTGTTACATCACACAAACGACATGAACATTCCACTTTTTCTTCTTTTTCCATTGGACATCTTTGCAGAGAAGCAAACTCAGGGATGCAGCTAGGATTTATGTAGAGGGGAGGCCGAAACTTAAAACCTAGAATTCCACATATTCACATGGTTGTTGAATTTTTTTTGTTCGAAATTCAAGCATGAAATCTAAGGAAAAATATAAACATTTTCTAATCGTGCTAGACAAAACATACATATACACATGAATAAGTAGTCATTTTTCCCACTACGTAGCCGGTTTTCATATTATATTACAAAATTTGAAGGGGCCGATATAAAACAGCATGCATAGTCAGTGTATATTTTATGCTATATGCAGAGTGATTCTAGCTAGCAAGGTTGGGGGAGGCCCGGGCCTCCCCACCCTTACACTTACCTTCGTTCCTGAGCGAACTATTCCATCTTACGAACTACGTGACCAGAAAATAAAACAGAGAAAGTAAAAGATAAATAGCAGCAGGAGGAAGCAAGAACTGCAGGTACTAATGTGTTAGAAACTTCAACCAAAACGGTACAACACTATAAAAAATGTCAAGATGTTTTCTTCTTGAAATTTTGTATAGATATGAATTTTGACTTTAACAAGAACAGTGAAGAAGCTGAAACAACAAAGAAGGTAAAACAGAGAGAGAGAGAGAGAGAGAGAAGAAGAAGAAGAAGAAGAAGAAGAAGAAGAACCTGCATGCTTATGACCCACTCTGGGCAATTGGCCCCATAGATACCACATCGTCCTCCCTAAAATAAGAAGCCAATAATCAAGGATGGAAGACTAACAAAATACTAAATTTACAGAGTATTCTCAAAATTTTCAACTTCTCCCTTATTTAGTAACGGCATGCAAAATTTGTGATAATAGTAGCATATAGTATTTAAAAGACTAATTTCAGCAATGAGAAAGCCGCGACTCGAAATTACAAGTAACCCATATCGGTGTAGACAAAAAAACTAATCAAAAATGCTAGAAACAGATACAAGTGTACATCCATATGTACGTCTTCTCTCACAAGTGACTGTAAGACTCTCTAAATAGTGTTGTGGGTCCTACCATCACTTATGAGAGAGATGTAAAAATAAATGTAATATTTGATGCTTCAGTAGCATTGTTGAAAACAGATTTGACAAGAGGGCTTCAACAGAGCAATCCACAGAAGGCGGCAATAGCAACCAACGTAATGGAACTGCAGGAAAGCAAAAGCTAGAAGCAACTAAAGATAAAGGAGTACAACATTAACAAAAGCGAGGCCAATGCAGAAGCAAGTTTCGCGCACGGAAAGTTGACAGAGGCAAACGTTAGACGTCGTTTAGAACACATATCAGTTTGAACTGGGCCTTCCGAAGTGAGTATATATGCAAAGCTTTCCTCTTGAAGGTCAAGCTGGCTTGAGCAGGCCTTAATAGCTTCGAATCGCGATAGCCACGTATTGAACTGGACAAATTTAAAACCCTTTACTCTACCAATAGACTAACAGATCGTATAGCTTACTTCCTCAACACCACAGCTGCGGATAGAGTTTCCAAGTTTCATTACGGTGTCATATACTTCTTTGTACGTTAGCCATACATATTTGCCAGCCTGCACATGATAGAATCAAACATAATCTTCAGCAAATAGTTAAAACAAGTAATAAAAGGTAGAATCCGCTGAAAAAATACGCGTTAGATCGATGTTGAATGGAAATGTACCTTTCCATCGACCATCTCCCGCTGACCGAGCATCGAATTATTGGGATATTTGTCCACGGACATGCTGCAACAGGAAGCTGAATATTATTCACGCACCCAAGCAGGAGAATTTGTAAACGATAATCACCTCAATTTGATCTTATTTTTAGAATAGTAAGAGCTATTGTAGCAGGCAGTTAACTTTTAAACCTAGAATCAAACACTGAGTAAGGCCCGCGCAGGACTATAGGCGCTAACCACCACTTCAAATATATGGACAAAAATCAACATTTACATATGCCATTTTCAGTACCTAAAACCTTCAATTTGAATGCACTAAGTTGTATTCAAGAAGTGATTATTCATCCCGCAGTCCAGTGTTCTAAAATCTCTAGGCGCTAGTTGGGCGGAAGGAGAGCGCCTAGGGCTACTAACCGGCACCAAGGCCGATTTTAATCTAGGTGTTGAACCCCGCCTAGCTGCCAACTAATCGGCCATCTAGGGCTACTAACCGGCGCCAAGGCCGATTTTAATCTAGGTGTTGAATCCCGCCTAGCATTTAGGCGCGAACTAGTCAGCCACCTAGACCGATTGTAACATAACATTTTACACTTTTTGTGTTGATACAAATTTTACACTTTTTCGGAGTTTTTTTTCCTTTCCTATGAAACTTGGTTCAAAATGTGCCGACATGGGCACGGCACGTCACGACACGATTAAAAAACTGCACGACATGATTTAAAACCGACACGTGCCGTTTGACACCTCTACTCTGAATACAAGAAGGCAAGAGGAAGGAGGGAAAGAGACAAAAGACACCAAAGGAAACGAGGGAAGAAAAGGAAAACCCGAAGGAAAACAAAAAAAAAAGCACTACCACGTCTTAAAAAAAATTTCAAGGTTGGCACCACAGGTCTACAACAATTCATCATTCGTAAACTTCAAAATCGCCGAATTATCAAACTGTTTCTTTGTGCAAATTTCTTACTGATTTTATATATATGTAAAAGATTTTAGATTGGGCCCTGAGTTTTATTAAAAATTTCTTACTAATTTTATATATATATATGTAAAAAGATTTTAGAGTCCCAAAATTAGATACTCCCTCCGTCCTAAACAATTTGTCCACTGCGCAGAACAAACGATCTTTCAAAACAAATTAAGCCTCACAAATTCAATTGATAAAAAAATATTAAATTTTGTTTACAAAAGTACTATTTTACGTTCTTGTATTACGTGATGGACAGACATTTTGAAACAAGTTCACGTTTTATGTGATGGACAAACATTTTGAATTGGGCGGCCGATCCTCGACTTATGGCCAAACCTGAACGTAAGGTATATGATTCGAATTGACGGGGAGATAGTAGTAAATTAAACAGAGAGAAGAAAAAGCTCACCGGAAAATATCCCAACAGGTGTCCACGCCTTGAACCAACGGACCTTCTGTGGCTATCGCACTGCGGTACACCGGTCCGGTCGTAGGCGAATCCGTCACCTCTACCACGAACCTCTTTGCCGGCGACATGGCCGACACTTTGCTTGTCTTCAACGGAGCCATCTCTCTCTCTCTCTCCCTCTCTCTGCAAAGAAACTGAAAATCCGGACGAGTGAGCGGGAATGGCATAAAAAAAAGAAGGCGGGGAATTTATATTTATAAACTCCTCTGCTGACTGGACACTGATCCTCCTGACGTAATAAGATCGCAAGTTGCCACCTCTCCTACGCCCGCACACGGCAGTCAGAATTTTGTGGAGGGAATAAAACCGAATTGGAGGGGCTGTAGCTGTACTGCATCCGTCACGCGACACTTGTAAAGCGGTTAATTTGACTGTCCATTTTGGCACGAACGACTTGGATTTAATTCAAACTCCTACAAATTTCCAACCGTCCATTATTCGAATGAAAATTCGAACCGATCATTGTCGAAATGAACGGCTAAATCGACTGCACTACACGTGTGATATGGGGGTGCACTGGAGCACCCGGGGTCCAAATAAAAGACAAGAAAATAGTTTTCATATTGCCCTTTTATTCAGTGTACGTCACTCTTTTTGCACAGATAAAAGATACTAGTAGTAATTCCAAGTGGCACTCTTTTTTTCTTTTGTCTTTTTGGCATGCAAAATTATTTTACTCCTGCTTCTTGAGTCAACTTTTATTTATTTATTTATTTATTTATTTATGTCAAATGGCAAAGTAAAACTTTAGATATATGGTTCATCCAGGGGAGAGATTGAGCTACAAGGAATACTTTCACTCGAATGAGGACAAATAAATAGAGCGTTCGTGAATAAAAGAGGTTGTTGGAATCATTTCCGTAAAAGATATAGTAAGAGAGGAGATTTAATGAGATTGTCGTAAAGGGGTAATAAGAAACCCGGGAGCGGTGTTGTGCACTATCTAGATCGTCCGTCTTGACAAGTAATGGTTCGAATTTTAAAAAATTTCTTTTACGAAAGAGTTTTTTTTTAAATCTTGACCATCCAAAATACTTTTTGACGGTTGAGATCATACAACATCATGCATAGCACCGCCCGGGTTCGTTGAAAACGAGAAACTAACAAAAGAAAATAAAATACAACAAATCAAAAAAACGTGCATGGAACCACGATGCCGGCAGTGTCCCCTCTTATTGTACTGTTTTTTGCTTATTTATAATTAAATTGAGTTTACTTCCTAATTGAAAAAAAAAAAGACCAAATTTTCGTTCGTTTTACTAGCCATTGAAAACTGATTCCTACTGATATGCTAACTTTATTTCTTTCCAAAACTCTTTTCTATATATTATTGTAATAAATGTTCCACCCTTCGTTGGATTCTCCTCCTCTTTCCCCCAACTTGACGTACCCTCTGTCAAGTTTCTTAATAAGCTTTTTGCAAAAAAAAAAAGGCTCCGCCTATTCTTTTATCATCTCACCATTTCCTCGTCTGCTACTCCGAGGTCTTTTTTCAATAATTACATCATTAATTCCCAAAAACAACAAGAATAATTTTTTGGCCCGTGACTAAAATTAGCAGCGTTGAAAAATTCTACAGTTGGTAAGCGATTTATGTGTAAGGTATTTATGATTTTTAAATTTAACGTTTTTGTGGTCTGTTCCATTCAAGGGTACAAGAGACAAAAAGATTAATTAAAGAAACTAATAAAAATTACTCATAAAGTTTTGAATAGTACTGGTTGGAGTCGATCACGATTTTTTTGAAATTCAGATTATATGAATGGGAATCCAGGACGTCCAATTGAACAGATTGAATAGGTCGGGGGGGAACATATATAAACAGAAGGATTGGGGCAAAAGACCGGCATTGACTTCTTCTTTTTTTCAACGGGAGAAAGTAAATTCATTAATCAAGTCAGACGGCATCTACAGATGAACTCCGTATACAGATGCTAATTTGATCGAATACTCTAACTTGCTGACGTCCCATGAGCATAAAATTGACCCAAACTGCGCACAACCGGACTTTAATTACACTGGCTCTAATAGATTGCCCAATTTTAATCATCGAAGCCGGCTACGCAGGGATCCTGCGAGGATGCCCTCGATTAATTAGGAGAGTGGATTGGAGTCTGGAGATGCTCTAAGCCGGATATAGAAGGTTCAAATTCTTGGACATGGGTTTGGGTGTCCAAATCTTGATGGCTCTGAGGGGATATCCTTATTGTCGGATGAGATATTCGGGGCCATAAAATGAAACAAACACCGGATTCGAAGCGTTCGGACTTCTTCTCTCAAAGTATTAGAATACGACTTCGATGTTACCTATGGACAGATGACTTTAACAGCAGAAGAAGATGGGACTGAAAAATGCTTTTGAATATTGGCAAAAGAAATTAAATATATATCCATTTTTTCAAAGAAAAATTAATTTTACGAGGATCAATAGTAAAAAGGGTAAAACCCAAATCAGGTATTGAAATCCACCTTTCCTAAATCTCCAACCATTGGTCAAGTTTATATATATATTTAAAAAAAATTATTGAAACCACCAACAAAATAAATGGCTATGATCAATGGTTAGATTTTCAGAATTCTAATAGTTTTTCACTCTAAGATTCTGATTCGATAGCTGCCGCTCAAATTGAGAGCACGAGCTAGCGCAATGCAGTATTAAGAAGGCCAGCAGCGAGTAAGGAATATTTTGAAGAATTATGTAACCAAGGTTATGACTACAAATATCCAACTTGAAGGGCACTGGACCCAAATAAAAACGGGACAGGAGCTCTTTTTCTACTGTTCCGGCGGTTTTCTGACCATTGAATAGAGAGAATATTTATTTCTGACCATATAGTCCTGGATATAGCCGGTCATACATGTAGGAAATCTCTTTCTCTCTCTCTCTCTCTCTCTCTCCCCCCGAAGACATTAGGATTTTGGTGGCAAAATTTAATTGTGGTTGACTAAGGCTGCGATTTGTGAATTAGGAGATCTAGTGATTTTGGATGTTTCCAAGTAGTACTTTTTTTTATGCAAAGGATGACATCAGTTTTCTAGTGTATCAAATTTGGATGAGAGCACGGCATTGACCTTATCAAACGATTGGTAGAAGAAGATATATACCTAAATTGGTTCATATTAAATTCGGCTGCAGACGTAAGATATATTCCTCGTAGGGTTCGAATCACATGTATGTATTGCGACTTGCTTGGTCAAAGAATGAGCTAGATTGCTTTCGTATGCGTAGATGTCAATTAATTTTATATGCGTGAACTATAAATGGTTGACAATCTAAAATGTTTAGGAATTTTTTTCACATGTACGCAGAAATTATGAGAAAAAAAAGTTTCATTCGAAAAACTTGCAGGGGATAATTTCATAGAAATTTTTCAAATTAAGTTGAAAAACCGACAAAAAAAATACTGCAAAAGTGAAAATATTTGAAGTTGTACAGCGGTCAGACACCCTCTTAAGGCTTGTTTGATAACCTAAATTCAGCACTTAAAACTGAATCAGTTAAGTAATAAGTGATTCAGTAGGTTTGATAATCACATTTTACATTGCTTAACAAATTAAGTATCACTTCAAATATAGGCTAAAAAGTTGAAAAACATTAAGTAGCTTTGAGCTACTTAATTCTAGCTGAATTTTAGTGTACTTACATTTAACCATCATATCACAACCACAACCACTCCCACCAATACCTCCACCACTACCACCTCCTCCACCACTCCATCATCACCACCACCAGTAGCTCCACCACTCCACCACCGCCACCACCACTCCACCACTTCCTCCACTACCACCACTCCACCACTCCACCACTTCCTCCACTACCACCACCACCAGCTCCACAACAACCACCACCACCACCACCACCACCATTCCTCCACCACCACCACTACATCACCACCACCAGCTCCACTACTCCACCACCACCACCACTACAATCACTACACCGCCACCAGCGCTCCTACCACCTCCACCACTCCACCACCACCACCACCACTCCCACGTACCACTCCACCACCACCACTACCAACACTACACCACCGCTCTACCACCTCCACCACTACTTCACCACCACCACTCCTCCACTCCTCCACCATTACCATAAGTATATTGTGATTGTTAGTAAATTAAGAGAGAATTGGAACAAAATTAATTCATCATTTTTTAATTCAGTACTTAATATATTTATCAAACAACTTTTCAGCTTAAAAATTTCAGCATTCAGTTTTCAGTACTTAATTTTTCAGCTTTCAGTTTCAGTTTTCAGTTTTATCAAACAGCCCCTTAGCCCCAATTATATTAAGGTCATGGGATGGGCTTTGAGCATTTTTGGACGTGGGTCGGCTAGACTCGAGCCCAAACTTCTTTGAGAGCCCAATGAACTTGGATAGGGTTAGCTGAGCCAGATGATTTACGGGCCGGGTCAATTTTACATCCGTAATCCAGCCCAACTTGGGATATAAAGTTAGCCCACAGGCCCCCAGTAAAGTCCGGGTCAACTTTTACAAACTGAGAATCTCTGTCTGGTTTTAAGAAGCAAGAAACTATTACAAAAAGTAAAAAGTGTTGCTAGGATAAACATAATTTTTTTTTTCCCCCCAAAAATTCGTAATTGGGCAAGTGTTTGATTATGCAAAATGATGTTAGGCAAGTGAATATACATAAATTAATTTAACGAGCCGAGCAGTTAGTTGTTCAAAGTTTCATTTGAAAATTTAAAAAGTTTTTTTTTTTATTTTCAAAAAAAAACTTTTGGATTTGATCTCGAACAAGCTTTGACTGAGCCAAACACGAACCGACCTCGAATAATTTAATTTTTTTAATACTTTAAAAGCCACTTAATAGCTTGTTCAAGCATGGTTTGAAAGCATATAATAAGCTGTATGAAAATATTGTAAGTTGAATTCATTTCTGTAAGGAGCATCTACAATATTCATTACCCTTTTGTCTATTTTTTTTTTTTTTGACAGGTACTCTTTTGTCTACTCAAAATTTGAATAAAATCCCTAAAAAATCCACTCCAACAATTTATTCAAAGTTATGCCAAATTGAGTGTTACTCAAAACAACGACGACTCAGATTTCTATTCAAAATTTTCAAGGCCAATTGGTCCAACTCCAACTATTCCTGACATGCGGACCCTAAATAATGCACGTAGGACTTACACATAATTCCGGACATATTTGTGTCTAAATCTGTATTCAAACACAGAACATCGGTGTTTGGAAACCCACAAGCAAACTAGCTACTAGTAAGAGCTCTATTTACTTCCACCAATAAATTAAGGCAATATTTATTTCCACCAAAAGGCTAATCATATACTAACTAACATTGAGAAGGATTTATTTAACTAAGAAGAAGCCACAACTAGATACAGCCTTTATTTTATTTGAACGCGATACTGCCTTCATTGATTATCACCACCTTCGATCAGACCCTGCACCCAAAATAGTAAACATTATCAGGTATATCTGCATAAGTTCTAGATTATTCAGGAATTGGGGATGGTGCTGTGCAGTAGTGTGCGCAGCACTGTGCTGCGCACTTTCAAGCCATCGGATTGTAAATCTGACGGCTCGAATATCATCTCGGCAATGAACGGCTCTCGATCGTTAGTTGTCGAGTTGAGATCCAAGCCATCGAATACACGATCCGACGGTCCGGAAGTGCGCAGCACGGTGCTGTGCACCTTGCTGCACAGCACCAACCCGAAGTCCATTATTCAGACTTAAACCACTATTTGTTTTTGAAATTTTTGCTTTTCTCAAGTTTATAGTTATTCAATTCGTCCGAGTGAGAGGATCTGAAAAGTAAACAATTTCGCTCTCACGTTTTTACGTTATGGGCTCAAGATGTCATTTTTTCCCTTGGGATGAATCAAAAAATTTATTCCCGAAGCTAAGAGATTTTACAAATACAGATAAGTATATTACAAGAAAATAGTCTAAATTAAGTAACTCAGCATTTGCTCCACTTATTTTTATCTTTTTTTTTCTGGAATTTTATTAGTTTTGGGTCTGATATCTTTATTTTTGGATTGGTTAATTAAGGTGGTCCCAACTCAGTAACTAAAATGTGGGTGCGTGCATATATGTTTTTTTTTTTGGGGGGTAAATGTGTGCACATATGGTTGAGAGAGAGAGAGAGAGAGAGAGAGAGAGAGACGTGGAACAGTTGGTGTCAGCAGAGACGGGAGGGAGTGTAATCTGGACTCCACACACACCAGGAAGAGCAGAAATTCGAGAGGGGTCGTCCGCCAAGGCAACTGCAGTGGGCTTGAGGCATTCGCAGACATCGGTTCGATCTTTCTGTGTCACGACGTACGTAGCAATATTCCTGGCACCCTTGCAGCAGTCATCTGTCGGGGAGGCCGCGGTATCGGTGAGGTAAGGCTGACAAGGGTTTAGTACTTGGACCAAGGTCTCGCACGGTGGAACAGCTGCCGCGGCTACTGAGCACAAGATCGACAAAATGGCCAATGACCCGAATAGGTGATTCATCTTCAAGTGCTGACAATTGTGATGGAATTTGGATTTGCGTAGTTTTGTGGGTGGGAAGTGAAAGAGATCGAGAGAGATTTATAAGAGCATGGGAATGGCCTGTTGGTTTGCCATGCATGTAGATTTCATGATCCTTATTTTGGGGAATAATTGTCGTCACACACCTCCGTTGTGATATCAACAACAACTGCTTCTAGATGAAATGCTTTCTAGTGCAGTTCAAGAAAGCAACAGTGTCATGGCCAGCCCAAAATTAGGGGTTGCGGATTCAAGTGTGTATAAGACAGTCTTGGGTGCTGACCTCACTTGCGAATGAAGATCTCTTAGCCCCTAATTGTTTTTTGAGTTTGTTAGGTTAAAAGACGGAGTTTGGGTATTGACTCCACCTGCGGACAGATGAGTTGGATTCCCCTCGCTCTCCCCCGACTTGATGTATACTTTGTCAAGTTCCTTAATAAACTTTTTGCCTATCAAAAAAGAAAGAAAGAAATTAAAGCAACAGTGTTCTTTTAACAAGATGTGTTAGAATAGTAATAGTCTCATTATAAGCTAGGTGTGAGCATCAATAGTGAGCTCTTCAAGGTAGGAGTTGAACTTCTAACCTTCTTTCTTCTAGTATCTAAGTACACGTCTCTGATGGGTGTTGATCCCACTTGCAGATAAAAATCTTTTAACCCCCTAATCGTTTTTTAGTCTGTTAGGTCGAAAGAAACTAAGCTTGAATGTTGACCCCATCTACTGACAGATGAGTTGGATTCTCCTTTCTCTCCTCCGACGTGAGGTACACTTTGTCAAGTTCCTTAATAAACTTTTTGCCTATCAAAAAAAAAAAAGAAAGAAATTAAAGCAACAGTGTTCTTTTAACAAGATGTGTTGGAATAGTAATATGCTCATTATAAGCTAGGTGTGAGCATCAATACGGAGCTCTTCATGGTAGGAGTTGCACTCCTGACCTTTTTTCTTTTGATACTTAAGTACATGTCTCTGATGCCAATGGGCCGGCCATTCCGCCAAATGCCTTTTGGCTTTTCCTAGTGTTACATTAACCTTTATTTTTTATGTTTTTTTTTTCTCTCAAACTAGTATTTTTTTACTTCGTCCTCAAACTACCAAAATCACCTACATCGTCTTCAAACTATCCAAATCCCACCCATTGAGTCCAATTAGTCCTTTTTGAACTCATTAAAAGACTAATTGGACTCAATAGGCAAATTGTTTTTCCCACCCCCGACACACCCCCATGGGTCCCATGCCAAAAGTCCGAAATACCCCTCCATTTTAACTAAATTCTATTTTTATTTAATTTCTTAATTTTTTTTGTCTTACTTTTTAATTATTTATTTTTCTCTTTTTCTTTATATCTTTTATCTCTTTTATTTATTGAATATTTTTTTTTATCTATTTATCTCTTTCTTTTTTTCCTTCAACCTCACTATTGTAATGTGAGCGTTGATATAAGAAAATTGACATATCCCTGGACTTGATCGGACAATATTGATAATTTTGGACAGTTTAACATGTGCTCGGGACAATTACAGCACTGCAAACATCAGTCCATTTAATCATCGAATTTGGGAAGCCGAAAATGTTGATCTGTGTGCCAATTAATAAATGTGACCTATTATTAGTTCAAAAAAAAGAGACCAAACAGAATGAAACAAAAATGTTGATTCTTGTGCCAAGAATATTTATTTAATATTATTTAAGTGCTTCGATTTTCAATCAAGTTGAACTAGTACGAAGCTCCTTTTTTTTTTATCGTAATGAATTTTTGGCTCTAAAGCCTTTCAATGAGCACCATAAGGCTCCTTATTTAGTTTCAGGGCTCTCTTAGGGTGCCCATTGAAAGATTTTAGAGTCCAAAATTCATTACGACCATTTAGGATAAAATAATCAAAAAAATAAGATCTTCGCACTGGTTTAACCGAATTGAAAATCCGAACACTTATTTTTTTACACCGTTTATATATTAAAAAATATAGTTAAAAAATTAAGTGTTTCAACTTTCAATCTATTTTAACCAGTGCAAAAATCTTATTTTTTTGATCATTTTATCTTAAATGGTCATAATGAATTTTTGGCTCTAAGGCCTTTCAATAGGCACCCTAAGAGAGCTTCGCACCGGTTCAACCGGGTTGAAAATCCGAAAATTTATTTTTTTACACCGTTTATATATTAAAAAATTAAGTGTTTCAATTTTCAATCTGTTTCAACCGGTGCAAATATCTTATTTTTCTGATTATTTTATCTTAGATGGTCATAATAGATTTTTGGCTCTAAAGTTTTTCAATAGGCACCCTAAGCTAGAGGAATAGTTGGAAGATTCTTTCTTCGCTTAGAGAGAACAGTTCATTTTCTAGCTTGGGCAATTCTGTCGAAACAACCTTGCGTTATTGCAATAATTTTGGAGCATCGGGTATCCCAACTTGTTCAATATCCACAATCACATACTAGTACTCTCTCTAAGGATCAACTTCTCCGCACAATATATTTTTGCCCAAAAAAACGTTAATGGAGGAAAGTGAATGGGGAAAACAGAGAAGGAGAGAAATTGTAGTGGATTCTTATTTTGGTTATTGACTACAAGTGATCATTGTGAAACTCAACATTATTAAGCTTAACAACTTTTTAAGTGAATAATCAAAAGCTGATGTGTCAACTTTTTGTTATCCTTTTTTGATTATATCACTGGATGACCTAATTTTTTACTTTTCCAATTCGTTTTGACGCAATAAATCGATAATTCACAAAATTAGGCGTAAAATTTAAAAACGCGAATTCTTATTGAATAAGGACAAAACGAAAAAAGTCCCAAAAAGTTAGTGGCGGTACCCGGCGCATATCTAACCCGTCCAAACATAATTTGGACGGTCTAAATCTGAACACTCTCTCTCATACTCAGTTGACCACTCTCCCTCTCTCTCCTCTTTCTCTGCCTCTAAATCATGACTGTCCAAAACACGTTTGGACGATTCGGATGCGCGTATCGATTATACCCGACTTACACCCAGAAATTTCTCTGAAACAAGGCGTTACTTTCCCCAAACTGAGCAGTTCGCCTCTACGAATCCAAAAGTAATACTTACCGATATCCGCAAGAGCTGATTTTTTACAGGACCCTATAAAATAATATTAAAAAATTTATGAATATTTTTCTAGATTATGATCTTCTTCGAGTGATATTTTTCTAGATTACCGATATCCGCGAAACGCTCTTAGGTGTGGAGATATTTATGATATTCTTCATGCACTCGGAAAGAGAGATACCATCGAATTGTTTATTTATTTTTTATAATCGCTGTTACATTTTGACCTTTTCTAGATGAGAAAGGTAACAAATCATGTCCACAGCGTAAGTTAACTAAAATACATGTACGGATGTGCAGTTTTAATGTTAGACAAGAAATGTTTGCAAATACCTCGTCCTTTAAAAGTCTTCACGTCTATACGTGATGCAGGACATAATGATGTGATAGCGTGATTACAATCATAAGAAATGTGTGATTGATTAGATATGCATGTGATTGAGCGGTAATAGATGGAAGTATTTTAGGCCATCAACGGTGATATAATTAAAAGTCAATTATTTTTAAAATTAATAATGTTAGTGCAAAAGATGGCTCATAATGGTATAATAAAAGTTAGCTACATCCTTAGAAATAATCAAATTTTGGGTTTTAAATAACTAAAATTAGCAATCTTTTTCAATAATCAAAATTTTTTGACCCCATCCTACATAAGTTAACTGGTTCCAAAATTTGGATACACGCATGTTTCAATTGGTATTTTCTTATTCTCTTATTCGCCTGCTCTTTATCTTATTCTCTTCACCCATAAACTGTTTCTCTCTTCTTCTTTTTTTTTTCCAAAAGTGAAGTTCATATCTCTCGATCATCCAAAAAATTCCATAATAGCAGGGAAGGAAGTAACCGATTTTTTCCACAAAATTAAGGGAGGGAATCGATATATTTTTTTCCAAAAAAAAACGTTATGAAGGGAGGTGAATAGCGGGAAACAGAGGGGGAGATATAATGAAATTGTAGTGGACCCCTTATTTTGGTTATAGACTAGAAGTAACCATTGTGGACATCAACATTGTTAAGCTTAGTAACCTTTTAAATAAATAATCAAAAACTGATGTGTCAACTTTTGGTTATTCATTTATGATTATACCACTGTGAATTACCTTAGAATTTCCTTTACTATTTTAGTAGCATTTTCTGGCATAATTTTAGGCAGATTTGAACTTTTTATTGTTTTCCTTTTGGTTAAGATCCTAATAGTTTAAGTATATATTCTTGTAAGGCATAAGGCCAAGAATTAATTTTCCAGCTTCAATAATATTTCTCTTGAGAGTCATCTCTCTCCTTCTGGTGGATTCCAGTCCCGTGACTCGGGAATTAAAGAACTCGCTTCTGATCTGCGTCTATACGCCACATGTCATACTTCTTCATCACTGGTTTTATTTTGAGCTTGGTTTACAGTACAACTTTATTAAGACATGATTGTCATTTCAGTTAGGGGGAAAGCAGATCGGTATCATAGGGCTAGGAAGTATTGGTTCCATGATTGCTAAAAGGCTGGAGGCCTTTGGCTGCAGCATCAGCTACAACTCAAGGAAAAAGAAACCTCACGTTCCGTATCCTTTCTATGAAAATGTCCACGACCTTGCAACAAATAGTGATGCTTTGATTATCTGCTGCGCATTAACAGACAAAACCCACCACATGATAAACAAGGATGTCATGACTGTGCACTAGGGAAGGAAGGTGTCATTGTTAATGTTGGACGTGGGGCCCTTATCGATGAAAAGGAACTGGTCCAGTTTTTGGTGTGAGGTGACATTGGAGGTGCAGGGCTTGATGTATATGAGAATGAACCTATTGTGCCTAGAGAACTGTTTGGATTGGATGACGTTGTCTTGTCTCCGCATAGAGCTGCTGCAACGCCAGAAGCCAGTTTAGCTCTCCAAGAGGTAGTCGTAGCCAATTTAGAGGCTTTCGTTGCCAACAAGCCTTTGGTGTCGCTGGTGGAGCTTGAATGAAAGCAATTATCAAATATATGTCAATTAAAGATTGATTTGCGGAAGACAACGCGATGTCGTGCATCTGCTTACTTTTGTCGAGTGATTCAATAATCAGAGGAGCTGACCTGCCAGCGAAGTTCTTGTATAATGGTAAGTTCCGATATCACTTAATTGTTGTAGAATCGGACTACATCGAGTTGGATTATATTTGTTAAAACTCAATTGAATTCTTCTACGCATTTCCAGCCTGATCGATCTTGGTTTCTCTATCACTTGGGCAACACAGCGGTCTGACGTGGTCATATGCAGTGAGGGGGGAAAAAAATACAGCAGAATCTCAACACCTCTAAGATAAAAATGCATTGTAGTGCAATTCAAACAAGAAATGTTTGGCATAATACTCCAATCATCTAATCCGGGTTTGAGCGTTGCCTTATTCAGCTATTCAGTGTTTACGAATTGGTATGTTGAGTTCAACTTTATTTGCTTGTGCTTTGTTAACCTTTATTTTCATTGAACAAACACCATGTCACAAAACAAGTGATAGATCGCTGAAGGGAGCAACTCGGGATAGATGCAATAGTCTTTCTCTTGCCTCTCACTTAGAAAGAAAAGTCCATCTTCCAGCATACACAATTCCTAGGTTTGGACAGTTGAACAACCTTCTTGTGTGGCCTCCAAAATGCGCCTTTAAGTAAAGCCTTCACGTCGAGCCTTCTCTGAGTTTCTCTGCCTGGTCAGTTCTCTGGAAGGTAGGGCTTTTATGGGAATGGGTAAAGAAACCCGATACTGCATCAAACATGCATGATACTACCAACATACTAGCTACGTCCATCTTGTCACTAACGTTCTTCTCCATTAAGTTATACCCAAGAAGAGAACGTCCCACCATAAGTTAATTATATAGTCATTACCAAATTCATGACATAAAGATGTAACTAGATTTTTTACATGATGATTATATTAACTACATAACACACAACTTTCCTTCTTTATTAGATTAAAATCCGACTGATCGATAAGACGTGAAGCATGAAACATGCTTAGTTTTTTTTTTTTTTTTTTTCCCGAGGTAGCACTGGATGCATATATATAGAAATACAATTACACGACCTGAAAGTGGCCTTACCGAAAAACAACAAACACAAAAAACCAACAAGAAAACACAACTAAAATAGAGTATCAAAAATTAACAAAAAAAAGCCGCAAGAACAACAACAGTAGTAAAAAACCGATATAGTCCAGTCAAGACCGGATTTTGGATTGCCGAAGTACCAGTTTCGTTGTAGTCGCCGTCACTACGCTGATGCCGAGAACCTACCACCGCCGTCTTCTTCAGAAATCGTTGGAAGCCGAAGCTTGAGATCGATAGGTCAAGTCAAAAATGCAAAAGATTGGGTAGATCAAAACCCCTCTCGAGAATGAAAGGAGCAAGTTAAGAGAAGAAAGTTCTCAAAAAAAGAAACCCCCAAGGCAAAGAGTTCAAATTAGGAGGGAACGGATTAAAACTTGACTTCATCAGAGAGAGAGAGAGAGAGAGAGAGAGATACAGAGAGAGAGACAACTTTGGGCGCGGGAAAATGTCCGTAGAGTCCCTCGGTCGCCTATAAAACCCTAATTCACCATCAAAGCCCCAAACAAAAATCTCAACACTCTCTCTATCTTTCTCTCTCCAAATTCACGATCGCCTTCTCCGTACCTCTCATCGACCGATCGGCGCCCTAAAAATGTTTCGAGATTCCGTGTTAGATCCCTCTCGAAGAACCTAGGGTTTTGTACTGTCTTTTGTGGCGCAAATCATAAGTTGCTCGTAGAATCTCTTACATAGTTTTCGTTTGCTCGTAAAGACTTGATCTTGACGGTTGCAGAGCGAGGATTTTGTGTTGTTTGGTGAAAATGGCTGATGCCTTTGAAGAGGAAGCAGAGCCCACGGTTTCAATCCACGAGTACCTCAAAGGCGTCGAGGAACAGGAATTGGTAACCTTGATTCCTTGAAACGAATTTTTTCTAGTTTCCCCCTCCCCTTGCTCTTTTGCTGCATGCAGATATTTCCTCGTTACAACCGTTTACAGTTGCCGAGAAAATGCAGGATTATGTGTGTACTGAAAATGCAGGAATGGGGTTTTTTTTTTTCTTTTTGGCTTGTGATAAAATCAAGGATATTCTTTGTGTAGTGTTTGGTTTGATTATTGGAACGCAGATAGATGATTTCAACATTCTAATGGTGCGATTGTGTCTTGCTAAACGAGTGTTAGTTAAGATCTAGTGTTTGCTGGCCAAAGATAGACAAATGTTTAAAGGCCAGAAATTCATGTGTTTGCTCCTTCACAGCTTAGTTCTGTTCCTTAGGTCAAACTTAGCTGGTTAATTTGGTGTATGGTCAGCTTCAAAATCCAAATGATTACTTGACTAGAAACATGTCTACTTTGATTGTTGTATCTTGCATGCCTAATGAATGCCTCAGTTGATATGTAACCGCATATATTTGTGCATTGTCCAGTTGGTATGGCATACGATAATCCTGATGGCCTATTTACAGAACTGCACAAAAGCTCAATCCTGAAAGGCCTACCCCGAAAGGCCTTTGTCCTTATTAATATTCTTTTGGTTTACTTGTCAATTAGTTATGTCTCCTAATTAATGACAGTTGTGGTTGACATCAAGTCACATTAGGCAGGATCAGTGTAGGATGAAAATTGTGCATTAGATATTTATACGCTTGTCCTTAGGCAGAAAAAAAACTCCAAATAAACAAGCAACTACTTTTTGGTCTAGTTTGGGTTCTTGTTTTACATGAAGGCAGCGACTCATTGGTTCTCCCAATTACTGTTAATGACAGGTAAAACATCTCTCTTTTTTTGTCAGTAGTAGGTGATGATTTTATAATTACTGTCAACTGATATCCATAACAACTATGAGAACAGAACCAAATGTTCTTGAAGTCTATATGTGACCACTAAGGACATGATTGGGGAAAGTTTTTCTGAACAATTCGAAACTTTTAGCATTAGTTTAAGCACAGAATTGGACTACAACTTGTATAAGATTTCTCAAAAGGGAATTATCGAGAATTAACGAGGACAAACATTGAAAGATAATATTGTAACCAATATGAATTGAATAGAGACCTAATGTGAGTAGTTGTTATTATAAGGGGGTGATGGGTCCAGGTACTAACCCAGTTTTTTATTTTATTTTAAGTTATAGCCTATGGGCTTCATATAGACGTTAAGCAGGAGAAAAATATCCATTATTGGATAGGAAGCATGGGTAAGAGGTACATTTGGTGGACCTCAACACTCTTCAAAAGACTTTTGAGACGTCAAATATGATTGCAAAGTGGCCAATGTATTCTCTTAAATTAATTTTAGCAAGATCAATAACCTTCGGGAAAAAAGGGATGCTTGTGTGATGCATTTGGGATGGTGGTGCATATGTTGAAGCATATAAATCTAGGGCAAGATCAGGATTAAATGAATAATGGAGTTCCTCATTGGAGTTTATGGATTTTCAACCTATAAGTAAAGAACAGCACATGTAATTCAATACCGATTTAATGGGAGTTAGTCATTATTAGTTGAACATTTCTTGTGATTGTGCTATGTGGTTAAACAATCCATTGCCTCTATGTTTCGAGACGTGGCTCTGAGATATGTGGATTACATTTGTGCGTGTATGGATCAATTCACTTGAAATCTTGAAATAAATCAATGTACTAAAAATTATCTTGCCATTTTGGAGCCTACAATGATCTCTAGGTTGTGGGTTGGAGTTTGAGGAAACCGGTATGTGCATTTAATGCCAATGGAAATGTCTCTACCAGATCTACCCCTTTCAAACAACCATCAATGCATAATTTTTTTGATAAGAAAAAGAGAGTTTCTTAGTTTGAGTAAATTTTTTTATTTTTTATTTTTGAATTGCTTAACTTGAGTAGATATTACAAGAAGTTGAAAGGGAGAATGGAAAAAGCATCAAGATTAGAAAAGCATATCCTAACAGGGTTGCAACATAGGACCCGACAAATCATGTGCTTACAACAAAAAACACAACAAAGTTGGAAAGGCACCAACGGAAGAAAAGACCAAACACTAATACCAGAAAAACCTAGATATCTCATAAACCAAAGAGCACGACAACACCCAGAACTAGCTAAAAGACATCACTAGACTTGAAATGAACACGACAAACTCAGAACCGTAGCCGTTGACTCCCAACAGCTACTTGAATCCCATTGGAGAAACGCCTTTGTTGTTATCTAATCAAGCGTACTTCTAAGGTTGTAGGTTCTAGTCTGAGGAGTGCAGGTTTGCTCATATAACGTCAAAAGTTTGGGTTGTACCTACTTTTCCTAAACACCCATCAACGCGTAATTAACTAGGTTTTCTGCATTGCTTTGCCTATTGAAACGTGTGAAAATACAACATTTTTTGGAGGGGTGTAGATGATGAGATTGGAATTTGCGTTCTCTTACATGAGAACATATCTTCTTTCGTAGTATAGAAAAAAGGGTCGAGGAAGCATTGCTATGTCGTAAGCTTAAAGGTTAATAGTTATTTATAAAAACACAAAAAAGCTTAAAACCAAAAGTCCTTCTGAGGTTTAAATATTTTGAAGGAGGATATAGATGAAAATCGAGAAGTTTTGGTTTCTGAATTCGATGAGTACCAAATCAAATGAATCTTATCTGGATCATGAACCTTAAGATTTGTGATCGAATTCCGATAGATCCCTTAGAATTGAATATGATACGAGATTCATTTGATAGGTTCAACTCACGTAAGGAGCCAATATGATGGACATGTAAGATATGACTCATGAATATCAAAATTCTAACGACTAGGCATCCAACTATATTCTTAACAACTAGTGCATATCAAAATTGAAGTTACGGATTTCTGTTCCTATTATATATTGGTATTTGTTACTATTGACATTTCAAATCACTAATCTAGTGTTGTATCCTTCTATGTATTTAATGCCGACTTGCCGTGACCTTGTTGTCTGGCCTTCTGGACATTCTCGCACTGTTATCGTGTTGCGTTCATGTCTTATCGCCATTCTCATCCTTCATAGGTTAAAGTTGAATTAATGGGTGGAGCTATTACTAATGAGTAAATATTTCGCATGTTACTTTTTCTGTTGGTCATTTGAAAACAAAATTGGTAACAAAGTCAAATTGCTTGGCTACACAAATTTGTATTTTCTCTTCAAGCTCATCACCACAGCTACGGTCAAAAGAGAACGGTCTTTCTCTAATATATCAAATGGCTTGGAGCGAAAATGTAAGAGTTGTATAAATACTAAAAAATGCAGGGATTCTGAAATATTCAAATCTAAAGCAGGCATTTTCTTATTAGTGGACTATTAATGGTGGTTGTTTAAAAATTGTACTACTATTGAGGGCCCTGAGTCTGACCAAGTATGTCAGATAATTGTCCTTTTGCCTCAGAATTTAGTTGCAATTATCTGTTCGTCAGTCAGTTGGGATTATTCTTGGTTCACTATTCATTATCAAAATGAAAATTTTGCGTCTAAACTTTACTTTTTTTGTCGTTTAGCTGAACACTGAAGTCCGTTTCGTAATCTATCTATTTTGTGTGTCATTAGCAACCAAATTTTGAGGTATTTCTGATATTTGATGTGAAAAGTAGGAGTCGTATTCCAAACTTTCCTTATACTTAGTTTGATTCTATTTCTGATTCGATGACTCCTATGCTACACTCTTATTCTTATGCTCAATATGGTCTTTTGCCTATTAATTTTGTTTCCTTCTGCGTTTTTTCCTCATATGGCAATTTAAAGGAAGCGGATTTGGTTTTGGGTGGTGATGATGGCAAAGAGTGCACTTATACCAAAGGTTATATGAAGAGGCAGGCAATCTTCTCATGCTTGACCTGCACCCCAGAGGGAAATGCTGGAGTTTGCACTGCATGTAGCTTGTCTTGCCATGATGGCCATGAGGTATTCTTCAGTATTTTTATTTTCCTGGATGATACCTGACAAAATTTGTAGGGATTGGGGCACTTCAGTTGGTGCTATCCATAAGTTAATTCTTTTTTTTTTTTTGCTTGGACTTTCCATAGCTCGAAATCGTATCACTTCGTCAGCCCAGCGTCATCTTTAGGAATGGATTTATAAGAGCATTTCTTCTGCATCAAATTCAGTTGAGAGAGAGAGAGAGAGAGGATCCGTGCTTTGGAATAAAATTTTGGTCTCATGGATTGTGGGTGCTGATATTTGGCATGAATTTTGACCTTAAGTGTTGAACTCACATGTTAACTTTAGTGTGTATCAAATACATCGTATTTGTTTGTGTATTGGTTTGACTTCTAAGCTTCGACGCGTCATTATAATGGAGAGGAGTAGAGGACATAGAATACTGTGTTTGCATCACCGGTCAGATCATGTTTTTGTTAACTAATTAATGTTCATGCACTGCACGCCTCGTCTTGTGTAATCTGGTGACTAGTTATGTTACTTTTTTCATGTGTTTGATGGTGGTTAACTTTTGCTGTTGGATAAGATTGTGGAGTTGTGGACCAAGAGAAACTTTAGGTGCGATTGTGGAAACTCAAAATTTGGGGAGGTCTTCTGCAAGCTTTTCCCAAACAAAGAAGTAGAAAACGTGGATAATGCATATAACCATAACTTTAAAGGTTTATATTGCACATGTGGTCGCCCCTATCCTGATCCAGAAGCTGAGGAGCAAGTAGAGATGATTCAGTGCTGTATCTGTGAGGACTGGCTTCATGAGGAGCATATTGGCCTTGAGTCTTCTGATGAGGTTGGTAATCTATCTCCTCCACAGGTCTATTTCCATAGCATTTGTCTTGTCTTCTGGTTTGAATTTGTGCATTTCTAATGATTACATGGCCAAGATTAAATGATGCATTTGTGCATACCATACATCTCTATGTGTGATTCTACCAATTACATGCCCAATAGAAAAAGGTCAGTGGTTGTATGGGGGATTATCCGTGGTGGGATGGCCACAGGTAGGGTATGGGTCGGGGTGCCCTATTTTACTCTTCAATCTCCAATTGGGGACTTCTTCCCCATACCCGCCTCCATACCCAAAAGGGAAGGTGGAATCCACCATACCTGCCTCCCATTTGGGATCCAGTATATTCAAGTGAATCCATATCCAAACTACTTGAACAAGAAAGAACTATAGGATCTAAACTAATACTTGAACAAGAAAGAACGATAGGATCTAAACTAATACAATTCATCCCATTTTTTCTCTGCCAATACTCTTTCGCTATGAATCCAAACTTGTCACTTTTGCAGGTTTTAATCAGCTAAGGAAATGAATTATTCTGTGCATAACATACGTCAGAGATGGTGAATGTTATTTTGTCGCAACCCATCCATTCTTTCTCTACCAACACTCTTTAAGATTTTGTGTATCGTTCTTGTATTTTGGCCATTGCAAAGATTTATTGTTACAAATAAAGATCAAGCATGGTCATGCTTTGATCCTATGGGTGTGGTCCATGTGGATATTGTTTTAGAGATATGATACATCAATTTCTGAAGAACTGCCCTTGCATCTTCTTCTAGTGTCTGCAGGAGATACCACTTAGCGCTACTAGATGTTGATATAGGCCTTGGGGTTTATCAGGCGAAACTTCTTGCCTTGAACAGACCTCATTTTGAACCAAATCTCTATATCGTGCAATTTGCTTTGTTGATATGTATTATGTTTGAGTGTACCTGTCATACGTCTGCTAAGTGGTAAAAGGCTGTATTTAGTATCAATTTCGTTAAACATGACCAACCTCTTCCCCGCTTGTGTGACTCGTGGCCTGTGGGATCTGGTCTAGTCTATATGCTACTTTCCTGCTTTCTAGATATTTTGTTGTGTATAGTTATTTGTAGAACCCAACTCAACTCGACCCAAAACCCTTGATCCAACTTCTGATTAGTGGATCTCTCTGGTAATACTCAAATTTATCTAGTCCTCAGTTTTCGTGTTTTTATCCTGAATTGGTAGGGGTTTTTTTCCCAGTTTAGTTTCTTACTTGACCTAGTTATTTATTTTTCTTTTGTAATAGATTCCAAGAGATGAGGAAGGGGAGCCGTTATATGAGGATTTTATTTGCCCGAATTGCTCAGAAGCTTGTTCTTTCTTGACCCTTTATCCTCAAACTATTTGGGCAGTAAAGCAGCATGGTGGTACTAATGCTACCAAAGACAAAAATGTGTTGGAAGATGCACCTTCAGCTTGCGGATCCTCTGAGAAGCTTGAGAACGTCATAGCTTCTTCAGAATCTCCCAAAGTAAACTGTCTATTGCCTACTGCTACATCTGAAGTGGTTTCTAATGGGAAGGGTATACTTGCTGGAGAGACCTCTGAGAAAGAACCTGATTCTAATGAACTAATTCAGGGTTCTGGTCCAAGTACCGTTTGCGTTCTTGGAGTTGATCTGGTTGGAGCTCCACCTGCTTTAGAGAAGACTAAACCGATGTTTCTCTCTAAAAACTGGAGAGATGTCCTCTGCAGGTGTGAGAAGTGTGCGAACTTCTGCACCCAAAAGGGAATCGGTTTCTTGCTTGACAAGGAAGATTCAATTGCAGAGTATGAGAAAATGGCAAAGCAGAAGAGGGAAGAGAAGTTGCAGCAACAGGAGGGTGTTGAGTTGAACTTTCTGAATAATCTTGGTCATGTGGAGAAAATGGAGATCCTGAATGGTATTACTGACATGAAGAATGAGATTCATACTTTCCTGGTAAGTCCTTGGGTTTCTTGCAAGTTTAATGGGCTTCATTAGTGTCGTAACACACTTTCACATTATAGGAACATGGAAAAGCGAAATTTAGGAGTTCAATTTTCACCGACACTACATTTCTTTCGACAGATAATTTTTTCCTGAAATATTTTACGTCTTTCAATATTTTGTACGACAGAACAAAAGTTGAAATATGTTTTCCGTGACCCTCAGAGGGAGTTGATTTTGGTGAAAAGCATTCTTTCTTTCTTGGAAAACGTTGTTTAGATCTGCACTACTACTACTACTAAGTACCACCAGTACGGCAGTTGCATTCAACCACAAGAAGTCCACAACCACCACTCACCCCACTACTACTGCCTCCACCATCCGCCACCGCCACCCACCATCATGTGTGAGGTTGCCACCAAACACGAAACCATTTTATGTGGAAAACATTTTCTTTAGTATCCAACGAATGTTCAATGTTTTAGAGCTTTTTTGGTACAAGTTTAATCATCTGATAAATATGTTCTTTACAGGAGTCCTTCGACACATCAAAGCCAATAACATCTGCAGACGTCCACCAAGTTTTTGAGAATCTTGCCAAGAAACGCCGGAGAATGTAAGTTATCCCTAGATCTGTACTAAAGTTATGGAGCTAGTCCGGGTTCAGAAAAACCTAGAAAGCATACTTTTGAGTGTTTTCTGAGGATTTCTTAAAACTGCTGTACTCTTATGTAACTGTTAACTCCAGTAACCTTATTGTGCTTTACTCCTACCTATTTAGCTGCTAGTAGTCAAATATTTTAGAAAATGCTTATGGAACCCCTTTGATGCCTGTTTTTTCGTTGTGGTCTGATTCCAATGAGATGTGGAATTGCTTTTTCCACAGCTTTTCTTCATTGCTCACGAAACATGTTTGAGAAGTTGGTGCCTGATGTGCTCTAAAAAACAAGCCCCTAGTCCAGTGTTCACGAACGGCTGAGTTCACTTGCAGCCTTATAGTACTGTTTTATTTAGTATTGGCCGACCTCTGTTCTAGTTTCTTACTCATCCACTGGTTTAAAATAATTTTCCTCTCTTTATAAAATACTTTATGTCGGATTAGTAAACGAACCCAGCTACTCTAATTGGAGCTCGTTACAAGTTTGTTTAGTTCATTTGTCACACAACTAAAACAAGCTTGAACATTTTCTGGAAGTTCCTTAAGCTTTTTAACGCAATCTTGAATAAGTTATTGCTTGGCTCGTTTAAGAAATTCAAGCTACACGTGATCGGTTGGATTTTGGTTTGAGATCAATTATCTTGTAAACAAATCAAGCTTCAACATATTTTGAAACATATTATTTTTGAAATCAAGTTTGAAGAATCAATTGTTTGGCTCGTTCATTGTACTTACTCCATCATCGGAATTTATTGTACTACTCTCTCTGTTCTTAAATAAGTGTTCGGCGCGCAAAACTAGGCCTTACAAAGGATGCATGTTTTTAATTAAGAAATTTAATTTTTTTTCACAATCTAATAGAACACGTTGTTATCTATTGATTTGTGAAAAAAATTTAATTTTTTTAACAAAACAAATGCATTTTTTTGAAGGCCTAAGTTTGCGCGTCGAACACTTATTTAGGGACGGAGGGAGTATTATGTACTATAAGGATCAATTGTTTGGCTCATTAATTTTTGTTGGAAAATATAAATAGCTAGAAGGGTATATGTTTCAAAAAGAAATGAGTACAAACAGGCGGGTAGGCCGTACAAATGCTGTGTACTGAAGATGGTTTTGGGACTCGTCTCGAGTCACGTCGCCCATGAATTATGCGACAAAGTTGAATGTTTCATAAATATCTATACCAATATTCGATTATGCTGATTTTTTCTTACCCCAGACAAAATACTGGTTTTGAGATGGGTCCCAAAGCCATGTGTTTGCCCATACCATCCTTTATGGAGTAATGTTTATCTGGCCCTGCAATTTTCCGGTGGGCTCCCTAATATTTAATCCACGATTCAATAATTGGACTTCAATTCTCTAAAAAAAATCCATATTTTTTCAATGATTTGTACACACAATGTACTGAAGGCTTGTGACACTCATTTTTGGGTCCCACACAGAATATCTGAATTGTTCATAGATTGTAAAATAATTTTTCAAATAACCTTGTAAAAAATCAGCATAATTGGATATCTGTCGGCAGAGTCGGTACATTGTATGTACAATTTCTGTCGGTATCCCTGGGATTGGGCTTACTAATGCATAGGGGACAAGAGTAGGTTGGAGAACGTACCCTTAGGTCCCAACGGCCTACGGAAGTCATTCAAAACTTTTAAAAACTTGTCCCTACACTTCTACCTAAAATTTGGATGCTGTCGGGTGAACATAATGATCCCACCTATATGCGAGTACTTACTATTATAAGTGCTCTTGGAGTATTGTCACGTGATATTGCAGAACCCTTTTGCGTTGTATATTTGAGCGGGAGTCCTACACTTTCAATGGTTTTCTGGACCCGTTTCCGCCGTACATTCATATGGTTTTCACCGAAAAGTGTATAATTCCTGCGTTAACGTATGGTGGGAGAAATTTCTAGAGTATCACGTGACCGTGTTTCGTACTCTGTCGAACCTGTGGAAGCTAATATACAATGCTACGATTTTTATAACAATTCGGTTCCTTTCCTTTTGAAGTCAAGAACAAAGATGTTCGAGGAAGAGCAACACACACACAATTATCATGGGGTTTTCTTAAACAAATGCTGAGCAATAGTTCTCGATTCTTCTTTTGTAATCACATGACACGTCATGCGTTGTCATGATTACGTGAATGAAGCTAAGGGTTTTTTTTTTTTTGGGAAGTGATCTAGGGTTTGCTGCTTCTCCAAAAGAATTCCTGTCATTATTATAATCTAGAAAATCGAATTATTTGCGGTTTGGTCCAATGGCCATGTAGCTAGCGCTGCTATAGAGGCATAGATAAATAAGTGCTGTACTACGTAGTAATATTTTATCGTTTGGAAGAAAAAAAAAATCTAGATAAATCAAAATGCCAAACAGTGATACGGTCCATATTAGGAAGCAGGAAACTCTATTCGCATTTAAAATCCGAGGTCATGGGTTTCACTAAGATGACCATTGGCACATCTAAATTTGTTGTTTTCACGCTGACATAATTTATGTCGCAAGAAATAAAATAAAAATGATACGCATTGTCGATCGGGCTTAATTCTTACTACCACATAATGCCTGGTTACATAGAGAGATTAAAGTATTGGACTTGGCCACGTTCCACGTTACTTGATGCCATGCTCCAGATAATGAACTTGTATTTGGCTAAACTACTGGTTATGTTTTTTAATCATGCATTTCGGGTCAGCTTGTAGGCATCTCAACAAAGTATTAATGTCAATTCAATTATATACAGCTCTCATTAATCGAAGAAAACGAATGCAAAAAAACACAACGGCACCTTAAATTTTCAAGCTTTAGTTAAGTTGTCGTCTCCTCGCCCCTGTGTCTGTCATTGCGTCACACTTACTTCACAACCATGCAATAAAAAGGAAATAAATTGGAAAATTTAAGTTCAGCTCGGAAGTGTTAAATTGCAAAGTTTATTTATTTATTTATTTATTTTTTTGTTACAGCGATGTAGATCAGCGGGATTAAGAGAATTAGTGAGTTACTAGTAGGTTAGTTAACAGGAGGTTCAGAGGCTATCCATAGCAGGAATTATTATTTGACAAATTCAACAATCAAATAGTTGATTGATGGTTTGGAGTGACAGGGCTAGGTTAAACTGAACTTGCTTGTGGCATTTTTTTCAAACTTTTAGTGCAAAGGGGTAAAGTGCTATGAAGAATCAGTCAAAATTACAAGGACAAGTTAGAGAAAATTAAAAAATTGTCAGATTTTTTTACTCCAAAAGGTAATCATCAAATTTAAAAAGAAAGAGTCAGAGGATTCCATTGAAAGCAGTCAAACCTACAGTATTTATTTTACATTTTCATGGAGAAATTATTCCTTGCCCCAAGGGCAACACGTGGCCGTGCCACAACACATCCAAGCCGTCTGTTCGGTACACGGACGGCTCAGATTTAGTGAGAGAAAGCAGAGAGAAAGGAGAGAGAGAAAGGAGGAGAGAGGGTGTTTTAATCTCATCCGTTCGGTACCCAAACGGACGGTTCGGATCGTGCCGAGGGGCACCACGTCACCCCTGCCCCAGGGGCATTGAATAATTTCTCATTTTCATGGGTACAAACAAATTAAAAAGTGCCATATTAGTACGTATTATATTATCACCTGCATGAAAATTTTGTGGGAACAAACAAAGAATCAGTAGATTCCATTGAAAATTTTGTCCTGCGGGGCCTTGTTTTTTTCCTGTTTATTTATTTTATAATCAGATATCTAGATTAGCTTCTGCAAAAAAAAAAAAAACTCGACTAATCTTGAAATCTAACGATCGGACGAACTTTCAATAACTCCCAGAGTAATTGAAAACTTGTTCTTTTTTTCTTTTCTTTTTTCGTTTTGAGAAGATCGAAGGATAAGCCTTTATATGCGGACATGCAGGGGATGTTGCCGAAGAGGCATTCTTGCAAAGCAATACAGAGCGGTCGACTCGGTCGTTCATCTCGACATAGACGGTCAGGCTCCCATTCGTTCCCCTTTGGGATATTTAGAAGAATTACTAAAGTCATTTTCATTACTTCAGTCAATCACATATACTTTTCCCGAATTTCAACAATCAACTAGGTTTTGTTGCTTAGCTTCAACCCCATTTCCATAGACCGAGTCAATTGGCATCTTGCCATCTTAGAAAAAAAAAATCTAGATAAATCAAAATGCCGAACAATGATCCATATTAGGAAGCAGGAAACTCTATTCGCATTTAAAATCCGAGGTCATGGGTTTCACTAAGATGACCATTGGCACATCTAAATTTGTTGTTTTCACGCTGACATAATTTATGTCGCAAGAAATAAAATAAAAATGATACGCATTGTCGATCGGGCTTAATTCTTACTACCACATAATGCCTGGTTACATAGAGAGATTAAAGTATTGGACTTGGCCACGTTCCATGTTACTTGATGCCATGCTCCAGATAATGAACTTGTATTTGGCTAAACTACTGGTTATGTTTTTTAATCATGCATTTCGGGTCAGCTTGTAGGCATCTCAACAAAGTATTACTGTCAATTCAATTATATACAGCTCTCATTAATAGAAGAAAACGAATGCAAAAAAACACAACGGCACGTTAAATTTTCAAGCTTTAGTTAAGTTGTCGTCTCCTCGCCCCTGTGTCTGTCATTGCGTCACACTTACTTCACAACCATGCAATAAAAAGGAAATAAATTGGAAAATTTAAGTTCAACTCGGAAGTGTTAAATTGCAAAGTTTATTTATTTTTTTGTCATAGCGATGTAGATCAGCGGGATTAAGAGAATTAGTGAGTTACTAGTAGGTTAGTTAACAGGAGATCCAGAGGCTATCCATAGCAGGAATTATTATTTGACAAATTCAACAATCAAATAGTTGATTGATGGTTTGGAGTGACAGGGCTAGGTTAAACTGAACTTGCTTGTGGCATTTTTTTCAAACTTTTAGTGCAAAGGGGTAAAGTGCTATGAAGAATCAGTCAAAATTACAAGGACAAGTTAGAGAAAATTAAAAAATTGTCAGATTTTTTTACTCCAAAAGGTAATCATCAAATTTAAAAAGAAAGAGTCAGAGGATTCCATTGAAAGCAGTCAAACCTACAGTATTTATTTTACATTTTCATGGGTACAAACAAATTAAAAAGTGCCATATTAGTATTATATTATCACCTGCATGAAAATTTTGTGGGAACAAACAAAGAATCAGTAGATTCCATTGAAAATTTTGTCCAGCGGGGCCTTGTTTTTTTCCTGTTTGTTTATTTTATAATCAGATATCTAGATTAGCTTCTGCAAAAAAAAAAAAAAAAAAACTCAACTAATCTTGAAATCTAACGATCGGACGAACTTTCATAACTCCCAGAGTAATTGAAAACTTGTTCTTTTTTTCTTTTCTTTTTTCGTTTTGAGAAGATCGAAGGATAAGCCTTTATATGCGGACATGCAGGGGATGCTGCCGAGAGGCATTCTTGCAAAGCAATACAGAGCGGTCGACTCGGTCGTTCAGCTCGGCATAGACGGTCAGGCTCCCATTCGTTCCCCTTTGGGATATTTAGAAGAATTACTAAAGTCATTTTCATTACTTCAGTCAATCACATATACTTTTCCCGAATTTCAACAATCAACTAGGTTTTGTTGCTTAGCTTCAACCCCATTTCCATAGACCGAGTCAATTGGCATCTTGCCATCTTGTCTTGTTTTTATGGCCTTTTTTTAGCTATCAATATTAAAATCGTACGTGATGCTGAGCGGTTGCTAGCTAGGTTTTGTTTTTGCATGTACTCTCTCTTATGCAGGGATCGAATCAGGATTTTTTAAACGCGGGGGCTGAACTATAAAGTATAAACAATAAATTTTGAAATTTTAAGGTTCGAGAAATCTAATAATTTATTTGGTTTGGGTTTGAGAGAATTTTTTTGGGTAATGAGTGGAGAAAAGATAAAAAGAGAAATAAGAGTAATAATTGAAGGAAAAACTAATTTGAGACCGTGCGTAGAGAGAGAGATTGGATTTTGAGACTAATCAAAACGTACATAGTCTAAAGCAGATGTCTAAATAACACCCAATACAAAAAAATAAAATATAGTTGCTCTTAACAAACAAAAAACAACAAATCCTTCTTTTTTTTTAAAAAAAAAACCCCAAAACTGCGCAGGAGCCATGATCCCCCATAAGCCCTCTCCTAGCTCCGTCTCTGCTCTCATGCATTTCATTTTGGATCCGGATCCTCTCCGGTCCATGTTTTGAATTCTTATCGGTCAAAGTTTATAATGTTAGGGCAAGAGAACACACGCAAGCGAAAAATAAACAAGCAATCGAAAGAACAATGACAAGAGACAACGATATACGTGGTTCCGACTTGAGCAAATCACTCAATCTTACTCCACGGGGTGTTGGGGGTTTCACTATGATGAAAAGATGAACAACGTTATATTGGGAGGCAACCCTAACTTTGCTTTTATAGTCCAAGCAAGTTAGCACACCAAAAAACCCTAAAAAAAAAAGTTCCTCGCGTCCTGCTGGTCCGGACCAGCTTTACCTTTGGTCCGGACCAAAATTCCAGCAGCTTCAAAACTGAATTCTGTTCACGATGGTCCGGACCAGTCTCACGGTGGTCCGGACCAAGGTCATAAAAACTGATCGTCTTCACATTCTAACAATTCTCCCACTTGAAGACTGATCAACGACGCTCCCGAAACTTCAATGGTCATCAACAGACACCATCTATCATCAACACCCACAACACCCATCTCCACAAGTCCCTCAAGCTTGGAGACCGACTGAAGCTGCGCACAGCTTCAGCTTATCAACAGTCACAACCTTTGTCAACATATCCGCTGGATTCTCCGCACCACGGATCTTCTCAAGTATCAACTGTCCACTATCAATCAAAGAACGGATAAAATGATACCTCAACTGTATGTGCTTCGTTCTAGAATGAAAGGCCGGATTCTTGGCGAGAAAGATGGCACTCTGACTGTCACTGTGCAACACTCCTTTCTCAACCGTCTTCCCCAACTCATCCAAAAAACCTTGCAACCATACCATTTCCTTTCCAGCTTCCGTGACTGCCACATGCTCGTCTTATGTAGTTGAGAGAGCAACAATTTTTTACAACTTAGAGCCCCAACACACAGCTGTACCACCCAAAGTATACACAAACCCGGTAGTACTCTTCCGACTATCCATGTCACCCGCCAAGTCTGCATCAACATAACCTTGCAACTTCAGGCCAGTCCTCGCAAAGCATAATGAGACATCTGAAGACCCTCTCAAATACCTCATGATCCACTTCACTGCTTCCCAATGTTGCTTCCCCGGATTACTCATGTACCTACTCACTACTCCCACTGCATGCGCAATGTCAGGACGTGTGCAAACCATAGCGTACATAAGACTCCCTATCGCTGATGCATACGGAACTTTACCCATGTAGTCCTGCTCCTCGTTTGTCTTCGGTGACTGATCCTTGGTTAGTCTAAAATGACTAGCCAAAGGTGTTCCAACAGGTTTTGCATCACCCATGCTAAACCTCTTGAGCACCTTTTTGATATATTCGGCCTGTGATAGCTTTAAAGTCCCTTTTGCTCTATCTCGGATTATTCTCATCCCAAGGATTTGCTTAGCCGCTCCCAAATCCTTCATTGCAAACTGTTTCGACAACGCCTTCTTTACTTTGTTGATCTCCCCAATATCAGACCCTGCGACAAGCATGTCATCAACATATAACAACAAAATCACATAAGACTTGCCAAACCCCTTGGTATAACAGCAATGATCCGCCTCCAGCCGTTTGAACCCATTACTGCACATGAAGCTGTCAAACTTCTTGTACCATTGTCTCGGAGCTTGTTTTAACCCATACAAGCTCTTGCTCAGTTTGCAAACCATCTTCTCCTTCCCTTTAACTGCAAAGCCTTGTGGCTGATGCATGTAGATGTCCTCCTCCAAATCCCCATGGAGAAACGCAGTCTTCACATCCAACTGCTCCAAATGCAAATCCTCAGCAGCCACAATCCCCAATACCAACCGTATTGTCGTCAACTTCACAACTGGAGAAAAAATATCGGTGTAATCAATCCCTTCCTTCTGCTGAAAGCCTTTGACTACTAGTCGAGCCTTGTAGCGCTTGCTACCATCGTGCTCTTCCTTCAATCTGTAAACCCACTTATTATGAAGAGCTTTCTTACCGGCTGGCAATTCTGTCAACTCCCACGTCTGGTTTGTCAACAAAGAGTTCATCTCATCTTTCATGGCCAACTCCCACTTAATTGAACTCTCATTCTGCAAAGCCTCGTCATAATACTCTGGTTCACCAGCATCAGTGAGCAATATGTAGTATAAAGACGGTGAAAAACGTTGTGGTGGTTTGCTAACCCTGGAAGACAACCTTCTGACAGCACTAGTTGGCGTACTCTGTCTCTCTTGCGGAATAACAATCTCTTCATCTTCCTGGCTGCTGTCTGGCACAAAACCCTCAGATAGCTCATCCAAATCGACCACATCCTTTTTCTCAACCTCTGGCACAGAATCAACCTGTTCTGTCCTATCATGATCCTTGTACATAACCTGCTCATTGAATATCACATTCCGGCTTCTTACAATCTTTCGATTTTGCACATCCCAAAATCGATAGCCGAATTCCTCATCGCCATAGCCAATAAAAAAACATTTATTAGACTTAGCTTCCAATTTATTACGAGCATTAGAATCAATATGAACATATGAAATACAGCCAAAAACTTTAAGAAACGAAAGGTTTACCTCCTTTCCGCTCCAAACCTCCTCGGGCAATCTGAAATTCGAAGGAACCGACGGTCCTCGATTTATCAAGTAAGCAGCAGTGCTCACCGCATCAGCCCAAAAAGTTTCTGGCAACCCAGCATGCAGCCTCATGCTTCTTGCTCGCTCATTCAGGGTCCTATTCATACGCTCGACCACTCCATTCTGCTGTGGTGTTCCCGGAATGGTCTTCTCCATCCTAATCCCGTTAACAGCGCAATATTCCTTGAACTTTTTGTCTTCATACTCACCTCCATTATCTGACCGTAGACATTTCAGTCTTAGGCCGGCTTCATTCTCCACCAAAGCTTTCCACTTCTTAAAAGTTTCAAAAGCATCATATTTATTTCTCAAAAAATAAACCCATACCTTCCTACTTGAGTCATCGACGAATGTAGTATCTTGACTTACCAAGCGATTCAACAGGAGCGGGACCCCACAAATCTGTGTGGACCAACTCCAACTTCCTTGACCTTGGAGTCCTGCCGTTTTTCAGAAAGCTAACCTTCTTCTGCTTCCCAAAAACACAACCCTCGCACAAGTCAAACTGAACCGACTTCAACCCTGGAAGTTTACCCTTGGAGAGAAGTACCTTCATGCCTTTTTCACTCATGTGACCCAATCTTTGGTGCCAAAGGTCTGCATCACAACTTGCAGTAGCAACTGCAACTGTATCCCTTGTGCTCTGTGTCATGTACAACGTCCCTGTCTTAACCCCACGAGCCACAACCAATGCTCCCTTTGCAATCTTCCACTGATCATTGAAGAATGAGATTGAATGACCCTCTGTATCTAGCTGTCCTACAGAAATCAAATTTCTCATCAAATTCGGAACATGTCTGACTTTCTGTAGCAACCATGAAGACCCATTCGGCAATCTGATTCGAATATCTCCCATACCCACAATATCCAACGCTTCACCGTCAGCCAAATACACCTTCCCAAAATTACCAACAACATAGTTCTCGATAATTTCCCGGTGTGCTGTGGTATGAAACGAAGCTCCTGAGTCCAACACCCAAGAGTCTATCGGACTGTCAACTGAAAGAAGCAAAGCATCCTGATTTTCAGTAGCAACAACATTAGCAGAATCGTTATTTTGCCTTTTCGGCTCCTTACAGTTTCTCCTATAGTGGCCCATCTTGTTACAGTTCCAACACTGAACCTCATGTAGAGGGGTCCTTGACCCACTCCTTCCTTTTCTCGACCTCGACCTTCCTCTATTAGAACCTCTATTCTGGCTCCAACCCCTAGTCTCGGTATTCAATGCGGAACCCGAACTAGACGAATAGGATTCTCCTGAATCTCTCCTACGAACCTCCTCACTCAAGATTAAATCTCGAATATCATCGTATTTGAGTTTCTCCTTGCCAGCGGAGTTACTAATAGCCATTCTCATACCCTCCCAGCTATTGGGTAACGAAGCCAAAACAATCAAGGCACGTATCTCATCATCAAACTCAATTGAAACAGCAGACAATTGATTCGTAATAGTATTAAACTCATTAAGATGGTTGGCAACTGCAGCACCTTCCGACATCTTAAGATTAAATAACTTTTTCATGAGATGTACCTTATTGTTCGCCGAGGGTTTCTCATACATACTTGACAAGACTGCCATCATATCTTTGGTGGTCTTTTCCTTCGCAACGTTGTAAGCCACAGACTTCGACAACGTTAGTCGAATAATACCTAAAACCCTCCTGTCTAGGGTTTTCCATTCTCCATCTTTCATCGCTTCTGGTTTGCTCCCTTCAAGCGGAGCATCCAGACCCTTCCCATACAAATAATCCTCTATCTGCATCTTCCAGTATCCGAAGTCTGTTCCATCGAATCTATCGATTTCGTAAACTTTTCCGAGTTCTTCTGCCATCGATGCTCCCACTCAACCTGGGTGCTCTGATACCAGTTGTTAGGGCAAGAGAACACACGCAAGCGAAAAATAAACAAGCAATCGAAAGAACAATGACAAGAGACAACGATATACGTGGTTCCAACTTGAGCAAATCACTCAATCGTACTCCACGGGGTGTTGGGGGTTTCACTATGATGAAAAGATGAACAACGTTATATTGGGAGGCAACCCTAACTTTGCTTTTATAGTCCAAGCAAGTTAGCACACCAAAAAACCCTAAAAAAAAAAGTTCCTCGCGTCCTGCTGGTCCGGACCAGCTTTACCTTTGGTCCGGACCAAAATTCCAGCAGCTTCAAAATTGAATTCTGTTCACGATGGTCCGGACCAGTCTCACGGTGGTCCGGACCAAGGTCATAAAAACTGATCGTCTTCACATTCTAACATATAAATACACTCAAACCATTGATTGCAGCCAATTGACTGACAGTCACGATCACGACTATCTCCTTCAATCCAAAACATGGACCGGAGAGGAGCCGAATGCTTTCGTTTTCTAGTGTAGTACTCGATTTCCATTTGAATGAAAGAGTACACGTTTGAGACCAATTCTAGTTTCCGGGCAGGAGGGAAGAAGGTGACTTCAACGCAGTTACTAGTGTTCTATTCCTGCCTTCAAGGAAGGGCAAAACCAGAGACTCTCTTGTACGCTTTTAGAACTTTATAGTTTATACCACGAATGAAATTTTCTTTGCCTACAAAAAAAAAAAGTGAAATGATAATACCAAAACTGTTTTTGTTGGTGCCAAAACTCTAGTGTACGAGACTTTTATTTATTGAAATTTTGGCATTATCATTAGCCAAAAACAAAAAGCTCTGAATTTCCGTTGTATTATTTACTCAGATTGCATTTATATTCTTCCTGCAAGCTATATAGTGTTAAGATAGGAAAAAACTCCAATACACACTCCGTAGAAGTAAATATGTTACGCCTATTTTGGACAAATGTTATGCCTCTAAGTGGTAAATGTTATGCCTCTAAACCGTAAATGTTTTGTCTCTCAATGATTAAGGGTGCATACGATATGCATATATAGTTATGCCTATTTAGTAGAGTCGGCCCAGACTCTTCAGAGGCCTAAAGCGAAAATTAAAAATGAGGCATTTTTGTTGAACTATTATAAGGGGTAAAAAAAGTAGAAAGGGCCCTTGAAATTCAAAAAATTTGGAGGACTAAAGCAGCCGCAATATAAGTTTCAGCTCAGGGCCGACTCTGCTATTTAGTAAAATGTTATGCGTGTAGGTAAAATGTTACGCTTCTCAGTTGTATATTCTGGGTACATATCGTATGCTAAGTGTGCACCGCAACTGTTCCCGTTAAGATAAACACAAATTTTCTTCATCCATCTATTGGAAGGTGACATGTGAGTGTACACTATTTGTTATGTCTTGGTGGAAGTTGGGATAGTGCAGATGGACTTTAACCTCAATAATTATGTCCGGGACACTGTGGGAGCCTGGGCGGCATGATTGAAGGTTCTTTGCTTCAAACCCCTCAAGTTCCATCAAATTTCAATTTGGTCAACTATTTTTGCAATTTGGTCAATCTGTATTTTCCCCAGATTGTTTCTTATTTGTTTTTTTGTTGCCGTGATTAGCTGATAACTAGTCATGATTAAACTAGTGTTTGTCCTTTACGGCACATTGAAAAGTGCATCGCTAATTGTGGGTTTCTTCATGTCTAGGATGATAATTTTAGTCAACATTCTCACAAATCAAGATATCGTGTCAGATGTATACCTCTTTAATCTCTGGGAGAACAGATTTCATCATCTACTTGCAGAGAGTTTGCCCTATATAAACTAGAGTAAAAAAAAAAATGACCCTAATCATGTCATTTCAATTTATTTCGGCTATCCTTCTCTGCCCTTCTTAAAGCTTCAGTACTTGGTTCCCGCTTTCTCCTTCACTTTCGGGCCGAGAGAGCTATCTAATATTTGTTACACGTGAAAATCATATAACTTGAACTTACTTATTAGAGGAGTTACTTTTTTTTAAATAATTAATCGCACCTACTAGATTTCGAATCACATATAGAAGGAAGCAAATTCTTAAATATCAGGTCTTCACCACCAAATTAAGCCACCCCTTAATGATTTCTAGCAAGCATTTTTCTAGGAGTATGTGCTTTGATTAGAAAGTTGACATAATTGAACCTCAAGGGACTGGGTCTTGGCATAGAATTTAGGGGCTTGCATCCTCTACGGTCTTAGGTTTGATTTCCCTTGTTAATAATTTTTGAGGCCACCTCACCTCATGTATGTCGAAAAGGCTTTGGGAGGGCTGTATGAATTAGTCCGAGGCACAGGCAAGTTGACCCAGAACACCAAACATAAAGAAAATCAGGCATATTGAGAATTTGAGATTTCACAAAAGGAGATATGGAAACATGAAGATCTAAGAGTGATGTACTTTTATTAGGAGATGTGGGTTTAGTTGAGATTATGCCACAAAATTTATGGTCATTTTTATCTTTCCATCAGACTGGAAACATGGTTCCAACATCCTTTTTGACTGCTTTTTCGTCCATCACTCCTTTTGATGTGCAAATTGTTAATCTCAATGCCTGACAACTAATTAAGATTGTAATTAAAGAGATTAATTAGCAAATTGAAGTCTAAGCCACACTTGATGTGGTGATTAAACTTTCACGCACTCTAAGCTTGTGAGAAGATAACTATCGAGGGGAAAACCACCTTGAATGGTCAGAAACGGTGAGAAACAAAAATAAAAAGAGAATTCATAGTAGTTGAATATCTACTATTGATCTGTTTTTCACCAAATCTCAGTCATTTTTTTTTTTTTTTTTACTTTTTACGATAGCTTGTCTCACAACAGTAATATTAGAGAAGTGCTTCGGTGTCTACCCTCCTTTTGAAAAAACCGTAATTTTTGGCATGACCGAATCATTACAAGCATAATCAAAACTAATTGTTTGTAATTTTGGTTATGCCTTGGTTATACATACAATTAGCTTGTAATGACTCGGTTATGCTAAAAATTACGGTGTATTCTTTTAGAGGGTAGATTCCCGTTAGATTATAAATAGTGCCTCAAAAATATGTCACCTCTGTACCAATTTTCAATTAATTTTGAGCCGGCCTTCTTAGTTTTTTCCCAGTACAATCATGAGGACAAGCTGGAGTCACATGAGCATAGTGTAAACACCACATGGTGGTTGATTTTGTCACTATTTTACGTAGAAAAATCAATCCTCGTGAAGAAAAAAATGTCCACAAAAACTTCCAATACTTATATGTTTATTTTTTCCTGGTAAGGCGGAGTGTCCCGAGTCAGCTTGTGCACTGCACACCCCAAATTAATCCGTACAATTCTTCCCAGTCTCGATCTTTTGACACGCTTTTGCGTGCGTGGGATTGAAGTGGTCTCAGAGTTGCTGACAAAAAGAATCGAACCTAAGACCTTCAGAGAGAGCAAACCTGTAAATCCCAGGTTGAGATCTAACGTATGGGTTTCAACACCTATATGCTATTTAATTTATATCCATCTAGCAACTATAAATACCCTTACAGCTACCCTCACATGTGCACTAGTTGATACCCCTAACAACAACTCAACCATCACTTTGTTTTCAGCTGGGGATTCCCAAAAAGTAGTTCACAAATTAAGCCTCCAAAGCACAAACCCAGAGTGCTTTTTCTTTGAGAGAAAAAGGGTGGTTTTCAGGTGATCCAACACCATGGGAAATTGCATGGAGAGGAGCAGACAAGGCCAAGAAGTGGAGAGAAAACAAGGGGAGCAAGAAAATGAAGAGAGAGAAAGTGGGTTTGTGAAGGAAGGTGGTTTTGAGAATGGTGGTGGTGGTATTAGGATTAAGATAGTTTTGACAAAGGAGGAGCTGGAGTGGTTAATGTTTGAGCTGCAGAAGGGTAAAAATGGAAAGAAGCTGGAAGAGGTACTGGGTGAGATAGAGAAGGGGAGAGCTAAAATTGTGGGGTGGAAACCCTCACTAGAGAGTATAGTGGAGAGCCCTGAAGTTGTTGAGATGGACAGATAAGTCCCTCCAATTTGCTAGTTTTTTCTCCTCTTTTTTCTTCTTCTGCTGGGTGGGGTGGGGCTTTTTAGTAAACTTGTAAATTATGCTTTTCCTTTTGAGAAGAGCCCTGAAGTGCTCGGGATGTAAAAACAGAGTTCTTCAACAGAAATCTTTTATTCTCTGCTTTTTTGGATTTTTGATGTGGTTGATCAATACAACAACAACAACATAACACAACCCATTTAGTCCCTAATCATTGAGAGTTTGGGATGAATGGAGACAGACCTAACTTTTGGAAATATATACACAAGGTGGCTGCTATTAGAATACTACTGAAACAGTGGCCTCCCTAAATCTTCAAGAACCGAGGAGCTACAGGGATGTTTTGTTGTAGAATGAGTACCCTTAATGGAATTGGATCCTTCCCAGTTCAAATTTAGAATGACAGGACGGTTCAAATCTAGGCCATACGTTAGTATATTCTATGGTTTGGATTTGATCCGGACTGTCTCGTCTAATCTAGCCCAAATCTTGAACTAGAAAGACCCTGAACCCACCCTCAATCTGTACTTGGGGTTTCATTCGAGTTTTAGCTCAGACCGTCGTGTCATTTCAATATCTTTTTAACGGTGGGGACGTGAATAATTATTTACGGAGTCAATCGCACTCATCCAAAAGCGTTCTGGACTTTTCGGATGTTAATGAAACTTTTCCAAGAAAGAGTGAAACTTCATTAAAATCCGAACCGTCCTAAACACTTTTGGATGGTCAAGATTGATTTCTATTGTAAAGAATTTGTTCACAGCTCAGCCATGAATAAGTTCCCCTCCATCATATTACTCTTCCTTTATCTTCTTGTATTTTGATTTATATTTTGTACGTCCAAAAGTATGTGAAGACGACTAAATAACATTTCATGCATAACTCCAAGGGTTCATATGGTGATAAATCACCCGACAATCACCTCGCTTCTTAAGTCGGTTTAGGGTTCGATTCTCATTCACATGCTATCAATTTCTATGTTGGGCAAGTTCACACAAGAATTAGACCCTTCTGCTAGGAGTAATTGTTCAACTCCCCTAGGACACAGCAATGTCATGTTCCATGCCTGTCTGCCATAGTACGTTGTTGGCTTCATCTTAGATCCCACATTAGTGGAGAGGTCAGAGACACCACATGACGATGCCCTACGAACTGGTTGAATAATTTTTCCTCTTCCAGTCTAGTACTATGAGACGATAGAATTCATTCTCTATTTTAATCTGTCCATTAATTAGATTAGATAGATACTAAACTGCATGGAGTACAAAAACATTTCACACCTCCCAATGATTAAGTATGAGCGGAGTGTTGATAAATCTATCAAATTTAACTGCAACACACATAACATGCGAAGAAGCACAATCAGAAAAGATACAGATTATTACGTGACTTCTCAATTATGTAACTGAGTAAATCCACGATTAACACTAGCTTTCATTATTTATTGGATAAAGAAAATATACAGATACCTTGTCGATGGCGCAAGGTAAATATTTATATACAACCTACAATTTACATCACCTATAGTCATAATGACCCCTAACATGGGAGCTGACTCCTAAACCTATGAAATCTAACCGGTCCCGACTAGTCAGTAAAACGTAAAATCAAATCGAATCAGCTCCACAAACCTAGCTTCGGCAAGCAGTAAGGTCTGTTCGTACAAAAGATGTGGAAAGTTCAATCATTAGCGTCTACTGGTGTTGGCAGATCATGTTGAAGTAGTCCTCGTAGAGAAAAGTATACTAATAAGTACATGGAAAGTTAGTTTGTGGTCTGGGGCTGAGAGTTTGAAAACTTCAGGTTGTGAAACGGACCCTATCGCTGAGTGAGATCCCAAAATCAACAGTAATTTTTCATGTAAAGTTGTTTGGAACAGCAACAGGAACATCGGTAATTGTTTGGAACAACGGTAATTGTTTGAAAACTTCAACCACAGTTGTGAGACGGACCCTGTAGCTAGGTGAGATCCCAAGAACAACAGTAATTTTTCATGTAAAGTTGTTTCGAACAGCAGCAAGAACAACATTAATTGTTTGGAACGGCAGTACTTGTTTGAAAACTTATACTACGGTTGTGAGACAGACCCTATCGCTAGGTGAGATCCCAAGAACAACACTAATTGTATCAACCCTGATCCTCAAGCACCACCACCAAACACATAATAAAATTTAACTTTTAACATCACCAACTCAATAAGCAACAAGAAGTAATTGAATGCTATCCCCCACTTCCTGAATATTTGCATTTATTCTTATATACACTCCCCACGCACCCTTGTCTCTGCAACATTTCCCACTCTCTGCCTCTCCTCCATAAACCGGAGCCTCCTCCCTCTATTTTTCTACTACTTAACAGTAGTTCCATCCAACTCAGTGCCTCACCGCTAGAAATTAACAACAAAAATAACTAATGGACATTTCTCTCCATTTTTGTCCTTTTCTTTTATCAAAAGAGATTGATCTTTGATCCCTCTTTCATATGTAATACCCACGTCACACACACTGTTGAGACATTTTGTCTCATGTTTGATTATACACTTCGTACACACCGTGTGGTTCTGGTTCGTTAAAATATCAACGGTCTGAAACTGTTGGAGTTGGAGCGCCTGATCAACGGTCCGATTTTAATTGAACGAATGGATGTCTTTTAAACGAATGGGTGTGAGGGGAACTAATTGTTCAAAGGGTGTGTTTTTCTAACAGAGGGGTGTGAAAGAAACTAATTGCTCCAGGGGTGTGTTGCTTAAATGAAGGGGTGTGATTATTCTTCCAAGTGATGTGATTCTTTCAAGAGTTGTGACCTTTCCCAAAGAGCACTTATGTATCTATAAAAACTCCTCCACCCCAACGTTTTTTACTACTCCACAAAAATCATCTCTCTCTCATAATAGTTACAGTACACAGAAGGATTTCCTGAAAGTTTTTCAATTTTGTTGGTTGCAATACTTCACCCTTAGGCTTTGTTGAATCCTGGGGACGACTTTACCTGAACCCAACAACAAACTCTATCGAGTGGGGGCAAATTACGTTCTAAAGATAGTATCTTTAGATACGCTTCAAAGTCTTCGAATTTCATCATCTTAACGTTTTGTCCCAACACACACACATACACGTCCACACGGCATGTCCACTTTGTACACCAATAATCATGTTATTCAAATTACGTGTATTACAGTAACTTTTCAGGTAAAGTTGTTTGGAACAGCCGCAAGAACAACAGTAATAGTTTGAAAACTTCAACTGCGGTTGTGAGACGAATCCTATCATTAGGTGAGATCTCAAGAACAGCAGTATTTTTTCATGTAAAGTTTTTTGAAACAGCAGCAAGAACAACAGTAATAGTTTGAAAACTTCAACCGCGGTTGTGAGACGGACCCTATCGCTAGGTGAGATCCCAAGAACAACAGTAATTTTTCATGTAAAGTTGTGTGGAATAGCAGCAAGAATAACAGTAATTGTTTGGAACAGCAGTAATTGTTCGGAAACTTCAACCGCGGTTGTTGTTGGGAAACGTAAATTACTAGCTAACAGTTGTGAGATGGACCCTATCGCTAGGTGAGATCCCAAGAACAACAGTAATTTTTCATGTAAAATTGTTTGGAACAGCAATAAGAACAATAGTAATTGTTTGGAATAGCAGCAATTGTTTGAAAACTTCAAGCGTGGTTGTGAGACGGACCCTATCGCTAGATGAGATCCCAAGAACAACAGTAATTTTTCATGTAAAGTTGTGTGGAATAGCAGCAAGAATAACAGTAATTGTTTGGAACAGCAGTAATTGTTCGGAAACTTCAACCGCGGTTGTTGTTGGGAAACGTAAATTACTAGCTAACAGTTGTGAGATGGACCCTATCGCTAGGTGAGATCCCAAGAACAACAGTAATTTTTCATGTAAAATTGTTTGGAACAGCAATAAGAACAATAGTAATTGTTTGGAATAGCAGCAATTGTTTGAAAACTTCAAGCGTGGTTGTGAGACGGACCCTATCGCTAGATGAGATCCCAAGAACAACAGTAATTTTTCATGTAAAGTTGTGTGGAATAGCAGCAAGAATAACAGTAATTGTTTGGAACAGCAGTAATTGTTCGGAAACTTCAACCGCGGTTGTTGTTGGGAAACGTAAATTACTAGCTAACAGTTGTGAGATGGACCCTATCGCTAGGTGAGATCCCAAGAACAACAGTAATTTTTCATGTAAAATTGTTTGGAACAGCAATAAGAACAATAGTAATTGTTTGGAATAGCAGCAATTGTTTGAAAACTTCAAGCGTGGTTGTGAGACGGACCCTATCGCTAGATGAGATCCCAAGAACAACAGTAATTTTTCATGTAAAGTTGTGTGGAATAGCAGCAAGAATAACAGTAATTGTTTGGAACAGCAGTAATTGTTCGGAAACTTCAACCGCGGTTGTTGTTGGGAAACGTAAATTACTAGCTAATAGTTGTGAGATGGACCCTATCGCTAGGTGAGATCCCAAGAACAACAGTAATTTTTCATGTAAAATTGTTTGGAACAGCAATAAGAACAATAGTAATTGTTTGGAATAGCAGCAATTGTTTGAAAACTTCAAGCGTGGTTGTGAGACGGACCCTATCGCTAGATGAGATCCCAAGAACAACAATAATTTTTTATATAAAGTTGTTTGGAACAGCAACAAGAACAACAATAATTGTTTGAAATAGCAGTATTCACCAAGAACAGCAGCAATTGTTTGGAACTTTTCCCGTAAAGTTGTGAGATCCCTATTGCTAGGTGTGGAAATTTTTCATGGACTCTGAAGAAATTCATGAAGGAGAAAAGCCCTTTTTTTTATTCTTTCATTTCTGAATCGTGAGTACAATACACAGCATCCCCACCTTTTATATCCCTGATTACAAAACTAATTACTGTTACTAATTAGAAACTAATCTCAACAAACTAATCCACTTAGCTGACGTGGAGTTGAGCTGGTCAAAGCCGTTGAGCTGGTCAACTCTTGAGAATCCTTTACAGACTCGAACACAATACAGAATTAACGGGTTAGTCTTTTTTTCTAAACGAACACAAATATGAACGACATGATTTATAAACATGATAACACAAACAATAAGTAGGTAAGGTTATGGTTGAACTCAATAAACCGAAATTTGTGGTGTTGGATGGTGTCGTGCCACCACGTGGTGATACCCAAAGATTACAAAATAATCTCTAACGCGTTACATGGCTAGCCCCTGAGCGCAATTAGAGGGTAGCTAAGGGCCCAATGTGAATCGACCCAACAAACCCATATATACTTGCATGTTCAGCCTGTAAATTATACTGCTTCAATTGTCTGTTTCTTGACCACCCTTCGCCTGTTTGAGTTGCTAAGCACAAATACTACATGGATGGGATCCACTCTGGTTATTGTTCCAAATAATACACTTTTTTTTTTTTTTTACCAACATACTCTTACCGATAAGATTATCCTTATGGGATCCAAACTTGTGAGATAGTCACCGGAAAGGATCCATTTCCAATACTATATTGTGTTGTCGATACGAATAATTCATGTGAGGTAATTGAAACAATATTGAAAGTGTGGGGCATGAGACCATGGTCGTATTGCTAAGGGTGCTTTTGTCTTAGGCAGGGGCGGAGCCATGTTCAATTCCAATTCTTGAGTTTTGGGCCGCAGGAGATTTTGTCCAATTATTACCTTCATCAAAACTAGTTGAGGTTCATATAAACTTATCCGAATACCTAATTTTATGAATAAAAAAAAGAAAGTAGCCATCTAATCAAACTAGGTTAGAAAACAATTCACATCCCTATTCAAACTGAGGAGCAAATTATTTCAGCATCAAGATTATTAAGCAGAAATATTACTTTTTCCTTATATTCTTGCAAGAGAAACAACCAAAATTAACCAAACATGCACTACCTGATAATTAGTTGTATGCTATCTAAGTAGCAGAGCCGGTCCTGAGTTAAAGCTCGGGATGCGGCAGCTTTAGACTCTCGAAAGTTTACAAATTTATGATACCCCTTATAATAGTCCAATAAAAAAGGCCACGTCTTTAATTTTCACTTGAAGCCCCGAAAAGTCTGGGCCGGCCTGCTAAGTATCAGTCTAAGATTCTTCTGGTATACTCCCAAGAACTCGATCCTCCCCCTTGCCAGAAGAAACAACACTGACTCGAGTAGCAGGGATTTGCACAAGCTCACGAACCACGTCCCTGAATTCAAGTACTCCTCCATCTCTACACTTGGACAGCAATCTTGCAGCTTCTTCTTTCGTCATCAAAATCTTCATCTTCATCTTCATCTTCATCTTCATCCCCTCTCCCTCCTCGCCACCAACGAGCGGCCGGTGGCTCTGTTCTCTCTCTAGCTCCTTTTCTTTCTGAAGCAACGGTGCTATCGCTTCGGCCGGGACGTTGTTCTCTCTTTTCTTGAGCTTGTTTGTTGGAATTTTCTTGTCCAAATCGTCTATAAGTATGTAGTTTGGCTTGTTTTGGTTGCTGAGTTTGGTTTTGGAACCGAAGTTTCCAATATTGAAGTAGGGATGCAAAAAATCCAACATTTTGAGAGAGAGAGCTAGAGATAGAGAGAGGGTGGCGGTGAATTTACGAGTGAAAGATGAAGGAAATATGTAAGCTGATATGTGTGAATTTATAGGGATAAGGTGAGTAGGGAGTTTGTGACTATAGCATACAGTACAAATTGGGCATAGTGGGCAGGTGGAGCAGTAAAAAAAATCCATGACCGGTGTGTTGTTACATGCCATACCTAATTTTATATTTTTAGAGACGAGCTCATACACGCATACGACACAAAGTACACCCTCATACGTACACGCATAAATATTCGTGCTCGAGTGTCACACCCAGACCTACCTGAAACCATTCGTTTTGAGCCGTGCTTTGGAACAAAATGAAAAACGATTTCTCCCAGACAGCTTCTCCTACGGAGGAAGTTCCTTTGAAAGAACACATGTACTTTCTTTTTGGCTGCTAGGAATGATTAACGGAGAACATGATTAATTCCTTTAATTTTGATTTCTTTAAAACATGTGTAATATATGAATGTTTGTAGCAGTGATTAATTTCGTCACTTCCAAATCAACATCTGCCTCTGCCACTGCCTCTGGCACGCAAGAGTGCATGGGACGACTTATCCAGGTTTAATTCTTGGAGTTCGGCTGCAAGAAAGTTAATTTCTCGTAAATTCTCTTGTCGGCCCACCTGTGATTAGATCAGTGAGAAAATTCGTTGAGGTGCACGTAACATGACCCGAACACCATCGAAACAAAAAACAAAAGCGAGAGAGAGAGTGGGACATAAAAGAAGTATTAGGCCTTGTTTTAGGGATTTTTTTGGGCCTTCAATGGGATTCTCAGCTCAGGTGCTATTTTCCCTTGCATTTGGAACACGGTTACTCTCAAAGTCTCATCTCCCTTCCCTTTTACTCTATAGTTAATTGCTTTCTAGAAAAAACATGGTGCACTTGTGTCCATTTTGATGAACCCTTTGAATTCATGGCTACAATTATTGCAACAAAATAGTCATATGTTTCACCTTCGACATAAATCAAACATCCAGGAGCGGCTCCACTAGAGTTTGTTGGGCTCAAGCGAACCCTCTAAATTCAAAAAATGCATTATATAATTTTGTTTAAGTGAGATGTAGTTTATAAAAAAAGTTCTGATACATTCTTTTAACCGCTAATCTAAAATCCTGATGACGACACCCTCTAAACATGTCCTATCGTCTTTTCACCCACTTTGTTGGTAGTAAACCAAATTATACTCAAAATTAGATGGTTTTGACACCCAAAATCCAATATACGACCGTATAACCGAACCATTAATAGCTATCCCATAGTTTTGGTCTATTCAGAAAAGTCGTGTTAGTATTTTAATTGTCTCGCACCACAATAAAGAATTAATTAAAAAAAAAGACTAAAATGCTAGATTTAATTTTTCCTCTCCTAGTCTAGTACTATTTTTTTTTTTTACTGGAACTAGTCTAGTACTATGACTCGATAGAATTCGTTCTCTATGTTAATTAGTCCATCAGACTTGATACTAAATTGCATGGAATACAAAAACATTTCACCTCCCAATGATGTATGAGTGGAGTGTTGATAAATCTGTCAAACTTAACCGCAACACACAGAACGTGCGAAGAAACACAATAAAAAAAGATACAAATTTTATTACGTGACTTCTCAATTATGTAAATGAGTAAATCCACGACTAACTCCAGCTTTCACTATTTATCGAATAAAGAAAATATACAGATACCTTGACGATTGCGTAAAGTAATTATTTATAACCTTTAGTTTGTGGTCTGGGGCTAATAGTTTGAAAAGTTCTACCGGTTGTGAGACAGACCAATCACCAAGAACAGGAGTAATTGTTTTGAACTTTTCCTGTAAAGGTGTGGGAATTTTTACACGGATTCGAACGCGATACGGAGTTAACAGGTTAGTCTTTTTCCCGAAACCAACATGAATATGAATGAAAAAACACGGACGACGAAACAATCAAAAGTTCTGAAGAGAATATTTCTGAGACGGAAATCAAACAAAGCGAAAAATGCCCCTATCGACTTAGACTCTCTCTTTCTTTTCTTTTTTTTTGCAATCATAAGCCTCCTGACGATACATTCTTTTCACCGCTAATCTAAAATTCTAACGCCGCCCTATAAACATGCCGATCGTATCGTCGTTTCACCTGCTCTGTAGGTGGTGAACCAATTATACTCGAAATTAGATGGTTTTGACACCCAAAATCCAATATACGACTGTATAACCGAACCATTAATAGCTATCAAAGAATTGTTATGCTCTCTTCGTCCATTGTCTCATAGTTTTGGTCTATTCAGAAAATTCGTGTTAGTATTTTAATTGTCTCGCACCACTATAAATAATTAATTATAAGAAGAAGAAAAAAAAAGACTAAAATGCTAGATTTAATTTTTCCTCTACTAGCCTAGTACTTTTTCACGATAGAATTCGTTCTCTATATTAATCAGTCCATCAGACTAGATTCTAAATTGAATGGAGTACAAAAACATTTCACCTCCCAATGATTAGTATATATGAGCGGAGTGTTGATAATCTGTCAAACTTAACCGCAACACACACAACATGCGAAGAAACACAATCAGAAAAGATACAGGTTTTATTTACGTGACTTTTCAATTGTGTAATTGAGTAAACCCACGACTAAGGTCCCGTGTACAAAAAGATGTGGAAAGTTCAATCATCAAGTTGACTTCAAAAACTAGGTCTACTGGTGCTGGCGGATCATGTTGAAGTAGTCCTTGTAAAGGAAAGTATACTAATAAGTACGCATGAAAAGTTAGTTTGTGGTCTGGGGCCAATAGTTTGAAAAGTTCTACCGGTTGTGAGACAGACCTATATCCAAGAACAGGAGTAATTGTTTTGAACTTCTCCCGTAAAGGTGGGGGAATATTTTCACGGACTCGAACGCGGTACGGAGTTAACGGGTTAGTTTTTTTCCCGAAACGAACACGAATATGAATGACGTGATAAACATGATAACACAAATAGAACAAGTAGTAGGGTTATGGTCGAACTCAACAAACCGAAAAATGTGTGGTGCTAAATGGTGTTGGGCCACTACGTAACGGTACCTCAAGGTTAATGAATAATCTCTCACGCGTTACATAGCTGAGCCCGTGAGCGCAATTGGAGGATAGGTAAGGACCCAATGCGAATCGACCCAATAAACCCATACTCGCATGTTCAGCCTGTAAATTATAACTTCAACTCTCTGTTTTTTTTTACCACACTTTGCCTGTTGAGTTACCTGGGCTAAATGATTTCAGAATTTAAACTGTTAAACTTTTCGAATAGAAGTACGTTATATATACATTAATAAAGTAAAAAAAAAAAGCAAAAATTTGACAATAAAACACTAAGAACGAAAAAATACAGATGACGAAATAGTCAAAAGTTCTTGAGAGAATATTTTGAGATGTAAACCAAGTAAAGTGAAAAATGCTCCTCTATACTCGACTCTTCTTTTTTTTTTTTTTTGCAATCATAAGCCTCCGCCGTTGCTTGTAGAGTTGCAAGAAAAACAACAAAAATTAACCAAACATGCACTGTTTGATAATTAGTTGTTTGCTATCTAAGCAACAGAATCAGATCTGAGTTAAAGCTCGGGGTGCGGCAGTTTTAGGTTTCCGAAAGTTTACAAATTTATGATACCCCTTATAATAGTTCAATAAAAAAAAAAAAAAGGGCTGCATTTTTAACTTTCACTTTATGTTCTGAAAAGTCTGGGCCGATCCTGCTAGGTAGTAGTCTAAGATTCTTCTGGTATACTCCCAAGAACACGATCCTCCCCTTTGCCAGAAGAAACAACACTAACACGAGAAGCAGGGATTTGCACAAGCTCACGAGCCACGTCCCTGAATTCAAGCACTCCTCCCTCTCTGCACTTCGACATCAATCTTGCAGCTTCTTCTTTCGTCATCAAAATCCTCACCTTAGTCCCCTCTCTCTTCCCGCCGCCGAGGAGTGGCCGGTGGCTCTGTTCTCTCTCTAGCTCCTTTTCTTTCTGAAGCAACGGTGTCGCTTCGGCCGGGACTTTGTTGTCTCTTTTCTTGAGCTTGTTTGTTGATTTGTTCCTGTCCAATTCGTCTCTAAGTACGTAGTTTGGCTTGTTTTGCTTCCCGAGTTTGGTTTTGGAACCAAAGTTTCCAATATTGAAGTAGGGATGCAAGATATCCAACATTTTGAGAGAGAGAGAGAGAGAGAGAATTAGGGGTAGTGGTGAATTTACGAGTGAAAGATGAAGGAAATATGTAAGCAGATATGTGTGAATTTATAGGGGTAAAAGTTTTTGACTATAGCATGGAGAATAAATTGGGCATAGTGCGCAGGTGGGGTAGTCAAGACTGAGAGTTTATTCAGTCGTCTCGGGTCACCGCTGTCAAAAAAACAAATTTCAAGACTGATGTGTTACATGTCAAACCTAATTTAAAATTTATATTTTTGAAGACTAACTCACACACACGTACCACACATTTCCAAATTCTTTTGTCAGCCCGCCTTTGATCGGACCGGTGAGCAAATTAGTTGAAGTGCACGAAATATGGCCCGAACACCGCCAATGATCAAACCAAAGAATAAAAGAATAAGAAAGAGAGGTGTCGTTCATCTCGGCACGAACGGTTTAGACTGAATTTGAGCGCATTAAAATCTAAACCTTCTGTTACTGGATTAAGATCCGAACTGTCAATTGCCAAGATAAACTTCCGAATAAATTGCTCGGTGCCGTTGCCCAGAAGGTGCTTCGCAGCATCCCGGGTACGATGCATGACACTAATTTATGACTTTACAAAAGTGGGAGGTGGACCGTCGTCAAGTACACGACATGTCAGGTTGAAATCCAGTTATTGTTTTCCTGTACGAGAAACACGAACAAATGGGATTCTCGGGTGCTATTTTTTTTCATTATTGTTTCCCTTGCTGTCGTGTGGAACACGGTGCATAACACTAATAGGCTTTGTTCCATGCACTAAAGTTTTTTGGGAATTTTTCTTTGTTTAGTCCTTGTTCTTTTGCGTTTTTTAGTTTTGTGCATGATTTTTGCGACTTATTGATTCGCCTCGAAGAGGGTAATCGAAAAGGTAAAAAAAAATTTACTTTTACCCAAAAAAATTCATAATATCCAAGAAAAAGCCTCAAAAGCCAACTTTTTGGATTTTATCTTGATATTTTCAAAAATATTTGGGAAAAATTCATAACTTTTTTACTTTTTTAATTCATCTTGGCGAAACGAATCAATAATCTACAAAAGTTAGATGCAAAATTTATAAACACGAAATTTTGTTGAATAAAGAAACAACAAGAAAAAGCTTCAAAAAGCTTTGTGGAATAAGGCCGACATGCAGAAATTGCTCCACTAGAGTTTGATGGGTTCAAGGTGACCCTTTGAATACAAAATATATACTATAGAATTTTTTATTTTTCACAATTTTATTTATTTCATAATATTAACTGCGCTAAATCATTGATGTGAAGCAAAATTAAATGAAAATTCACTTAGATTTGTAAGTAAAATAACATAGCTCAACAAAACAAAATAGACTTGGCCCTACAAATTTTCAACCAATATATATAAGTATCTGAAGTTTTACAGTGGTCACTGGTCAGTCTAAAAAAAAGTTTCGATTCATTCTTTTCACCGCTAAACTAAAATCTTGACACAGTCACTGCAAACATTTTTTATAATTAATCTATTTTTTCTAAAAAATAAATGCTAAAAGCTAGTAACAAATATTCACTGGCCTGCAGAATATAGTACAAGTGTAATGTCCGATGTTGGACTGCTATTTTACATAATTTTCGGTGTTTGGTTGTTGAAAATTCCAGAAAATGATTTTGTTTGAAAAATCTTTTACGCCTTCGACGGTAAAACGACTCACCCTCTGAGTGTGAACATAAAGGAAGCTCATTATTTACTTCATAGAACTAACACAAAAAGTATTGGATCATATATATACCGAGTGGCTAATCAATGTGCCAATCACCTCGCTCGAATGGGAGCTGAACAAGAGGAAGGTTTGGTGTTAGCAGTTGACATTCCCCTTTCTACTAGGGAATTCGTCATAAGGGAAATTTAATAGGGTGAGCATTGACCGAATTTGTTCGGTTTTATAGTAAACCTAAAACCAAATCACTACATATGAATTATGAATTTAGAGAACCAAATCAAGCCACAAAAGATATAAAACCAAACCAATCCAAACCTTTAGACTACGGTTCGATTTCGAACCACGTTTTACTTGAAACTGAGATATCATCTTCTTAGACTATTTAAAATACTGAAAATTGTGGAGATAAACTAAGAATTCATTTTTATTTATAGAAATGTAGGACAATTTAGAAATTAATTGAGCTATTAAATTATACCATGTGCTTTTGGTGTATCAAAATTATAGGAATATATGTGATACATAGAAGTTCATGCTAAATAATTTTGACAGTAAATGAATATACTGAATAGGATGGTGGATTGAATAGATTATTAATTTATAAAATTAGTTGACTATAATTCCCATGTGTACTTTGTGTATCTAAATTAAATGAGTTATATATATATACACAAACGCACGCACGGTTCGGATCGGATCGATATGGAACCGAAACCACTATCATAAATCCACAGACCGAACCATTGAACACGGTTTCTAATTTTTTTAAACCGGACCCAAACCAAACTACTAAAAAACCAAACCAAATCGTTCAAATTGGATTGATTTGGACTAGACCCGCGGTTTGACGGATTTTTTTGCTCACCCTTAAAGGAAAACCTCAATATTAGGCAGGTTTTAGACTAGTTTATAAGAGGAGTTGCTCTCCTTGGTCTCGCAACTCTCATGTCGTTTGCTTTCTAGTTGTTTGAATGAAATTTTTGATTGACCCCCCCAAAAAAAAAAAATGGTAAAACGACTTATCATCGAAAAAAGGGTAAGTTATTTTCCAATATGTTGAACCATCAATAGTTATCGAAGAATTATTATGCTCTCTTTGTCCCCTAGCTATATCCGGGCTTGGTCCAAAGGAAAATCCGCGTTTGGAATTTTACAAGTCACTTCCTAACGTGACCATACCTGCAGAATTTTCGATTGACCGAAAGAAAAATAACCATACCTGCAGTCAAACCTTCTATAGTGCTACGTCTACCCCTCTATTTTATCTCTCAACATATCATCGTCCGTCTTGGCAATCTATGATCCAGATTTTAAAAAAATTCTTTCAGGAAAGAGTGGAAAAGTTTTTCTTAAATCCGAACCGTCTAAAAGTAACCATCCAAAAGTGTTTTCGAAATGTGACATTGAGAGCGGTGAAAGAGTAGTCAAAATTTAGCAGTGGACGTAGACTTTCTGAACATACTAAGGGCCAAACATGTGATTTACGGAGCCAATCGCACCCATCCAAAAGTGTTTTGCACTGTTCAATGTTAATGAAACTTTTCCGAGGGAGAGTGAAACTTCATTAAAATCCGGACCATTCAGAACACTTTTGGACGGTCACCATTGGTTTCTATTGTAAAAAACTTGTTCACAGCTCAACCGTGAATAAGTTTCTCTCCATCATATTACTCTTCCTTATCTTCTTGTATTTTGATTTATATTTTGTACGTCCAAAAGTATGTGAAGACAACTAAATAACATTTCATGCATAACTCCAAGGGTTCAGATGGTGATAACTCACCCGACAATCACCTCGCTTCTTAAGTCGGTTTAGGCCGGGTTCGATTCTAACTCGCATGCTATCAATTTCTATGTTGGGCAAGTTTCATACAAGATTAGACCCTTCTGCCAGGAGTAATTGTTCAACTCCCCTAGGACACAGCTATGTCGTGTTCCATGCCCCATCGTACATTGTTGGCTTCATCTTACATAGTTACATCCCACATTAGTGGAGAGGTCTGAGACACCTCGTGACGATGCTCTAGGAACCAGTTGAATAATTTTTCCTCTTCTAGTCTAGTACTATTAGACGACAGAATTCGTTCTCTATTTTAATCTATCCATTAATTAGACTAGATACTAAATTGCATGGAGTACAAAAACATTTCACACCTCCCAATGATTAGTACCAGCGGAGTGTTGATTTAATCTATCAAATTTAACCACAACACACACAACGTGTGAAGAAACACAATAAAAAAAAATACAGATTATTACACGACTTCTCGGTTATGTAACTGAGTAAATCCACGACTATCACCAGCTTTCATTATTTATCGAATACAGAAAATATACAGATACCTTGTCAATTGCGTAAGGTAAATATTTATATATAACCTACAATTTACATCACCTATAGACTATAGTCATAATGCTCTTGTCTACGCTTCAGCGGCAGCGAGCCCAACCTCTGTAATCTAACCGGTCAAGTCAAACCCCGACTAGTCAGTAAAACGCAAAATCAAATCTAATCAGCTCCACAAACCCAGCGTCCGCAAGCAGTAAGGTCCGTTCGTACAAAAAATGTGGAAAGTTCAACCCTCAACTTGACTTCAAAAACTAGGTCTACTGGTGTTGGCAGATCCTGTTGAAGTAGGAGAAAATCATCTTTACGGCTGTTCCGTAAAGAAGAAGTTACGGAGCTCAATCACAATCGTCCAAAGTGTTTTTAGACGATTCGAATTGAAAACCAATTATGACCGGTAATAATTGATTGTGATTAATTTTTTCTCGAAAAAGTTTCATTAAAATCTGGACCGTCCAAAACCGAAATAAACGCGCGAGCTTGAACAACTCTGTGAACACGGAAGCTCTGCGAAAAAGACACCCTCGTTGAAGTAGTCCTCGTAGAGAAAAGTATTTATACTGTATACTAAGTATATGAAAAGTTAGTTTGTGGTCTGGACCTATTAGTTTGGAAACTTCAACCGCGATTGTGAGACGGACCTATCACCAAGAGCAGCAGTAATTGTTTGGAAGTTTTACTGTAAAGTTGTGAGATCCCTATCGCTAGGTGTGGGAATTTTACTGCTGTTTGGAACTTTTCCTGTAAAGTTGTGAGATTCCTATCGCTAGGCGTGGGAATTTTTCATGGATTCGAACACGATACGGAGTTTAACGGGTTATTTTCTTTTTTCCGAAATGAGCACGAATATATGAGTGACGTGGTATAAAACATGATAACACAAATAATAAGTACGTAGTTCGATAGAACTCAATAAACCGAAATGTGTGATGGTGAATGGTATTGGACCACCACGTGGCGGTATCCCAAAATTACTAAATAATGTCTCACGGGTTACATAGCGGAGCCCATAGGTGCACTTAGACGATAGCTAAGGGACCAATTTGAATCGACCCAATAAACCCATACTTGCAGGTTCAGCCTGTAAATTTTAACTTCAATTCTCTGTTTTTTTACCACCCTTTGCCTATTGAGTTACCTGGGCCACATGATTTCAGAATTTAAACTACTCCTATAAAACTTTTCGAATAGAAGTATGTTATATACACTCAAAAAAATAAAAAATAAGTAGAAAATTTGACAATAAAACACTAAGAACGAAAAAATATGGATGACGAAACTGTCAAAAATTCTGAAGAAAATATTTCTTGAGATGGGAACCAAACAAAGTGAAAAATGCTCCCCTCAACTCGTCTCTTTTTTTTTTCCTCGCAATCATAAGCCTCCTGGCGTTGCTTGTAGAGTAGCAAGAAAAACAACCAAACACTATTTGATAATTAGTTGCATGCTATCTAAGCAGCAGAGCTGGCCCTGAGTTAAAACTCAGGATACGACCGCTTTAGGCTCTCGAAAGTTTACAAATATATGATACCCCTTATAATTGTCCAATAAAAAAAGCTGCATCTTTAATTTTCACCTCTAAGCCCCGAAAAATCCGTGCCGGCCCTGCTAAGTAGTAGTCTAAGATTCTTCTGGTATACTCCCAAGTCCACGATCCTCCCCTTTGCCAGAAGAAACAACACTAACACGTGAAGCAGGGATTTGCTCAAGCTCACGAGCCACGTCCCTGAATTCAAGCACTCCTCCATCTCTACACTTGGACAGCAATCTTGCAGCTTCTTCTTTCGTCATCAAAATCTTCACCCTAGTCACCTCTCTCTCCTCGCCGCCGAGGAGTGGCCGGTGGCTCTGTTCTCTCTCTAGCTCCTTTTCTTTCTGAAGCAACGGTACTATCGCTTCGGCCGGTACTTTGTTCTGTCTTTTCTTGAGCTTGTTCGTTGGATTCTTCTTGTCCAAATCGTCTCTAAGTATGTAGTTTGGCTTGTTTTGGTTGGTTTTGGATCCGAAGTTTCCAATATTGAAGTAGGGATGCAAAATATCAAACATTTTGAGAGAGAGAGAGAGAGAGAGAGAGAGAATAAGGGGTGGTGGTGAATTTACGAGTGAAAGATGAAGGAAATATGTAGAGGAAAGTCCACTTTCACCCCCTGTGGTTATCGCTATGTGCGGATACACCCCATGTGGTTTAAAAGTGTGCACATAATCCCCTGTGGTTTTCAAATTGTGCGGATAGACCCCCTGCCGTCATATTTTCCATCCATTTTAACGGAGGTGTATCTCACACACCTCTAAAATGTAATCTGAGTCATTCATAATGTATTAAATAAAGAATAGAGTATCTCTGTAAAAAATCATCTCGATCAGGCATCAATAACCCAATGATCTAACTTGTAGTAAATTCAAATTTGAAATTTTAATTTCATAACAAAATTGATTTGACCATAAGCTTTTCATTTTTTGATTGACTTGAATTTTGGCATAGACGCAGTACTCATCAAAATTTATAATATCAACGGTTTGGATTCAATTTTTGGTATACGGGATGGTGTGGTTAGATTGAAACAAGAAGAAGAATCAATGGACGTGATGAGGGGTATAACGGTCTTTTAATGTTGTTTCCGTTAAAATGGATGGAAAATACGACGGCAGGGGGTCTATCCGCACAATTTGAAAACCACAGGGGGTTATGTGCACACTTTTAAACTACAGGGGGTGTATCCGCACATGGCGATAACCACAGGGGGTGAAAATGGACTTTCCTCAAATATGTAAGCTGATACGTGTGAATTTATAGGGGTAAGGTGAGTGGGGAGCTTGTGACTGTAGCATAGAGTACAAATTGGGCATAGTGGGCAGGGTGGAGCAGTCAAGAGTGAGAGTAATTAATTATTCAGTCGTCTCGGTAATACTACTCCATAAGAGTGGAGGGGGAAAAAAAATGAAGAACCCTTATCTCCTTAAATGAGTTGATGTGAAAGCATTGGAAAATAATAATTTCCAAAAACTGAAAATGGTTTTCATGAAAACAACAGTTCAAAGCAATTTGCTTGGTATAAGCCACGACTTAGGTCATGATCTGTCATTATTAATGACTACCAACTTGCAAAATTTCAAGGAAAATGAATTTCCATTCTCAAGTTATAAGAAACTGGGGATCCCAAAATGAATTGACGTGAAAGTATATGGAACGTACTCACCGCTACCACCAAAAAAAATGCGTGACTGGTGTGTTACATGCCACACCTAATTTAAAATTTATATTTTTAAAGACGAGCTCATACACACGTACGACACAACGTACACCCTCATACACGTGTAAATATTCGTGCTCGAGTCTGATGTCACGCTCACACCTACCTGAACCATTCGTTTTGAACGTCGATTACCATTTGGATAGATATATCTTTAATGAATGATGAACTTCAAAACATGTGTAATTGTTCATGGGTACGATTATATATGGATGATGAATTTTAGAACACATGTACTTTCTTTTTGGCTGCTAGGAATGATTAACGGAGAACATGATTAATTCCTTTAATTTTGATTTCTTTAAAACATGTGTAATATATGAATGTCTGTAGCGGTGACTAATTTCGTCACTTCCAAATCAAGATCTGCCTCTGCCACTGCCTCTGGCGAGCAATAGTGCATGAGACGACTTATCCTGGCTCAATTCTTGGGGTTAAGCCACAAGAAAGTTAATTTTTCGTAAATTCTTTTCTCAGCCCGCCTGTGATTAGATCGGTGAGAGAATTCGTTGAGGTACACGTAACATTGTCCGGACACCACATCGAAAAAAAAAAAAAAAGAGAGAGTGGGACATAAAAGAAGTATTAGGCCTTGTTCCTTTGAGAGCTTTAGGGGGTTTTTTGGCCTTCTAGACTTCGTCTTTATTCATCTTTTTTTTATTTTCTTAATTTTACGATAAACTTTTTGTAAATTATTGTTTCGTCTGACAATGAATCAATCTTAATTTGAATGAAATTGTATAGTACTTTGTGACTTTACAAAAATGGGAGGTGGACCGCCGTCAAGTATACGACATGTCAGGTTGGAATCTAACTAATTCTTTTTCCCTTTTTACTCTATAGTTAATTGTTTTTCTAGTAAAAAAAATGGTGCACTTGTGTCCATTTTGATGAACCCTTTGACTTCATGGCCTACAAATATTGCAATAAAATAGTCATATGTTTCACCTTCAACATAAATCAAACATGCAGGGGCGGCTCCACCAGATTATTACGCGATTTCTAAATTATGTAAATGAGTAAATCCACGATAACTCCAACTTTCATTATTTATCGAATAAATAAAATGTACAGATACCTTGGCGATTGCATAAAGTATTTATTTATAACCTATAATTTACATCACCTATATTCATAACGCTATTGTCTACGCTTCAGCGGCTGCGAGCGGCCCAACCCTGACATGGGCGTTGTCCCCTCTAAACCTCTGCAATATATCTAACTGGTCAGGTCAAACCCCGACTAGTCCGTAAAACGTAAATCAAATAAAATCAGCTCCACAAACCCAGCATCTGCGGCATGGATTGAGGTCCCGTTGTACAAAAGATGTGGAAAGTTCAATCATCAAGTTGACTTCAAAAACTAGGTCTGCTGGTGTTGGCAGATCATGTGGAAGTAGTCCTCGTAGAGAAAAGTACACTAATAAGTACATGAAAAGTTGGATACGAATTCGGTGTCTCCACCCATTTTGGAGACACCGTAACTTTGGCATAACTGAACCATTAATGGCATAACTAAACCATAAAAAGGCATAACCGAAACCATAATAAGCGTAACAAAACCACAAAAGAGCATAACCCAACGGACGAATGAGATTGCGACACATCACATGATTGACCAAAACTGACCGGTCAAAGCGGTAACATTTGCCGGTCAAAAAGTTTGGTATAACAAAAACCATTAAATGGCATAACCCAAAACCCAAGAAGGCGTAACAAAAAAATCCGAAGGCGTAACAAAAACCGAAAATGGCGTAACAAAACCCGAAAATGGAGTAACAAAACCACAAAATGGAATAACTGTCGGTTATGACAACATTGGCATAACAGAAACCATAAAAAGGCATGACAAATAACCACTGTTGGCGTAACAATAACCCTAAAATGTGTGACGCATAACAAAACCACCAAATAGCATAACAGGAACCACTAAAAGGCATGACTGAGAACCACACGAAGCATAACCGTACGACACCTGTCCCTCCGGCCCCACCCCGTCCCCACTTGTCTGCCAAATGTCAGGTAAATTAATGAATTTATTTATTTCAAAACTCTTAACCGTGGGTTAAGTGGAAAAAAGGGGAAACAAATTAAAATGGAAACGTGTCTTGCGATTTTCTTGAGCAGTAAAATGTAACGGACCTCCGTAAAAAATTAATTTGAATAATCAAGGCTGTTGATTTGGTTGGTATTGGTTATTTCGTTGTATTTGGATATTTTGGGCTCCATCCGGTTTATTTTGGTTTATGAACCTCTTCAATTAGTGAAAGAATTGAACATAAAAATGATAACTTATGTCCGATAAAGCTTGTAACGATAAGCAATTTACTTTATTTTTGGTAGCAATAATGTAATCTCTCTTACGCACAAGATAGACGGTTCTGATTTTGAAGAAATAGATAAAGCGGTCATCGAGTTGTGAACTATAGGACTTTAATACCTACATAAGCATCTAATGTGTTCCGATCATGTGGTTGCCGACATCCGATTATCATAGAAGTTGGTGACAAACACAGAATCGATAAGATGTGCAATCTTAACGGTTTAGATCGGTCATTAGAAAAAATTATTGAATAACTTCCTTTAAAATTTATATGTTGAACCTTATTGTTTCTAAACTAAGGTCTTGTGCTTTTGTATAATGTACAATACTCATATGATCGCAACACAATCAAGACGATCGATACCGTCCATTTTGTTTTGCTTGGTGTTTTAATTGTTCTCGTAAATTTTTGGGTCTTCCGGGTCTACAATGCCTTTTTATTGGGACGTACATTCATTATTAGAAGGACAATGTACATATGATCAAGTATGTATTGATAAGAGATTGAATTCATTTTTGGCAGAAGTATTCAAATCAATGTTACTTAAAACATAGACGGTCCCGATTCGAAAAAAATAGCCGAGGAGGCCGAAGATTGGTGCAGTATGGGACTTTAACGCTTTTGGAAGCACCAAATGTGTTCCGATTATGTGGTTGCCGACATCTGATTATCACTGAATTTGGTGACAATAATTAAATCAACAATATGTTGAATCTCATCGGTTTAGATCGAGCATTTGAACCAATGCGAATTTCAGGGCAAAAAATGCTGTCGGTTTGTGTGCAAGGAGAATGCACCCATTGAAACTTATATATTATTATCAAAAGTTATATATTAAAAGCTTCTCGTACAAGAACATATGATTGACTTGGTGCAGGGGTTATGAAAGTCGCGCAAATATTAGGTGGACCAGGTTCGATTCCTGGCCTTCTGTGCCCTTTTTTTTTTCCCCTCCTTAGCTACTGTGTTCTTGTGACTTAAATTAAATTTCAGAATTTTGTCCTCATTTGAATTTTTTTTGCATTTGTAAGTTTCGCGCCAAACTTTTTTCGCATTTATTTGAAAATGTTTAACCGTGGTTAAGTGGGAAAAATTGGGAAAATTTTTAAAATGTAAACGTGTTTTGCAATTATTTTTGAAAAATTGTGAATTATAGGACTTTAATACCTACCAGGTTCCGTTCCTGAAAATGTAAACATGTATGTTGAGAAATAACCACTTTTTCACAAAAAAAAAAATAAATTTTGCGCTAAAAAATGGTTATTTTTCAAAATACTTGAGTAAAAGTAAAAAAAATTTACTTTTCCAATTTCTCTAGTCGAGACAAATCAATACCCTACAAAAGTTTGACACAAAACTAAAAAATGAGAAAAAAAAATTCAAATAAAGACAATTTTGAAATTTAATTTAAGTTTAAGTTAAGATCACAAGAACTGAGCCTGTGGCAAGTTAGAAAAATCAACCTATTTAACATTTTCATTACTTTGGCAGCTTTCGATTATACTTTGATAACATGGATTCTTGTCATGACGTGCCTGTGTCTGCGTGTCCTCGTGTCGTGTCCGTTCACAAAGGTAGTTTTGAAAAAATTTCGACAAAATATCCCCTGTTTTTGGTTCTAGCCCGACGTCTCGCGTCTCTGTCAATACAATAATAACAACAGGAACAACATCAGGTTACGCACAAACCCATGTTGGACATTTCTCATTTTAAATCACCATTCACAAGCCACATTCATATCCAAAATCCTGCCAAGTTATCCATCCATTCACAAAAAAAAACCATTAAAACCAAATGCTATCACAAAAACTCTCAACTAGTATAGGTGACCAAATGAATTACATCTCCATTTTATTACAGGCGACCAAATGCTATCACAAAAATCATAAAACCAAATGAATTACTAGACTTGACATTAAGGTAAGCAACTATCCTGCTTCTCCATCTTTTCGGAGCAACAACCACCGTGGCCAATTTATGAAGATGAAACAATAACCATTTCCCTGTGCTTTCAGCTGCTGCTCTATCCTTTCTTTGTCCTCCTTCAGCACCACTTTATCTTCACGAAGTTCATTCTTGTCCTGCCAAAATATAGAAAGACAACTCATAATACACCTAAAACAAATAACAAATAGTTCGGAATGGATCAGCACAAAAGCCCCAATATCATTGGAATGAATGAAATGAATCAACACAGATGCGGCCCGCGGAGAAGAATATGAGCAGCCACAAAACTATAAACAAGAGAAAAGAAAATGGTCCCGACCTATGACTTGTAGATCCATAGCATCGGAAATATAGCAGGAAACCCTAATGCACTAGAGAACCTTATGCTCTATTCTCTGCAAACTATTTATATATTCTCTGCAAACTATGTATATAAAATGGAGATTTAAACAAGGTAGAATACTTAGAGCACATAGACCCACAAAAACCCCCGTGTCTCTTTACAATTTAAACAAGGTAGAATACTAATGAAACAATGACAACCAAAAAGTTCAGTCACACATTACAAAATCGAGCCTGATCCTCCACTGTCCTATGTTCTTTATCATCTTTACTGGCCTGGGAAACAGAAGAGGAAAGAATTTCCAGTCCTGGTTAATGTCTTCAGCACATCTCCTTTTAGTGGTTGAGACTAAACCAGTCACACCCAATCTTATGGTAATGTGTGGGTATCAAGTCTGAAGGTTTAGATTAGACGGCTAATCTTTTTAGAAAGAGTCAGCCATGCACATATATAGTTCATAGTTCATGGTCAAGCATCCAGGTTGAACGAAATTAGAGGCATCTATCCTTATCCTTTAATCAGCAAAGCACAAGCCATCTTTTGAGAGAGTAAAATTAGAGGCATCTACTTCGTATGCACTAACTAGCATAACGGCTCTTCATCTGTTCATTTCCTTTTGCAGTTCCTAAACATTGTCTTTCTTCAACAATGCAATCCAACCAAAGCAATTAAGTAAGTTCACATGTTAATGTGGCAAAAGCTGAAAATGCATTAAGTGAGCTTGGTCATTGGTGACATTACTTTATGAAATAGTATAATCATGGAGTAAGGCTAGCTCTCCATGTTATTCCAGTTCACAGCTGCTGATCAAATAGGATAAAATTGGTTTTGACCATCACTTGTAGAGAATAATGGAACCATGTTTGTCTGTGACTGAATTATGGTGTCGGTTATATGCCCAACAATACTAATTGGGATTTTCTTGCTATTCAACATAACAATTGGATGCATAGCTGCTAGTTGGAGGCTTGGAGCTACAATCCGAGTCTTTATAGTATTTCTATATTCGTTAATCCAAACAATATATGAGGGAACCATTACCAGCCAATAGCCAGGGAGGATACCTAGCAGCTATTGAAATATGCTCTCAAGTGGATCAAGGCCCACATGACATTTACTCTGCATTTCAGCTACACAGGTGCAGAAGGTCAATGATCAATACTTTCTTAAGTTTAGACCTCAACAAGATCTACCAATTTTATTTCCTCATCTATATGTATATATATATATATATATATATATATATATATATATATATATCTGCATATCGCTCCAATTTCTTGTTCATGAAATCAAAATCGAAACAATGGAATTGACAAAAAAATAGTTTCTTACAGCATGACCTCCAGAATCAAACCATTGTTAATTTTATAAGAAGCAAACCACCAAGCAACCGGACTAACCCTTTAGCACTCTATCACACACACAACTTTTGACTCGTGATAAGTCAAGTGGCCTACTATTTATTTATTTATTTATAATTTTTTGAAGACAAGTGGCCTACTAAATTAAGGAAGTAAAAACTAAAAACTCCACTGCCCAACGGCTGGGCATGGGCTTCACGCTGTCACCTCCTTGACTTGAATTAACTATAAAAATCGAAACAAAAATGCAAAAAAAAAAAACCTAATCTGGGTTTGTCCTGTCTTCGGCCAGCCGCAACCCAACGGGTTCAATCACAACAATGGGGAGAGAGAGAGAGAGAGAGAGAGAGAGAGAGGTTTCTTCACTGTAAATTCAGTATTGCATGTCCTGAATCACAGATCCATGGAGTAAACACACAAAATCGCAGGTACACTTAAACACCCACACATCAATGTACTCAAAAACCAAAAATAAATCATCGTACAACATTATCAAACTCCATACCTGAGTTAATCGAACCTCCAAATCGCTGCACTCACCAAATCGCCACAAAACCCTATCTGCTCAGTCGAACAAAACGAGAAATGGGTAGCGGCAAAAATGGGAAGCTGTGGCTGGGAGAAAGGGGATTATGAGGGTTAGGATCATCAGATTTCAAGGGGGATTGGGGGGTATAATTTATAGGGACCTCAAACCCTACCCAAAAATAAGACCGGCGAATCCCCTCATCTCCGGTCTTACCGAAGGAAGAGGATAACCGAAGACCTCTGCGAATTGAGTTCCCAAACGAGGGCAAGAGATGGGCCCCAAGCCTGACGGGATTCCTCGCGCCTCCTCCGCCACCGCCGAGCTTGGAATCGAGGAGAGGCGTTGTGGTCGTGGGTGCGGTTGAGGAGGAGGAGGAAAGGGGTTGTTGCTTTAGGGAGATAAGAGATGGAGATGAACGTGGGAACGTGGGAGATGGAGATGAACCAGGTTAAATGGGAAGAGATGAATGTGGGAGATGGAGACGCTGGAGATAAACGTGCAGATGGATGGACTTGTAAACTTGAGAATGTGAGAGGCAGAGAATAATATTTCTAACCCTGGTTACGGACTGGGGTTGGAGTGGGAGTAAGAAGGAATTTTTTTTTTTTACCGGTTCGTTAGGTGACAAGTTACTTGTGTTATACCTACAATTACACTTTCAATGGTTTTGGTTATGCTACCAGTGGTTTGAGTTATGCTTCATGTGGTTTTAGTCATGCCATTTCTTACTGTGTCTCCAAAATGGGTGGAGACATAGAAGTCGTTCCCTGAAAAGTTAGTTTGTGGTCTGGGGCTAATAGTTTGAACGATAACATTTCGGTGTCTCCTTTCTGTTTTGAAGACACCGTAAGAAATGGTATGACAAAACCACTGGAAGCATAACCAAAACCAGTTAATGTGTAATGAAGGGATAACAAAAAAAACTTTTTACCTAAAGAACCGGTTAAAAAAAAAAATCCTTATTACTCTCACACCGTTAACCACGGTTAAGAATATTATTCTCTACTTCTAACATTCTCATGTTTACAAGTCGATCCATCTGTACGATTCCTTTATCCCACACGTACAAGCATTCATCGAATCATCTCCATCTCCATCTCCATCCCACTCTTCTCTTCTGTCCGTCCTCTTCTCTTGCTCCATCACACCTTACGTCCACCCTGTACGTCGGCACCACCCTCACCAGCAACACCAACGACGCCGCCCCCATCAGCAACGCCCTCGATCCGCAGCCCAGGTTCGACGACAAGAATAAGGGTGACACGTCTCGCAGACCTCAACCAAATATTTGAGTTTGGGTAATTATTTATTCCCTGCTTTTAAGAACTAATTTATTTACATTCGTTGAAATGTGATATTTTGTGTTAGATCTGTTAGGTGTATTTGTTGAAATTATATTATTTTACTCGCTATTTTTGTTGGAATTAGAAATTTTTTTAGTGGTCATCTTTTTGACTGTGCATTTATTTTCCCGCTAGATCTTCTTGTTGGTATTTGTTGAAAATAAAAATTCATGTTTGATCTTTTATTTTTATTGCTCATGCCGGAACCTTTTCCACATTGAGTGGGAAGTTAGGGTTTTCTAAATACTCTTGTCGGTTCGCCTGTGATTAGATCTGTGAGAGAATTCGTTGAGGTGCACGTAACATGGCCCGAACACCATCGAAACCAAAAAAAAAAAAAGAGTGGGACATAAAAGAAGTATTAGGCCTTGTTCCTTTGAGAGCTTTAGGGGTTTCTTGGGCCTTCTTGACTTCGTCTTTATTCAACTTTTTTTATTTTACGAAATTTTTTTTGTGAATTATTATTTTGTCTTATCAGGACGAATCGAACTTAATTTGGAAGAAATTGTATGGTGCTCTGTGACTTTACAAAAGTGGGAGGTGGACCGCCGTCAAGTATGCGAGATATCAGGTTGGAATCTAACCAATTCTATTTCCTGTACGAGGAACACAACAAAATGGGATTCTTTTTCCTGTGCTATTTTCCCTTTTGCTCTATAGTTGATTGTTTTTTTTCTAGTAAAAAAATGGTGCACTCGCGTCCATTTTGATAAACCCTTTGAATTCATGGCTACAATTATTGCAATAAAATAGTCATATGTTCCACCTTCAACATAAATCAAACATGCAGGGCGGCTCCACTAGAGTTTGATGGGTTCAAGCGGACCCCTCTGAATTCAAAAAATGTACAAAAAAAAATTTATGTTTTTAACATATAATTTTTTTGAGTGAGATATAGTTTATATAGTGGTCGGTCTATAAAAAAAGTTTCGATACATTCTTTTCACCGCTAATCTAAAATCCTGACGCCACCCTGTAAACATGTCGATCGTATCGTCTTTTCACCCGCTCTATAGGTGGTGAACCAAATTATACTCGAAATTAGATGGTTTTGACACCCAAAATCCAATATACGACTGTATAACCGAACCATTAATAGCTATCAAAGAATTGTTATGCTCTCTTTGTCCATTGTCCCATAGTTTTGGTCTATTCAGAAAATTCGTGTTAGTATTTTAATTGTCTCGCACCACTATAAATAATTAATCAAAAAAAGAAATAGGCTCCGTTTGGTTGGACGTAAAATGTATATTTTCAATTGTAAAACATTTTACATGAAAAAAGAAAATTTACAATTGTTTTCCAGTGTTCGGGTCATAATTTATTTTCACAAATCAATAACTTATCTACTTGTCCTACTATAGCATTGGGTGCTTGCAGGAAAGGCAAGTAGAGAGATGAAGAACATTTCTGCCCTGGCTTGGTGCACGTGGATATAGAGGGAGAAAAGTCTTCATTTGAGGGAGGGAGAGAGTCCTTCGTTGCAAAGCTTTTGCAAAATGTGTCCACGTGGCCACGCAAAAGTGGAATAGAATTCTTCACTGGGGCACAACTTGACACGCCCCGCCCCTGCAAATTCCAAGTAGTGGTCGACCGGCCTGAGGGCGGTTGGGATCCGTATGGGGTTGTTTGATCGGTGACCAGAGGGGTTAGTCGGGGGTGGTCTCACATCGCTTGGTGAAATGTAAGTTGTGTGATATAAATAATAGATCATGCTCTATCTTGTACAAGACCTTTTAAAGCAGTGAGGGCAGGACAAAGCGCATTGGAACTTCGCAGTTAAGCGTGCTCTTTTTGGAGCAATCCAGAGATGGATGACCTCACTGGGAAGTCTACGGATTTTGGGCGTCCAAAGCGGACAATATTGTGCAAGGCAGGAGCGGGTCATTACACAACTAGTCCAGCAGCAGAGATGATCGGGTAAAATAACTTACGAAGCCTTTGGCGGTCGTTTTACGCCGAAAGTTGTAAAAGATTTTCCCAAAAAATTCATTTTTCAAAATTTTCAACAACCAAATACTGGAAAACATGTAAAATGTTTTTGACAAAAATATTTTACATCCAATCAAACGGAGCCTAAAATGCTATTTAATTTTTCCTCTACTAGTCTAGTACCATGATACGATAGAATTCGTTCTCTATATTAATCAGTCCATCAGACTTGAAACTAAATTGCATAGAATACAAATACATTTCACCTCCCAATGATTAGTATGAATAGAGTGTTAATAAATCTGTCAAACTTAACCGCAACACACACAATGTGCCAAGAAACACAAACAAATACAAATTTTATTACATGACTTCTCAATTATATTATTGTAAATGAGCAAATCCACGACTAACTCCAACTTTCATTATTTATCGAATAAAGAAAATGTACAGCTACCTTGGGGATTGCGTAAAGTAATTTATAACCTTTAATTTACGTCACCTATATTCATAACGCTCTTGTTTACGTTTCAGCGGCTGTGAGCCCGACCCTGACATGGGCGATGTCCCCTAAACCTCTGTAATGTAAGAGTATCCGCAATGGGTTTGTTAACTAATGTGTTAACTATGTGTGTTAAGACTTAACAAATAAAATTGTGTTTTTTGGTGCCACAATGCATGTGTGTTAAAGTATGTTAGAGTGTGCTAAATCTAGTAGTGTGTTAGCATGATTATTAAGTTTAGCAACCAAGTTAATAAACAACAAGTGGGCCCTATCTCAATAAATGCAAACTTCAACCACAAAACATAAATGCCCACACTACTTTTTTTTTTATTATAGTCATTGTTTTTATATTTTTTGAAAGAGTTAACACACTCTTATCAAACCCATTGAAGTACTCATATATTTACTAACACACTTCTAAGTTAACATACACTTATGGGACTCATTTTTTATCTTAACACATATCTTAACAAACATTTTGATACTCAAATATAACAAACCCATTGCGGATGCTCTAACCGGTCAGGTCGAACCCCAACTAGTCAGTAAAACGTAAATCAAATCGAATCAGCTCCACAAACCCTGCATCGGCGGCATGGAGTAAGGGCCCGTTCGGACAAATAAGCCATTTTGGCTTATTTTTTGTCCTTATTCAAATTTTTTTCGCATTTTGTGGCTTATTGTCAATTTTTTGGAGATTATTGCTTCGTTATGACGATAGGAATCTAAAAAGTAAAAAATTTCGATCGAAATCCAAATATTCGTCTTTCCCGCCAAAAAGTGGCTTTCCCGCCAATTTTCGTCGAAATTCAAAAAAAATTGGATTTCGGTCGAAAGTTTTTACTTTTTAGATTCCTCTAGTCATAAGGAAGCAATAATCCCCAAAAAATTGACAATAAGCCACAAAATGCGAAAAAAAATTTGAATAAAGACAAAAAATAAACCAAAGTGGCTTATTTGTCCAAACGGGCCCTAAGGTCCCGTCGTACAAAAGATGTGGAAAGTTCAATCATCAACTTCACTTCAAAAACTATTGTTTGGTTAACCGTTTAGTTTTAGTTTTAGTTTTGTTTTCAATCATTACCCTATTTCTTTCTCCAATCGTTGCCCTATTTTTTCAATTATTACTTTCTCATCTCTCTCTATCTCTCTCCAATCATTACCCCTATTTTCAATCATTACTCTATTTTTCTCTCTACCAACTACCAAAATTAAATTAAACTAAACTCTCAACCAACTAAGTCTACTGGTGTTGTAAAGAAAAGTATACTAATAAGTACATGAAAAGTTAGTTTGTGGTCTGAGACAGACCTATGACCAAGAACAGGAGTAATTGTTTTGAACTTCTCCTGTAAATGTGTGGGAATTTTTTCACGGACTCGAGCGCAATACGGAGTTAACGGGTTAGTCTTTTTTCCAAAACGAACATGAATATGAATGAAAAAACATAGATGATGAAACAGTCAAAAATTCTGAAGAGAATATTTCTGAAATGGAAACCAAACAAAGTGAAAAATGCTCCTCTCGACTCACCTTTTTTTTTCCTCAATCATAAAGCCTCATGACATTGCTTGTAGAGTTGCAAGAAAAACAACCAAACACTATTTGATAATTAATTGCATGTTATTTAAGCAGCAGAGTCGGTCCTGAGTTAAAGTTCAAGATGCCATCGCTTTAGGCTCTGGAAAGTTTACAAATATATGATACCCTTTATAATTGTCCAATAAAAAAAGCCACATCTTTAACTTTCACTTCAAACCCCTAGGCCTTGTTCGGTTTGGAACTCCAAACCCAAAATTTTGAAAAAAGTAAATTTTATACTTTTTCTCTCTCTAACTTTTCAATTATTACTCTCATTTTTCACTCTATCTACCCTTGATAATTGTCCAATAAAAAAAGCCACATCTTTAACTTTCACTTCAAACCCCTAAATGTCTGAGCCGGCCCTGCCAAGTAGTAGCCTAAAGATTCTTCTGGTATACTCCCAAGTTCACGATCCTCCCCTTTGCCAGAAGAAACAACACTAACACGAGAAGCAGGGATTTGCACAAGCTCACGAACCACGTCCCTGAATTCAAGCACTCCTCCTTCTCTACACTTGGACAGTAATCTTGCAGCTTCTTCTTTCGTCATCAAAATCTTCACCTTCATCCCCTCTCTCTCCTCGCCACCGACGAGCGGCCGGTGGCTCTGTTCTCTCTCTAGCTCCTTTTCTTTCTGAATCAACGGGGTCGCTTCGGCTGGGACTTTGTTGTCTCTTTTCTTGAGCTTGTTTGTTGATTTGTCCTTGTCCAATTCGTCTCTAAGTACGTAGTTTGGCTTGTTTTGCTTCCCGAGTTTGGTTTTGGAACCAAAGTTTCCAATATTGAAGTGGGGATGCAAGATATCCAACATTTTGAGAGAGAGAGAGAGAGAGAGAATTAGGGGTGGTGGTGAATTTACGAGTGAAAGATGAAGGAAATATGTTGGCTGATATGTGTGAATTTATAGGGGTAAAAGTTTTTGACTATGGCATGGAGTATAAATTGGGCATAGTGCGCAGGTGGGGCAGTCAAAATTAAGAGTTTATTCAGTCGTCTCGGGGCACCGCTGTCAAAAAAAACAAATTCCAAGACTGGTGTGTTACATACCACACCTAATTTAAAATTTATATTTTTAAAGACTAGCTCACATACACGTACCACACATTTACACTCTCGTGCACTCGTAAATATCCGTGTTCGAGTCTGATGTCACACCCTCACCGACCTGAAACATTCATTTTGAGCCGGGCTTTGGAAACAAAATGAAAAACGTTTTCTCACAACAGTACTTCTCCTATGGAGGAAGTTCCTTTGAAAGAACGTCAATTTTCATTTTGATAGATGTTATCTTTAATTAATGATGAACTTCAAAACATGTGTAATATATGAATTGATGTGTAATTAATAGTGATTAATTTCTTTTGATTTCCTCACTACCAAATCAAGTCTGCCTCTGCCTCTGGCGAGAGTGGGACTTATCGAGGTTCAAATCTCGGGATTAGGCCGCCAGAGAAGTTAATTTCTTCCGAATTCTTTTGTCGGCCCGCCTTTGATCGGACTGATGAGCAGATTAGTTGAGGGAAAATGACGGTTCAGGACGTGTTTTGATAATTAATACAGTACTCACCAAGGACAAACTAAGAATATTTGTTAATGCTGAAAATGTTTTTGGATGGTATTAATCATCAAAACACGTCTTTAACCGTCATTTTTCGTTGAAGTGCACGAAATATGGGCCGAACACCGCTGATGATCAAACCAAAGAATAATAGAATGAGAAAGAGTGGTGTCGTTCATTTCGGCACGAACGGCTTAGACTGAATTTGAGCACATAAAAATCTGAACCTTTCATTTTTAGATAAAGATCTAAGCTGTTAATTGCCGATATATAGATTGCCGGATGGACCGCTCGGCACCGTTGCCAAGAAGGTGCTTGGCAGCATTCCCGGGTACGGTGCACAACACTAATTTATGACTTTACAAAAGTGGGAGGTGGACCGTCGTCAAGTACACGACATGTCTGGTTGAACACGGCGTCGGTGCATAACACGAACAAATGGGATTCTCAGGTGCTAATTCTTTTCCTGTACGAGGAACACGAACAAATGGGATTCTCAGGTGCTATTTTCCTTTGCGGTCCTGTGGAACACGGTGTCGGTGCATGACAATAATCGGCCTTGTTCCACTAAAGTTATTTTTTTTGGAATTTTTTCTTGTTTTGTTCTTGCTCGAATTCTTTTGCGTTTTTTAGTTTTTTACTTGATTTTTGTGACTTATTAATTCGTCTTGAAGAGGGTAATCGAAAAAGTAAAAAAAATTACTTTTACCCAAAAAAGTTCGATAATATCCAAGAAAAAGCCTCAAAAGCTAACTTTTTGGGTTTTATCTTGATATTTTCAAAAATATTTGGGAAAAATTCATAACTTTTTTTACTTTTTCAATTAGTGTTGACGAGACGAAACAATAATCCACAAAAGTTAGGTGCAAAACTTACAAACACGAAATTTTGTTGAATAAAGAAACAAGAAGAAAAAGCTTAGTGGAACAAGGCCAACATGCAGGAACGGCTCCACTAGAGTTTGATGGGTTCAAGCTGACCCTTTGAATACAAAATATATACTATAGAATTTTATATTTTTTACACACAATTTATTTATTTCATAATATTTTCTGCGCTAAATAATTGACGTGAAGCAAAATTAAATGAAAATTCACATAGATTTGTAAGTAAAATAATATAGCTCAACAAAACAAAATAGAGTTGGCCCTACAAATTTTCAACCAATATGTACAACTATGTGAAGTTTTACCGTGGTCGGTCTAAAAAAAAGTTCTGATTCATTTTTTTCACCGCTAGCTAAACTAAAATCCTAACATAGTCGCTGCAAACATGTCCTATAATTAATCTATTTTTTGTAAAAAATAAATGCTAAAAGCTAGTAGCAAAAATTCACTGGCCTGCAGAATATAGTATAAGTGTAATATCCGAGTGTTTGATTAAATCAAATCAATTATTGGCCTGAAATTATATGAACCTAGAAAAGGATTATTCGATTAAACACTATTGTGGTGGGATTGGGGCCGTTGTTGTATTTTTTGAAATAAAGATGATGTATTGTGAGAGAATGACAAGTCTCATAAAGAAAAAAATCAATACTTAAAAATAAGAACCTTAGCGGAACGAAACCAGAGTTGGCGGTTTTTTGCACAATTGACAAAAATGACCAACTATGGTAAGCAAAGTGAAAGACGCATAGGTTCCAAACCAAACGGGGATGGTGTTGTTCGGCAATCCAACAATCCAGATTTTATCTCGGCAATGAACAGCTTGGATGCTACACGACGAAGACGAGATCTAGACCATTAATTGCCGAACGGACGGTTCAGATGGTGCACAGCACAGTGACTCCAAACATAATGGGTAAAAAGTTGACCTACTTTGTAAGTGGTGAACCAAATTATACCTACAAATTAGATGGTTTTGACCCCCAAAATCCTGAATTCGACCGTATAACCAAACCATTAATAGCAATCTCTTCAGAAAAGTCGCAACATTTTTATAGTATCTCGCACCACTAAAGAACCAATTAATGGAAAAGTCTAGAATGTACTCTAATAAACAAAAACAGTGCTAGATTTAAATGGAACTCAATTATTCTTTTCGTGTGATTTCCCTGCAAGGCTTCGTTTGTTTAGACGTAAATATAATTTTCGGTGTTTGATTGTTGAAAATCCCAGAAAATGATTTTGTTTGGAAAATCTTTTACACCTTCGACCGTAAAACGACTTACCCTCCGAGTGTAATCATAAAGGAAGCTCACTATTTACTTCAGCGAACTAACACTAAAGTATTGGATCATATATATACCGAGTGGCTAATCAATGTGCCAATCGCCTCGCTCGAATGGGAGCTGAACAAGAGGAAAGTTTGGTGTTAGCGGTTGACATTCCCCTTTCTACTAGGGAATTCGTCATAAGGGAAAATAGGGGTGAGCATGGACCGAATTGGTTCGGTTTTATAGTAAACCTAAAACTAAAACCAAATCACTACATATGGATTATGAATTTGGAGAACCAAACTAACCCATAAAAGGTATAGAACCAAATCAATCCAAACCTTTAGACTACGGTTCGGTTTTGGTTTCGAACCACAGTTTACTTAAAACTGAGATATCACCATCTTAAACTATTTAAAATATTCAAAATTGTGGAGATAAATTGATAATTCATTTTTATTTATAGAAATATAGGACAATTTAGAAATTAATTGGCCGTGGAGTCACTATTCACTAAATGGAGCATTACATTATACTATGTGCTTTTGGTATATCAAAATTATAGTAATAGATTGTGATATATAGAAGTTCATGCTAAATAATTTTGACAGTAAATGAATACTGAATAGGATGGTGGATTGAATAGATTATTAATTTAGAAAATTAGTCGACTATAACTCCCATGTGTACTTTGTGTATCTAAATTAAATGAGTTATATATATACACACACGCACGCACGGATCGGATCAGTTTGGAACCGAAACCACTAACATAAATCCATAGACCGAACCATTTAACACGGTTTCTATTTTTTTAAACCGGACCCAAACCAAACTACTAAAAAACCAAACCAAATCATTCGGTTTGAATTGGTTTGGACTGGATTCGCGGTTTGACGAATTTTTTGCTCTCCCTTAAGGGAAAACCTCAATATGAGGCAGGTTTTAGACTAGTTTACAGGAGGAGTTGATCTCCTTGGTCTCGCAACTCTCATGTCGTTTGCTTTCTAGTTGTTTGAATGAAATTTTCGATTGACCAAAAAAAAAATGGTAGAACGACTTATCATCGAAAAAACGGTAAGTTATTTTCCAATATGTTCAACCATCAATAGCTATCGAAGAATTGTTATGGTCTCTGGTCCCCTAGTTTTGGTCTATTCAGAAAAGTCGTGTTATATATATATTTTTTTTTAATTATCTCGCACCACTATAAATGCTAGATTAATTTAAATGGAACTAAATTATTCTTTTCGTGTAATTTCCGCACTAAATTCAGTGCTCTCTAGCTATATTCGGACTTGGTCCAAAGGGAAATCCGCGTTTGGGATATTCACAAGTCACTTCCTAGCATGACCATACCTGCAGTCAAATCTTCTATAGTGCTACGTCTACTGTTCTATTTCACCGCTCAACATATTACCGTCCGTATCGGCAATCTATGATCCGGATTTTAAAAAAATTCTTCCAGGATAGAGTGGAAGAGTTTTTTTAAATTCCGGACCGTCCAAAAGTGCTTTTGAATGATGACATTGAAAGCGGTGGGAGGAGCGGTAAAAGTTGAGTGGTGAACGTAGACTTTCTGAACTTACTAAGGGCCAAACATGTGATTTACGTGCAATGTTGAGTTCGGCCTAACTTTTTAAGAGCTTTTTTACCAAATTACCATACGACTGACCTAAATTTTTAAATTTTTAAAATTTTCAACTTTTTTTGTCTTTTCCGTCATTCTAGATGAAATTTTTTCAACTTTGTCCATACGTTTTTATAGTTTTCTAATTCTTCTTGTTGAGACGAAAAATATGAAGTAAAAATTTGATTTGAATCTTCTAAAGATTAAGAGAAAGTAATAGACCATGCCAAAAAGCCCCTTAAAAGTTAGGCCAAGCTCAATACTTTTCAGTCCACATAAAAATTGAAGTCCCGTTTGAATAATATAGACTGTTGATTTTGTCACTCCCTTTTTTGTTACCAAAAATACACTTACAGGGGAGTGACATTAACAAAAAGGGGAATGGCAAAATCATTTCTCATAATATATTGCTATCCAGAGCATTATCATTAATTTTATTTTATTTTTATATTTGCTCTTAGTATATCCATTCATTTCATGTGTGATAAACTATGTTTTGGATATTATGTTGCACTAGTAATATATCTACTAAATGAACGACTCTGATCATATATGTCACCAAAGGTGATAATATAAATATTCTAAAGGTTGTATTGAGCAATGAAGCAAACTACCTGAAAGCCTTTGCTTTCTCTCTGTGGCTTCTAGGGCTATATAATTTTGGTGGGCAAACCGGAATAACTTTGATCACCTAAGACTGAAAAGTTCTCGGATTTGGGTAACACGGACACAAGTTTAGGCTTAGGAAAAAGTTTTGAAGACCGAATAAAATTTGAATTGGTTTTGGAAAGAGGTCTTAAACCACCAGAGCAATTGAGCAGAGTTCTGTTACGCGAGATATGTACTCGTATATGCACACAAAAAAAAAGCAATAAGAAAACCTTTTCTGTATATAAATGTTCGCATACGTACACATATTAACACTTGTGGAAAAAACCAGGTTAAAAGTGGCTTTGGCAATACATTCATCTTGATTTTTTTCTAAGCAACCGAAATGTAGTCCGACAGCCCGGGGTTTGAAATTTCACGAGCCCTAACACCAGGGCACCCCATATTTTTGTGCCGACCTAGCTATAACATGGATGATTGTGAGTCCGGAATAAACCTCATCTGTAATTAACGAATGATCCCGTATTCTCGTAAAGAATTCTAGGTTGAATCGTTCATCGTTGTGGGTCTGGGATGAATCTCGTCTAATGATGGGACCAATGATCCCATATTCTCGTAAAGAATTCTAGGTTGAATCGTTCATCACTGTGGGTTTGGAATGAACCTCGTCTAATGATGGGGACATGGCTCTGGGCGACTCAAAGTAAACGTGGGGATGAGGGCTTTGACTGAAAGCAGATTGGTGCAAAATTGTAAAAGAGTGGCCCATCTGCAATTGTTGGGCTCATCTAATTGAACGGACATTGGCCCGCCATACCATTGAAAGTTCTATACAATCAAAGTCATTTATCTCCATCAATCGGATTAATAGCCCCAATGGTTAGTCCGGTTAATAGCCTCAATGGTTAGTCCGGTTAGTTGGTCAGGCCACAAGGAATTAATTTCTTTTGAATGCACTAGTGCCGAAGTGAATGGCTTGACCAGACTGGAGGAGAGAATTAGTTGAGACGCACGTAAATTAGTTGGGGCACCCCCGACCGTCAAAGGGAAAAAATTCTATCGGATTGATTTGAACATTAGATGCATTTGACCGTAGCACGACTTGTGATGTAACTTCCAATTCATGACTTTTCGGCCTTTGATCCTCTCGTCTTTTCTTTGACTTGGACAAACCTCCGGTGAATGACAATCACAGGCCCAAAATACAGATGATGAACTCATTGGTGACGCCACTTGGGCTAATTCAGGCAGGCTTAGGAGTTTGAGCAAGCTCGGCCCAAAGTAAACTTCCAAGACTATGTGCTACAGTTTTTATCTTCTTCTTGTGCAAATGGGGATCAGCATGTGTGTCGTTCATCATCTTCATCTGGACCATCCAAAAGTGTTTTGGATGGTTCTGAAAGAGTTTTCTTAATATTCGGATTATTAATTGTCGAAATGAACGGTCTGAATAGGGGACAACACACATGCTGACCTATTGAGGTCAACAGCAAGGGCGGAAGCATGCATGGGCTACATTGGGCTGTAGCCCAGGTGGACTCCAAAAGACACGCCAAAAAAAAAAAAAAATTATATGTAAATTTTGGTCTAAATGAATTTAGCCCAACCCACCATTCGTTTTAGTGGCACGAAAATCTTATTTTTTTTATCATTTTATCCTAAAAGATCATAGTTAATTTTTGTCTTTAGAGCTTTCATAATCAAATATCTGTTCTTTATTTGGAATCCTATAGAGCAGATACTTGATTATGAGAGTCCTAAAGGCAAATATTAACTATGACCCTTTAGAATAATATGATCAGTAAAATAAGATCTTTGCACTGGTTCAAACGAATTAAAAATTGAACCACTTAATTTTTTTAGATTGTTTATATATTAAAAATATAATTAAAAAATTAAATACTCTAATTTTCAATCTATTTGAACCGGTAAGAAAATCATTTTTTTTATCATTTTATTCTAAAGGGTTATAATTATTTTTTGTCTCTAGGGCTCGCATAATCAAGCATCTGTTCTACAAGTTCCCAAATAAAGATACTTAATTATATGAGTCCAAAGACAAAAATTAATTATAAACCTTTAGAAAAATAAGATCTTCGTACTGATTTAAATGGATTAAAAGGTGGAGCACTTAATTTTTTAAGACTCTTTAATAAATATAAGAGAAATCAGGAGAGAGAAGTGAAATCAGAAGTATTGTAGCGAAATATATTATACCTAAGCTTTAACCTACAGGTGGGTTTTCTCGGCTTTAGGTAGCTATAATAGCTAATATTCCATTTTTCCTACTCTGCCGTACATGCCTAATGGAACAACAAAATAAAAAGAGAAAAAAAAAAATCTTTTATTGTTCTTCAAACTCTTTTGTACTTTTTTTGCTTTATTTTTGAACATTTATATATTTATGTACGAGTTTGCCTCTTTTTGGTTCATATATATACATTTTGGTCAGCCCAAGGCGGAATAGATTCCTGGTTCCGCCCTTGGTCAACAGGATCCCCGGGTTCCTTTTTGTGGGCACAGTTTTGTCCTTGTTCACAAGGAGTTCGAGGCTCGGCTGACTCCGTTCGTTGGTAAACGAGTCGAGCTTAAGTTTAAATTACATTTAGTAAACGAGCCGAGTGCAAGTTAGTTGTAATTCGACTTGCAGTTTAACTTGTTTAGTAAATAAACCGCGTTCGAATCCTTAATACTACTACACAAGACAAACTCAAGCTCGATTATTTGGCTTCGATTAGCCTTCGAGCTTGAGCTAGACTAGCTCGAACGGGCCTCAGTTTGAACACTTCAAAACTCGGCGAGATTCGTTCAGCCCAAATTGCCCTGAGCAAGCAATAAGGCCCTTTCTTCCTCGTTACTTCGCACGCGATCCAATTGAGCTGCTCGATTGATCTAGAGAGAGAGAGAGAAAAAGAGATGGGTGCAGCGCAGGCGATGAAGAGAATACCCCGCATCAAGTTCCCTCAGAGACATCCAAAACCCTCTGGTTTTTTCCCTTCTTTTTCTCCTCACATATACGCATACTGTTTCCATTCATATGCCCACATAAGTATTTGTCTGCATTTTGACTGGTCATTCGATTCATATATTGAGCTCTTAATGCGATTATTCCTTGTTCGTTTCTTTGTTAAACAAGTTTTGTGTCTGTATAATGCCCCACTGTGAACGACGATTCATCTCTATGGCTATATAGCCCACAGGTTTTATGGAATTGTCCGGAGATTTATGTGATCCATGTTAGTATCTGGCCCCCGCTAGTGGACGGTTTGATTTGTCCCCACGATTCATCGAAGTGTGCGTAAGCTGTCCTGGAGTTTTAAAATAAGTTATATGCAGTAAGAACCATGAATATGTTTTGCTGAGAAAATGATGCAAGTTTTTGTTCAATTAGGGACCGCAACGTTCTACCGGTTATGAACATTAGTTACCCCCCAAAAAAATGGAATAGGACAGTGGTTTGACTTGTCACGGAGACTGGGTAAGATGAGGATGAAGCAACAGAAGAAGAGGAGTGAAAAACTCTTCCCCTCGTGGTTTTACTTTTCTGCTATGAATTTGCAATGTCAAATTGACTAATCGGCAACCAATTCTCTATTCAATTACCAAATTAATCAATTGAAGCTTGATTAATCCCTATTCAACAAAATGAAAGTGAATCCACAGTAATTGCTTACAAATAGACCAAGTAATCATGCAACAGAGGGAGACAATTCATTTTCATGTGGAGAACCCCGACAGATGAAAAACCACCGTAAAGCATTATTTTGACTTTACCGTACAAATCGCTACTCACACGCCACCCTTGTATTCCAAAACCTGGACCTAAGTTGCTCTTTCTAAATCCACGTATAATGCTCCGAATTGTGCTTGAAACCACCAAATTCACGAACGTGACCTATGCCTCCTGAAATCTACTCTTAAGATTTTTCTCTTTCCTTTAGATCTGCTAACAGTCTTCAACTCTATGGGTAGTAGTTGATTGAGCCTTGGAGATGACAAATCAAGCACCATGTTGGCATGTTCAATAGATTTATGAAATATATCACGAGTCGTCAAAGGATTATGTCACCTGTGCCACTCTAGATATGTTTCCCACCTTAGGGGAGAGAAAATGGCGCAGTTAGGTTACTGTTAGTGCGCAGTGAAACTGAAAGGCGCGCCTTCCACTGGATATGTTTCCCAAGCATATCTATAGATATGTTATCTTCGTCCGTACCATAGTTGTCAAAGGCGCGCCTTGAGGCGCATCAAGGTGCAAGGTTAGCGCCTTGACTGAGCACAGGCGAAGCGCCTTCAATGAAGCACAGCCAAGGCGCGCCTCTTTCAATTTTGAGCACAACCATAGAATCAAAGATAGGTTAAACATATTACCTTCACTCCTTCAGCCTTGACTTTAGTCGTTCATAAATCTCTACTCTCTCGATCACCAGAAACTGAAATACCGAAACTGAAATAGTACAAGTATCATCTCGATCATCGGTTGATCTTCTGTCTCCTCTCCTGATCTCCTCTCATCTCTTCTCTCTCGATCATCTGTTGATCTTCTCTCTCCACGTATTTGCTTAAATAGTCGACAGAGATTACCCTGTAGCTTTTTTTATGTTTTCAGAAATACTTCATATATGTGTGTGTCTGTTTGTTTGTACATATTTATCTGTACATATTATTATAATCCATTTGAAAACTAAAAAGATTCTTTCTTTCTTTTTTTTAATGTTTTCAGAAACAGTACACTTGTTTTTATTTTATTTTATTTTATGTGTGAACAAGTGGCCCTTGACAGAGCTCTATGGAGGACAAGGATTCATGTAGCCGACCCCAAGTGATTGGAGCATAAGGCTCGGTTTGGTTTGGTTTTATGTGTATTAACTATTAGGCTATATAGCTATTTTTTTCGCCAAGGTTCGCCTTGCCTTGCGCCTCTCACCTATGCCCCCAACAGATATCTGCACCTCGGTGCGCCTCTCGCCCTTAACAACTATGTAGCATACACAACTTGCTTCAACGAGCACACTTTAGTTCTCAGTTGACACTGTCCAAAGCTCACTCAACCTGTTGAGCAAGGCACTGGCGAACTGCTTTACTCTAAGCAACCAAATGAATCCTTTAGTCCCATAACGCACATAACCGATGACCCAAGCATATGTTCAAGCCCGGCTTTGGCTACTGTCAGTGCGCAGTGAACTGTGTTGTCATGGGGTTCTACCGCCACCATCACTCAAAATAACCTACAATTCATGAGAACACCTTTCACTGTAGCCTTCCAATTGGTGCGCTGTGTATCAATGCCAATTCATTTCATGGTCAGCCACATTTTAATACCTAGGACTAGGAGGCATCTGTCGTGACTGCAATCAAAGCTTTGCCATTGACTTCACCAATTACCAAAGAGTTTGACTAAGATGTTGATTATGAATCCATCACCCAATTATTTTCGCTTGTGCCTTTCTAACTTTGACTAGGTTGAACCTTTAGCTTACTTGCCCAACATTCAACTCTAAGGAGATTAAAAAAAAAAAAGTAGTAGCATAAAGGACTCACTAATGCTAAGCTAAAACATGCAAATAGGAGTCCAAGTACAACTCAGTTAAGTGTTTAGTGTTTGTTAAATGGGGTTTCTAACCTATACCAGGGGAACTCGAGGACCTAACTTAAGTTTTAAATCAATCCCTTTGTAGGCTTGTTAGTTTTGATGATTTTTATTCTCAGCATGTGGGCTTTGTCCCATAGTTTGGTTATACTTTAGCAGTTGAAAATTTGTTATGCTTCACTCTCTCTGATGAACTCATGCCATCATTTTTGAACTTTGTATGGCTTAATTTTAGCTAGTTTAAGAAAATACCATATGAGGCGATGGTGATTTTTCGACATCTGATACTTGTCTTTTTTTTCTCTCACTGAAATTTCCAAATTTACTTGTTCATAGTTTTTTGTTTTTGGTCTGTCTTCGACAAGACAATGCTTAACTGACAGGTGGTTGCACTATTGTAGCTTAGATATGTGCTATTGAAAAGGAAATTATTATGGTCCTTTGATAACAAGGAAGTTTTTGTTAGCGCTAAGAGGGGCTGAGCACAAGACCAAAATTGTTCCTAGTTTTATGTGGGGTGGTGGGTGTTCTTCAAACACAGTGCTTAAAGGACCTATTTTGTTGGAAGGGGAAGTTTGTGACGTGAACTCCATGCATCAAATTGATCAATGTCTTCCTACTTACACTTTCATGATATGTGCTCACACATGCTTGGGTGCATATGTCTAAGTCGTAATGCTAGCTAAAGTACTCCTGTAACTATTCTACAGGTTCAACCCCGCATCCTCAGGATGCTTCCACTGCTGGTAATGCTACAAACACTTTGTTTATGAAGTCTGCCCCATCTAACATGACTGTGGGAGGAAAAGCTTCCATGCAACCCAAAAGAACCCCAGTCTCCCAAGAAGAGATTGAAGCTGTGTTGGTACGTAAGACTTACTTGATATGTTACACCGGAAATTCAAACTTTTAACAGCATAACCTTGTTTTTGTCTTGCGAGCATAGCATAATCATGTGCTTGAATTTCTAAGTACACCAATGTTGCATCGAAGGAAAAAGTAATACTGTAGTTGGACAACATGTCATGTTACTGGCCCCATTTTGATATAGCACCATTCAGTAGTGAATTAGTTACCTTCATTGTTAAAATCTCCTCAAGTGCTTCTTTTGTACTAATTAAGCATACCACTTATTTGGGGTCTGTTGGGTCATGGTTGTATATTCTATTAATCTAATGAAAGTGTTTGCCATTTCCTTTTCTTTCTTTATGTTGGAGTTCCTATCTTCTGGTTCTTGCATCCATTTTGTTCGTTCTCTAAACCACAACAGAAACTTGTGTACGAAGTGTATTTTAAGGGGCTAATACATCACCACCTATAGTGAAACTATCGTCAATTCTTCTCTTTCTACAGGAGCAACTTTTAATGGAACGTTACTAAAGGATCGTAGATGAAATGAAACTTCATGAAGTATTTTTCTTTTCTTGAGTATTTGTCCGACATATGTTGACTGATTTGTTCATCTGTTTTTTTCTTTTTGGCAGTTGGGGGGCTGTATCTAAGTCGTACATGGAGCTACATTGGATAACAGTTGGGCTTTCATATCTGATTCCCTATTCTGCAATATCAAAATTTTAGAGAACTATGGTATTGTTTGGATGTTATGAGCAACTGATCAACTAATTGGGTTAAATGAAATGCATTAAAGGAGACGAAACTGAATTGATGCACTGCATTTGCTTTACGGGGTTACTTGTATGGCTAGAATGATGCTTGTTGTTGAACAGGGTTTTATTAACATAAATTCATAGGATTTATGTTCCCAACTGTAGAACTTTTACTGTTAAGAGAACGGGTTTGGATTCTCTTCCGTCCAAGTTTTGGATTGCACGGACTGTCCCTTACAGTCCAAATTAAGGACCGGAGAGGATCCAATTCCTTAGATGAAATACTTTTGAGATCGCAGATTGGTGTGATATCAAGGCCACCTTCGGGCCTCTTTTCCGGCTGCCTACACCTTGGAAAACTCGTTAACCATATTTTCTGGTTTTGACTGCAAATCCTTAGTTTTTCTCGTTTCAGATATGCATTCATGGTTTCTGTTTTCTTAAATGGGAAACAGGAAACAGGAAACTGGCAAAAGGCAAACCTCAATTCTGCAAAAAATACCAGGTTCAGAGTGCAGTTTCTCTCTATCTTCACAGTGTGCAGTCAAAGCTCAATGCCATAAGACGACTTACCTGCTTTTTAGGGATGGGTTTTGGGAACCTTGGGAAATGGGTTTTGGGAGGTGAGTTACAGTGTTTGGCCAAGGAAGTGGGATTTGTGAAGTTGAAGGGTTGTGAGAGACAAAGAAGCAGCCATGGGGTTGGAATAGTTAAGAATTCAATGGAGAGGGAGGGGGAGGCAAGAGAAAAGGGCTTGTCCTAATTCTAGCCACGAATGGGTCTTTTGTTTCAGACAGTACATTATCTCCACTAGATATGTGCTGCAACCACTTCTTTTTTATGGCAATTCAAGGTGTTTGGGTCAACTTGCGCGTACTTCGGATTAATTCATATAGCCTCTTTCATGTCGATTGCACATGCTTTCGCCTATGGTGAGATGGCCTCAAGCGTTTGACAATGAGAATCAAATTTGAGACTTTAGGGAGCAAACCTCTAAATCTTAGGCGAATACCACTTGGCCAAACTCCTCGGTTACAACCACTTATCTTGACACATCTTTCCACTAAGACGCACATTTGAGCATACGTGATACTCTCAAGTCTCAACCTCACGTCTAAAACTCAGCTTCATGCATGGCTGGATAATAATAAACAAGAATAATCGTCTTTCGGGGGTTGTTAAGAATAGGGGTGTAAACGAGCCGAGCCGTTTTCGGCGAGCTCGAGCTCGGCTCGAGCCTTAACGAGCTGAGCTTAGTCATTTACTAAACGAGCCTCTTTAATCGAGTTGAGCCTCCTTTAACGAGCCGAGCTTTTGTCGAACAAGCCGAATACTCGAGCTCGAGCTCGGCTTGTTTACTAAACGAGCCGAGCCCGCGAGTAGCTCGGCTCACTTACAGCCCTAGTTAAGAATATCAATCTTAGTCGTGTACACATGGGCGGTGGGAGTAAGGGACAAGGGGGGTCTAGTGACCCCACTCACTTTGATTTTCCACAAGAACATTTGATAATTTGCAACCAAATTTTGCTATTTTGACCCCACAAATAATTTTTAAATTGCCACAACTATTTTAAATACATAGAAATTTCAAGCATTCTCTTCTTTTCGAGAGTTGATAGTGCTAGAAATGAGACTATCATGCATTATTTTTCAAATATAACAAATCTTTTTAGGGCCAATTATGAGGCAAAAAAGAATTATTAGGGCATATTGATCTTATAATTATCCTCTTACTTTAGTTATTTTTGGACTTGTGCGTAGAAAAAATATATTGCATATGAATCTAATTTTTGACCCCACTGACCAAAAATTCTGGCCCCACCCCTACGTGTACAGATACTTCTAACGACAGTGTAATAAAAAGTATGGACTGCAACATAAAATAGGTTAAGTTTGAAAAGTATAAGACAAGTAGATCTGAGGATGCTGCTAATCATCTCCCTGCCGAGCGAGTCCAGTATAGAGTTTTGTCCGATTCATTGTGGACTCTTCTCGGGTTCAATTCCGTAATTGCAACCGTTCATTTTTTTGAACTCGTAGAGAATATCGACCACGTTGAAATTATATTCATTGAATACAGTTAAGAGATGTTTTGGGACGCACAAATTCCGATTCAATGTTATAATAGTTTTTTCAACATAAATGCGTTCCAATTATAAATAACAAGATTTGATGGACTTGATTTTCCGTGTGCATGATGTTCTCCTTGAGCTCCAAAAAAATAAACTACTGTAAGTAAAATAGATGCTTCTTTCAAGTTCATTTGCTTTTGAGGTCAACCCCTCTTCCTTCACCTTCACGTGTACGTTTGATGTTATTGCATCAATGAATTGGATGTGTAAGTGGTAAAATCATTAGGTCTTAATTACTATTTGTTAGGTGCATGCATCAATATATATTTTCCGCAAATCCTACGAAATAAAATTCTAAACATAATCTATTTACTAAAATGAGTCATCTTAAATTGCGCTCGGTACCCTTTAGTACCATTAAGACAAGGCTAAAACTAAAATCCTTATTTTGTGATCAAATGAGTTTGCCAAAAAATACAATTCATCTAATAGTGCAATATATTCTTCAAAACAAAATCAAAATTTCACCATCACCAACACTTGATGCATATAACTAAAAGAATCTTTGATGCAACTTAAGAGTTGGTTCAGGGTCCTCTTTTAGCATCAAAAGTGATCCAAGCCACAATAGTTCACTTTTGGAAGCCTTTTGACTTCAAAAGGAGATTAAATCGAAATAAAGTGTATTTATCCCACGGTATCTCCATAGAAATAGTAACACGCTGATTTCAAAGCGATAACAATAAAATTTCGCCTCATCTTATTTTCTTCATAACTATTTTCTCTTCTCTTATATCATCCCCTTATTCTTTCACATGTTTTAAATAGGCCATAAGAGTTATCCAAGTACGTTTTGGGATCAAATGTTATCCAAGTTAGCAAGGTACAATTTTTGATGACGTTCCTGTTCGATTTGGGTTTCGAAAGAGGTTTTCGAGAGTGATAAGTGGGGAGAGATAGATAAAGAAAATTATCAGAGGCCGAGCCTTGGAGATTTGAGACCAAAACGAACAAGTTACCGGGATCAAATCAAACCAAACCGAAACGTTTGGGTGTATCTATAGGGGAAAAAGTGTATTTATCCCACCATATACCTCCATAGAAATAACATCCGTAATTTGGAACACTTCCGAAGCCAACAACAATAACAATCCGCCTCTGCTCTCTCTCTCTCTCTCTCTCTCTCAGATTCCCATCGCATTCTTCTCTCGGCGACCCTCTGCTTCTCCATCCATATAAACTCTCTCTCTCTCTCTCTCTCCCCCCTCATTTCTGCCGATTTTCTACAGTCAGCCGCCGCCGCAACGCATTCATACAAATTCTGCGACAATCAGCCGATCTATCGCGGCCGACGACTTCGTTATCCGGTGACCCGTTTAACCGGTGACATCTCTTTTTTTTTGTTTTTTTTTTCCTTTTTTTTTTTGGGTAAGTTAAATTTATTTCACCAAAACAGACACAACCCTTACACCAATTTGAATTTTTTATTGTTCGGCAATCAAAGTTGGGAAAAACTAGGGTTTTGTTTAGAATTTAACTTCTTCCTGTTTTGCTGTATTCGTGCTGTTGTACGATTATGCTGCCCCGGAGTAGTTCGCGTCACAAGTTATCACCAACGGCGCAATCTAAGTTCCAAGGGTACTGAAGAGCAAACTAGGGTTGAGGAATCTATTTGAAATTGTTATTGTTTGGGGATCAGGGTTGAGAAAACTAGGGTTTTGGATTTGAGTTTTTCTTTGGTTGGTTGTGTTGGTGCTGTTTTACAATTATGCCCCGGAGTTCGCGACACAAATCGCACAAACAGAGCAAACACGGTTCCAAAGAGGGTAAAGAGAACTCGGGATCGGAAAAAGAGGATGTGAAGAAGATGAAGGATAGGAACAACAGTGAAGGCTCAGTTAGGGTTTCTAGGGATTTGGGTTCGAGCGAGAAGCGGAAACTCAGTTCGTCTGGTCGCGATAATGGTGGTATGGAGGGAGAGTATGTGGCTTCCAAGAGGCGTAAAGAGAAGGCCGATGATAGGTGGACTGGCGGTGGGGATGCAGAAGACGGTGGTGCAACAGTGGTGAAAGGAGAAGTTTTGAGGATTGATGGGGAGAATAAGCCGAAACCCTTGGTTGATTCGAAGAGGGTTGAGGGAGAGAATAAGTCGAAACCTTTGGTTGATCCGAAGAGGGTTGAGGGAGAGAATAAGTTGAAACCTTTGGTTGATCCGAAGAGGGTTGAAGGAGAGAAGTCAAAACCTTTGGGGGATTCTAAGAGTAAAAGCAGTAGAAGGCACGATAGTGGTAGTGAGAAGAAAGATGAGAATGTGGGTTTATTACTGGAGAAAGAGGAGATTAAGAGTAGTACAAGCAGAGTTGATTCGAAGAGGAAGTCTGAAAAAGATTCGGGGCCAAAAGAGGTGCAGCAGAATAAGGATTCAAAGGATAAGGATTCGAAAGACAAGGAACGGGGATTAGAGAGGGAGAGGAAGAGTATTCAGGACAGTAAACGTGAAAAGGAGGCTGCTACTGTTGACGTTGAAGCGGCTAGGAAACAGGGGGAAGAGCGACAAGGAAAACGCGGTAGAGAAAATACGGGTAAGGTAACTAAATGTTGTTTTCATAGTTTGTTGCCATGTTGATATTGCGGTGTTGGTTTGGTAAGCAATATCTGTCACTGCTAGTGATTGATATTAGGGTATATATTGCTTTGCTTGTTTGACTATCGAGAGAGTTATCTATGAACCTATTGGAGGCATATATTTTTTGTTAATAACCTTTTCTCTGAAACTAGAAATAGCAATCAGATTGCTCTGCACATCCTAGAGAATAAGTAATTAATGGCTTTTATTTTCAACTTAAATAAAAAGGAAGAAGAAGTCATCGAAGGGAGTCAGGGTATGTGGAGGGATTTTTGAGGATATGCTCAGAAGTAGCCTAATTTAACTCCAACTACACATAGGGAGATCTTGCTTGGCGTATCGTGTTCGCGATACAATTAACATGCTTATGTACTCACATAATCAAAGTTCTAGGATTCCTGTCCTTGAAACCACAAATTCCTTCCCCCAAGAGTATTTTCTTTCACAATTCCCTACACTTGGCATTTCATTAAGCATTTTTTCCACAATTCTCAATCACTATATTAGTAGTCGTACCTACTGTGTTGTTTAATGTATGATAGAGTATGTCCAAAAGCATCTGGCATATTGCTTTGCCATCAGTAGCCTTTATTCTTAGATTCCGTATTCTTCCACTGTTTTTCACTGTATCTCGTTTTGTTTCTATATGCCACAAATTTTCCTTCGTGTCATTGAATTGAGAAAGAAACTGAAAAAGATCGAAGAGCCCGAGGAGCTATTGAACTAATAAATAGATATAGGCTGATGAGTTAATAGGCAAGATCCTTAGCTTTGAATGAGGGGTTTATTTTGCAATTGAAAGACCTTTTGATAGTAAGTTGTATCAAGCTCTACAATGGACTGCCTAGCTTGGGAAGTTGTGATTGCTTTCGTTGTGCCTGGTCTTCACTACCACATTTTTCCAATGACTTATTTTCACAAGCTTGCCATTTCTAAAACATGTTATGACGAGCTGAATGTGTTGCAACGTAATGGTTTTTGTTGTGTTAACAGTTTAGGTCTTCTACTCAAAAAAAAATTAGATGCTACTTCCGTTTTAGTTTGAAGATAGAAGAGGTTGCTGTTGTGGTTTTATCTATGTCTTATGCTTGATTTCAGTTGCACTTCTGAGGAGTTTGACTCTGTTATTCTGTCCATTCTTTCAGAGTATCCTCTACAGGATGAGGTACGGAATCCTGAGCTAGAGAAGGAACTCGAGAGACGTATGAGGAAGAGAGGAGATGGCTCTACTGATAAAGATAAATATCATGATGTTGCAAAAGAAAGTGAAGATGGACGACTATCTTCAAGGGGAGAGCGTGCTAAGGATGGAAGGCACAAGGATGAAAAGCATAAGGATGGAGGTTCTGGAGATAAGCACCGTGAAGATAGTGAGAGAGGTAGTAGACACAGAGATGACAAGTATAGGGAAGATGCTGAGAGAGATGGAAGACACAGGGATGTTAAGTATCGTGAAGATGGTGACAAAGACTATAGACACAAGGACAATAAATACCGTGAAGATGGTGAGAGAGAGAATAGGCGCAAGGATGAAAAGTTCCGTGAAGATAGTGAGAGAGATAATAGGCGCAAGGATGATAAGTACCGTGAAGATGTTGATAGAGATAGAAGACAGAGGGATGATAAGTACCGTGAAGATGGTGACAGAGATAAAAGACAGAGGGATGATAAGTACCGTGAAGATGGTGACAGAGATATTAGACATCGGGATGATAAGCATCGTGAAGATGGTGATAGAGATAACAGACACAAGGGTGATAAGTATCATGAAGATGGTGACAGAGATTATAGGCATAGGGGTGATAAGTACCATGAGGATGGGGAAAGAGATAATAGACGCAGGGATGACCGGCATGTGGAAGATGGTCACATGGATAGCAAAACCAGAGAAGATGTTGGTAGAGACAATAGATACAGGGAGGGAATGCAAAGAGAAGATGATGAGAAAGATAAGAGGCTTCGGGATGTTGAGTACCGGGATGAACAGTCCTCTAGAGATCGCACAAGTGCTAAGTCTGATATCAAACATTTGAGGGATGAAAGTAATGCTGCAGCAGAACTACATCACAGGAAATTGAATAATCGCGATGCTAGCCCAATTTTTGATGATCAGAGTTCCAGATACAAAGATGATAAAGGAAGGAGGAGAACTGGTGATAGGGAGGACCATGTTGATTTCAGACCCCGTAGTAATATCAAAGAGCAAAATTTTGAAGGAGAAAAGAGATCTTTGAGCAGTATGAGAGTAGATTTGGTTGGTGATAGAGGAAGATCTAACTCGCGTAACACCACTTTGGAGGTTAGTGTGAACCACAGTAGACGGAGGACTTCTCCTGGCTCTAGCTCTCATGCCATAAAAGATCATTACAGGTACTTTTGTTTGTCATTTTTCCTAATGCAGAAAAGATGTATTAATTGTTCATTTGTTTTTAGCAGATGTAGTTTAGAGTTGATTATGATTGAAAATAAGATTTTTGTATTTGCAAGAAATTAGATACGGCCGCTTGAACAAACTAAGAATTTCTGTTATGGTTACTGCTTTGGGTGCAAATTGTTTTTTGTATTAGCTACCAAATTGTGCCTTACACCATTTCATTCTTCTTTCATTGTTTTCTGGGGGTTGTCTTGCAGGATTCCAAAGCATGAAGAATCAAGGAGTAGGGACTATATTCGTGAAGAGAGAATTAGGCATAATATAACCTCTAGCAAGGAGTACACTGAAAAGGCTCCATTGTCTCGGTCTATTGATAAAACCCTTCACAAGGATGATGTCCGTTTGGTTGAGTTTTCTGCTGAAAGGCATCCGAAGGAAGATGCTCACTCTTCGCCCTTACATTTGGTGGATATATCACCATCGTCCACAAGTACTGACCGCAGACAGTTGAATAGATCCGGCGTTAGGCGAAATCTTGATATTGAGGACTCAGGGCAGAGAAGTGGGGGTTCAAGAGATGCAAAGAGCCCATCTCAAGCAGATGGGGACAACAAGTCTGTATCTTCACCTTTTAGTAGAACTGGTAACTTTTCTAATAATCCCAGGTCCCTTCTACCTCCTCCACCCCCCTCCAGAATGGGGGCTGACAGCCCCCTAGTTTCGGGCCCTTTTGAAGACGACAATAGAAGTAAGCCAAACAACCGTCATAGGAGGATTGGCGATCCCACCATTGGAAGAGCACAAGGAAGTCCTTGGAGAGGTGTCCCCAGCTGGTCTTCCCCTGTGCCAAATGGCTACAATCCGTTCCAGCATGGCCCACATCAAGTTTTCCATCCAGTTATGCAGCAGTTTCCTGCTCCTCATATGTTCGGTCTTAGACCTCCTCCAATGGAATTGAACCAATCTGGGGTTCCTTATCATGTCCCTGATGGTGATAGATTCTCTGGGCATGGGCGTCCGCTTGGTTGGCGGCATACGGTGGATGATCCCATCCATGGATGGGATGCAAGTAATGCTGTTTTTGGAGATGAACCTCATATCTATGGGAGACCGAGTTGGGACCAGAATAGTAGAAACATTACAGGTGGTCGGGTGTGGGAGACAAGTAATGGAGCCATGTGGAAAGGGCATAACAGTGGTCCAAGCACAGAGTTGCCATCTTCACTAGATATGGGTGATTATTTAACTCGTGGACAAGCAGATGAGGTTTGGTCTGGCCAGTCAGGTCTTAAAGCTCAGAACGATGAAAAACATCCCAATGCTCAGCTGGAGAGCATGCGCGTTGACCAGTTGAATGACACTGTTGAAAAGGATACTTGTGAAACTCCCAAAACTATTCCTGAGGAGAAGCCCAACCTTCCAAGAAAAGAGGATACTTGTCTTTCACATCTTTATCTTTCCATGCTTGACATTTCACCTGATCTTACGCAACCTGAATTATATAACCAGTACACAAATTTGGTGGGTATGGATCAGAACACTATTTCTGATGAGGATGATTCCAAGTTTTTGCTCGTGGAGGTAAAATTGGTGATTTTTTTTTTTTTTGATCCCCAAAATTTGGTGATGTTTGTTACCTGTAGTTATCTAATTCTTCTTCATTGTTGGTTGTCTAGCTTTAATGCGGTTTCTTTTGTTTTTGGTTTATGTGACAGGTGGCTATGGACGCCACAGCAAACCTCTCGAATAAAAGTTCATGTGCTTCACTTTTTCCTACCTTGAATACTTCTGTTTTGCAGGTATGTACATGGTTGTAGTCAGTCTTACCCTGCTTGATTAACATGCTGTTGCCGTGGCATTTCAAAGATACATGCTGCATGAATTGTGTTTGTAGAAGTGAAAGAATAGTGATGCACTATGTTACTCTCTTAGAGACTATAGTTGTAAGATAATTCTGTGTGTACGGTAGTGCACAATACTCATAGTTAGGTGTTGGCGAAAAATCACTGGTAATTTTCAACAAATTACCATAAACATGCACGCCATACATCACTACAGTTCTGTGAGCAGAACTATGTTTGAGTAACTGTCTTCCTGAAACCTGACCAAGTGCATCTCCCCCATTAGTCAATTGTTTTAACATGGCATTGCTATCAAGGTATTATCTGTTATGTGGCGTTGTCAAACTGGTGACTTCGGTTTTTTAGCACAACCCTCTCAGGCAGGGGTAAACAGCTCTCCTCTCTCATCGTTAATAAGTAGGAACATGCGTAGTAAAGTTGGATTGTTTGCTAGTTTACATGCTTTGCTGATCTTGACATTCAGTCCTTGTTTCCTTTTAAGTGGCTTGAGTAGGTTTCAACTTCCGAGTTCACATATTTCGTGTGGAATGTTTCAAACTTGCACCAGTAGTTGCGATTAGAATGCTTCCATTGTTGGATTTATATACTCGACTTTCTTATCTTGCTAACTCGTGGTTAACTTGCAGAAAGCCATGTCCCTGTACAAGAAGACAAGAGAAGAAGTCAGGGCTATAAATGGAGATAATGTGCCCATTTTCAATGTGGAGAATCTCGTGTCAGCTGTTGCATTGGATCAAGAGGGAGCACGTTCAAATGATAAACCAGGAGATGTGGTAGAGTGTGATCAGCAAGAAGCAGTTGTTACTTCAGCTTTAAACAAAATGAAGACAGAAATGTCTCCTGAAATGACCGCTGAGAAGATAGACGCACCAGTTCTGGGTGATGACCAGGAGAAATCGGAGGCCGCAATTGCAGTTCTAAAGAAGGTCAAAGTGGAGGTTGATCTGGTTTCACAGCAGCAGGGGACACTGAATTCCGTTGTGGAAGACAATTCTTCTTCTCCAGAAAATGTAGAAAGATCAGATGCCCGTTCACTTGGTAAGGTTGAAGAGGTGAATGAGGCTAGCAACTCCAAAGGCAACTGCTCTATGGCTAATGATGTTAATTGTGGTCTCCCGCTTTTTTCCGACATTTCTAAGGAGGCAGTGATGCCAGAGTCGGTCGAGTCTGAGTCAGTAAATTTAAGTCGGATACATCAATCTCCTGAAAGTACACATTGAGACAATTTATTTGCGCTGCAAGTTTTTGAAATGCCTTTCGTTCGTTTTTAAATAATGCAGTCTATAATGTCGTCCATGCTTGCTGCATTATCTTTAGTTCGTTAATAAAACTTGTGTTCTTCAACCGTTTTGTGTTGGCTTCCTTTCGCTGATGACATACTGTAACTACTAACTAGCCTGCTGCTCGTATTTGCTGAGGTTCTTTCTTAGTGTTGCAGGTACTTGTTTTGAAGGTTAGGGGCAAAACCTTCGGATTGCGGGACCCTGCCCTGAGTCGGGTCACAGCATGCCCTGTCGTGCTCTTCATATGGGTCCAATCCCGGGTACCCCCGTCACACAAAAGGTACTTGTTTTTTCTCTCTTTAGTAATTAATGATACCTTCGATGGGGGCGGTGTTGTGCACTTCCGCGCGGTTCACAGTGTAGGGCAATCTCAACTGTCCAAAAGTGTTTTGGATGGTCTAAATTTTGAAAAAAAGTCTTCCATTAAAGAGTTGAACTCTTTCGTGGAATATTTTTTTTAAATCCGGAGCATTGATTGCCAAGACGGACAGTCTAGATGGTGCACAACATTGCCCCGGGTCCCTTTGATGGGTCTCCTAACGAAGTTTTAACTGTTAGCCAGCTGCAATCGGGACCTTCCCTGGTATTATGAGGTAAATGCAAGAGTTTGGTATGTCCACTAATTAATTAGGGCAAGGGTCCTATCCAATGTGGGTTCCAACCATTTTGGTCCAATTTTGGACCATTGTGGGCCCTTCCCGAGCCCATAACTATGATCAAAACAGTTCACTATTCAGAGCTTGTCAGAACATTTACCACACTGAAAATCACGTTGATCAGATATCGAAATGCATTTATCTTCGGAAATTTGTGTCAAATGTGTTGCATACGGAGTACTTTTTTTCCCAAACTTAATGCATTTTGAAATCATATCAAACGATATTCAATCAATGTGATTTTTGGTATAATCAATGTTCTTGATGTTCTCTAAGAAGTGACTCGACCGAATTGGTTGAAACAGAACAGGACAGAACCCTTGCCCAATTAATTAAGCCCTTCCAAATATATCTGGCCCAGTCACAACTTAACTAAGTTAAGCTCTTTCCTTTTTTGGTTGGTAGAGCCATTCACCCAATTTAACCCGGGAATTGATTTTGGCACTTCCCAAATTGATAATCACACGATTCACACCCCCAAAGAGAGTGCAATTATCAATTTGGAAAGTGTCAAAATCACTCCCCTTTAACCATCTCTTTTTTTTTTTATTATCCAGAATTAAACCCCAACGGGCTGCAACCCCTTAGGGGGCCCAATTTAACCATCTGGGTAGTCGTTATTTTGATTTTTACTGGATTAAGGCAAATTATTTTTATCGGTTATTAAATATTAGGCATCGCCAGTCTTTCAAAATAATAATTTTGCAAACTCTTTCGCGACCGGGTTTTAGGGACAATTTGATAATTTCAAGTGGATAAAGACTAGAAAAAAGAGTGCAAATAAAAAAATGGCTCCCAATGAGTAATGATTTTCTTGGAGAAGTTAAAAAAACCATTTTAAGGGCCAAAGGGTGAATTAAGGTTCACTTTAAAGATCCAATGTCGATCTGTCCTAGTGGTGGCCACCTCACTTGATAAGAGGTGGAGGCTCCTCCGGCGCCGAGGACCTGCAGAGTCCAGATACCATCACATAGAAATAGAATAGTTGCACTTTTAATTTTGAAGCGACAACAATAAGAATTTGCCTTCTCAAACTTTCGTGCATAACTATTTTCTCTTCTATTTTCTTCTCTCATTTTTCACAAGTTTCAAACGGGCCACGAAAGTTATCTCAGTTCGTTTGGGGATCAAAAGTTTTTCACGTTACCAAAGTAGTACAATTTTTGGTGTCGTTTAATAGTGTGTTCAAACAGGGATCAAAACGAACTAAATCAAAACGTTTGGGGTTAGATGAAAAGTGTATTTATTCCACCATACCTCTATAGAAATAAGACTTTGTTTGAAACTTGTGGAGAGAAGTGGAAAAGAAGATAAACTTTTAAAAAATTTCTTTCCTATGTTTGATTCTTAAAAAAGAGAAGAAAAAATTCAAATTTCAAATCGATTTTCTCCCGATTTCTATTCAAATTTTCCTCTCATTTTGTTTAATTATTTTTATTTTTCCCCTTTATTTCCCTAATATTCCTTTTGAAACTTGTGAAAGGAAAAGAAATAAAAATGGTTAAAGGAGAAAAGTGTGAGGAAAAACCTAAAAAGTAGAGGAAAATATACTGTTCTCAAATTTAGTTATCTGAGCTTTCTTTTTCAATCAAACATGGGAGAGAAATATTATAAGGCTCTGTTCGGAACTTAAGGAAAAGAAAAGAACGGAAAAAAAAAAGAAAGAAAAATGAAAGAAAAAATTTACTATTCACTAAACTTGAAAATTTTATTTTATTTTCTTTTTCTCTTTCAACTAAACAATTGGAGAGAATTTTTTATTTAAAATTTTTCTTTCTTTTCCTTGAGTTGCAAACACAGAATTTTCCTTCCGTTTCCATTCATTTTCACACCTTCCAAACAAATCCTAGTTCCAAAGAGAGCAATCAGCAATGTACTTGTGATTTGGAACATGTGCGAAGCGAACAGTTATCTCTCTCTCTCTCTCTCTCTCTCTCTCTAGCGCAGATTCCCATCGCATTTCCTTCTCTCGTCTACCCTCTGCTTCTCCATACATACTCTCTCTCTCTCCCCCCCTCACTTCTGCCGATTTTCTCTCTCTACAGTCAACCGCCCACCAAACCGTTTCATTCCAATTCTTCCCCAACCCACCGATCTATCGCAGTCGTCGAATTCACCGGCGTCACTCCTAGGAATCCGGCGTGTTGTTTAACCTGTGACTTGTCTTCTATGTCATCTATTTGAAACTATTCTTGTTTTGGAATCAAAGTTGAGAAAACTAGGGTTTTGGATTCAATTTTGCGTTGTATTTTACAATTATGCCCCGGAGTATTTCGCTTCAGTAATCGCACAGACATTGCAAACACAGTTCCAAATAGGGTAAAGCTATTTGAATTTACTCTCGTTTGGTATCAAAGTTGAGAAAGCTAGGGTTTTGGATTGTTTTTTTTTTTTTTTTTAATTATAAATCTGGTTCGCTGTATTCGTACGTGTTACAACTATGCCCCGGAGTAGTTCACGTCACAAATCGCACAAACAGAGCAAACACGGTTCCAAAGAGTGTAGAGATCACTCGGAACCGGAGAAAGAGGATGTGAAGAAGATGAAGGATAGGAACGAAGGTTCAGTTAGGGTTTCTAGGGATTCCGGTTCGAGCGAGAAGCGAAAACTCGGTTCATCCAGTCGCGATAATGGTGGTGCGGAGGAAGAGTATGTGGCTTCGAAGAGGCGTAAAGAGAAGGCCGATGATAGGTGGACTGCCGGTGGGGATGAAGAAGACGGAGGTGCAACAACAACGGTGGTGATTAAGGAGGTGAAAGGGGAAGTTTTGAGGATTGATGGAGAAAATAAGTCAAAACCTTTGGTTGATTCGAAGAGGGTTGATGGAGAGAATAAGTCGAAACCTTTGGTTGATTCGAAGAGGGTTGAAGGAGAGAAGTTAAAACCTTTTGGGGATTCCAAGAGTAAAAGTAGTAGAAGGCAGGAAAGTGGTAGTGAGAAGAAGGATGAGAGTGTGGGTTTTTTAGCGGAAAAAGAGGAGAGTAAGAGTAGTACAAGCAGAGTTGATTCGAAGAGGAAGTCTGAAAAAGATTTGGGGCCAAAAGAGGTGCAGCAGAATAAGGATTCAAATGATAAGGATTCGAAGGACAAGGAACGGGGTTTAGAGAGGGAGAGGAAGAGTATTCAGGACATTAAACCGGAAAAAGAGGCGGCTACTGTTGACGTTGAAGCGGCAAGGAAACAAGGAGAAGAGAGACAAGGAAAACGCGGTAGAGAAAATAAGGGTAAGGTTGCTAATTGTTGTGTTTATAGTTTGTTGCCGTGTTGATATTGCATTGTTGGTTTGTTAGTGTGAGTGATTAATACTATTAGGTTATATGTTGCTTTACTTTTTTTACTTTCAAGAGAGTTATCTATGAACCTATTGGAGGCATATGTTGAAACAAGAAATAGCAATCAGACTGCTCTGTATATTCTTTGAGCTAGAGAATGCAGTAATTATTGGCTTTTATTTTCAACTTAAACAAAAAGGAAGAGCAAGTATTTAAAGGAAGTCGGGGTTATGTAGAGGGATTTTTGAGGATATGCTCAGAAGTAGATTTAGCTCCAACTATACATCGGGAGATCTCGCTTGGCGTATCTTGTTCGCTGCACAATGAACATCTTACGTATCTTGTTGAAGAGGCGTACTACTCTTCACCTTTTAAATTTATGACCACCCTCTCTATTTTTTTTGTCCATGGTTGTAAGGGGATTGGATGGAATTGCCGGACTTTGTCTCAGTAGTTTACAGAAATAACAGTACCCATGTAATCCACAACAAAAGCCGTGCTGGTCCTAATAGTAACATTACGAAAATTTGATGGATGGATCAAGAACCCTTGAAGAGTCTGTTGTTTGTTATTCTAGGAGATACTAGACCTCTTCATTGAGTGTGCCCATATTTTTGTGTGGGTGAGCGGAGACTAATGAATTTGGCGACTGTAATTGCAAGGACCAAAAGTTGGGAAGGACCTGCTTCAGAATACCCCAGCCCATTTAACATTGAGAAAGCATCTTATTCCGCTCGGTCTGGGGTACTCTCGCTTACTGAGTGCGGCCTTGACGTGACTTGGTAGATGGGCCTGTTAGTTCTGTTAGTTTGATTCTTGTGTGTTGTTATCTTCATGTAGTATCTTACCAATACTTACTACTACTATTTATTTTGCGTAACCAGAGAGAGAAAGAGAGAGAGAGCTATAGTTGTTTTGGTTCAGTAGAGGTTGGAGTTTTAGGTCCCTCCTTTTTTTTTTTGGGGTGTGCAAGGGTAAATACTTCTCGTGCTTAGTTGACTTTTGCTAATTTCGTTGGTTCCAAAGTTTGTGAGGACCTCTTTAGGTATCTGATTGGGGATACACCATGTCATTAGGTAATAGGTACTTCTTGTCGTAATTTTGGTTGTTTTATATTAGTAGTGGTACCTACTGTGCTGTCTGATATATGATAGAGTATGCCCAAAAGCATCTGGTGTATTGCGTTGCCATCGGTAGCCTTTATGCTTTGATTCCGTATTCTTTCCACTTTTCTTCCCTGTATCTTGTTTTATTTCTATATGCCACAATTTTCCTACGTGTCATTGAATTGAGAACGAAGATGAAAAAGACTGAAGAGACCAAGGAGCTTTTGAACTCATATAAATGGATATAGGCTGATGAGTTAATAGGCAATATCCTTAGCTTTCAACGAGAGGTTTATTTTGCAATTAAAGGACCTTTTGATAGTAAGTTGGTTCAAGCTCTTCAACGGACTATCTACTTTGGGAAGTTGTGATTTCTGTCATTGTTCCTGGTCTTCACTACCACATCTCTCCAATCACTTATTTCCACAAGCTTGCTGTTACTAAAACATGTTATAATGGGCTGAATGTGTTGCAACGTAGCTTTTGATGTGTAAACATTTATTACTTATGCTAGGTCTTCAGCTCAAAAATTTTGATGCTACATCTGTTTTAGTTTGGAGGTAGAAGAGGTTGCTGTTCTGGTTTTATGATCTATTGTCTTTTGCTTGATTTTAGTTGCCCTTTCAAGGAGTTTAACTCTGTTATTTTGTTCATTCTTTCAGAGTATCCTCTACAGGATGAGTTACGGAATCCTGAGCTAGAAAAGGAACTTGAGCGACGTATGAAGAAGAGAGGTGATGGTTCTACTGATAAAGATAAATATCATGATGGTGGAAAAGAAAGTGAAGATGGACGACTTTCTACAACGGGAGAGCAGCGTGCCAAGGATGGAAGGTACAAGGATGAAAAGAATAAGGATGGAAGTTCTGGAGATAAGCACCGTGAAGTTAGTGAGAGAGGTACTAGACACAGAGATGACAAGTATAGGGAAGATGCTGAGAGAGATGGAAGACGCAGGGATGTTAAGTATCGTGAAGATGGTGACAAAGACTATAGACACAAGGACAATAAATATCGTGAAGATGGTGAGAGAGAGAACAGGCACAAGGATGAAAAGTACCGTGAAGATAGTGAGAGAGATAATAGGCGCAAGGATGACAAGTACCGTGAAGATGGTGATAGAGATAGAAGACAAAGGGATGATGAGTTCCGTGAAGATGGCGACAGAGATAAAAGACAGAAGGATGATAAGTATCGTGAAGATGGTGACAGAGATATTAGACATAGGGACGATAAGCATCGTGAAGATGGTGATAGAGATAACAGACACAAGGGTGATAAGTATCATGAAGTTGGTGATAGAGATTATAGGCATAGGGGTGATAAGTACTATGAGAATGGGGAAAGAAATGATAGACGCAGGGATGACCGGCATGTGGAAGACGGTCACACGGATAGCAAAGCTAAAGAAGAGAAGAATTGGCAAGATGTTGGTAGAAACAGTCGATACAGGGACGGAATGAAAAGAGGGGATGATGAGAAAGATAAGAGGCTTCGGGATGTTGACTACCGGGAGGAACAGTCCTCTAGAGATCGCACAAGTGGTAAGTCTGATATCAAGCATTTGAGGGATGAAAGTAATGCTGCAGCAGAACTACATCACAGGAAATTGAATAATCGCGATGCTAGCCCAATTTTTGATGATCAGAGTTTCAGATACAAGGATGATAAAGGAAGGAGGAGAACCGGTGATAGGGAGGACCATGTTGAGATTAGACCCGGGACTAATACCAAAGAGGAAGATTATGAAGGAGAAAAGATCTTGAGCAGTACGAGAGTAGAGTTGGTTGGTGATAGAGGAAGATCTAACTCACGTAACACTGCTTTGGAGGTTAGTGCGAACCACAGTAGACGGATGAATTCTCCTAGCTCTAGCTCTCATGCCGTAAAAGATCATTACAGGTACTTTTATCTGTCATTTTCCTAATGCAGAAAATATGTATTAATTGTCCATTTGTTTTTTGCAAGAAATAATATACTGCCACTTGAACGAACTAAGAATTTGTTATGGTAACTGCTTTGGGCACTGATGCCCCATCTCGTCCCCTGCTGGAACAAATCTCTGATTGCTGCGTTGTATTATATGATGTCTGTTGACATCATGTCAATGGCCTTGCAGTGGGTTGGGTAATAAATGTACCACCAGTTTGGGTGGGAACGAGGAATGATAAACGAAAACAAGACGAAACCCTGGCATGTTATTTTGTATGTGCATCTGATTCTTGTCTTTGTTACGAAGATGTTTACTGGTTAGTGAAATGGAGATGGGAGAAGATATGGGAAACAATGAGATGGTTAAGATCCCAGAGTGACGGCATCTATGTTAGATGGATTTCTAATGAACAAGCATCAAACGTGATTAGCCTACTTATTTATATGTTTTATTTTTGTGGGGGGTTTGATTGGCAGCTGTCAGGCAGTCTGCCATGGAAAGTTATATTTGGGGTGGTGGCTTCAGCGTAAAGTGTGGTATTTTTCAATTGGAGGTGAGATGTGAATCTTAAGAATGGAATCAGTGTGGGATTGAACTTATCTTGTTCTGATTGATTGAATGACCGGAGCCTATAATTATATCTGTGATTCAGAATTACCTGTGGGGAAATGTGTAGGTGTATTTAGTGTTATTGATGAACATTTCATGTTTAGAATTGCTATTCATAACGATATAAACTTGTCCAATCAGAAGGAAAAAAAAACACACCTGTTTGTTTTGAGCATCGTGTTTTCTGTATCACGTACCAAATTGTGCCTTCAACCATTTCATTCATCTTTCATTGTTTTTTGGGGGTTGTCTTGCAGGCTTGCAAAGCATGAAGAATCAAGGAGTAGGGATTATATTAGTGAAGAGAGAATTAGGAATAATGTAACCTCTAGCAAGGATTATGCTGAAAAGGCTCCACTGTCTTGGTCTATTGAGAAAACCCTTCAAAAGGATGAGATCCGTTTGGGTGAGTTTTCTGCTGAAAGGCATCCAAAGGAAGGTGCTCACTCTTCGCCCTTACATTTGGTGGATAAATCGCCATCGTCCACGAGTACTGACCGCAGACAGTTGAATAGATCTGGTGTTAGGCGAAATCTTGATATTGAGGACTCAGGGCAGAGAAGTGGTGGTTCAAGAGATAAAAAGAGCCCATCTCAAGCAGATGGGGACAACAAGTCTGTATCTTCACCTTTTAGTAGAACTGGTAACTTTTCTAATAATCCCAGGTCTCTTCTACCTCCTCCTCCTCCCCCCTTCCGAATGGTGGCCGACAGCCCTCTAGTTTTGGGCTCTTTCGAAGACGACAATAGAAGTAAGCCAAACAACCGTCATAGGAGGATTGGTGATTACACCATGGGAGGAGCACAAGGAAGTCCTTGGAGAGGTGTCCCCAACTGGTCTTCCACTGTGCCAAATGGATACAATCCATTCCACCACGGCCCACCTCAAGTTTTCCATCCAGTTATGCAACAGTTTCCTGCTCCTCAAATATTCGGTCTTAGACCTCCTCCAATGGAATTGAACCAATCTGGGGTCCCTTACCATGTACCTGACGGGGATAGATTCTCTGGGCATGGGTGTCCACATGGTTGGCAGCATACGGTGGAGGATCCCACCCATGGATGGGATGCAAGTAATGCTGTTTTTGGAGATGAATCTCATATATATGGGAGACCAAGTTGGGACCAGAATAGTAGAAACCTTACGGGTGGTCGGGTGTGGGAGACAAATAGTGGAGACATGTGGAATGGGCATAACAGTGGTTCAAGCACAGAGTTGCCATCTGCACCAGATATAGTTGATTATTCAACTCGTGGACGAGCAGATGACGTTTGGTCTGGCCAGTCATCTCTTAAAGCTCAGAACGATGAAAAACATCTCAGTGCTCAGGTGGAGAGCATTCACGTTGAACAGTCGAATGAAGCTAATGAAAAGAATGCATTTGAAACTCCCAAAACTATTCCTAAGGAAATGCCCAACCTTCCAAGAAAAGAGGATGCTTGCCTTTCACATCTTTATCTTTCCATGCTTGACATTTCACCTGATCTTACTCAACCTGAATTATATAACCAGTATACAAATTTGGTGGGTATGGATCAGAACACTATTTCTGATGAGGATCATTTCAAGTTTTTGCTTATGGAGGTAAAATTGGTAAAGTTTGTTAACCTGTGTTATCTAATTTGTCTTCATTGTTAGTTGTCTAGCTTTAATGTGGTTCTTTTGTTTTTGGTTTATGTGACAGGAGGCTATGGACGCCACAGCAAACCTCTTGAATAAAAGTTCAAGATCTTCACTTTTTCCTACCTTGAATCATTCTGTTTTGCAGGTATGTACATCACATGTTTAGTCATTTTTACCCTACTTGATTAACACGCTGTTGCCTAGGCATTTTGAAGATATATGCTGCCTGAATTGTGTTGTTGAAGAAGTGAAAGAATAGTGATGCGCTATATAATTCTCTTATAGAATATGTTGTAGGATAATTCTGTAACTTCTGTTTGTATGGTAGTGCTCAATGCTTATAGGAAGATGATGGTGAAAAATCTATGGTAATTTTCAACAAATTTCTGTAAACATGCACACCATACATCACTACAGTTCTGTAATCAGGACTATGTTTGAGTTACTATCTTCCTATCATATAGACCAAGGGCAACTGCCCCCTCAGTCAGAATAATTGTTTGACATGACATTGCTAGCGAGGCATTATCTGTTCCCAAGGTGCTATTGATTGTGAACTTAGGCTTTCAATCTCGCCTTTCTGCTTTCAACACTCCTATATATGGTCTGGCGAAGTTCAAACTGGTGACTTCGGTTTGTGAGCAGTGAGCACAACTCTCTCTGACATCTTTTGAGAGAGAGAGAGAGCAAAGAGGTGGGGTTGGGGTAACCTCCTCTCCTCTCTTATCGTTTATAAGTAGGAGCACGTGTAGTAAAGTAGATTATTTCCGAGTATACATACTTTGCTGATCTTCACATTAAGTCCTTGTTTCCTTTAAGTTGCTTGAGTAGGTTTCAACTTTCAAGTTTACATATTTCGTGTGGAATGTTGTTTTTAGAGAAAAAGACTCTTGAAAAAGATAATCATCGTACTTATTTTTCTCGTTCGCCAATTTCCGATCTCAAACTTGCACCAGTAGTTACGGTTAGAATGCTTCCATTTTTTGATTTTCTTATCTTAGGAGTTTAAGGTTAACTTGCAGAAAGCCATGTCCCTGTACAAGAAGACGAGAGAAGTCGTCAGGGCAATAAATGGAGATAATGTGCCCATTTTCAATGTGGAGAATCTCGTGTCAGCTGTTGCATTGGATCAAGAGGGAGCACGTTCAAATGATAAACCAGGAGATGTGGTAGAGTGTGATCAGCAAGAAACAGTTGTTGCTTCAGCTTTAAACAAAATGAAGACAGAAATGTCTCCTGAAATCACCACTCTGAAGATAGACGCACCAGTTCTGGGTGATGATCAGGAAAAATTGGAGGCCGCAATTGCAGTTTTAAAGAAGGTGAAAGTGGAGGTTGATCTGGTTTCGCAGCAGCAGGGGACACTGAATTCCGTTGTGGAAGACAAATCTTCTTCTCCTGAAAATGTAGAAAGATCCGATGCCCGTTCACTTGGTAAGGTTGAAGAGGTGAATGAGGCTAGCAACTCCAAAGGCAACTGCTCTATCGCTAATGATGTTAATTGTGGTCTCTCGCTTTTTTCTGAGGTTTCTAAGGAGGCAGTGATGCCAGAGTTGGTCGAGTCTGAGTCAGTAAATTTAAGTTGGATACATCAATCTCCTGAAAGTACACATTGAGACAATTTATTTGCGCTGCAAGTTTTTGAAATGCCTTTTGGTTCGTTTTGAAATAATGCAGCTATGATGTTGTCTATGCTTGCTGCATTATCTTTAGTTCGTTAATAAAACTTGTGTTCTTCAACCGTTTTGTGTTGGCTTCCTTTGGCCGGTGACATACTGTATCTAGCCTGCTGCTCATATTTCCTGAGGTTCTTTCTTAGTATTGCAGGTCCTTGTTTTGAAGGTAGGCTGTTAGTCGGGTCACGGCCTGCGGGGACCCATTTGTGCTTTTCGTATGGGTCTCATGCCGAGTACCCTTGTCGCCGAAAAGGTACTTGTTTTTTGAAGCTCCTCTGTTTCTATTCTCTCTTGAGTGGAGTATACTTTTGATGGGTCTCCTAAAGAAGTTTTTACTGTTTGCAGCTGCAATGGAGATGTATTGGTTAGATTGGAGGACCTTCCTCCTTTTTTCGATCGGAGAGGACCCTCCCTGGTACGAGGTAACTGCAACAGTTTGGTATGTCCATTAATTAATTAATTAATTAAGCTCTTCCAAATATGTATTTGGTCCAGTCACAACTTAAACAAGTTAAACCCTTCCCTTTTTGGTTGGTAGGGCCGTTCACCGAATTTAACCATCTGAGAGGTTGTTAATGTGATTTTTTAAATTAGCAATAAGGCAAATGATTTTTATCAGTTACGTCTCAGGATGGATTCGGCCTAAATTTTTTGGAAGTGTTTTTCATTGGTATTTTTTTCGTGAATTTGTGTTAATTTGTATTAAATTAATCATTCTTCTTGATTGGAAGAATTTGAGAAGTTAAAAATTACAGTATGTCTTAAGAACTACAATAAAAGTTCACTAAAGATGAAAATTTTTGAAAATTGTTCTTCTGAGCTTTTTGTAACTTTAGTTTATACTTAGTAGTAGTATTTTTCTATTTTTACGAGAGTTAATTTTTTTATTATTAAACATTAAGAATCCTCCAATGTGTTTGAAAATTAGGATAAATTACTCGAAATTCCGTTAGACTATGACCCATTTGCTTTTAAACCCCTTAAAGTTTAAAACTCAACACTTAACCTCCTCTAATTATTCAAATCCTAGAAGTCAGAGATTGCATCAATGGGAAATCATAATTTACCCTAAGACGTGGTTAATCGTCAGACCACCTTGTTCTGTTTACCCGTAAATCCATAAAATCACCGCGTTGTAAACTTAATATAATCAACAACACCAAAAAAAGCTATTCCAACCCTTTGAGTCAATGGGACCTAATGAGTAAGAAAGATGAATCATCCATTGCTTGGTTACGATCTGAGTCGTCGAGTGCCAAGGATGAGCGGCCAATTTGGCTGCTCTGCACTGCTCTACCGGGAGCATAGGGTTAAAGATCCAATGGCAATCTATTCTACTTCTAGTAAGTCTACTGGTATAGAAAATCTGTACAGATTTGTTGTGGGGCCCACTACAGGTCTCACACAAATGATTCGAGCCGTTTATTAAATGTAAAACAGTTTTTCAAGGGCTCTCGCGAAAAATCAGTTCAATCCGATACTTATAGATGCTCGATCCAATCATCTAACTTTTGATTTAGATTCCCAGATAATAAAATATTATATGATTGAATCGAGCATCTATAAGTATCGGATTGAACTGATTTTTCGCGGGGATCCTTGAAAAATTGTTTTATATTTAATGAACGGCTCAAATCATTTGTGTGGGACCCGTAGTGGGCCCCACAACAAATTTGTACAGAAATTCTTAGTAGACTTACTGTTCTACTTTGGCGTTTTTTGAAAGGTTCTACTTTGGAGTTGAAGTAATTAATTTGCCTTCGACTGTTCCAGCGCATTTAAGATGGACTGTGGCCCACCATTCCGTTAAATGAATCTTATAGATGCCCCTTTTGGATGCGGATATTCTTTGCATAGGGATTTGAGGGGCCATGGGTGTGATGGCAATCGCATCTAGATCTTCAATTTTTTGAAACTTATAAGCCCTGATTAATGCCTAATGTTAGGTATACACACCCCAATCACTGAAGCAACCACACCCATCTCCTACATGTATGTGAGATAGGTGTAGTTAAATATGTGATTCTGACTGAGATCTTTGTCCTACTTCTCACCCGGCTAGCTGCTGAATTCAAGTAGTTGACTTGACCGTGAGGTTGGCAAGTGTGTATATGGTAGAGCTGTTCCTTTTATCCAACTCTTTTATACATTTGCAAAAATAATTTGCCAATAAACGTGATACAAGTGCACAATTCATACGTAACAATTTTACAAGTGTAATTCATGTAAACAAAATAGGTCTAAATGGAATTGTCATCTCTTAGGGCTAGCTCAAGACATTTTGAGACCTAAAAACGTCAAAATTTAGGATCAATTGGGCTTATCGTTTGAAAGATAGGATCGACTGAACCCCTAAGAATGTCTTCTCCTCGTTAAACATTCCATCCCTGAGTTATTTTTATGAGTTTGTTCGATAACAAATCGATGATAACGTTTGGTTGGAGAGATAACTAAAGGGCAATAATATTTTTAAGCAGTTGAAGACTTGAAGATTTGCCTGGTTTGGTAATTTTTAGGTTCCAAAATTCGTTAAGGTGCACATAAAATGGTATGGACACTCTACTATCAAGAAGAACAATATCGGTAGAACACAGTTATTTGTAAGCCGAATAACCTAGCGAAGTACCCATAAAACTCACAATCCTATTAGGATTCTTTTGAGGAAAATGCATAGGAAATTTGCAAAACATCATAAATTTAAATAGGAAATTTGCAAAACATCACAAATTTAAAAAGTAAAGAATAACAACAGAACACGAGATATATAGTGAAGATAGTTTCTTCAGGAACTATGGAGAAAGTTGTTAGTTTTCAAGACTAACAAACTAGTAATGGAGTATTTCTCACGACCTCACATCCACATAATAGTACTCCATTTCTCTAAATTTTTTAATGAGTAAAACTGATAACTGAGGGCTCTTGCCCAGATGAAGTTTTAGGGGATTTGCTCGCAATTATACCATTTTGGAGGACCAGATTCAAATAATTCCACAGCTAAAACTTGCGGCCTTCCCCCAAGCTCCCTTCATTCTTAAGTTTATTCCTAGTCATCGAACCAATTTCCAACATGAACCCCAGATATCTCCCTCGAAAGCCAAGAGGTACAATCATATGTGCTTCCGGTTAAGAGCCACGTATGGTGGGTAATTGGTTTCATCTATGCGTTTGCTTATGGTTTGGGCTGGGTTTCCCTTGGAGATCCTCTACTACCACATTGTTTATTGGCCCTATGACCGATCTTCTTGTTTTGGTTTGCTTTCGCAATATTTGTTATGGATTTTGTTAGTGCATGTGCTCATGTTCTGATTTTGATAATTTTAGTTCATTTTTATATGTTGCGATAGAATCTTTGTATTGATTCCGAGCTTTTGAACTAAAATTGCCTCTTGTTCAAAACAATAAACAAACAGGTAACTGCACTCAAAACGGTTTCGTATCTTTCTTTGTAAAATTCAGCAGCAAGCAACGACAGTATTTGTTTGTTATTGTTTCTTGAGTTATTTCACAAATCCCTTTTTACCATCCTGTATTCTTTTTTTTTCTTATTCATGCAGATTTACTATAATACCTTTCATTGTGAAAAAGTGAGTCAACGAAAAAATAAGAGCGTACATTCACATGAATAAAAACAAAGAAAATAATGCATTTGGTAGAAAAGAACACACGAAAATCACTATCCCAAAATGTAATCTCAATTTTTTATGTAGAAAATTATTTTAAGATTTTTTTTACGCCTTCAAAAATGAAAAATAAATATTTTCTACCCCATCATACTCAAAAATCTTAATTTGTGCTACTACTTGCTTCCATAAAAAATTTAAGCAATTCAAATTGCTCCAATGGAAAACCTTAAGAGTGTCTCCCTATCTCTCTCCACTGAAAATGAGTTTTTTGTTATTTTTTATTATGGACAAAAAATGACCATTGTAAGACTTTATATTGTGAATCTTAGTTGTCCCTTATATGTATAGCCAAAAAATGAGGTGATAAATTATGATTATTCAATGTTGGTTATGTCATTAAAAATACCTTTAGTGATTGTATTAACTATAATGTTTCGAATAAAGATCTTTTCATATGAGAATCTTTAATGTACAATGAGATTTGTATCATTCTTATTTGATGATTTAAGCTGATTTATTCCACTTGTCTCGAAAGGTAAACCACATAAGAAAATATTAGGTCGATTGGACGTCGTTAATTATCTGCACAAAATATATTTATCTCAAGAAAAACTAACAATTTGATCTTTTTACCGTTCGTTTCCCTAAAGACAAATTCAAACAAATCCTTGCTAACACAACCATCTATTTTTCACAAGACAAATGTAATTCCAAAAAATTCTTACTGACATGTGATTCACATGTTTTTTTTAGTATGAAAATGAGAATGATTTACACCTCCTAAATGTAAAAGTCTAGAATTTCTCGATAAAGCATAATTGGTCTGTCTTTGATCAAAATGAGGAGGAGATCAGTCTAGATGCTCGTAAGCTAATCTAGTTCCGCCTAAGCCATACCATAAAGAATCATAATTTTTTGATTCCTTTTACATCATCATTAAAATTTCACGTGACAAAATCGTCACCCCGCGTGACTGACAATGAGGCAGGGCCAAAACAGTCATTTTACGTAGTACCAAAAGAAACCGGATAATTTTACCCCAAAAAAAGGAAAAGAAAAAGAAAAAAAGGAACCGGATAAAACAAGACAACATACCAACCAGTCATGATCAACCTTCCCATTGGGTCAAGCGACTTTCCCAGGAAGCAACGAAAGTTAGAGAGAGAGCTGCTTTTTCTTCTTCCTCCTCCATCGAACAAATAAGTATTCCGTACGTCTGCAAACCCTTTTTCTCTCTCTCCTCCTCCTTCGTCTTTGCTGGTCCAATCTTTAATCCACTCTGTGTATCTTTATAAAGGTATGTATCATGTATGTACCCATTTATTTTCTTTTTCTTGCTGTCTTTTCGCTTGAGGAATTGTAGTGGGTTGTTGAAGTTGTTGGTTGAATGGATCTTATTAGTTTTTTTTAATTCTGAACTATACGTTCAAGTATTTGCAACCTTCGTTTTACTAGATCATGTAGAATTTTGGGTTTATCCACTGATTTGGTTTTGCTTATGCCTTTTACCGAAATAACTAATAAATCTCTGTTCCTTTTCCCTCTTTTCTCCCTTCTTCTTCTTAAATTGTAATTATGGAGAATCATGGGGTTTTCTCAGTTCTGTGTGTTTGAAGAAATTTTCATGGTAGCAGTTAGAACTCTTTTTCCCAATCTTTGTTTGATTAGTCTAATTTTAGGACAAGAAGCAAAAGTTTCTCTCTCTTTTTTGGGTAACAAAGAAGCAAAAATTTCTTTTTTTTTGGGTAATAAAGAAGCTAAAGTTTCAGGTTTTGCTTTCACACTTTTCTAATCATCCTTACTCTTTATTCATATCTTTTTTTTTATAAGTAATTAATTATGTTGGAGAAAAGGCATTACGGGAATGCCACCCGTATACAAAAAAAGGCCACCGAACAAAAAGACCCTATACATTGCCACCGGAATGAAAAAGCTCAAACTAATCTAAAAATTGGTCAAGGGATGGAAAACAATCTCCCTTGTGCCAATTGTACAAGCTATTCACCAAGAAAGATTTAATCCTAGATAAAGGTTTTTCCACCCCATCAAAAAACTATCAAATTTCTCACGCCATAAGACCCACATCAAACAAAGAGGGATCATGGCCCACAAACTCTTCCTTCTCCTACCCAATCTAACACCTCTCCAAGCAATAAGAAGTTCCGTGACACTTCTTGACACAATCCATTGTATCCCAAACCAAGAAAGCACCGAAGTCCAAAGCTCCCACGCCACACCGGACAATGAATGCGCATATGATCAACCGTCTCTGCATCCCGTTTACACATACAACATTGGTTGATAATGATTTTCCGCCTTCTAATTAAATTGTCAATCTTAAGAATTTTGCCTTGGGCCGCACACCACAAAAACAAACTCACCTTCAACGGCACCTTAGTTTTCCAAATTGCACGCCACGGAAAAGAAGAATCACCACCCCCACTAAGCGTTTGATAAAAGGATTTCACTTGGAAGGATCATGATTTAGATAGATCCCAGCCCAGCTCATCACCCCCTTCTCCTATCCCTTGGATACTATATACAATAGATAGCATCCCTGTCACAAGCCAATGAATAGATACTCGGAAAAGCATCCCGAAAGCTCACATCTCCGCACCACACATGCCCCCAGAACTTCACCCTTCTTCCATCTCCAACCGCCAAACGAATATTCTTTGCAAAAACATCCCACCCATTCATGATACCTTTCTAGTGCCCCACCCCATAGTAAACTAGTATTAAGTGAGGACCAATCTCCCCATCCGCATCCATACTTAGCTTCCACAACCTTCCTCCACCATCTTTCCCTTTTATCTCCACAGCCACTTACCCAATAGAGCTTGTTTAAACAACTTCAATCTCCTCACTTCCAAACCACCCCTTCTGATAGGAGCACAAACTGTATCCCAATCCACTAAATGATATTTAAACTCATCCCCCACGCCTCCCCTGAGAAAGTCCCTTTGAACTTCCTCAAGCCTCTTCGCTACCGAAACCGGAATAACAAACAAGGACATGAAATACGCAGGCAAACTAGAGAGTACTTTTGATTAAGGTCAGTCTTCCTCCTTTTGGGATGTACTAGACACTTCCAACTCGCCAATCTTTTTTGGAATCTTTCCACAATAGAATCCCAAATAGGCTTTGATTGGAGGAGGCTCCCAATGGCAAACTCAAATACACTGTCGGAAGCGAGTTGACTTTACATCCCAAAAGCTGAGCAAGAGCACCAATATCATCAACCTGCCCTACAGGAATCATTTTCGACTTCCCCAAATTTACCTTGAGGCCAAACACAGCCTCAAAACACAATAGCTCACAACGAAAGTATCCCACTTGTGTCGGATCCACATCACAAAACAAAAGAGTATCATCTGCATAGAGAATATGAGACACCAGCACACCCTGACCATCCACCCTACCCACCTCAAAACCCCTCAGGAAGCCACCTAACACTTTAACAAAGTAATTTTTATTGAATCATGCAGACAAATATATGACTATAGAGAATTTATCGATATTGCGATAAACAAATATGGAAAAGGTTTTATGTAACGACCCGGGCTTGTGAACCTGCCAACCCTAAACCCTTAACAAAGTAATCATGTGGCTCAAAAGTTATATATTGGGTAAATAGTAGCTAGCTGGAATTACTTTATATGCTACTCAACATTCCCATATTTAACCGTTGTGGGACTAGTGAAGAATTCACAATCTCCCCCACTTAATGTTGTAGAGTCCTTGTTGCGTCTATGGTCAACATCTTTCACCCGCCAAGCGATGTGAGTCAAGTACCCACTGAAGCACATCAAGCTCGTCTCATGTGGGGACGCCCAAGCATGCCTCCTCGCGGGACCCGCACGGTACTTAGGCTCCGACACTTGATCGTCCCAGCTGACCTGCTAATCCTTAGGCTAATAACGTGGCTCAAAAGTTAACTCAGGTTCATAGTAGTTAGTGAGCATTATCCTACATAATACTCAAGTAACTCAACATTCACATATCTAACCGATGTGGGACTAGGGAAGGATTTCACATTCTAGATGAAGAATGTAAACATGCTATTTTCCCGGTCCGCGTGGCTAATACAAGTATTTTAGGTGAGGATTTTTTTTTTTTTTGTTTTGTCGTTTAGATGTTTCATCTGAAATGAACATGTACTCCCATGATAGTTTGCGATGCATTTTAGGACGTAAAATTCAGGACTTACAGTTGAGGTAATTGATCGCTGTACTGTCTGGATGCATAATGCTCCAAGTCTTATTGAGTTGAACCTTGCATCTTTGTTTCCATAATGCCTGGATGTTGCTTCTCCCTTAAGGCTATGTTTGGATCCCATATTTGTTGAAGGGAAAAGGTTATGAAGAGGGAAATTGAAACAGAGATATTTGTCTAGACAAATATTTGAGTGTATTTCAATGACAAACATTTAGTACTTGTCCTCTCATTTTTTAACCAGAAGGGAAAAGTAGCTTATGCTGCGTATGCTTTTGGTATTATTGTTCTTTCCATTCCTTTTCAATTCACAAATCCCTCTACAAATCCTAGAACCAAACACAATGTGAATTGAACAGGGGTGTAATTTATATGACAATGACTCTATGACTAGAGGCGAGGCATAAGTTTTTGTTTGCTAAATCTGATCTTCTTTTAGGGTATATGAGGGTACATCAATTATTACAAGGTTTGATTTCATTTCATTTCATTCCTATTACAGGTTTTTAACGTGGAAAAAGGCTTCATGGGTGATGATGGTTCTCGAGGAATAAAAGTTATATCAGATCATTTTGAAGGCTCAGCATCCATTGTGGACTCTCCTCAAGCAAGGACTCCTTCTACTTCACATCCAAGGATAAATAACCCTTCAAGGTATTTCTTTCTACTTGCAAAAACTAAGAGGAAAAGAAGTAATATTCTTTAAAGTCATTTCAGTTGGTTTTGCTTGTTCTGCATTAGCATAGCTCCAATAGCCATTCGTGGGCTCGGAAAAAATTTAGAAGTGCTACATCAATGCTAAACTTGTTCAGTCTACGGGAGCTAATGTGGGGATCTGGCACCGATGGTCAAGAAAAGGTTGATTGAATTGTTTTTTACTGCTCATCAACTGGTAGTGTATTTTCCATATGTTGTAACAACATTGCAACACTCTGACTGCACTTTGCAGGTTGTGTTAACATCTGCCGAAGTACAATCCCTTCGATCAACGGTGGCTTATTTGGAGGAAAGAGAAGCTCATTTGAAAGCACAGTAAGGAGATTTGACTACTTCATTTTGCACAATGATTTGCTTTTTCCTAGATAAATATGTTTTCTCTCTATGCTTTTGTAGGTTGGAAAATGTTGATCAAATTTTGAGATCTGCTCAGCTGTCTGGTTATCTATTCATCCGCAGTGTACTTCTTTATCCTGTTTTCTTTATGTACTTGTTTTGGGAATGCTCTATTTTTACAAAATACTTGGTCGATTATCACCCGAATCATTTATTTGACAGAGATGGGCTACATTACCTGGAGAACCTCCTCCTCTTGATGACACAGAGGTTGATGACTGGCTTCCACGCTTTCTCGTCCTTCATGGATCGTGTATCTTCTTTTATTTGTTCTCCACAGGTAGGTTAATGAATCTTTTATGCTGCTAGTCCCTTCGATTCCACGTTAATCTTTTGTTTGGGTTACAAACGACATGTGGGACATGTCGTACTTGCCATTCACATCATCCCTCGTATGGTTCAAACAATTCTGATGAATCTCAGTGGATAAACATTTTGTTGAAATTAGGAGTTATCATAATGTCCGTTTTTTTGGTCATGTACAACAAAGAGCGACAAATGTAAAAATTAGGAGTGATGGAATAACTGATAATGGAAATACTAGGGCAAGAGGAAGACCTAATTTGATGAAAACCTTTGATAACATAGGACTGAGGAATCAATTTTAGGAACGATGAAGAACAGATTATGTAGTTATTTTGCTGATGCATACTTGTCGTAATAACTGGATGGTATGCTATTCAGCCTTGTAGCTTATTTTTCAGTCTCCACAATCGATCATTCTGAATCTAGCCTAAACATTTGACTGCACGTTTTGCATTATGTTGAATGTTGAGGAAAATGCAGATTGAGGCCTGCTTGCATAAGATAGATTTTCTCCCCTTGTTTGCACTGAAACCATTCTAAAACTGTTTGCTTAATACACCTATTAAAAATCCTAGTAAAAACGCAATCTCTATACAGGATAACCTTAATTTAAATATGCAGGACTAAGGTGCCACTGAAGTTGGCAATATTATTCAAGAGTTGTTTTTCCTTTCCTGAGTGCATATCATGTGTAGGTCGAAGGACTATCGAATTGAATTCATCGTTGAGTTCCAATATTCCTCCATTAGCATTTGGTACTGTTGGAATGAAGGTACGGGATTGATTGCTAATGGAATTTTTTTTTTTTTTTTAAAACTAGATTTGAGTCCTCAGGACTCCACCCTACTCTCAGATATAACTGAAGTAGGTCCTCTTCCATCCTTTACAAGAGAAGACGGAGAATCTCAATATTGCTTTCACATACTGACTTGTCATGGACTCAGATACGAGTGCTCAAGTGCTTCCAAAGTACAGGTAAACCCTATAATTTCTTTAGCTTTTACGTATTGATAAACTTCATTACCCTACTTTCTGCTGTTTTGAAAGCATTTTGGCAAGTTGTTATTGATGTGTTTATCGAGGTTGTCATTGAACTTGCAGCTGAAACATGGATATCTAAAGGGTATCCGGTGGTAGGAAGAGTTTTTTTCAATAAAAATTTCTTTTCAATGTGATTAATGATGACTTCCAAGTATACTAGAGACTGGAAGCATGATGCTTCAATCGATGTTTCATTTCCAAATCCCTAACCTTTTATCTTTTTTACGAGAAACAGCAAGAAAATAGCATGTTATTAGGGATGAAGCATTCATTTCTCTCCTAGTCTCTATCTTTTCTTTTTGTTTAATGCCTACGGCAACAGTTTTCCAATTTTATTCTCAGCCCTCTCTGTTTGTGTTTCAGGTGGACCTGTGGCTGATGACATTACAAGGTGAGTGCAAGTTAGGGCATGAAAGAAAAGCTATCGCGGATTCAAGAAAGACATGACACCGTTTATGTATTTGTTATAGTGAGTTGTGAATAGGTCAGAAATGTATAGTGACGACTGACGCCTTAGATTAACCGATGCTCCTCGAAATTTGTTCATTATGATCTGTATTAGACATCCTGGTGGAATAAAATGCTGTGCTCTATGTTCTTATTTGAGTCTAATTCATGTTTGGATCCTGAACAGTGAAAGATACTGTCTCACATATCCTTTTTTTGGAAACTCGTGTTATTTGATAGTGTATGTTTAGTTAGACTTTCCATTTTTAGTTGTGTGCTTTAGTAAGCCGATGGGGTTTTGAGAGTGGACACGATAAGAAAGAGAGATGAGAGATTCGTTGGATTGTCCAGCTTTAAAAAATACTGTGCATGTCTTAGACGTCTTAGAGCCTTGTCATTTCGAATCCCATTGATGGTTGTGGTTCCAGAACTAGGATGCATCTGGAGTCGTCAGTTGAGACACTCAGTACACAAACCGGAGACCTATCTCCACAACAAAGGGGAAAATTCTGTGCAGATTCGGACATTGATGTGCTTGGAGCCGTTTGATCAACGTGAATCTCTCATTATTTAGTGGGGCTACGTGCATCAAACACCCCCAAACATGTGTCCGGATTTTTGCGTATAAATTTGTAAACGTTGCATTGCTCAAAGTAGGCTCACATTTGTTGGCTTAGTGAGCCGAATTTGTGGCAGGGTTTTTGATGGCTAAGATCTATATGTGGATGCTTGTTAGGAACTAGACTTTGTTCCTGGGGTAAAGCTATGTACTTCAACTGCAGACACCAATGATTATGATTATTTCTGCCACTATAATTTTTTTTTGGTCAAACGGAATTTATTTCTGCCACTATAATTGCCATAGCAATACTCATCATCTATCAATGGAGCAAATATCATCTCATAAATGGATTCCCTATTCTATTTGTATATTGGGTCTTTCATGGAGTCCGGTAAAAATGCTCACTCGTAACCCAGCAAATATAGGTACATTATACATAGTTTGTTTCAAATCTTTTCAACCTTGGATCCGGAGGAGCACGTTAGAAATATTGAGAAATAGAATCATCTGATTTGGTTCGTTCTCACCACTAGATGATCACCAAAACTACACAAAAGCCTTGCTTTATCTCTCCGGCATATAGCGCTACAATTTGAGTCGCTCGGCCTGAAAAAATATTTAGGATTTCCGTAGCATTTTAGGAAGAAGTTTTAGAAACCGAATATAGATTGAATTAGCTTTGAAAAAGAAAGTCTCACAACCACTCCAGCAAGCCAGCCAGAGTTCTGTTATTCGATATATGCAGTAATAGATGCATTCACATATGGACTGCACAAACAAAGTGGTTCTAAGATCCAATGTTCTAAAAATCGTTAGGCGACTAGTTGGCCACCTAGCGCCAAGGCGGGGACTAGGCACCAACTAGTCAACTTCCTAATCTAGACGTTGGACCATTGCCTATCGCCTAGGTGGCCGACTTTTGGAACACTACAGTGAGATCAACAATTAAGAATCTTTCTCCTCCATCAAAGCTTCAAGTATAACAGACCTCGGGTTAACCATGGGAGGACCCTTTTCGCGGCGTTCAAGCTCATCGAGCCTGAACGTGATCAACCGGTCCCAATTCCCACCTTCAAAGAGCACCCCAGCTTTTCCATCAGTGATCCTCTGCACAATCCCACAGTACATGTAATAAGGGTTGTTCTCATTCTTCACTATGGCAATCATACCAGGCATCAGCAATGGCAGCTCGGGCGCTTTGGGCTTCCTGGTCAAGCTCTGCTTGAACTCAATCGTGGCCAATTCTTGAGTGGTGGGTTTTTGAAGCTTTTTGGGAGGTGGGTTTTGCTCAATGAATTTCTGCAGCCCCTTTTCACCACCTGGGAAGCCACCAGTCAAGCCCATGAGCTCCTTTTCGAAGCCATCTTCTGGGATGATCTCGGCCACTGACGATGCTGACTTTTGTGGATCTTTGGTGGGGATTTGTGGTGGTGGTGGTTGCTGTTCTTGGGTGGTTATGGGCTGTTTCAGTTCTTGATCGAGGCCTGCTTCCCCATTGCAGAGACCTCTGCCTCCTAGGATCTCAAATAGGTTGAATTTGGCTGTGATTTTAAGGGTTTTGGGAAATGGGGAAGATGATGGTGTTTTGGAGAAATGGGTTTGGCCAAGGAAATGGGATTTGTGGAGTTGAAGGGTTGTGGGAGAGAAAGAAGCAGCCATGGGTCGTGTACTAAATGTTAAAGATTTCAATTCAATGAAAGAAGGGGGGAGGCAAGAGGAAAAGGATGTCCTAATTCTAGCCACACATGGGTTTTTGCTAGATAACTCTGTCTCCACTAGATAAATTTGTGATGCAGCCACTTATCTTAAATGATTCCGATTCTCTTTGGTCTAAGTTTTAAAGTGGTTGAGGCAGTCGGCCATACACATTTTGAGATTTAAAATAAAAAAGGAGAGAGAGAGAGAGAGAGTTGAATGGGGAAAGAGAGAGAATATGCCTTTTCATTTTTAATCACAGCCGTTCATTTAAATGGTTAGGATTTAGTGTCTATTATTTTGGCAAATGTTTTGTCCCTTAATCTCTCCCCTTTCTATATCTGCAATACATACAGATTTCAAGATAATGTTTGCCTCTTTTGCCTTTTTATCTACTTAATGGATTATGGCTATCTGCTCTTGAAGTTTTTATCATTATCATCCATGGTATCTCTGTTTCCGTTGTTGGTTTTTTGAAGTCTGATTCGGCTTTGGAATGGCACCTCGCACTATGTAATTTGGGATTAGCGGCCCAAATCTGAATTGAACGGGTAAATCATGGTGAAGCATAACAATGTCACACCCAATGGGCACTTCAAGAAGCACTGGCAAAACTATTGAGCGGACCAACAAGCGTCACGCTGGGTAAAAGTAAGGAATTTTTACTTTTCCAATTGATTCGTCTCGATTCGAGACATCTATAAGTTACAAAGGAGATTGATAATCTTATCGTGGAATGTAAGGGGATGTCTAGTGCAGTAAAAGGAGATTCGTGGGGAAACTTGTAAAGGAAAAACAACCTGCAGTGCTCTTGATCCAGGGGACAAAGTTGGAAACTTCATCTTGCAATCATGAAAAGCAAACTACTATACAACATTTGCCCCAAAACCATTTCATCACTACCAAGAAAAAGCATTACCACCCAGTATTTACGACAATAAAATTGGATAAATCAATCAACAACGAATTATTTTATCTTAAGTTTGTTGCGGAAACAAGTTTGCCGCAGTTTAGAACATGGTTGAATGTGAGACACAAAGGTTCCCTGTCAAGGCTGATTTTCACAAAATATAATGTGTTGATTCTACCATGGAAGTTAATTTATTCAGTTTCTTTGCACGTACGTCTCCATCTTTTGGTTTTGCCACTACCATTCCGTGAAGTAAATCTTACTCCACTTTGAACGTGTCCCGCGTGTCTCCTAGACATGTCCAATATGTGTCCAAAACATGTCAGATTCTACTTAAAAAGAAACGTGTCTAACTCAGAAAAAATAATTAAATACTCGGACAAATATTTTTCACATGTCAGGATTGTGTCGGCTGTGTTCGTGTTCGACATGTTTGTGATATGGATACAAAAGGCTTGGAAACATGTCTCTGCTTCTTATATTAGAACCAAGAACGAAAAACGTACTTAGCTAAAAGAAGTCAAAGACCTTATTGCATTTTCCTTGATTCTCTCCGTACCATTGTTCCTCTTCTCTCAAATGAGACCAAACCCTTTGTGACGGATTTATGTTCATCCATTTTAATTAAGTTAAGACGAGGCGATATACAATACAAGCAAGAATGGGTCTGGCAGCCAAAAAAATTAAAAGTTTCTCAGTGCATAATGGTTATTTGAATAACAAAAGGGGAAAAAAAACTGATCTTTGGTGCAGCAATCTCATCAACACATTTTCCTTTATCAATTCTGATCAAGTGAGATACGATGAAAACCTTCTGCAAAAAATAAATAATCCAAGAGAAGATGCAGCCCAACAACACAGGAATGAAAGGGTTGTAAGGAAGTCAAAATTCCTCAGCATGATTCGCATCCTACAGTAGACTTGAATTAACAAAACAGAGCACCAAGGGCTCTTTTCACCGGGGCAGCAGTATTTTACCATTAAAAAAAGCACTTGAAAATCAAAAGAGTTGAAACAAATGATGTCAAAAACTACAGGTAGGTCGATGGATACTAGGCTATTTGGGGTCAAGCAGCACCACTACCGAAGTGTTGCCCAATGATTTGAAAGTCTCTATACAATCTTGTAAGTCTTGGTCGCAAGCTATTAAAATCAACTCATTTTCCTCATCATCATACCTGATGTTGTAAGTTCCAGCTTCCAGGTTCAGTCTTTTAGCCACTTCTTGCTGAAGCGCTGCGAATCTAGACGGCAAAGAAAGCGGAAACTTTATTGTATTATTTTCATATTTCGCCTTAATTGTCACTATATCCGCATCTTGGAATGCTGGCTTTGTGTGAGCAACACTATCTGAGGCTTGATTTGAAGGCAAATCAAAATTTTGACGTTGTCGGGTTTGTCCCTCGTTCTCAGCAGGCGAGGGCCGAAAGGAACGGAACTTTTTTATGTTGCGATCGCAAGGTGGCCACCTACTGATTCCTTTCTCCCTACAAATACGCTTAAAAGTACTTTTGCCAACTGCAAAGAAGAAAGTGTGAGATCAGAACAAACATTGTTCTCTACTGCCAAAAGACCAATAGCTGTGACAGTTTTTAAAGAAGGGAAAAACTAAATGTATTACTGAATATTGAGAGTGAATGGTTACAATGCTCACACAAGCTTAAATAGAGAATATCTAAAATAGAAGATTACAAAGAGATATGATTACGATATTACCACGATACGATTCTACGCCTACAATACAAGATACGACGACGAGATCACAAAGCATAAACAATAATTTCTATACGAAAAGAGTTGAAATTTACAAACTGGGAGTGTACTCTTTACCTTTAAGCTCCTTTGCAGCATCTTCGGCCTTCATGTGAGAACATTGGAGGATCTCATTTAAACCAACATCAATTTTAACTCCATGTCCTCTATCTTGCAACTTCCGTTTACCTTTACTTGAAATAGAAACCATTTGTTCTGCAGTAACGACACTCGGTCCAATTTGTGAAGCATCTGGATCAGTAGCTGGGATCTCGTGAATGGACTGACTTTTATCAGTAGCTGGGATCTCGTGAATGGACTGACTTTTATCAGTAGGTGGGATCAAGTGAATGGACTGACTTTTATTGTCACCTTGAAAGTCAATAACTTGTACAAATAATACATCTCCCAATTCTCGGCCAGAAACAAGCTTAAAAGTTTTAAAATGTTCCTCCAACGTTCCCAATTTCGACCTCAATTTGGTCGCTATCTCCTCGTTTTTGTTGCTTGCGGGCAAAAAGAACTCCAGCACATATAATTCATCCCCAGTTGAACTGCTTTGCAAGCACATGGTCAACGTACCACCTAATCCGCAGTATCAGGCATAGGGTACCAGTGGGTACTCAGCAATGTTGAATTGCTTTACATCCGAGCAGTATAACAAGTCAGAAGATCCAAGTATCCTCCCAGTAACCTGCCCCTTTCGCAAGTGACAAACTCTACTGACTTCAATGAATTCACGAATGTCCACTTGGTAAGCGAAGTCTACTTCACGATAGTCTAGAACCGAGTATAGGAATAGGTTTTGCAGTAAATCGTCGCAAGAACGGCAGGAGACCCATGCCAAAGCCAAAGGGAGGTCATGAATTTTACACACGGATTCATAAGCCATCTTGAGTTCCTCAAAGGCAGCCGTAAAAGCTTCATTGTTGTCCCCATACTGTTTCGAAAGTATTGCCACGTTAGGATACTTGTGAGAACATATAACTTCCAGACATAATATAGAAGGGAAAACAAAAAAAATTGATTAACATTGCATCAGGGTTTGCCACTCACTTGCATTTTGCAGTGTTTATATCCATCCAGACAGCGCAGACCAAACTCCTGCAAAGGAATGGAAAGAAACAACTCAAGTATCTTGGAAATACTGAATATACTATCTGAAATATACAAGTAGGGTCAAAGTAAAGGAAATATACTGTCACATATATGCTTGTATAGTATTCGTCTCATGGAAACCGACAGTGGGATTGTTGCCAAATCATCGACCTCAATATGTCGTGTTTTTAACCTTTTGTGATTCTGTAAGATGACCACTTAGCTTAAGCATACTCATATTGTCGAAAGCATCACCCGTGTAAGAGGAGTCATCGCCATAAGAAAATGGAGGATACCAGTTTTCTTATGTCCACTGAAAGAGATGAAAATTTCAGAAACATAAAATAATAGCATGACTAATGTATAAAAATGAAAAGTTAAACTTGAACACACTATAAGTTTCGATAAAATAATAGGACCCGTCCAGTTTTTTTTTTCCTCTTATGGCAAGGGCTGGACATCGAATATAAACTTTCAAGGAGACACATTTTAAAAGGACATGCATTTACCTTACAAGATTGAATTCTCAAAGAGACAAAGACAAACCTGAAAAACATCATACATGGGGCCGATGAATTCCTCGTCATACCAACCAATACCATATATATTTACTGGAGACACTATCTCAAGCACCCCAACACAGGTGTGGCTGGAATGTTCAAATACTGGCACAGCCCAAGATCTCCATATCTCACAACGTTTAGCAAGCTTGAGTTGTGGATAATCTTTAAGAGAGTAATCATGTATAGTACGAGTGGATTCGGGGAGTTTATGGAGGAAGACACGGCCAAGAAGCCCAAGTTGTTCTTCTTCACACTCTGCATCTGCGTAGAACTTACCATACGGTTCACACATCCCCATCCTGTACTCACAAAGCTGATGTCTACGAAATTTGTATTCTGTTCTGCCAATGGCAAAAGGTTCGAATTGAGTTGTAAGCAAAGTCCGCCCCTCCAAAGTTTTTGTGATTCCCCAAAACTGAACTAGGGACTCATTAAGTGCCGGGTGCACTATCAATTTAATGAGAGCATGTAAGATATTTTGACTAACTTTTGCCATTCCACTTATTCCACCTGCCAATATTTGTGAGAAAAGTTCATTAAGTTCCGTGATGAGAATGGCAGACCAAGGAAAAAGGATTAGAAGAAGATTTTCTTAGATGATTTATTCATTGTGTTCAAATAATGTTTTTGCTAACGGTTTCTCTCCTTCCCCACCCCTTTCTCGCCTGATGGCTCTCCCAAACGTGGGAGAGAGTCGGATTCCTCACCCTCTCCTTTCTTCTCGCTCGAAATCACTCGTTCCAAACGAGCTGTTAATATTCAGGTTCCTATTGAATGCATTAAGAGAGAGAGAGAGAGAGAGAGAGAGGACTTGCCGTAAGAGTCTTGTCGGCTCCAGCAAACAAATCTACTACCTTCAGGACTCAGAATTCTGCAATAGTTGAGCTGATTCTCCATGAGCTCTCTAAAATCGTGAGGGAAATCTTCTTTCGTTTCGTCGTCACTCGATCCATCGCCACTATCTTCTTTCGTTTCGTCTGTATTCGATCCGTCGCCACTATCTTCGGAATCGTCACTATCTTGCTCATCGGGAACGAAAGCAGCATGTCCTTGTTGAAGGCCGCACTCCGGCTCCGCCATCGTCAATTTCGCAGAGAAACCCTCGAAAGAAGAAATTAGGGTTCCTCCTACCGACCTGGCCATTATATATGTAGCATAAATTTCACAAACACCCCCTCTATACCAATGGGATCACTCACACAGTGCACCCTATATTTTATAAAATCACACTCAATTGCCCTATAAGTATTCTGTATTTTCTTTTGAATTAAATGTAATGTATTGTGAGATAATGACTCGCAAGTAGAGTGTCCATTCTTTCTAACTTTTTGTGTAAAAAAAAATTCGCTAATTATTTTATTTTTCATAACTTTTTGTTTAGATTTTTTTCGTAATTTGTGGGGTTAATCATTCATCTCGACGAATTAAAAAAGTATAAAAATGCGAATTGATGCCGAAAAATATTTATATAAAATGACACTTAAGTTATGACAAGCGGTTAAAAAAAAAGCTATGACAACATTTTTTCGACATGGACTGGGACTTTCTCAATAGGTTCGAATTCTCCTCCGTCCAAGTTTTGAATCAGACGAGACAGTGTCCGTTACTGCAATTGATGGTTTGGTGTGTATTTCAGATTTGGACTATTCTGTCAAGTTCAAATTAAAGACTAAAGAAGATCCTTTTTTTTTTTTTTTCCAAGGTAGGATCTAGCAATCTCCTCCCCGGCCGGTTCCTTTTCTGTTATGTTGAGCCTTTTGTAAACCGTTTCGGACATTATTTAATAATCGGAAGTCGTTGAGTTTATAGTGCTAGTATGGTTAAAGTAAACATTGACCTTTTGTGACAAATGTTTCTTATTATGCGTTCTTGTAAACTTATTTGTCCAGAACTTATTTTGGTATTTTTTTTTATTTTTCGTTACTTTTGTGTAGCTTTTCATATGAGACAATATCTTAGGCAAAAAAAAAGACAGTTGTTTGATATTTTTTTCGTCTTTAGTAGATTATTATTATTATTTTAGTCGTAATATTTTACTTGTCAGACTCCTCTCGTCGAGACGGATGATTAATCTTAAAAATACAACGTAAATCTAACAAAAATTCAAAAAGACAAACAAAACACACAAAATGACGAAAAAAATTAAGTTTACAAGAATCTACCCTTGGGTGGGAAACTCAGGTTTATATTCAAATACTTCGTATGTCATCATCATAGTCATGAAACACCCTTATATATCCAACAACACCGGTTTAAAACTCCACACAGTTTGTTTTAAATATCATAATGATGTACAATATACAGATGATTGGTTTCATTAATTCAAATGGATACAACAATAATTTAGGCTACTCAAGGTACTCGTCAGGGAGCATTGTATTGGCACCACACGGCCGGAGACGGAGACAAAATTTAAACATTGGGTGGACGAACACTAAAGTTTTTTGGAAATTTTTAGAAATAAGATGGGCGGGGCGAACTTCTACGGTATTAAAGTTTTTGAAATAAAAACTACAGTATGATTTTTTAATGAACTTTAGAACACAAATTGTCCTTTAACCAAGAAAGGTTCCTAATTAATAATGACTTGTTTAGTACAAAAGTCCAATAAAATACTCCAGGATTGGTTAGCCATTAAGTTTATGCAAATTTTAGTAAAAAAAAGACCCATTATGGATTGTCGATTTTGTGCATAAGAGCATCCCAATGGGGATGGAAACCAGGTTCTATACTTATAATACAACCCAGATGCAATAAAATATGCTCCAATGAGATGTGAAATGGCACAAATCAGGATGTAAAATGGCAAAGATGGAAAAGGAGATGGATATTTCTATCCCCTTTTGGCTGCAGCTATAATTGACAGGTTATCAAACATCATCAAACACAACTGCAATTACCAGAAAATGAACGACTGAAGTTACCTCTATTCGTCGGAAAGTTGGCTGGAATTTGTCCCCCATCGTCGGTTTCTGCAAATCTGCACTAGAGTGACCAAAACACGCCAGAATCCAGTGAGAGAGAGAGAGTGTGTGTGTGTGTGAGAGAGAGAGAGAGAGAGAGAGAGAGAGGTGAGAGAGGGATCTCGCCGATGAATCTGAAATACAGATCAACGGGAATAGTCAGTGAGAGATATAGGGGAGTTAGGGTTTCAGTCGCTCCCTCTTCCCTAGATCATATCGAACAGAGAGAGAGAGGGGTCTGGACCGTCTAGTTTCTTCTGTTCGTAGAGAGAGAGAGAGAGAGAGAGAGAGAGAGGGAGGGAGGGAGAGAGAGTGCTAAGTTGGAATGGTGTAATCTCAGCCAACGGGTCTTTTGATCCGACCGTTGGCCTTTTTTTTTTTATCCGGATCTGACCGTGGGCTGACCCAATGGATCTTTTGATGATCAAAAAAATAGCAACGGTCTTTTTTTTTTTTCCTACCTATAAATGTGTGTGTTTTTAACAGGATTTTACACAACAAAAATTATTTTTTAACCGAAGTAGTACTTGAATTAGGGTTGAGAAAATTGGGAAAAATTAAGGTGGATGGAAAGTTATTTAATTATCCATCCATTTTTTACATCTCACCATTGGAGAGAGATGGGTTCTATTTTACATCCAACTAATTTTTAACCACATTTTTCATCTAAAATAACTATCCATCCGGATGCAAAATACATCTCCATTAATGGAGTTGCTCTAAGTCGGGTCAACCTAGCACCTTCTCTCAACAAGGACATAGGGACATCGTAGAGTGCTCTTTTGTGCTGCGTTTGGATGAGTTTTTTTAGAATTTTTTGGAGTTATGAGTAGAGAGAGAAATGAGAGTAATGATTGGAAGTAGAAATAATAAATGGAGAAAATAAGAATAATGATTGAAGATATGGGTAATGAGTGGAGAGAGGAATGAGAGTAATGATTGGAAATAGGAGTAGTGAGTATTTTTTAAGTTGAGGAATTTTTTTCAAAATCCTAACCAAGCAAACGATCACTACATTTACTAGTATACCTTGTAGTGGCGGAGCCAGGGATAAAAGTCGAAAGGAGCCGAACTATAAAAGAAATTTTGGTTGATTTAATGATTTTTCAAGACTTAATCTAGTCATCACACTCTACACCCCTATAAGAGTGGGCCTCACACGAAGTACTTCAAATAGTTTGTGTTAGATCTGTAGTTGGCCGGGACGTACACCACCTAACTTCTAAATGAAAAGTTAGAAGATTAGATCAATTACTTACAAATATTTAATTATGATTTTTTTATGTTGCCACTTAAAAGCTATTTTAAAATTTATCAATAAATCAAATCGTTCTTGTGGGACCCGCAGTGGCTCCATACGGCAATGTACGCACTATGATCGGTACTAGTTTGAACAAGTCAAAAGTTAGAAATCAGGTGTAGTTTAGAATTGGGTAAATTTCACTGACCTCCCCTGAGGTTTCTAACACAAACAGAAACCTCCCCTGAGGTTTCTGAAATGTCACTGACCTCCCTTACTTTTGCTGACATTGTCCAGATTCCCCCTTCCGTTAATTTAACCTTAAAAGGCGTTAACTATTGTGAAAAAATGACATATATACCCTCTTCTTGTATCTCCATTTGCCCTCTACTGAATAATTCTCCCCCTTTGCAGTGAAACCCAACGGAAATTGCCGATTTGGATGCCGGCATAAGCAAAGAATATAAGGGAGAGAAATAATTAAACCTCTCTTAGGGTGGGTTTGGATTAAAAAGTCAAAAGTGACTTCTTTTTTTTTTTTGTCTTTATTACAAAAATGCATTTATTAGTTTTACTTCAAACTTTTGTAACTTATTGATTCGTCTCGACGAGAAGAATCGAAAAAGTAAAAAAAATGATCGGAAGTCTTAATTTTTCTTAAAAAGAAAAAAGTCAGAAAGAAAGTTTTTTGACTTTTTTTTTTGTCTTTTTAAAGAAAATTATGAGTTGCAATAAAAAGTTTTTACTTTTTTTATTTCTTCTCGCCGAGACGAATCAATAAGTAACAAAAGTTTGACGCAAAACTAATAAATGTAAAAAATATTTGAATAGAGAAAAAAAAAAATTACTCCAACTTTTTGATCCAATTGTGCTCTTATTCTGTACCCGCAATTACTGCTCAAATAAAATAGACATACACACATTTTTGTATAATCGGGTGACTTATTCTATTTCAGCGAATGAAGTGAGCAGCATGCGAAAATTGGTAAAATAAGGGTAAAAATTGGGTGCGCTGTGGCGAAATTCGGTGCGATGGTTTTGGGCAATTTTGACTATGGGGCATTGGGTGGTGATAAGGGTTTTTTTTTTTTATCCACGGGTGGTGATAAGGTGATGGAAGAGGTTTCTGGAGGTTTACAATTTAGGCTAGGTTAAAGGTTTTGAGAGTTCATTTAATGTATTGAATAAGAAAAATGGACAGATTTGCTCAATACAACAAGTTCATATTCTAGAATTTCTTATTTAAGACATTTTAGGTTTTTTTTTAAATAACTCAGGTGTTTGGGCTAGCTTAAGCGCACCTCGAATAATTCCGGGGGCCGAATCCCACCGCCCTTTTGCGGGGAGTCCAACTAAAGGCAGAAATGGGTGGTCCGAAAGTAGTTGATAGCATTTGAGAGATTTCAAACTTGAGACTCTACGAAGGAGCAATCTCCTAAGTCTCAAGTTTTGACTGTCAGGCTAACCCGTTGGGGTTTAAAAAAATATTTGAACAAAGACTCAAAAAAATCCAAAAGAATTATTATGCCAAACCACTTCTTAGTTTATTTTACGAAGTAACTCAAGAATTTGTTATTTTTCTTTTTTGAGCTTATTAATATAGTCATTATTATCGTTCGATGACCAAACGTGGTTGTTTCCAATCTAAATGATACCGTATAGTAGTACTAAAATAACATCGTAATTAAATCCTCCGATTCTCTGTATCTTAGGCTTAATTACGACGTGTTTTAATTGGATCATGCACTATTTAGTGTCACGTGTAATTTTCTTATTGAGTGGTATATTTTAGAATCTAAACAATTGCGGCAAAATTAGAAACTGAATTGTAATATGGGTGGAAGAACACATGGGTTTAGGAGAACAAGAGAGGTCAAAGGGCATTTTTGGTAGTTCAAAGCATATAATATGACATCATTAGCAACTTCTGTTAGCATATGTAACGGCTGGTAACAGAAGGGGGACTTTTGGTAATGTCAGCAAAAGTAAGGGAGGTCTCTGAGATTTCAGAAACCTCAGGGGAGGTTTCTGTTTATGTCAGAAACCTCAGGGGAGGTCAGTGAAATTTACCCTTTAGAATTGTATCACAGGAGGAAACCTCGTTTACAAGGAAACACTCGGCAGTGGTTATATATATCGACAGTAGGGTTTTGCAAAGGGAGACTACCACGTTCGTATCTCTAACGCTGCTGCGGGCCTGGAATTTTACGGCTGGAGAAGAGAGAAAGAAGTGCAAAAAAAAATTGTAAGGTTGTTATTACGGATTCTAGTCGAATGATTTATTGGTTTTTATCAATGAAATCCCATAACTTCTATTAAATAAAGTTATGTGCATGATTTTTCCTACGTGCTTTCGTTCATAGTATATACTAGTTCTTGGCTCATTAATTAATTTTGTTGAAACTCGAATATGGATATAATAGGAAGGATTTTTTTTCCATGACTTGCTATTACTCTTTCAAATCGAATTGCTTGGTTTATCACAGTTAATATTTAAGTACGAGATATTTATTGTGATTTGTTCATACGGTTCCAATTCATGATTTTGGGTTAAACCTTGAAGCATAGGAGGAATATATTTTTGTTATGAATAAGAAGGGCTTAATGACATATCATCATCCATGATGCCTAAGATTAGCCTCTAAAACATCGTGCAGAAATAATAGCAAAAATTGTTGCATAAGATTAGGTGATAAATTTTTGTGGGTGTGGATTTTGAAACCTTAGTTACCTTTCTCAATTGGTGATCGGTGATCTCACTATTTTTCCTTGGTATTTTCATTATTATTTTGTATTGTTTATTTAATTTTTAGCTTACAAATCATTCACACTTTTGTTAACTAGGTTAGGGTTCCATTAGTTTAAATTCATTTAGTTTTTCTATAAAAAAAGAAAAAAGAAAAAAGAAAAATCACAAGTCCATGTGAATTTGACCTCGATCTTGCATATTGTACTTTGGTTCAATTCGTGCGCTTGAGAGTACATTAAAATTTCACAACATCAGTGAAGCACAAATTCTACAATTTTCCTAGTCTTAGATTCCTTGCAAAATGGAAAAGCTAGTGACGATGCAATTGCATTCTTTTTGTTTTTGCACTTCAGAAATTTATGCAACTACATTCATCTGATCAGCCATCGATGGATCCTTCAGACAATGGATCTAGTTCAAAAGAAGGTGAAAGAAAGTCACAGCAATCTGGAGTTAGAATTGAAGTTTCTTTAGAAGAGATCCTCAAATGTTCAAAAATGAGGCATAACGATGCTGCGAGGCAACTTAAAGGTACGAGTACGTACACCCCCAAAATTTAAGATCAGAGTTTGGTTTTCGTCCTAACTAGGTATTTTGTCTGATCTGAAACTTTCCTCTTGCAGTTTCTGAATCTACATTGAGGCGTGTCTGTAGGGATTATGGCATCCATCGTTGGCCACCTCGCAATACAGAAAAACTCCATCCCTTTCTGCCGCCCTCATTTGGTGTGGATAAAGGACAATCCCCACAACTAAATTCTGATTTGCATTCGGAAGAAGACTCGTGTAGTGTTGGTGACATTAGTTCAGGGTTCCAAGATTGGGATCCGAATGAAAACTCGAGTAGGAATGCTAACATTAATCTAGGGTTCCCATATGCAGATATGGTGACAATTAAGGCAAAATATAAAGATTTTACGCTAAAGTTTGAGCTATCTTTGTGGTCCGGATTGGTAGAGCTTCACCAAGAAGTGGCTAAAAGGCTTGACTTTGGGGTTGGAACTTATAATGTCGAGTATAAACATGCAGATGAGTCGATTTTAATAGCTTGCGACAAGGACTTACAGGATTATATACGGACTTCTAGATCCCAAGGCAATACTGCTCCAATTGTGGTACAACTTGAGCGAAAGTAAATGTCAAGGAGACCGGAATTAGAGCAAATGTTTTCCAGGATATATGTTTTTTTTTTTTTTTGGGTAATTATCCAGGATATATGTTTCGTTGCCGTGACCGTTAATTATCTTCCTTTTAGCCCTCTTTGAATGTGATGGTTTGTTTTGACGCTAGTTGCATTTATATTTGACTTGCATGCCCAAAAGAAATAAATCTTGTTCACATATGAATTGGCCAAACCTTTTCTTTCTGGGCGAATTAAGCCTAGCTCTTGTTTCCCTCGTACTAGCCGGCCTTGTCTATTTGGGAGACCTTTTGGGTTATGTTTTGAATTACTCCTACCCTTTTTTAACCAAAAAACACTACAAGAAAAATTATATTGGGTAACGAATGAAAATCGTCACAAATTGCATGTTTTTCATCACCGATGGTATAGGTGTGTTGACGATAGGTTGTCGAGGACTCCTATCTGGTGACGAAATCTATTTTTCGTCACCTATAGTGTTTTTTGACGGCGAAAAATTTCACCACAGAAAAATGACTTGGTGAAGAAATTTTCTTCGTCACCTATTGTGTTTTTTTATGACGAAATTTTTTGTCACAGATTATTCCCTTTGGCGACAAAAAAATTCTTCATCAAAGGTGACCCTTTAGTGACAAAAATTTGCATCGCCAATCTAATAAAGACAAAACCAAATAGGTATCCTACTCACTAGACTTACTTTAGTGTCCATCCCAGAGGTTTTAAATACTTATGTCCTCATCCTAAAAATGCATTATTTCTCATAATACCCTTAGTTATATAGTATTAATATGGATACTGTATATTGGATTTTGATTTTCCCATATTTTTAGGGATGTTTCCTGTCCTCCGCAAAATAGGTGATTAAGGGTTTCCATCCTCTCCAAAATCTTTTGGGCATGCAAGTCATCATATTTGAAAATGAATACATATCCCGGCGGATAAGCCACCACTTTTTGTCATGCTTTCGGTGTATGCGTTTCAAATTTTGTCATGATTTCGTTTGGGGCGAAAGAAGCTTCTTGTTCACTTATGAATTGGCAGCCTCTTGTTTCCCTCGTACTGGCCGTGTCTATTTGGGAGAACTTTTGGGTTATGTTTTGAATTACTCGTATCCTCTTTTAACAAAAAAAGAAATTAAAATCACTGCATCATATTGTAGCTTAGCATTGAATTTTTCAAGGCCAAGGGTTAGGATTGATGGATTTGGGGGAATGCATAGATAACATTAACCACGCCTCCTAAGTCCTATCCAAATGTCGAAACCATCTCTATTATAAAACAGAATGGTGTGGGGACAAGTTGTTGAAATGACTAGGATTCATTTGATCCAATGGCTCATGTGTATTTTCCAACTTTTTTAAGAAAGCACTCACACTCTTACAAATATATTACAAAAACGCCATCAATTTCTTTTTTTTCCCTACCAATCAGCTTCTGTTTTGTTGATAAAAAAAACCCAGCTCTCTCTCCCCCCCTCTCTCTCTCTCTCTGATTGTCCGGCCACAAATAGTCATCGCCCTTACCGATGAGTCACTCGGAACCCAAAATTCACTGTCCTCGGTAACATACTCTCTCGCTCTTTCTCTGATACGTAGTACTTTGTTGATTTTGGTTATCTTTTTCTCTATTTTCCTTTATCTTTTCTAAAAATTTTATAGCTACCAAAATATTGAAATAATTTTTTGAGCCACTACCAAGATTCAAATGGTAATTTCAATTCCAATCGGGATAAGTAGCGCCGTAAACACGGATCAGGGTGGGTAGTGCCGTAGGCACGGGTAAACACTAGTAGTGTTATGTTTCAGAAATTAAAGAATAAAAAAACCATAGCTAGCTAGGGGCGATGCCGTGTCGATTCTCGATCAAACATGTCGTCGAATACGTTATGAAACCCAAATCTTCTCTTATACTACTATTTGGTATTTTTTTTTTATTCCAATTTCAATTGATTTCTTGACATTTTTAGAATATGCGACAAGGAAAAGATGTTTTCTAAAGAAAAAATACTTTCAAGTCTCATAATGCTTGTTTAGCGAAAGTAGTTTTCTAATCTTTTGTTTGGAGAACATACTTAACGGGATCTACAAAATGAGCGGTATGAATCACTATTTTGTGCTCCGAACATGTCAAAATTGGACCATTACAGACGGATCAAAACTCGAGAGGATCAGGAGCCTTGTCCTCAAATTTTGCTGCTACTGGTTTTGAAAAGTGATTGACATACCCTTAGATTTTCACTGTCACCCCAAAAAGAAATAGAACCGGCCAATGGTGTTGTCATTGTATTCCTACATTTGCTAGGTAAGTTACAGGGTAAGTTACCAATGCGGGTTGTGCATGAGTACTCCCAAAACCTTGGCATCAGTCTGAACCATAAGGGAACCTGTTTTATTATTTTTATTATAAATAATAATTTTTTATTCTAAATAACATTTATTTCTGCAGTCATTTTTTATTTCGATTTTGTAATTATTCATTCGTGATTTTTGATTGTGCTTGTTCTATCATTCATATTTTTTTCCTATCAGAGATTCAAGAATTATCTCAGGTAGGTTTATAGAATCGTTTTCTATTTTAGTTTCGCTTGATTTATATGGGTGTGTTTGCTTGCATGCTTGCTTTGGTTGCTCCGTACCTTGCCATGTAACTTTTTTTCTTTTTTGTCAATATTGTATACATTAGCGAGAGTTAGTGGGAGAAATTAGTGGAGTTAGTCCACAAGAAATTCAAAAGCTATCCATAGCCCTGAACCCACAAACTGTTAGTGGGAGAAATTAGTGGGATTGTAGTAATTAAGTTACCTAAAATCATGGGATCATTAATGGATAGAAATGGGAGAAATTTTGAATTCTCAAATTTTCAAATCCTTAAAGAAAACATTCTAAATCAGTTCCTCTTTAATTTTATGAATTTTATTTAGTTTTTTAAAAACTAAATAAAATCCTTTCCATTCAATATGCACATCGATTTATGCACAAATCATGACATATTTCTGCACAAATCAATCATGTTTTTTGAACCGGCCATGTTTTTTTATGAAGTATCTATACAAATTATTCCATGTGAATCCACCATTTTTTCATGGTTTATCTCACCAAATTCAACATGGTTTATTTTTTCATAAATCATGACAATTGAGAATGACATCTATTTTTATGACTTTTTTGAAATTCAACATGTTTTATCGTGACCATGCTCCGTGAAAAAGAAAAATCATGACCATGCCTTTTATGGCTAATCTGCAAAATTACCCACTTGGAAAACTCATGTTTATCCCCTAATCGGAATCTGCCATGATTTTAAACTTATGTTTATCCTAGAAATTGGAAATCTCATGGATAGGGGTCATGACTATTTTTGGCAAATTCACCATGTTTTATCATGACCATGCAATGTAATTTTTGAATTCATGGCAAATTATTTGGATAGTTTACCATGAATTGAATCACCAAATAAACCATGAAATAATATTATGTAATAGATCATAAAATAGATCATGTTATCAATCCGAATGAATTTCTAGATTTTTTATTTATAGTACAAAAATCATACAAATCTTATGACTAACGATCTTCAACCCGTCATCGCCGACAATCTCCTCCATGCCCATCTCCCCATCAAAATCGATGAACCCATCAAACCAACCATGGGTTGACGGAGCCGGTCGGGGATGGCATGGTGGATGCGTCGGGCGGCGGCAACGACGATCTCGATCAAGAGACAAATAGATCATTTTTCATGATGATTTGACTGTGCCAGTCGGCAACGATTTGGTTGACGGCAGCGGTGAAATTGCCGGATAGGTTGAAGATTCATCCCATATTGCACGTTAGTTTTCTAAAGCCATTCCATCCAGACTTGGTGAATGTGGGAAGAAAATAGGCTCAACGGGCTCCTCCCGTGATTCAGATGCAGTTTGACAAGGAGGTGGACAAAATTCTGGATCATAAAACGAAAGGAGAACCTCCTATTTGGTGAAGTGGAAAAGTAGGCCAGACTCGAAGGCTTCATGGGAAAAGGATGTGACTTTGTGGCAGTTCGAGAAGCAAGTTCAGGAGTACCTACAAACCTTACCAATGAGGACATCGGCCTCTTATAATGGGGGTGGTTTGTTAGCACCTTGATTCTCAAGGCTTGTTAAGCTTGGCTAGCGGTGGCATCTTGCACCCTAGCCAACTGGGGAAAATGAAGGCATGAGACAGGCATGTCTTTACAAGGTGACCCGATGGTGTCGGTTGGTATCGGCATTGATCCCTTAGGCAAGCATAGGGTTGTAAACGAACCGAATCGAGCCGAACCCTGTTAGGCTCGGCTCGAGTTCGTTAAGGTATTAGTTCGGCTCGAGTTCGATTTGAGCCCAAACAACTCGGCTCGAGTTCGGCTCGTTAAAATTTTTCAAGGCTCAGGTTCAGCTCGGTTGGGTTCGTTAAGGTACTAGTTCGGCTCGGGTTCGATTCGAACCTGAATATCTTGGCTCGAGTTTGGCTCGTTAAACTCAAATGAATGGAGCCAAGCCGAATCTAAGCTCGAATTGAGCTCGTCAAGACTCGGGTTTGGTTCGGCTCGGCTCATTAAACTCAAACGAACCCAAACTCTCTCATTGATCGTATAGAATTTGGGAGAAAAATAAGTATTGAATTATATGTACAACCTTAAATTTTTTTATATTTACAAATAGACCCCTATTGAATTATTAATTAAATTTTAAGTACAGGTTCGCGAGCCTAACCGAGCCGAATACCGTTAGGCTCATGTTTGGCTCATTTACGGAACGAGCCTAGAATTGAGGTTCAGGTTCAGTTCGTTTAGCAAACGAATCGAACTCGAACGAGCTCTTGTCGAACCGAGCCTCGAACAGTTCGCGAACGGCTCAATGCATTTACAGCCCTAGGCAAGTGGCAGTCGTGATGCACATGAAGGCTGGATGATATTGAGGCATGGATCCTAAACGAGAAGCAGACTTGTGGGATAGTGCAATCAGCAAAACGGCTAAGTACTTGGAGCTGGGTTGGATCACGAAATTGGCTTGGGCTGGCTCAGGTTGGGCGGTTACCAATGGTTGCTAATCTGCATATATTGATGAAAGCTTGGACAGGTGCCCCAGGCAGAGCCGACGGTTACTAGCAGTTATTTCTAGCAAAGGCAGCAAGCAGTTATATGGTAGTTATCCATGTGCTGACAGATTCTAGCTAAGCCAACACAACCCTATGGTAGTTGGAGGTGTCAACTGCAAGATCATGGGTGGCCCCATGATCTCATGTACTTAGTGACCATGTTTTTTGTTGTATAACCTATATTAGGCATTTCATTTTTTAATCTAAGGCAGAGGGGTGTTCTATCTAGTACTCGAAGTGTTTTCCTTGTATTGTTGGTGCAATTAAAGATTGGGACGGGTTCTTGTAAACTGTGTGTGTGCTAGACTTCACTCAAACTCGTGTGTGTTTTACTTTGTCGGCTGAGACCAAGTCTTGGTGGAAACTTGGTGCCATCACGGGCAGAATTTGTAGGCGAAATACAAGCCCGTGACACCAGCCATAAGGGCCATAACTCACTGACACACACAAACACTACTGCGACTACTACTACTCTTTTCTCTCTCTAAATTGCCACAACTCCAAGCACTTCCTCCAAGCACGACCATATCACAAGCCCCTCAGTCGCCAGCGAACATCCAATTATTGCTTTACAATTCAATTTTGGCAGGTTGGATATCTCTCTCTCTCACACACATACGTACACACTCACCCTTTATACCCATGGAATGATATTTACGTTGAAATTGTTGGCCGGTGTCTCATCAGTGATGGCCGGCCAGAATAGAGAACCTGAAGAAAGCACCAATGCATGTACCCACATATTCACGTACGTACACACATACACACGAGTATATATGACTGTAAGTAGGGAAATATATCTTCTGATCAGTGGTTGTTGATATCCCAGGATCTTCGGTTTTGGTAACAATGCTGAAATCATTAAGACCAACAATGCTTAAATCATTAAGACCTAAAATTCTTAAGATCGACAATTGTAGAAGTATCTGTGACGATAAAATTCATAATTTGTAAGTAATGGCGGCTCAACAAGAACCCACATATATTTGCGCAAATTTTGAAATCCAGACTTCTAACCTAAATTTAATTTGGACGACAAAATTTTTCCCCCAAACTCCTAGCTCAAAACTCCCTCACTCTCCCCTCCCCGCCCGAGGCAATTCACTCACCTCGTCAATTCCTTACTTAAATAGAATAGATGTTTATTATCTTTTTAATTCTTTACTTTAGATGAAAAGATGATAATTAATACACGTTTCAAACCGTTTGAAAACAGCAATTGCAAGTTGAGCCAGAGTCGTAGCCTACAGAATTTCTCATTGCAAATTAGAGATATTAATATACCTTTGTTTTCCACAAAAAGTGCAAAAACCAAATCGGCCTGTTGTCGCGGGCGTGCCAAGACAGGATTGCTGTCCGAGTTGTTTTTAAGGCCTTCGTGCCTCAAAATCTGACTCCTTTCGAGTGATTGTAAGGACCATATTCCGGAGACTTTGTGTATTGGTAATTTCGTTTGACAAAACACATAATTTTTATCGAGTTGTAATTTTATTTTTTTTAATAGGCTAGTGAGTTTGTATAGGATTAAAGTGGAAGGAATTTTTATTTGTAATTCCGAGTGAGCGTATAGGATAAAAAAGGAGGTCGACTGCAGCGAGACCAATTTTAGCGATGACGGATCAATCGGGTTATCAATCGGCACCTTTTGTCTTAAATGAACGTGAAAAAAAAAAAAAGAAAGGGGTTGGACTTGTTATTTTCCTCCTTGGATTTTGACCACACATATAAAAGGGAAAAGGGGGCAAGCCATACTGTGGGAATATATACGGTGATTAAAAAGAAAAGAAAAGGAGGAGTAGCATATCTTGGGCGGCAGCAGTAAATGGAAAAATCGAAGCAACTGGATTTTTGAAGTGCCATTCCTAAAGAAGATTTTGGTTAGGTTTTTTTTTGGAGGGCTTGTGGACTCAAGGCCGTTGGCGATCAAGATCACTGGGTGCGGTGTACGTGTGACTCGGCAGGTGATACTTAGAACGTTGTGAGGATTTACTTCGTTTGGATATGTATAACTGTAACAACCCGTAATTTCTAATTAATAAAAACATTAAAAATTATTAATTAATTCTAATAATATTATTTTCCTTATTAGATAAATACTAGATAATTACAAAAAAATAATTATTCTATCTTAATTATCTCTTTTAATTTTTTTAAGTTGCATTCATGCATGCAACACTTCCATCTCTCCCTCTCGTACTCCTACTCGATCTCGACTTCTCTCCTGATCCCAATTCGTCCTTAATCTCGTCCATATCAAAGTCCTATAAGGATACAACTTATTTGATCCAATTTTAATTGAAACTCTCCTCAATTCTCCTATAAATACCTCATTACTCAGACCCTAGGGCACACACAATACTCCCCACGCCCCAACAGTCCAGAAAAGAGAGAAAAATCGAAAGAAATCAAAGCTCCAATCCATGGAGTTCTAGAGAGAGAAAGTGATAGAGAGAAAAGTGGGTTTCGCACAAAGACTCAACCGGAACCCGAATTGATCATTCCAATCTCTTCCTACGACTTCAAGCAATCCCAGTCATCGTCCAATTTGATCCTAAGGTCCCCCGATCGAAGAACCCGAAGCCTTCTTCTCAAATTTTCAAGTTTCAATTTTTAATCAATTCAATCCGATTCGAGGTATTATGATCCATTCCAACCTTCTCTCTACGTATATTTAATGTTTTTAGGCCTAGAACATAGTCCCAATTGGTCCCATGCATCAAAACAATGGAGGAAAACAAAAAAAAAAAAAAACCGAAACTGGGCAGTACCTTGCGGCCGCAAGAACCAGAGCGGTCGACCTCGAGGCCGCAAGGTCAATTCGGCCAGACCTTGCGGCAGTTTATGTTTTGGTTCGAATTGAGTTTTCGACCTCCCGAACATTAATTTTGACCCCCAATCTATTTTTCCTAGACTTGTCACACTCCAAAGATCATAACTTGTTAATTTCATATTTTGTTTTATTTTATTATCTATTTATTAAATTTTTTATTTGTTTTCAATCAAAGTTTACAAACGAAAAATAGTTGCGACCTTCCGAACAATGATTTTAACACTCAAACTATTTTTCCTAGACTTCTTGCATCACAAAGATGATATGTTGTTAATTTCATATTTTTTTATTTAATTAGCTATTTATTTATTTTTCTTACAAGCTTTCAATCATAATTATTTTTTGACTTGATAAAATATATTATTCATGCCCGATTAAATTTTTTTAGACTCTTTACAGTTCAAATATGATACACTGTTAATCTCAACATATTTTAATTATTTAATTATTTATTATCTATTTATCCTTCTTTCGTCGATTATCTTAATCTCTTTATTTAAAATAATCCCACGAACCCCCAAACCTAACTTTTAGCACTCGAACTTGTTATAGAGGACCTTTAGGACTCTTATTAAGGTTACGATAATTATTTTAATATTTTTACCTAATTAATGTATTTAATTAGTATTTAATCAATCTAATTCCTTAAGAATAATTAATAAAAGTCTAGAAAATTATTTTTAAAGTTTTATATAAAATTTCCTACCTTGTTATTGATATTGTGGCCGTACAAGATTAAGGGCAATGGCCCAGTCATAAAAAGTTGTGTGATTACAGCTGCCTATTATTTGTTTTGATCCGCTTGATATTCGTTTTTATTTATTACTATGATTAAAATTGTGTCGATACTTGATTTGAATGCTAGATTGGACCTTAGAGACATGGGGAGGTATACGAAATAGAAATCACTTAGACGATGCTAAGTAATGGATAAATTGTGAAGTTTCTTTCTTTTTAGAGATTGCCTGCAGGCGTGATTTTGAGATATGATGAGAATTGTGATGAGAATTGAAACTGGCAAGAGTCGAGTGATGAATTGATAGACTGACGAGAGTCCAGTGATAATTGTGATGATTGTGAAGTGATATATAAGATAGGCGAACCCTAGTTATGATTCAGGCATGATAAGCTTACCCCTTGCTGTAGTTATTGAGGGTGCACACTCGGTATATAACTTAGGTGTACCTGCGGCAACAAAGGGAAGTGATCTTATGGGACCGAGCATGGCTAGTGGTTGGGGAGGAAAGATCTCGTGGATGAGATCTTAGATTTCATATTAAGTTAATGGATAGCAATGAATCAAGTTATGTGAAATATTTCTGTTTTACTTTTTCGCACCAATTATATCTTGTTGCTTGCTAGATGTAAAGTAAGAGGGGTAGTTGGGTTGTATTATACTACGAGGTGAACTCTTTCACTCAGGCACAGATTTCCTGGCATCCGTGTCAGATTTTGCAGAGAATCAGGAGGAAACATAGAATCCCGATGGCGAACAGTTTTATGCAGAGGAGAATCCAGAGGTGGGAGCCGAGCCAGAGTATGCTTGGGATCCGTATCAAACTTAGAAGTCGGCTCTGTTATTTAGTCTATTTTATTACCCCAAAGACTATTTTAGTATTTTTTTCCAGTGGTTTGTAATAAATGAAACTCTATGTTGAGGATTCTGTTTTGAATTTTAAACTTTAATTAGGTGAAGTTTTTCAGAAATTAATATTTAATGTCTTCGATTTTACCTCCGAAAATCAGAGCGTTACAATAACTGTAACTGCACAATGTTTATAGTGATTTGATTCCTTCCCGTGGTTTTTACCCATTTTGAGGTTTTCCACGTATATCTCTACGTTTTATGATTGATTGATTGCGTAGTTTTTGCTGATAATTTTATGTAGTGATTCGCGTTCACACTGTTAGGGTTTTTTTACGGATTATTAGGGAACCCTGATTTTTCAATTGTGCTTGGCCTAAAGGGTAAGGCCTCGTGATGGTTCGTTGGTTGCCTTTGCGAGCTAAGGACTTAAAAATTTCCTAGCCGTTGCTAGAAAATGGAAAGAAAAATGACAAGAAAAGGGCTGAAAGATAATGAAGGAACGAAACAAACTTTATTAATCGGTTTAACAAAGTTTGGGTACAAGGAAATGAAAGACAAGATCGAGGCTGGGCTAGATTGAAAAATAGTAAAGTACTTTGCTGGAAAGTAAATGAAAGATAAATTTGATAAGCCCGTGGGCTTTGATGGTTGGGGACCCTTGCCAAGGTCTCCAAAACTGTGATTTATAAGAGCTACAGGCCTTGAGCTACTTCAAAATGCTCTAATGCATGGCTGCCATGTGGCCTTCTAGCAGAGGCTTGGGCTTGAGCAGTTTCGAAATGCTCCAATAAGGGGCTGCTCCCTGATCAAAACGTGCCTTCTACTCCAAGAAAACGGCAAATGCCTGAGAAATCCTTCTTTCTTGTATAAAATTTTGTAAAAGGGCAAAAAGAATCTCAGCTCCTGCAGCATCCAGGCTATTTGAGCTGCTTTAAAACTCAAATTACTGCTTGAATGGACTCCTTCTGGGCCCACCACTACTAAAGACCAATACTTCTCCAGGCTTTCCTACCATTTTATTGGTCCTCTATTTCTTGTGGGCCCTCAATTCCTTCAAATTTGATTCCTTATGGAAGAAGACTCGAGAAACCAAAATATCAACCAGACCTGAGTGAGCTGCTTGTGAGCAGTTTGCTTAGGTCTACATGAGTCATTCACCAGCAGCTCCAAGGATTGCATGTAAGCCACCTGTCCTTGGCTTTGCTTCATGCTGAAGGATGGGGTCCACTCAGACCTTGAGCTGTTTGTAAGCAGCTTACCCAGGTCTGCCAAGCAAGAACATTCTAGGCCTTTGAGCTGCTTGTGAGTAGCTTGCCCAGACCTACCCAGCAAGAACATTCTAGGCCTTTGAGCTGCTTGTGAGCAGCTTAAGGCCTTTTCCTGCCAACTAAAGGCCATATGTGACATTTTTTAAAGAAATAGGCCCATCTATTAATTGGGCCTGAACTTGAGGCGAATCATGGGCCTCCATTCTTCTTGTAAGCCTTGTGGGCCTAATCTCGAAAAGAAAACTCGGGTTTTAACTAATTTGGACCTACTAGAAGACCTTATCACTCCTAAGAATTGTCCTAGGCCTAGATGAAAATGTTTAAGCTCAATAGGCAGACCCAAGACCTTGGCCAGTCCTGGGCCTTAAATTTATGGAAGTAACATTTTGGGCTTTAGCTTTGCCCCAAGCCTTTGGAAGCTCGATTAGCCTTTTTGCATTCACACTGGCCCAATCCCGCTTGTGGTCGATTTTCATGGCTTCTCATGATCTGGAATTGACGTTCAAAACCACCTTTAACCAACCAATCGGTCTTCTGATTTTTTGGCCAAAAATGAGTGTAAACAACCTCATAAATGGTACAGTTCATAGCTTAGGGCAAAGGATTTGTTTGTGGCTTTATTCAGCCATATATAGGATTTTGGGAAGCAAGAAATTAGGTGTAAGTATAGAATTGTATCAGAGAGTAGCAATTGAGAGGGGTTTGGGTATACACTTGGGGTTTGGTGAGTGATTTGTAATCTCCTCCATTATAGTGAAATTCGCTGCCTGTAGAGTAGGTAATTGCCGAACCACGTAAATATTGTCTCTTTGTATTTGTTTGAGGTGTGTGTGAGTTCTAGGTTTTGGGATTTTTTCTAACGATTTCTTCCGCCCACCAAATGTTTCCACCATTTTTTCCGGCGAACTCTATAGTCTTTGACGAACATTTAGCATCACCACAAATCCAAATGGCACCCAATGCTGCCACCGCCAGCCAGTCAAATCCTCAACATACCATTGCGGACTCGCCCGAATTGGTTGCCAACGAGATGGAGGCCCATCTTCTTCTTCTTTTTCTGGTTTTTTGAGAAGGTTTGATTGCAAACCAGGTGGGGTCCATCTTCTTCTTCATCTTTAATTACTTCTTTCATCTTCTTCTTTTTGGAGATTGGTGATTGCAAATCAAAATCATTTGACCGTGTTGTTCCGTGTCAAAAATAAATTTATAAAAACTTGGTGTTAATTACTACTCAGTAAAATAGTGGTCAAAACCGAGTGTCGATCCATAGGGACAGTATGGCTATGTTACTATAATTTCAATTGATTTCTAGATTAATTCGGAGAAAAAAGATCTGAGTTATTTGATTTCAGAAAACTAATTAATTAAGAAAGCTACTAATTATTTGATTTGAAAACTGATGAGAAAAAGATCTAGGGTTTCGAATCCATCCCGACCACGTAACAACGATATGCATAGGTTAGGTTTAATATTCGAATCATTAAAGACTATCGTTAGAGCTTGCAATCCCTTCCGATAATCGTCAAGAAGATAATTGAGTTGTTAAAAGGCATAGACTATCCCATAGCACCGACCGTCTCACTAGCTCGGTCTGACCGCCTAACGGCACAATCCTTCTTACGAGCATAATCTATCTCAGAACTCCAACCACAACCAAAGAATACCATTGTTTAACTCCATATTTGAAAACCGCGAATATAAATACGGAAGAGATTGAAAGTATTAAAATCATTCAATAATTCCATAAAACTGAAACGAGTTCTAGCTAAACAACTGATCCAAATATTAAAACTTAAACCCACAGATATACAATGGCACAGTGATTCATCTTCTCCCTAGGAAATGGAGTTAGCCGCTCATGGTAACCAGATGTTCCTCGCGAAGTCGTGATTATCGAGCCGAACTCCTCTTCTTCCCTTTCTATTAGTGATGCCGATTATTTTTTCCATGTCAAAAGAAAGACTTCTTTTCCTATTCCAGCTCCCCCTTTTATGGTAGTACTTTCCAAACCAATCTAGCCCTTCCTTTGGGTTTCCTAGCACAATTTAGGCAAGGCAATTACACTGGGATTAGTTTTTGATTGTTGAGATTCCTCCATAACCGAAATTGGATTTCACTGAACATCTTTTATTCATATAATACAACTGGGCCCATCTCTTGAATTAAGTGGTCGGCTCCACTTTGTTTGCACATCGCATAAAATTAGACTTATGTGCTTATTTTTGTACCAAATTCTCCAAATACCTACAATTACCACAAAACACTAAAACGTGTTAAGTAATAATGTAAACGGACCAACATAATTAGAATGATTAAAATGAATATTTTTCAGCACCTATCATCGGTCTAGACTCTAGTAAAACAATTGTCCAACGTCGTTTCCAAGTAATTCCTCTCTTTTTCTTTCTTTCTTTTCTTAATTCTGCGGGAACAGATCCATAAATTCACCTGGAAAATCAATCATTGAACAGGTTTCCTTCTTTGTACAGACCACGCCTCAACTCGACTCTGTCTTGGCTCCCGCTCTTGCAAATTTCAGTACTTTGAAATGTGTTTAGAAACCCCTTTCATACTTCTTTCAAGAAAAAATTCAATCTTTTTTCATAAGCTAAAAGAACTTAGTGATATCTAATAAATTGAAATGATTTTTTTTTTGAAATTTTTTTGCAAAAATAATAATAATATTTTTTAATTTTTATTTTACAGACCGAACAAATTTTATCGGACAGAACGAGAGTGTTTTATCCCCACCCAATCATGACGGAGAAGATTATTGTTGAACAATGAAGGGGCCTGTGCCGCGTGGCAGGCAAGGGAAATCTGTCCATTTCAGTCGAGACAAAAAACCAATCTGGTATCATCTCCCTCTCTCTCTCTCTCTCTCTCTCTCTTCAAACCAAAGCTCCGCAGGAGAGAACTCTCTTCTCCTCTCCACCTTTTGACCACAGAAGATGAGCTCCCAGATTTGCAGATCCGCTTCTCGAGCTGCCAGGTCTCTGCTTTCTGCTTCCAAGCAGACCTCTCATCAAGCTCTTTCAGGTAAAACCCCAACGCTCTATCCTCGCATTTTGATCCCTTTCTTATCCCGTCCTCATGTTCTTTTACGTTATTACACTTCATTCATTTCGCTTCAAATTCGATTCATTTCTACCAATAGCAAACCGTAATCTCCGTCGACCTGTCGATTACTAGTGTTTCAATTGCAATTGGGCCGTCGTTTGATTTATTCATGCTGCACATTCCTAGAATCTGTTATTAGCCCCTTCTGTTGTTTTGATTTTTTGTTGCTCAGAGGTAAAAGCGTAAACCTTGTTTCTATCTTCTGAAATTGGATCTAGTGGTGCAAACAAGCTGAGCCGAGCCGAGCCGAGCTTTGTTGTGTTCGAGCTCTTAACGAGCAGAGCTAGCTGATTTCCTTAACGAGCCGAGCCTATATAAACGACCCGAGTTTTGCCAAACCGAGCAGAGCTTTTTGCGTGTTGAGCTCGGGCACGTTTACAAAACGAGCCTAAAACTCGAGCTCGAGCTCGGCTCGTTTATTAAACGAGCCAAGCCATGCGCGAGCAACTCGGTTCATTTGCAGCCCTTGGATCTAATTCACATATTTTACAGGGTTGTTTTTGTACGTGTTGTACGGAAGATTTGGAGACATCCATTAATTGCATTTGCCCTTAGAGCATCTCCACTCCGTACTCAATTTTTTACCCGAAGTTGAGTAAAAATTTGGGTAAAAACTTGATTTGGTATGCAGCAATCCAATGGGAAAATGCAAATCTAGTCATAAGTTTGAAAGAGTAACGGTTTCATTAATGGCATAGTTGTAAATTTGAGGAGGAGAAAATAGCCTTCAAAAGTTGAGTAAAGATTTGGTTCAAACCAAATTTAGGGAGAAATTTGAGTAAAGCTCAAATTTGGTATGAGTTTGAGTAAGGTGTGGAGTGGTATTTTGGGTGATTTTTACTCAAATTTGAGTTTGAGTTCGAATTTGATTAAGGAGTGGAGATGCTCTTAAAAAGACGAGTATACGGGCAAACGATATGGGGCTTAGGGATTATCAGCTTGTCCCCAATATCCATATGTTGATTTCATTGCCAAAAAGACTCAAGTGTTTTGACTTTGTCCTCGCAGTTTTCACTAATTTTGCAATTTCGTATAAATCGCCTTGGTTAGAAGTACATCCGTTGCATATGCATCAATTAGAGTTGGATTGTGCGTAAGGTACATAATTATCAGCGAACGTGTATTTACTTTCGGATTGGTGTACAGCTGTGGAAGGTCGAGCTGCTGCTGCAGCTGCGGCAGTTTTAATCAGAGGAAAGGTGCCCTCTTTAGCTTCATATGGAAGGACAACTTCCGGAAATGCTTCCGGAGGATGGGTTTCTGGGGCTCTTGCACTTCCTGCAGCAGGTTTGGACATAATCTATTGATATTATTGTGTGACTTTATTGGAGTTTATTGTGTACCATTCCTGTAGGAAGCCAATGAGTATTTTGAACTTCCATGTGTTTTCTTTTACGATTTTCTGTATTTGATTATACCTTAACCATGTATGTGCCGAATCTAATTCTTTGGTATAATAGTAAAGTGTTAGGCTTTATGGACCTTTATTCCTAACTTGTGTCTTTGGTTTGTAAGGATGAATTATGTTCGAGTGCTTGACTGTTTTGAGATCAAGCTTTATTCTTTTGTGTACGAAAAGTAATTTCCAATAGCGGTTCATCCTCCAATTGTTCGCACGTTTTGTGCCTCACATAGTCACATACCATTAATCTCCTCCATTCATCTGTGATGTGCCGTTCAAAAAAAAATCTGTGATGTGTGACTAGTATTGCACTTGTTACTAACAAATGTGGTGGTTGTTATGACGAACATCAATTTTCCCTGTATGAGAAATGTTCAAGAGGGTTGTGGATGTTATCTATACGATAACCCCACTATCTGGATCTTCTTTTTCACTAGTCGGAAAAAAATTGCTGAATCGTTTTTTTTCCTTTGTGTTTGCTACTTTGCTTGCCCAGCCTACATGCTTCAGGAGCAGGAGGCTCATGCTGCAGAGGTACTTGAATTACCATTTGATCTTAACTCTTTGTCTTGTCAACACCCTTGTACAAGCGTCTTCTTTCACTTAGTTGGTGAATAATAATATATGTTTCCTTCATTATCAGATGGAGCGCACTTTCATTGCTATTAAGCCTGATGGAGTGCAACGAGGGCTGGTAAGATAGCTACTTCATTGTTACACTAGTAACATGGGAATTGGTAATAGCATGTTAGTCTAGCATTTTCTCACTTTTAGCCCATTCAGCTGCTTAGGACATGTTCAGTTGTTTGGACGCCATTTGCTTAATGTTTCTGCTTCGTAGTCTCCTCCTCAAGTGGCGCTTGGCAAAATCCTGAAAGAGTGGCACGAATCATGATGTTCTCATCTTTTTGGTTCCCTTTCTTTACTTAAAATCGGCATAAACGTCTTTACACTGAGTTGCATCATTTAGACCCAAATGGCTTAATCTAGTTTGTGTTTCCATTTTTCTCACTCTCTATATTTTTTGGTTGGGGTGAGGGATGATGGAAATATCTGAGTTGAGACTTCTTTGTATTCAGATTTCAGAAATCATATCACGATTTGAGCAAAAAGGTTTTAAGCTTGTGGCGATCAAAATAGTGGTTCCTTCAAAGGACTTTGCCAAGAAGCATTATCATGATCTCAAGGAACGGCCTTTCTTCAATGGACTGTGCGACTTCCTTAGCTCTGGCCCTGTCTTTGCAATGGTTTGAGGAACTTCGACTCCTGTTCCCTTGTCTGAAAAGTGAAAACTTGATGGATAGCTGGATTTAACATTTTTGCTTTTACAGGTTTGGGAAGGTGAAGGTGTGATAAAATATGGGAGGAAGCTCATTGGAGCCACGGACCCACAGAAATCAGAACCCGGAACCATCAGAGGTGACCTGGCTGTTGTTGTTGGAAGGTATAAACCGTATAATTTCAAATCAGTGCTCAGGTTTCCCATTTCTTTTGTCTTATGAAGTATTCCTTCACTTCCAAAGTAGCACTCGCTCCAAACGGTGTATTTGGATTGAAAACTTGTCAAGGGATCTGTCCAGGGAAAACAAAACGAAGGAAAACACACTTATAAATTGTGGATACACACACCTTACATTTTCTTTTTCCTTGAATCCCTCCCCATATTGTTCCAAATACAGCCAGAGATCATGGGCTTTTATCGCGATCTGAATCTTGTTCTGCTTTACAGAAATATCATCCATGGAAGCGATGGCCCTGAGACCGCCAAGGACGAAATCGGCTTGTGGTTCAAACCAGAAGAGTTGGTTAGTTACACGAGCAATGCAGAGAAGTGGGTCTATGGAGTCAACTGATAGAAGTTTTTGGTTCTTTTTCTTCTCAGTTTAGTTAGTTTCCCTCAGGAAGAGTGGGTAGATACATTAATTTTATCATGATAAGGTTATTTACCCATGGGTGATTGATGAAACTGCTTCGCTGCAAATAGCGAAATGGATCACCGAAACAATAATAATCCATTTTTCTTCATTTATTTATTTTCAGTTTATGAAATTCCCAGCTTATGGGTTAAATCCTCAGTGTAGTTCGTTGCAGTATAAAGAAAATGGTTTTATATTCGGATTTTAAAAAAACTATTTCAGGGAAGAATTTTTTTTTTATTTAAAAATCTAGACCATTGATTGTCAAAGACGGACGGTCAGGATGGAGGCGTTGCAACTTGCAGTGCTCTAGGGGCACTGTAGGGTCACCAGGTCCCTTCATAAATGCAAAACGAAATTTTGATGAGCATTGTGGGGGCTGTTTTCAACCTGGACCTCTTGAACCCTCTTCTCCGTTGTTGTTGAACCGTGGAAGGGTGACGTGGCTCGCCGGGTACCTGCAAACCGGAGGGTGGTGGTCCTTCGGGTAGAAGCTCCGACGATCAAGTTAGTATGGGGAAGGAGGGTAAGTGCAGCAGTATTTGTTAGGAGAAGAGAAGTTGCTTATCTGAGAGGGAGAAGTATATATCCGTCCTTTTAGGGTGAAATGTACCTCTGTATTTATAGGCAGAGAAATCTTCCGTGCTAAGCAAGCCGAGCGTAGGACTCACACGCGTTCCTACGCTCGGCTGACGTCACATGTCAGGAGCATTTAATGGACGCCGCCCTCCCAGGTTTGCAGACGCACATGGGTTCATGTCAGACATGTCACATCATGCAGATTCGGCACGCCTGTGAGAAGAGAAGGCAACCCACGTATCCTGTGGAAGGTTCTGGAATGTTCTGTACCAGCGGTCTCCGAACAAGACGTTACCGAAGGAAAGACTACCTGCCGAACAAACTGAGATCAGGATTCGGAGGAGTGTTATGCCGAACAAAAGACCCTCTTAGCCGAACAAACCACTGAGTGCCAACGTTCGGACAACAGTCCTTGCTCGGTGAACAATCCCCGACCCTCCTGTCGTTCGGTGAAAGATGGATGACACGTCACCGTGCCAACTCAGCCCTTAACGAACTGAGACAACTGAACAATGGACCCCAAATGTGCCCCTTTGGATCTTATGAATCCCTTCGGATATTTCGGCCCACTACAATAGCCCCTCAACTTCTGCTTCTTTTAAAGAGGGAGGAGTTGACCCTGTGTGGCCGAACGAATGGAGCTTACTTGGAAACGAAAGACTTCCGAACGTAGACCTATCCGAACAGAGTATATAGCCGAGTAATCGATATGTTCCAAGCTTCGAGGTGAAAAAGCTGGGATTGCATTTAATGCCTCTGTAACCGCCAACTTCAAATTCTTCCACGCGTCGCTAAAGTATTGGAGGCAGATGAGGCGCATGCAGAAGTTGCCACGCGTCAAGCACCCAACGGCACATCAGTCTCCCGCCCAGATCTAGCGGCTAGGGGCTCGACACCGTTTCGAATGCTCCTCTGAGTATAAAAGGAGGAGCGGGGAGAGAGAAAACACTTTTTCTCTCTCCAGTCGATCGCTCTCTCTGTGCCCAGACGCCGTTCATCTTCAACATCCCACCAAATCCCAGATTCCGCTGCATTTTGATCACAAATCACCCATATTTCCAGGTATTTCTTGTTTCTCCAATATTTTCTGCGTTTTTTGGTTGTTTTGGCACGTTTTTTGGCCCAAAAATGGGTTTTTTCTCCAACTTTGTCTGAAACCGTTTCTGGGTAATGAAGAACAGGTTGAAGATGTTCATCTGTTCTTCCGAACGCATGTTCATCTTCAGCCAGCGTTCTTCCGAACACAAGACCCCACTAACAGTTCGTTTACCGTCGGATAACTTGTAGAAGAATTTTGACTAGTATCCTTCCGAACGATAACATGAGAGCTTGCCTACTTCCTACGCTTGGAGTTCTCACTAGACACTTATTCTCTCGGGAACCACGATCCTCCCTCGGCGAGATTAGCATAGCACACCGAACGTAGGCACCTTAGGAAACCTGACCTTGCATTTCGCTAACGGTCTTATCCCTGCACTTGTGTTTTTAGGTATGGAGTCTTCTTCAACTTCTTCGGCGGAATCATATCGCTCCGTAGACCCGAACTCACCGACCTTTGGCGAGATAGATCCGCGAATTGCCGAAGCAATTAGGACCGCGGCTCGGGAATATAGAGTGGGTGGTAGACCACTACCCGAATCTTTCGAGGGGGTATTTATTCCAGCCAAGGCGATTCCACTTCGGTCGATAGGTCCTGACGTCATAAACCTCGAAGACGAGCCTTTGGAGAAGGCGACCGAAGACCCCGAGGATGAAGGCTACGCCGAGGGAGAAGATGAAGAAGCGACTGAGGAGGAGGCCCAGGACGAGGCCAATCCTGCTGCCTCCTCCAGCCAAGCCGGGGCGGACACGGGGAACGTTGGTGAGTCGTCTTCCCAGCCACCGAAGAAGAAGACAAAGTGGCTCTTGACCCCGACGAAATACCATCCCGAACAGGAAGGGATCCATGTCCCTACTGGGATTGTTTCACCGATCAGGAGGGGATAGACCTCTTTCGAACAACCTATCACATCCCCGATGACGTCGTGATTTCAACAATCCCGGGTCCTCGGATTCGATTCTCCGATGAGCACATTACTGTGCCTCTGATGGCCATTACCGAAGGAGGCCTCAGGTTTCCAATGCACAGGATCTTGAGGGAGATCCTCCAATTTTTTGAACTCATCCTGTGCCAGCTGAGTGTGAATTCCTACCGAACCATCCACTCAATCATTAAACTGCCCGAGGTAAAAATGTTTCCCCTTCAAGCACACCACATTTTCGAGAACTACATGGTGTCTCGGAATGTGAGATATTCACGGTTCTATTTGTGCTCTCGGAGGAACATGACGAAGATCATTCCCGAGGGTATGTATGACTCGGAGAAATGGGCTTCGGATTATGTCGAAGTCCGGGGACACTATGAATTTCCCCCTGGTCAAGATGACCAATTCTACGTGGCCAAGGAAAGGGGCAACCCAGGTAAGCTAAGATTGACTTTAGCTATATTTGATGCTTTAACATGCTTCGTTCGGTATAATTTGATTAAACTGCCTGCTCGTTCCTGCGTACTAAATATCTCCTTTTTGTGTTTTGCTCGGCAGATACAGCCAAGATAAACAAGAATCTGTTGAGGCTTGCCAAAGATTGTGGCCTTGTAGATTCACTCCTGACAATTCCGAGGGAAGAGAGGGACGCGCCAACCATCCTTCAGTACGACGCAACGTACGGCGGGAGAATCAAAGGAAAGGGCGCCAAAGGAAGCGGAAAGAGGAAAAGTACAATGTCGACCTCACAGAGCTTCCCGAGGACCAGCTCCCAAACCCCGACAAGCCACTCTGGGGCACTGTTCGTCAACCCACCGAAGGAACCCCGTTTGCCGAAGAAGAAGAGATGGCTCCGCGAAGCATCAGAGCTGTCCTTCAAGAAAAGCTGGAGTAAAGGGCCAGGGAAGAGGCCGAGCGAAAGAAGGCTGGGGCGTCGGGAGCTTCAGGTTCGGCACCGAAGCCCAGCGTTCCAGCCCAGAAGACCACGCCCGACGCTGTCCCCCAGAAGCGTCCAGCCTCTCCTCCTCCCCCGACGGGAAAGCCGACCAAGAGGTTCAAGGTCACGGCCAAGAAAGCCTCAGCTGCTGCTGGCAAGACTCCCACCGCCGAAGGGCAGGAAGGAGGAGAAAAACAAGAGAAGGGCACCGAAGGCGAGACCCGGGATGCCGACACTGTCTGGGCTCCCCGCTTTATCACCTCTCGCAACAAGCAGATCCTTCGTACAGATAGCTTGATAGAGGATCCCTCGCTGGCCTATACCCTTCACGCCGGGCTCAGGCTGCCGAGGGATCTCAATGCTCAGGGGTCCCTCAAGACGGCTTTGAGCGACTACTACTATTTCGCCGGCAGGGTAAGCTTCTTCAAGTACGAATAATTTTGTCGAACTGTTTTCCTTCGGAATTTTATAATCTACTCCCTGTGCAGGCTACTCAATCCATCATGAGCGCCCAACGCCACCTCGTTGATCATGATAAACAGGCGAAGCTCGTCCAGCAAAAGTTGGAGTCCAGCCTGACCTCCGCCGAAGAGTATAAAAAGTTGCTGGAGCAGTCGGAGGACACCCGCCGAGGCCAGGAGATCACCATCGCCAACCTGAACGATGTGATCAAGGGGCTTCAGGATGGCGCCGAGCAGGCTCGTGCTGAAGGCAAGGATGAGGGGTTGGCCGAGGGAAGAGCCCTGGGAAGGAAAGAGATGGAGGAAGAGATGAAGAAGGAGTTTCAGGCCAATTACGACAAGGATTACTTCCAGGCAGAAGAAGATGCTGCCGAAGAACTTCTGGCCTTGCAAACCGAGCTTCGGGAGGAGCAACACAAGAAGAGCTTCATGCTCGGGTTCAACGCGGGCTTCGACGAGGCTGGAGTCGAAGCTGATGATGAAAGGAGGTCCCTCGTCGAGGTTCCATCCCTGGAAGCCGCCGAAGTTTACGCCGAACCTCCAACTCCTGAAGCGGTTGCAGCCAATGTGCCTCAACCGGAGAATACCCAAGCCCCTCCCATCGATCAACCCATCTCTTCGGATGCTACGATTACCCCCGAGGTGCAATCTTAGAATTTCTTTTGAGTTTTCTTTTGTTTGTTTTCGAACTTTTGATATGGGATGTTCGGCTCCAAACAGTTAGGAGTTTCCCGAACATTAATTTGTAAGTAACATGTTTGAGGGTGGCCACGAACGATCTACCACGGCCATGCCTTGCTTTTACTGTTTATGCTTATTTTGATATTTGCGCGTGGTTGCTCGCATGTCTGCATCTTTCCTTTTCTGTTCGGATACTGAAATATGTTGTTTTGAATGCCATGAGTTTGGAATGCCATGAATTTGCCCAAGTAGTTTCGTTTTGAATGAATGCCATAAAAATGCAAAGTATTTTCGTTCGGATGACATCCCTGCATGTGAATGTACTTGAAATATATACAAAGCAATGAAGCTCGGTTACATTTGCTCGGATAACCTTGTTTTCGAGGTAAAAGTGCATCAAACTTGTTTTACTAGTACCCCCATAATAGCCCCCTGCCGTCGGGCTGTTTTTAGGAAGAAAAACAACACGAAGGCAGAAAGATGGGTACAGAAAACAAAGGTGAGACACTCGGTAAAAGTACAAGAGAACCGAGGTAAAAGTGCCAGAGCCCGAAGGCGATATCACGGGCTAGATAGTATACCCCTCATGGGCGAGATAGTATACCCAACAACCAGGTTGCAAAGCCGAACGAATGAATGTACCGAACGTAGATTATCACCAAAACACCCGTAGGCTTACAATCCGAACAAAAATAAAAACAAAAATGAACAAAGCGTGAAATAGAGACGACCGAAGCTAGCCATGGAACTTCCTAAGTTTCTGGGCGTTCCAAGGGTTAGCAATCGGCGTACCATCCATTTCAGCAAGCTTATAAACTCCGTGGCCAATCTTCTGGACTACCCTATAAGGGCCTTCATAGGGGTCTTTGAGCTTAGTCAACTTCTTAGCTTCCACGACCATCCGAAGAACAAGGTCACCAACTTGAAACGGTCGAGCACGAACGTTCTTGTTGTAGCCCCGAGCAACTTCCTGTTGATAGGCAGCATGATGCAAATTGGCGTTATCGTGGAGTTCTTCGGCGAAGTCCAGCTCGGCACCAACTAGAGCATTGTTATCCACAGGAGTGAAGTTTTCGGACCGAACAGTAGGGATGAGTGAAGAAAGGGGCAGCACGGCCTCCATGCCGTACGCCATGGAGAACGGGGTTCGGCCGGTGGAACGTCTCGGTGTCGTGCGATAGCTCCATAGTACGTGAGGAAGCCCATCAACCCATTTGCCGAGCTTGCGATCCAAACGACGCTTAAGTCCCCGAGTGATTGCCTTGTTGGAAGCCTCGGCCTGGCCATTTCCCTGGGGGTAGGCCACCGACGAAGTATGGATCATAATGTGATGGCGCTTATAGAAGGATTGGATGGCTGCTGCGACAAACTGGGAGCCATTGTCCGAGAGAATGGCGTAAGGCACGCCGAACCTGGAAATGATGTGCTTCCAAATGAAGCGTTCCACGTCCGAAGCTATGGTCTTTACCAAGGGAGCAGCTTCCACCCATTTGGTGAACAGGTCCTTAGCAGTAAGCAGGTACTCGAACCCGCCGGGGGCCTTCGGTAGCTTGCCCACAATATCGAAGCCCCACACGGCAAATGGCCAAGGACTGGTGATCATTTTGAGGGGAAAGGCAGGTTGGTGAGGAATGTAGGCGTGCTTCTGGCACCGAACACAACGCTTCACATAATCCTCGGATTGCTTAACCATCTTCGGCCACCAGTAACCCGGTGTTAGCGCTCGGTGAGCCATCGTCCGTCCGCCCGAGTGCCCGCCACAGCTGCCCATGTGCAACTCATCCAAAACGCTCTGTACTTGATCCTCATGCACCACGCGTAGATCCGGACCGGTGAATGTTCGGCGGTATAGTTGGCCTTGTGGATCCAACAAGTAATTTGCCGCTCGGCACCGAACTTTGTGGGCCTCCCGCCTATCCGTAGGTAGGGTTTGGTCCCTCAGGAAAGCAATGACGGGGTCCAGTTGACTGGGGCCTAGGGGAGCGGTGCTGACCGAACAAACCGCTAACTCGAAGCTCGGACTCACAACTTCATCAAAAACAATGGTGCGAGCCCCAGCGGCCTTGTATACCGAAGCAAGACCCGCCAAGGCGTCCGCGTGTGCATTATGTTCCCGTGCAATCCATTCCACTTCTACTCGGCCAAATTGCCTTAGTAGGGCCAAGACGTGGCTGACGTAAGCATTCATCCGTGCATCCTTGGCTTGATAGTCGTCGTTGAGATGGCCCACGACCAGCTGTGAATCACAGAAGACGTGAACCGAACCAGCCCCCAGCCGAAGAGCAAGCTGCAGCCCAGCGATGAGAGCCTCATACTCGGCTTCGTTATTGGTGGTGGGGTAGCCAATAGACACGACATGCTCATGGACCGTTCCAGCCGGAGAAACGAGCACAATGCCAGCACCAGCCCCGTGGACGTTTGAAGCGCCATCCATCGTCATTTTCCATGCATCCCCGGAGAAAAGCTTCCACTCCTTCTTCGGCTTGCGCGTGCCTAAAATGAACTTCGACCGAAGAGACTCGAGGGGAGGTTTGCTCGGTTCTATATGTTCTTCATCCGCGGCCACACGTGCTGCTTCGGCTGCTGTCGCCAATGCATTTTCTTCGTCTTTAAGCCCTGGAGTAAGTTCGGCAAAGAAATCCGCTAAGGCTTGTCCTTTGATAGCTGTCCTCGGCTCGAACTGGATGTCATAGTTGGCCAAGTCTTGGGAAAATTTTAAGTGAATCGAACAATTCACTTTTTGAAGCACAGCCTTGAGAGGAAACTCAGTGAGAACCACGATCCTATGGCATTGAAAGTATGGCAATAGGCTCGTTTTCGCTGAGACGAGTGCTAAAGCCAACTTTTCCATAGGCAGATACCTCGTCTGAGAGTCCGTCATCGTTTTGCTGGAGAAGAACACGGGCAGATGCTCCATCCCTTCTTTCCGAACAAGAACAGAGCTTGTGGCATGATCCGAGACCGCCAGGTATAGATGAAGATCCTCTTCGGGCAAGGGTGTGACGAGGAGTGGAGCTTGTGCAAAATACTCTTTCAAGGATTGCAAAGCCACATCACATTCCTCGGTCCACACAAACCTCCGTCGACTGGTCTTTATTGCCTGGAAGAAAGGTCTACAAAGATCTCCCGAGCGTTGGATGAAACGACTCAACGCAACGACCATTCCCGTGAGTCGTTGAACCTCTTTAATGGTGGTTGGAGCTCGGAGGTTTTGAACGGCGGTGAGTTGAGTTGGATCGACTTCAATTCCTCGGAAGCTAACCATATACCCGAGGAACTTTCCCGAGCCAACTCCAAACGCACACTTCTCAGCGTTCAAACGAAGCTTGTATTCCTTGAGGATAGCAAAGATCTCGCCTAAGTCCCGAAGGTGATCGCAACTGAGCTTGCTCTTACATACTAGATCATCGATGTAAGCTTCCAATGTTTTGCCGAGCTTTAACAGGAACATCTTGGTGATAGCTCGCTGAAAACTAGCTCCGGCGTTCTTTAACCCGAACGGCACGACATTGTAACAAAAAATTCCCCGAGGAGAGATGAACGCCGTCTTCTCTTGATCATCTTCCGCCAAGGCAATTTGATGATACCCTCGGTAGGCGACCATGAAGCTGAGCCGCTCGTGTCCCGCCGTTGCATCCACCATCTGCTCAATCCGAGGAAGCGGAAAGTGATCCATCGGACAAGCATCATTAAGGTTGGTGTAATCAACGCAGACTCGGAGCTTGCCATTCTTCTTTGGAACAACGACCGGATTTGCTAGCCACGTCAGGTACAGGATCTCTCGTATAGCCCCAGCCTTTAGTAACTGGTCTACTTCGGCCATGACTGCGTCCACGTGCGACGGAGCCGAACGACGGACCTTTTGAATGACAGGACGTCTGTTCGGGTCAACGTTCAGGTGATGGGCGGCAAAAGCTGGATCTACTCCAGGCATTTCTTCGGGAGTCCAAGCAAATACTTCGATGTTTTCTTTGAGGAAATTGAACATCTCCGTACGCTCGGTCTCGACCATAGAACTGCCGAGCATAAAGTACCGGCTTCCATCCTCCGTTATCGGCATTCTTATGAGTTCTTCGGCTGACCTTTGCTCGGCAGGAAGGCCCACGTCTTCCAGTACAGGGGTGTTGGTCGTGTCGACGCATTGCACCTCCAGGTAGCTCGGTTTATTGGTCGCCGTACTGATGTAACATTTTTTTGACTGGACTTGATCACCCCGAAGGCTCTCCTGTCTCCCATTCCATCCTACGAACTTCATCACTTGGTGCAGAGTTGACGGGACTGCCTTCATCTCGTGCAGCCAAGCTCGACCGAGGATAACGTTGTAGGGGCTAGGAGAACTAACCACTACGAATTCGACGTTAACCACTCGGGAACCGGCTCGTACGGGAAGGGTTATCAGCCCATGAGGCCAAACTGGAGCCCCCGTAAAATTGACGAGCAGAGTGGTTGCCAACCGAAGTCTATCTGGTGAAAGCCCCAGACTCTTGTACGTTGACTGGAACATGACTTCGGCCGAGCTTCCCTGGTCGATCAACACCCGTTGGACTCTGGAGGAACCTACCGTGACTGTAACGACCAGAGCGTCGGCATGTGGCATTTGTACTCCTTGCATGTCTTCGGCTGAAAAGGTTATCAGGCCTCCGAGGTTCGGATCTTCCCACTTGCGTTTTTGTGTCGTTCCAACATTGCAAACGGACAGGGCAGCTACAGCCTTATCAATCTCCGTACGAAGCTCGGCGGCCTTTCCTTCGGACACTAACCCCTGGATCACGCTAACAAGATTCCCAACTACAGGTGGGGGAGGTGGAAGGGGATTCCTCCGAAGGTCGATCCATTGGTTGAGATGCCCTGCTGCGGCGAGTTCCTCCAAGTAACGTTTGAAAGGCTGGCATTGGGTGGTGTAGTGACCACGTTCCTTGTGAAAGCTGCACATCCCCGGTCCGTTGCCCGCCGTACTGAGGAATCCCGTTGGCCAAACGAAGAACGGGAGCTGGCCAATTATATTCAGAAGCTTGTATATTGGCTCGGTGAAGGCAGTACGCTCGGCAACATACTCCTCGGGCCTCGGCTCGCGCCGTGTTTGTTGCCAAGGCTACTGCTGTGGAACCTGGGGCGGTTTGTGCTTGTTGTTCGGTTTATTCGCCCCGGAGCCAGAACCTGCCTGGCCATTTTGCCCCTGCCGAACATTTGCCACATGTTTCTTGGCTGTGACGGACTTCGTCGCGTCTGTGCTCTTCGGTGTGTTTCGTTCAGCAACGGCTTCCTCGTGGACGCAATCCTTCTCTATGATGACCATAAGATCGCCCATTGTCTTCGGTGGATTTCTGGATAAGTCTCGGAACATCGCCAAAGCTGGGTCCAACCCATTCATGAAAGATTCCGCCGCAACGCTTTGGTCGCAGTCTGGAATTAGATTGTATACCTCCCAGTAACGTTCGGTACGCCCGAAGAGTTTTCCCAGGTGCTCTCCGCATATTCACAAGCATGGAAAGCGTCTTCGGCTGAATGTTGCTTGTCACGAATCGTTTTGTGAATTCCAACTCTAACTCGTTGAAACTCTTAATGGACTTCGGCTTGAGCTGATTGTACAACATCATGATCGGCTCACTTAGTGTAAGGGGAAAGATCTTACACATCAGTGCGTCAGTGAAGTTGTGGAGGCTCATTGTTTGACGAAACCGACAAACGAACGCAACAGCATCCTCTTTTGCCTCGTAACGTTTGAGCTTTGGCATGACAAAGCGGTCTGGAGGACGTTCTTGTTGAATAGCGTCGATGAAGGGAGATGCCTTTGCCTTTCCGAGCTTTGAATCATCCACGGGTGTGGGCGCAGGTGCAGGTGGAATGACTGGCGCTGGATCCCCTTGCCGAGCCCCACGAGTTCTTGGTTCTCTGTGACGATGCCTGTGTTCGCACCGAACGTGATTATTATGCCGAACTTCGTCTGAGGGTTCCGGGTGTTCCACCCTCGGCCCTCCATGCCGAACAAGTGGCATGTCCTCCACGTCGTCCACCGCTTGGTACACCACTGGCTTTCCCGTGTATTGATCATAGAGAATGATGGTGTTGGTATGTTCGGACCGTGTCCCCCTACTCGTCGTTCGCTCGCCTCGCGAACCTGCTGCTCGTCGCCCTTCAGTGTTGCGTTCGGTATGTAGCCTGGATTGCTCGGATCGCTCGGGTAGTTCCCCCGTGCGTTGATGCACAGGAGGATCATTGAGGTTTATGGGCCTTTTCCCATCTGCCCTTTCTTGTTGCCGTCGGGAAATGCGATGGGTTCGCCTCGAGGCCCCCGTCCTAAGAGTATCGGCTGTAGAGTTTGTCGCCGAAGAACGTGAACTCTCGGCTCGGACAACACTCGCCACCCGTGGACGAGAAGACGCTGGATGATCCCTAGGGGCGCATTCGAGCCTTTCAAAGACGGTACGACGTTCGGATGGAGCTCCCTCGGTCGTCGGTGCCTGTCGCATTTTTCGTCTTCGTTTCTGAGGTTTCTTCGGCTTGCTTGGTTCGGCCTGGTGGCCACGAGCAGGAGTCACGTCCACCCCTCCATCCCGAGCTTCGAGGCGTTGCTGCAGGAGGGCTATAACGGCTGCCTGACGCTTTTGCTCCGCCAGGGCGATGTCGAGCTTGGTTTGAGGGTAACTAAGCTGACGAACGACTGGCTGTGTGGTTCCGGCGGCGTGGCTAGGCTAGGCGGTTATATTGCCGTACCCATACCCAGCCAAACCAAGAGTGAAGTTCTCTGGGCCAGGTGGAGGGAGGCGTTGTGCCATTTCCGACGGTGGTGAGGGAAGGGGAGAAAAGGGGGAGATCTAAGGTTGAACGCAGGTCCACGTTCTGCTAGGACATGTTCTCCCCAGCAGAGTCGCCAATTGTGGGGGCTGTTTTCAACCTGGACCTCTTGAACCCTCTTCTCCGTTGTTGTTGAACCGTGGAAGGGTGACGTGGCTCGCCGGGTACCTGCAAACCGGAGGGTGGTGGTCCTCCGGGTAGAAGCTCCGACGATCAAGTTAGTATGGGGAAGGAGGGTAAGTGCAGCAGTATTTGTTAGGAGAAGAGAAGTTGCTTATCTGAGAGGGAGAAGTATATATCCGTCCTTTTAGGGTGAAATGTACCTCTGTATTTATAGGCAGAGAAATCTTCCGTGCTAAGCAAGCCGAGCGTAGGACTCACACGCGTTCCTACGCTCGGCTGACGTCACATGTCAGGAGCATTTAATGGACGCCGCCCTCCCAGGTTTGCAGACGCACATGGGTTCATGTCAGACATGTCACATCATGCAGATTCGGCACGCCTGTGAGAAGAGAAGGCAACCCACGTATCCTGTGGAAGGTTCTGGAATGTTCTGTACCAGCGGTCTCCGAACAAGACGTTACCGAAGGAAAGACTACCTGCCGAACAAACTGAGATCAGGATTCGGAGGAGTGTTATGCCGAACAAAAGACCCTCTTAGCCGAACAAACCACTGAGTGCCAACGTTCGGACAATAGTCCTTGCTCGGTGAACAATCCCCGACCCTCCTGTCATTCGGTGAAAGATGGATGACACGTCACCGTGCCAACTCAGCCCTTAACGAACTGAGACAACTGAACAATGGACCCCAAATGTGCCCCTTTGGATCTTATGAATCCCTTCGGATATTTCGGCCCACTACAAGCATTTAGGCTCCGTTTGTTTTGATGTAAAATGCTTTACAATGTAAAATGTTTTTCATGTAAAATATTTTTTCTGAAAGCAAATTTTAAACTTTTATTTTTTGGTGTTTAGTTGGGGCTTATACGGTAGAGAGATCTGCAAATATTGGAATTGAACGTGCGTCAGAGCTGACAATTGAGAAAATTGAGCAATGAGAATTGAAGTAGAGGACAACATGTTCATTTTGGAAAATAATTTACGGAAGATTTAAGGGTAAGATATTTTCATCCAATTAATGAAAAATATTTTTATGTGTAAAATGTGTCTCTCATTTCTTACGCAATCAAACACCGAGAAATAGATAGTAAAACATTATACATGAAAACATTTTATGGCACCAAAAATAGGTTTACGCCCAAACAAACAAACAGAGCCTCAGAAGTACATATTGGCTAGGGATGGCAATCCTACCCGCCCGCCCCGAACCCGCCCGCCCCGAACGGGGGTGGTTTTCCACCCCATTTTCGGGTATCGGGTCGGGGTAAAATTTTCTAAACCCGCCCGGGTTCGGGGCAAAGATACCCCGCCCCTAAACCCGCGCCCACCCCGACCCAGAAATAACCCGAACATATATATATATATATACTTATATATGTATATGTACCTATTTATGTATATATATTTATATACATGTCCTTTCATTTTTTTAGCATTAATCCAAAAAATAATGTCTCTTTACTGTCAAGTAGCCTAATTAAATTTAAAAAATAAATAAAAATTGATATTTATCGGTGTTTAGTGGATTTTTTAAAAAGTTTTCTTCAAATATTTATAATAAATTCTATACATAAAGAAATGGAATGAGGTATCTAAAATATTGATTGCAATTAAAAGTTTAGATAAAACCGCGATACCAAAAGACACAATAATAATTTCAAAAGTTTTATTTTTTTAGATAATTTTTATTCTTATTTAAATTCTTAATTTTTAATTTTTAATTTTACTGGAGGTAGAATGGTTCCATCGATACCATTCGGTTGAGTGACAAATAACTTGGGCGCATTCGGAGTCCACCTTGAATGCTTCGGGTATGCAAAAACCCGCCCCGCCCCGCCCCGTTGCCATTCCTAATATTGGCATTCGAGTAAAACCCTAAAACGTAGGTAACACGTGCAAGATAGAAGACAACTTTTGTAGGAGTAGGTTTTTTTTTTTTTTTTGTTCAAAATTTTGTAGGAGTAGTTGGTTAATAACAAGCGCATAATTCTGCCAACAACTTGCAGCCTAATAACACCTCTTTACCTCTTTCTTCTACATAGAAAGTAAGAGTTCTAGTTTTGTCAGGAGCGCACGAATATTTAGTGTCACCTCTTCTATATGGAAGTTGAGGGTTTGAGTCACGTCAAGAGGACGAATATTTGCAGTGATTATTAATGCTCTTTAAATTTGCCACACTCGTACGCGGCTTAACGATACCCGATCTTTCTTCCCTTCGAATCAGGTTAGATATCTACCACAGTATCAATTAAAATTAAAAAAAAAACCCAGCTCATAATTCTTCCCTGCATCTTAAATGCCAGCTCACACAGATTGTAATCCAATACAACGATTCCGGATTTCTCTTTAGTACGATCCGGAAGGCAAGCCAATTGCGCCAAGTGGTAACTGCGTAATGACTTAAATTTCGATGACGTGGCGTCCTACTTTCGGGCAAAAGCGAAGCCGCACGCGACCGATGAAACCAGCAGATCCCACCTCTAAAAGTCCCGTTAAGTTGCGGACTCGAAACGCGATCACACAGGATTATTATGGTTACTTGATTGGGAATTGAAATCCGTTGCCCAATCATATTCAGTGATGATGGTCCAGGCCACGACTATATATACGCACGCTGCTTCATCGCTAAGGCGGTTCTGGTTTCTCCCCTTCACTTTCTGAAACACCAAAGCCCTAACCCTAGAAAGCTCAACTTAATCTCTCTCTCTCTCTCTCTCTCTCTCCGTCTCTCGCGTACTCTCTCGAGCTTCGTCAATCCCTATCTCAGCTGAACGGTACCTCTCTCTCCCTCTCCCCTTTTCCAGAGCGATGTTTTTTTTTTTTGAAGTTTACTCTGCTAGTTATGTTTCGTGATTCTATGTTTATTTTGTCACGGTTTTGTAAATTTGTGAGAGGAATTTGATAGCGGTTCTTGGTTAGGATTAGTTGTTTGTCTTGTGTGTTGTATTTGTGTTTCTGGAATGTTGTATTTCTGTTTCTGGAATGTTGAAAGCGCGAGTCGATTAAGTTAAAGTTGTCGTCCTAGGCGGGGAATTGGTTGGTTCCCTAGTCGTGTGATTATGAGTAAATTTGTGTTTGGACTGCTTGAATAGTACAAGTTTGGAGAGACAGGAATAGAAGATATACCGTTGTTCAAGATAAAGAGTCTTTTCCTTTTGACTTTGTTTCGTTGGGTGTCGAGGGAGTGCAACCCTAGATCAATTTCTTGATATCTTAGATATTTTTAGAGTTGAGACTGGTGTATCTTTTTATTGTTTAGATTTTTTTTCTTCTTGTTTTTCTCGCTTTGTTTTGTACATTGGTGGGATCCTCTTATGCCTTCCCAAGAAAGCTTATTACTTATGATTATGGAAAATAGTGGTTTATGCTTGATTTCTTAATACCTGATTATTCAATCGTTATGGGAAAACTCACTGTTTGTTTAAACTACTTCAGTTGAGGCTCTCTTGACGTAAACGTACTTTCATGGGCTGTAAATTATAATGCCTCTTTGTTGCTTGATTTAGAAATTTCTTAGAAACCAATTTTGTAAGAAGTGCTGTCTCGAGCAGTAGTTGTGTGTTGAATGTGTTCTGCTTTGCCTTATATATGCTCAAGATGGTACCTTGGTCCCGTTATAAAGTTGGTGCGTAGACCTCGTTTATAATTGTACTGTGGGCTCTAGTAGATAGGTAAATTGTTAGGGTTACCTGCTATCATATTCCTAGGGAGTAGGGACCTAGGGTTATCGTTTACATTGGTTAAATATCAGGCTCTGTATTTGAGGGGTTCATGTTTTGTGAAGTTCTATAAAATTTTCCCTGCTTTCAATCAGTGTTCCTTTCTGTCTGTGGAAGTCTTGCTGACTCTATCCTTTTCCCATGATTTCTTTCTTGGTTCTCACTAACACCCAGAAATGATAGGTAGTGAAGGAAAATATTAGAAGAAGTTTCCATCTTTTGCAAAGTTTTTTCCATTGATCTTATTTGGAACTATGCTCTTCACTTGGAGTCTCAGACTTAGGTCAATTCCCTTTTACATCAGTCTTATAAGCATGAAACGTGTTTATGACTAGAAGAGAGAGACAGATTGTTGCTTCTCTCCTTCCATACCTGCATAAATGTAGCCCACATGCATTATATACATTGGCATAAGATATATTGCAAGTTCCATTACTATTTGTTCGTTTATTTGACTCCTCCTTGTCCTTGTGTAGATGGCCTCTAAACCTCTAACAACTGAGGCAATAGCTCTCACAGAGAAGAAAATGGACATGACATTAGGTATGCTGATCAACAAGTTTCCCGGTTTGATGTGTTTTTCCTTATTTTGTACCTGGCCTTTGTAATGATAATTGTGCATGTTTCTGTTCTTTTATCCAGAGGATATCATCAAACTGTCCAAGCGCAATCCATCTACAACTAAGAAGCAAAGAGTTTCAGTAAGAAATCTTCCTATGAATTGCATCAACTAATCTGGTTATTGGTTGTGCTTTATTATCATATTGACTGTCCTTATTTTAATCTTCTACAGAATAGAAGCCAAAAATTTCTGAACACTGGTGCCCAAGCAAAGTCATCAAAGGTTCAGAGGTTTATGGATTCGAGATCTTCTCTGAGACAGGTTTGTTGTTAATTTGCTCAACTCTATGTTATTATTATTTCCATTGATGTTTTGAACGGAACTATGCCTGCAAATATACACTGGATGTGGTTTCATTTATTTGCTCATGTTCAATCCTTTTCATCTATGTAGGGTGTTCTTGCTCAGAGAAGGTCAAATTTCCAGGGAAACCATTTTCCCTTGGCAGCTGACGCTGCACGAAAGGCTGCAGTTGCTCCTATTCGTAACAGAGCCTTTAACCGAGGCAGGGGACTTAATGTGAATAAACCGAGGTATTTAGTAGTATAATTTTTTTCCCTTATTTGGTGAAAAAGTTAAATTGTATGAGTATTGGAATTTCTTTGCATAGTGATTATGATGACTAGTGGTGATGCTTAGCTTATGGCTGTGATGGACTAAATAATTTATTGTGGACTTTTTGCAGGTAAATTGTGGCTCTTCTTTTTTCCCACCTTAGCAATGAGGTTCTGGTCAATTTTTATTAAGTAGCATACTGTTGGTGGAAATACCATGTTTGGTTGGGTTGAGTCCATGCTGGCAGTTTCTGAATTGGTTTCTGTTCACATTATGCTTCCCGAAAAAGGAATGCCTGCATCTTTAAGCCACTTGTGGCTGGGAAATAAAGTTGAGGAGTTCATATTGCATTTCAATTTGGTTGTCCTCCATTCTGAATTGAAGACGTAGATGCATTTGCTGTTGAGGCAATAGAGAATATGCGAGGGAAGAAGGTGTTTGATGCTATAGCTATGAGTTTGGCACCGTGTGATGGCTATATCAGCATTTTTCATTTAAGTGGTTACCTGCATGAATGATATTTATCTTTCCCAATGGCTGTATCAACACTCTGCACCGCTAGCCTTAAGCATTGCGTCCGTTTAAGTTTCCTGGTTTGGATATATTGTTTCGCATGATGGTTTACACTAGAGGAAGCATATCTGTTTGGTGAGGTCTTTGGCTGTTTGTTTGTGATGCTAGGTCATCTTCATATGGCGTGCAATAAATCCCGTTGGTTTGCTCAATCTGAACTTCAATCCAAATGATCAGTCTGGCGTACAAACTCTGTTGATGGATTTGGCTTTATGTTTTAAGAGTTAATTATTGACGTCACAAGTAAGACGCTTGATCACATTGTGTCAGTAAATCAGGGCACCTTCTGTAGGATATTGATTGACCAGTCCTTATGGTACCATCAACCACTTGTAAATTTATTCCTCGGCGATTTGAAGTTTCTGTATCCTGCCATGTTAATATTTTACCTCATGTGCGTAAAGTGCCTTGACAATGAGCTGGCTCTATTTTGTTGGCTTTTGAGAGGATTCTTCTGATTTACTGAACGGAGTTGAAGTTCTTCTGATATCCATACTAATAATAACCATTGTGCTCGAGATGATTAAGGGGGGAAATCTGGTGTTCGATGGTGGTCAAAATTATTACATGTAGAGTTGGCATGTCTCATTTAACGTACATGTTTAGTGGTCTGGGGCTGGAGCTATTGTGTTGTCATACTCTTAAGGTGAGTGGAATTGGAATTCATCTGTTGAAGCTTTGGTGGCTTCTGCTAGTGAAGTTTTGACCTTTACTTGATGGCTAGTTTGGAAGTTGGTCGGAATATCTCCTGTATAGTTGACTGCTGAGGAGAAAATAATCATATCGTTGTCCTCTATTCTGCTGTTCGAGAAAGGTGTGCTCCCAGGTTTTAGTTCCAGCAGAAACATTTTGACGCGATTAACTTCAGACTACTTTTCAAGTAGAAGGAGCAGGAGTAGAAAACTGGGACTGTATAAATTTCCCCTTTAGTTTCCTAAACTGGTTTCTTATCTTTCTATCAGTCGGCAATAGATAGAATGTATACGGTAAGTACCTCTTCCAAAGTGATTGCATGTCAAGATTGTAATGACAACTTAGCCATTGCTTGTGGTTGGCTCCTTGGGTGGTACTCATTCCTCTACCTGATCTCTCACTTTTTCAAATGGTTTCTTCTATTATTCTTCAGTTGTATTTAACTTTCTTCCTGCAGAGCTAGGGCCCCGCCGGTTCAGAGGAAGGCCACAAATGGGAGCTTTTCCGCAAAGGTATTGTTTTTATTCTGTACTCTTTAAAGGATTATAGTATGTCAACTAGCTGTTATCAGGGCTTTAAGATTTCGCCCGTCTTTTTTCCTGTTGTTCATTCTTCATTGGTCGTATAGCTTTTATTTTTTTGGTTAAAAGGAAATGCATTAAGAAAATTAAGTGTTTACAGCTCTAGGGTATACAACCCCTGATAAATCCGCATGAAATACATCCGTAATACAACTTGGAAAGTAAAGATAAATATAGTAATCTCCAACTGAAACCGGAGCATCCTTTGCCAATGCATCGGCACACCAATTAGCTTCTCAATAGACATGTTTGATAGTCACCATTTCAAACGCCTCCATAAGGGACCTGCAATCAAGTAAGATATTGCCAAGTGGATGGTTAGCCATTTCATGATCGTTGAGCAGTTGTATAACACCCAAAGCATCCGTTTCTACTTCCAATTTAGTCACATGTTCTTCCTTTGCAAAGTTAAGCCCATCTCGCAAGGCCCAAAATTCGGCCATGAGGCTAGAGTTTGCAAGAAGGTATCTGTGGAAACCCCCAAGCCATCTGCCATTAGAATCCCGGAGAATTCCTCCAGAGGAAGCCATCCCCGTAGCTGGATCAAGGACCCATCTGTGTTGAGTTTGACAAAGTTTTCCTTAGGAATCCAACCAACATGAGTATCACTCTTTCGGTTACTGACTTGTTGAGGCACCAAGAAAAACCACTCCCAGGCCTTAGACAATGTAACATATAGACAATGTAATAATGATGGAATTTCTATTCTTGTTTTGGTATATGTATGTTCAAATCTATTGTCTTCTCCGGAAGGTGTTTGTCCAGTAACTAGTAGAGAATTGATATATGTTTGTGTCGTGTATACACATAGTATGGTTGCCAGTATATATTAAAGATGTAAAACTTACAGCCGCTTGTGTTTGTCTACCACAGCCTCAACCACAGGCAAATACATTACCTAAGCAGAGGCCTCAAACGCTAGACTCTCGGTTTGCCAACATGAAGGAACAGAGGATGAGGGCTTTGTCTCAACAGAACAACGGCGGACGACGAAATGGAGGTGGACAGCAAAGACAGCAGTGGGGAAGAGGTCGATTTGGCAACCAATAGGGGGAACAGCTTGATTGTGATCACTAATTGCGTACAAGATCGTTTCTGCTTACTGTTATGCAAGTTGAAGTGTCGGGGCATCACAGTAGCTTGGAATATCTTTGCTCTTTGTTAATTCTTGTTTGTCAGTTTTGTTATGGTGCCTTCGTTTATCCTCTCTAGTTCATCGCAATGGCACTGTGTAGTCGTCGCCTTCTTGTCCGAGATTGTGGATGGTAACTCTTACATTCTGCCTAGCAACTGAAAGAGCGGAGCTGTCTCTTTGTGTTTGTTTCTCTAGTTGCTGTTGAAATTTGTGGATCAGCTCTTTGCACAAAGAGATTGAGTGAGATTGTATTGTACGTTGGCTTCTTTTCCTTGAAAGTTTTAAGTTTGTGACATATTGTAACGGAATAAGTTCTTTTGTTCTTGGATTGGAGAAACTTCGGTGGGAGTTTATGTTGAATTTTTTTTTGAGATTGGGAACCTTGTAATCCAACTGCCCATGCAAGTTTGCGTTGTACAGTTGGCTTTCATGTTGGTGGATGCTTCCTGGTTTTAGAAGAGTACTTTTGAATCAATCTTGTTTGTATCCTTCAATGTTGAACATCACAGACAATGTCTGGTGCTCGACTGCCGGGCAACAATTATGTCAATGATTTGGAGACTTTTACAGCCCCTTTGGCAATGGAGGTGAGGAAAAAAAAAAACAAAGGAGAGTGGTCTCCCTTATTAGTGAGGAAAGAGAAGAAAAGGTTTGTGGTTTTTCACCCATCCATCCAAACAATGGTGAGAAATCAAATTCTCTCCACATATCTGGCGACTTCAACTCCATCTCCGGTGACCTCAACTCCATCTCCGGTGACCTGAAACTCCCTATTTCTCTCTTCTCTGGCGATCGAACATCATCTCCGGCAACTTGAAATTCATCTCCTAGCTTCTCCTTGATGAGACGAAGACAACACTGCAAGTACGACGATGATCTGATGAGAGGGTGGACTACATGTGTTGTCGGAAGTTGCGCGAGTGAGATCTACTCTCACCCATGCGCCTCAGTCTCTCCCTTTCTCACGGAATCTAGCCACTTTCGGCGAGAAACGGAACTGGGGTGTGAGGGGGTTCTCGTCTCCCTCCTTGTCTCACCCTCTCTCGCCTTTTGGGCCTTTCAAACAAGGAAGAGAATTACTTCTCCCTCCGTCCCCTTTCTTTTCTCTCGAAAACCCCTGTTCCAAACGTGCTATTGGGGAATGGACAAATACATTCCACTTGATATGGGGTGATTGTAACTAATTCCTAAGATCAGGTCAATTCTTTTACTTGGGAACGGTATTTATTGAGATGGTATGGACGAATACTAGTACGATTTCTTCAAACCAGAGTTTTGAATTCCGTGCCATACAGGTCGGTACTGATACTGAGTTGTTTTTGATAAAATTCGGTATTGTAGAGTTGTAATTTCGTTACGGCTCTGATACGTTTTTGATAAAATTCGGTATTGTAGAGTTGTAATTTTGTTACAGCTCGGATACGAGTTATTATGGGGACCATGTTTTTTTTTATTCTTCTTTTGAATAAATGCATGGTTATACTAAAATTTCTAATATGAAAAAATTATATTATACTAATAGCGATAAATCCGATACGGTACTCGGTATTTTACCAATACCTATACATACCGAAGTAGTAGAAAAAGTAGAAAAACAAGCCGGTGCAGTATTAAGAACCTTGCTTCAAACTTACATGCAGAGTTTGATTGAAATGTCAATTGTGCGACACTATTTAATTAAGGGGGCGGTTCCGGGGACACCCAACGGGGACACCTAAAAAAACACCCCATGGTTCCCGATCAAATTTTGATGATCCGAGCCGCTCAATGTGATCAGAATGTGATTTTAAGGGTACATGCTAAAAATCAGCAAAAAAAGATCGTATTATCAAATTTTGATGATCCGAGCCGCTCAATTGGGATAGGTACTCGTTGAGTAGCTCAAATCAAAGTTGTTACATAGTACTTCCTCCGTCTCAATTTAACAATCCTTTTGGAGAGTTTGTGCCACATTTTTCAATTAGCTATATCTTGTAATCTCTTTTGAAAAGATCGTATTATATAAAACTAATCGAGATCTGTAAAATAAGATCTATATTAGATAGTAGTATAAAATTCATTATCGATGCAAAGATATAACTAGTTTTTTATCTGGTTAGAATAGAACGAGAGAAAATTGAGAAGGAGAAAGTAATATGCATTACTCCCATCTCAAAAGTCATTTTATAACAAACAAAAGCGTAGGGGCGTAAAGGTCTTTCAGAAGGAAGTTATATGCGTATATAAGTAAATATTTACTTATTATTCAACAAGAAGTTGGGGAATTGTACTGGGGGTGTAGCTCATATGGTAGAGCGCTCGCTTCGCATGCGAGAGGCACGGGGTTCGATTCCCCGCACCTCCACCACTTCTAGTTTTTTTTCCATCGCTTTCTCCTCATCCATCCATTTACCACGTTTTGTAACTCTTATCTATCCAACGGCCAATCTTTTTCGTACTACGTAGTCTTACGCAAGACTAAGCAACACCCGAACATTTACCCCCTTCCCTCCCATCAACTGCTCTATCCTCGACATGGCTACCTCTCATTCCTAATCTTCTTCTCCCCAACCTATACATACAGTCATACAGAGAGAGAGAGAGAGAGAGAACTAGAGAGAGAAGAACTCATCGGAGTTTCAGCAGAAAGGAATGAGTCTGAACTTGATATCTCCTTGGCTCTCCCGCCCCTCTCCACACCTCTCCAAGTCTTCTTCTTCCAAATTCACCACTCTCTTTTTCCTCCTACTCAACTCCAACTCCACAGTGCTCCAGCACCGAACCATCAGAAAATCCACGTCTCAATCGAAGGCCATCAGAGCTTCGTTAAGCGAGAGCGAGAACGACGTCGTCGCGGAGACCTCCTCTTTCGAGCCGTTGTTGGACGAGGACTTGCTCAGTCGAGTTTCTTCGGCGAGAGACGCGAGCGAAGCTCTGGAATTGATCGCGGAGAAGGCGGGGAGAAGCGGTGGTGTTGTGAGCGGTGCGGATTGTTGTTCGATTATTTCCGCTGCGTTTGATCGGGGCAATGTCGATTTGGCGTTGTCGGTTTTCTATGCCATGCGTTCCAGCTTTGATCTTGGTACGTGTGTGTATATATAACTATGACATACTTATAGGATAATTCTACGGTATCCTCCCTCTTGACCGGAGATACCAAATTCCCATGGGCGGAGGCACTAAGCTCATTTTGATTTTCCACAATAACATTCGATATTCTTAACCAAATTTTGATATTTTGACCTCACAAAAAATCTCTAATTTGTTCGAACTTTCTTCAAATAGATAGAAATCTCAAGCGTTTCTCTTCTTTTTGAGAATTGATGGTGTTATGAATGAGATTATCATACATACATGATACATTGTTTTACAAATATAACAAGTCTATTGGGATCAAGAGGCAAAATTGGATTATTAGTGCATTTCTACCTCATAATTAACCTCTTAATTTAGTTATTTTTGGACTAGTGCGTAGAAAAAAATATATTGCATATTAATTTAATTTTCGACTCCAAGAACCAAAATTCTTGGCTCTACCCTTGCGTATTCCACCTATAACCTAACCACCTGAAGGCATAACATTTTTCTAACACTGGCATAACATTTTTAAACACTATTCAAACATGAAATGAACTTTAAGTGTTACTTTTTTTTGCTTGCATTTTGTTGTACGTGAAAAAAGAAGAAGAAAACATTGGGCTGGCCCAGATGACTTGCAAGAATTTAAACACTGTTCTAGTTCAACTCTGATGCATTATATTTTGTGACCACTAGTCTTGTTGAAATGAACTTTAAGTTCTATGCTCTTCATATTTAATCCTCCTGTGAGGGCGATTATTTCTGAAAATTCATTGAGTTTTTCGTATTTTATTTGTGTGAAACATGATCCTAGGGGAAGCTGGTGGTGAAATGGCTTCGTTTGGTCAGAGATGGAAGTGGTCGAGGCCAGACGTACACACGTACACATTATTAGTTGAAGGTCTTGCAGCATCACTTAGAGTCTCAGATGCCCTCAAGATGATTGGCGCTGTTAGTCGAATAGGAGTTTCTCCTGGTGAAGAGGTATGTATGTAGTCGAATTTCCGTTTGACCGGAAAAAAAAAAATGTATGTAGTCGTTGTTTTACTTGCCACTGCAATTAAGTAGTGTGAACTGTTACTACCTGGAACGTCGATCATACTTGTATGGGGAATGGAAATTGGAAAGGGAAAGTGGTACAACACAGGCCAAGCATTCCCCAAAACTGGGCCTACTATCTAGATAACAAAAGCATAACTTTCTTTTCCAATCAGTTTATTTCAAATTATTTATGCAAAGCACATTTTGAGGAGCAAAACAAACCAATGTTAATACATTTTCTCCTGCAAAAATTCCACCTTCTAGATTTTTACCTTTATACTGATGACTTTTCTGGAAAAATTGTTGAGATCGCTTTGGATTGCCAAAGTCACCGTTTCAGAATGGAAGTGTACCATGTTTTGGGGCGTCCTCCAAAAACGGAATTCGCTAAGTTATTAGAGTTCCTTGGTAACCTAGGTTCTAACTATCTGCACAGTTAAATATGAGATATACTCTCCTATCTGCTTACTCTATTCTTTTCTTCTATACCTCCCTTAAGCTAAGTATCACTGACATGCAAAACGGCACCGACACATGTAGATGTTAAAAGTTCTAGGAAAATGCACAGTTGCACACCCAGGACACATTAGTAGTATGTACATTCATGAAAGTACTATATAACCTGTTCAACTCATTGTGCCCTTTTAAAGTTTGGATGCCTCTCTTTGCCGACATGACACTCATTTTAATGAAGCCAATGTCACTGACTTAACTTCAATACAGTTTCTTGGTTCCTGCAGGTCCCATTTGGTAAGATCGTGAGATGTCCAGCTTGTATGATCGCCGTTTCCGTTGCGCAACCCCAACATGGTATTCAGGCATGCACACATGAGCTTTGATTATATTTTGGAATGTTTTTTCCCAGTGTTTATTTTGATGGTTTGAAAGTTAGACGGACACCCTCATGCACTGGGCCTCACCGGGCAGAGTTTTATGTTGAATATATTCACGTGGTTCAGTAGGAATAGTTCCAACACAAAGAAACTGAGTTTTCTGATTGGCAACGTAGATAAGTTAGGCTCTGTTATTTCTCCTATGTTCCTTCCTCTTCCCGTCCTTTTACTTTGTTTTGATTGCATGTCACTTACTCGAGTTGACAAAGTCAATGCATGTTTATGGATGAGTTGATAGCTACACTTCCCAAGCACCAGCTAATCAAGTGTCAGTGAGATGCCGTAGGTCCTTTTTATATTTTTCTGGATGGAGCCTTTCTTAGTTTTGTTCTGATTGTGGTAGGGACCCTCTTGGTTCCTAACGCGTTATGCAAATGTAAAGATGTAAACATTTCTTCATCTTTTTATCATCATGGAGCTTCTTGTGTCAATCTTTTTGTTGCTTGATGAGTTCCAGCTTCATATTGACCTCAATTACTTCCTTGGGTATTGTAGAACTCTATCTCGATTCTTAAAACTAACAAAAAAACTTGACATAGCCCATACCTTTAGTTCTTGTATGTGATTGCATGCCAATGTTTCATTGATTTTCTTGGAGATTGAAAATGATGAACATGATGGACGAAAATAAACTCTCAGTTCCTTTGAAGCTATATTTGCTTGACATGGACTATGTCATTTCTTCTGCAGATTGTGTCCTGTTCCAAGTGCCGCTACCAGTACGAGCTAGTTTCTGGCGATATAGTTAGTATTGAGTCAGAAGAAATCAGGTTGGTTAGCTTCCTTGAGTTTGCCTTCATTGTGCAATTGAGCCTCATTTTATTTTTGTATAAGGTCCCACGTTGGTATTCCACTAATCTATGATCAAGATTCAAACTGCTTGCATTCACTTAATAGTTACGTTCTTGTCACTGCACAAGAATACGTTTGTTGATCCTGAGGTATTCATTCACTTTCTCTAAGGATTCCCTACTGCCGAACGCAGCATGGAGGTACCTATGTGGAAAAGGGGGCTAAAGTTCCTACAAATAAAGAAGCAAAGCATCCCTGCTGCAGTTCATTCTATTGTGGTACATTGTTCTTTTATTTGTGTTATTTCGAAGCTTGTACTTTGTCAAATTTGAAAAGTTATTAGATCTTCCTTTTGCTTTGATAAACTATCACATGTTCCCTGCAATAGAAAAATTACAATCTTTTTCTGGAGCTATAGGTTTCTATATAGGGACTGGAGCATTATTTGTAAATTTGTTCCACAAAATGCCTTATCATCTTAGATAGTTTGGCCATCAAACATGTTGTTTGCTGTCTGTATTCCAGAAATCTATGTGCCATTCTGTTTGTCAGCCTGTCTATTATGACAAATTTTACTGAAGTAGTTACTTTCTCTATATTGTAACAATTTAACTTAATAGTTGCTTTCTAAGTTAATAGGTCTCCTTTGTGTAGGTGGAGACGCCATCTGGGATGGCACGCACCCACAAATTTGCTACTGAAACTGTTGATCTCCCTGCACAAGAAGGGGAAAGAGTAACCATTGCTGTAGCAGCCCCATCAACTGTTTACAGAGAGGTGGGTCCCTTAAAGTTTAGTCCAAAGTCCCCAGACTTCTACTCAGGAGAACCTTTATGCCTGACAAACCATAGAGATGGCCGAGAATCGCTGTTACTAAGAGCTCCCACAAAAAATGAAGGCGTATCCTTACTTAACCCCTCTGTCCTCTTTCCACTTTTTGCTGTGCTGGGCACTGGAAATGCTGTCTCTGGAATGATTGATCCCAGTATGCCTCAGCTCATTTCAGTTGCTGTAGTTTCATCTTTTGCTCTTGGAGTCACTTTGAACACTCTGGTTATCCCCCAGTTGGGTCGGGTATGTTTGTCAAATTTCCCCTTAGATTTTGTGGCATTTGGTTCTCTCTGCAAACTTTTATTTATTAGTTGGGCCACAACGCCATGTGATTACGACACGTTAAGAGGAAATGATTGCCATTGTTTCTTCTCTCTCTCTCTCTCTCTCTCAGATTTTAATTTCCTTTTACCGACCGACTCTCAACCAAAAATAATAGAGTGGGCAATTATATACCTTTCTTAGAATGTTTACATTTCTCATTATATGACATTGGCATTGAATGATATATTGTTTACTGGTAATAGCATTAGGTTGTTTTCATTTTGCTGTTCAAAAAAAAGGTTGCTTTCATTTTTTTCTTGTGGTTCAATTTTTCTACCACTACCTATACTAGACCTTGTTGTATGTGGTATGACCTTTTTACATGATGTGCACTATCTACAAGTGTTTTAAGTAAGTTCCCAACAAAAGTTGCATAAATGCAGCTTCCTCAGAGGTTGGTGGATGTGATTGCCATCAGACAGCAACTCCTCTCGCAGTATGACAAACTTCAATCTCGCATCAAGGATCTGAAAGAAGCTGCTGAAAACGAGGTACCCTGCCACAACATTCTAACTAATAAGTCTTTTATTCATGTCAAATTAGTCTTCTATTCTCGGTCGGAAGAAACATATTGATACTCTCTTTGAAGAAAATTGTGACTGAGACAACCAGGTTATGTGGGTTAGGTCATGTTTATATGAAGAGTAATAGAAAAACTGCAGTTATCCTTCCTATGTATCGTCCGGAAAATGCACCTTCCTGTCTTCAAATTTACTTGATTATCTCTTAAGATGGACACTAACTTCATGTACTATATTCTCACATCTGTATCTGAGTGAATGATGTCTCTTTTTTGTAATGTATATGGTTGCTTTGGAAGTCTACTAGCAAGGAAAATAAGTCTCTAGGAATCCCAGCATAAGACTTCCATACCTTCAATGTTTTATAATTTTAGTACCTGACAAGATTTGGTACATTGGATGGTTGAGCCCATCCCCAATTGTTGCTTTATTGTGGAGATTATTGGTAGGTTTTCCTACATGTACAGTTACAATGATTTCAAGACCTCTTTTTTTTTTTTTTTTTGCATTTTTTTTTTGTATTTCTGATTTCCTTGTCATTTAGACTACATGACCACTTTCATATTCCTATTTGATGTGATTTTTTTATAGGTATGGATGGTGGCTCGCATGTGCCAATTGGAGAACAAAATTGTTGCTGTTGGAGAACCATCTTATCGGTTAAAACTTCTAAACATTTTCGGCACTCCTTCCTTAGTTCATAACAATACAATGTCAATGTGTTTTGGCAGAAAAATGGTTGTCTTTTGATGTCTTTCAAAGTTCACTAGTCTTCGAGTCATTGTTTTTTCAGCGCGCGAAGAAGGAGAGTCAAAAGGGTGCGTGAAGGTTTGGAAAATTCCCTCAGGAAACGAATTGAATTGATTGACAGCTATGCGAGAGTATGTTTCCGACACTCTGAATTCATCAACATTTGTTAAACTGAAACAACTGTAGATCTGTTTTTCCGATTATGGAGGCATTACTTGGCCTGTGCATGTTGATAATAGCTAAAATTTTCAGATTTCTTCGATGATTGAAATCGAGGTAGAGATGGACTCTGATGTGCTTGCTGCTGAAGCGGCTAGCAATGCAGTATGCCCTAATTCATGATACTATGATAGCTGTTGGGATTTCAGGGATATGTAGAAGTGCAGAATTTAATCACTCAGTTGTTCCTCAATGCAGGAAAATATTGCTGAACAGATACAGCAAATTATGGAACTTGAAAATCTTGAAGAGGCAAGTTTCGGAAGGATTTCCTGAACATCTAACTTACATAAGTAGTTGTAATGAAGTAAAAAAATGTAGCTAGAAGGAGAAATTACTCACATGCGAAACCTGAAACTCTTCCATTTCATTGCAAGATGATTTTGTATTAGTCAATAATTTTGCAACATATTGTTCAGTGATGGTTCTTAATAATTTGTGATTATACGCAGAGATGGAAAATCCAAGCCGAGGCAAATGATGAGGTTGAAAGACTTCTTAGTTCTGAACCCACAACCAGTGAACAGGTTTTAGACATATAACTGGTAATTTACTTTATCCAAGCTCCTACCTTTTCTTATGTTTCCACTCACCATATCCAGCAGTGTCGTGTACTCAAAACTAAAAATTACTTTCGGTGGATGGAATATTCTGTGATGGATACTTGTCAGCTGATGGATGCTGTATCACAACATGATGAACAGTACCGGCTCTACGCAAATGCAGATGAGACTTTTTCTTTGGGCCTTCAAATATTTTTTTGAAAATAGGAGCTCTCAAATGTAATATGCCTGCAAAATGATACTACTCCCCTAGAGGCATCCTAGCAGAGGACATCAAATCCACATCCATCTGGGCTACCAGCTTGTAGCAGTGACCCAGAGTGGAAGGGTTCACACCGAACCAAGGGGGTACTAACAGCTGAGTCCTCTCTGGAATGCAGGAATAGGATTCTATATGAACCAATGGATCGGGACAAGTTGTTACTCCCAGCAATGACCAGTTAAAAAGGCCCATCATACAAAAGTTTCTAAACCCGATAAATAAAATAGAGGGTCCTAAACTGAAAGAAAAAAGAGCTGAAAAGGCCCAGCCGGTAAAAGTACTTCAAAATTTTGTAATGATATTTTCAACGCTAGGGATATTGCTATTTGAAGTTAATTTATCCCCTTGTTATGTTGTTTGCAGTGATGCACAAGGGCCCATATCTTTGAGTTACGCTTTCGGCTCTCAAAAAGTCGGGGCCAGCTTTGTTGACGAACAATCATGATTATGCCAGCGGGAGAACTATACTCTTCATGGCTGTGGCCTGTGGGAAGAGGATGGAAACAAAGTACAGTTGCTTTGTTGTGTCTTCCCGGAAACTGGCCTGCCAGCTCAGCGAGCCTATTTGTTCTGAAGGCATCTACTTTTCTTTTGTAAAGCAATTCCATATTTTGGATCCAAAATGCAAGCTTTTCACTTCGAGCAGTGTTGCTGTGTACCATGTAGAGGGCTTTTTGTAAAGGGCTTTTGTCTCTCTTCATTTGTTTCTTCCTATAGAAATGTTCTCACGAATACGTTGGCGAAATGACTTCAGTTACTTCGATCTATCTCAAGGTTTACGTATCGAATGTATTGCAGCATCGGCATTGTTCAATGGTTCACGACTGTCGTGTCATTTATCGTCGAGATCACTCGTGGTCAGCCACGTAAAAAAGAGCACGTCTCCGACTCTCCGGTACTGCAACTTCTCACGTCCATCCTAGGGAGGTGGATCCAGCAAGGGGTACTAAGCGAGGCCACAGTATAGTTACTACCATTTTTGGGGATTCCTTCGGCGGCTCATATGGGTGGCAAATGCCAATACAAATCTCTCGACCAATTAGAGCCGATTTGTTTGACTGGACTAATAGTAATGCAATTTCACAAAACATGCCGTCATGTCGGACAAAGAGTGATCAGATAAATCATCGTCGTGTTCGCGAAGGTATTTTATTTTGCGGGATTACAAAAGATTCAACCAGACAGAAGATATGTAATAGTAAATATAATCTCAATAGGAATTTGATGTTCAAGATAAACTTCCAGACCTTAAATTCGAAAAAGAATTTTTTTTTTTTATCCCTCTGGATAATGGTTGACTGGACATCTGCTTTGATCTTCGACACGGCTTCTTGGCAACTACCGAGAGACTGCACGCCAACGACCGAGAAATGCCTTGCGCTACTGCTCTCAATCATCGTATTACGTTCGCGCTCTTAATTTTCACTCCGCGAATTTTACTAGCCCAATGTAATTGATTTGGACGAAATAAATATTTACACTGCCGATGTTTATAATTTATTCTCTTAATAGATTATGATGTGCTTAAAGACGCTTATACACTTGCACTCCCACACCCGCTCACGTATGCATTCTAGATCAACTGATAATGGTGGACCATCCACTTTTTATCTTCCATTCCCAACTGTTTTGTAATATTATCCTCCGCGTCTCACTTTTCGCTTCCCACTTACAAATCAGGACAATTCCTTGCAACTAAAATTTGTTGGCAACTAGCAACCTAATTGACGTTGGTCTTTTCTTTTTCTCTTTTTTTCCCCAGTACCCGGATGCCTGTACCAGTTTGCGCACAACTCGATCAATTCCAGGTCTAGAAGTTAACGACCGGGCAAATCCTTCTGTAGTCCCAAGATTTGTAATGTTTGACCTCTGTGAGACTTGAACATTCAACCCCATAGAGCACAAACACCCCGCCTAGCAGCATTTGCGCAAAGTCCTGGGGTAATTGGCGTGGCTGTTGATCCATGTAATTGTAGGACCCAACGAGTTGTGTCAATTCATGGAACTTTGCGTGAGCTGAGAGGGTTGGAACGACAATGGGACCATCCAAACTTTTGTACGTAGCCTTTTAATGCAGAATAAGTATGGGTCTGTTATCAGAGAAGGAAACCTGATAATTGAATGTTTTTATGGTGAGGATGTTGACATGAGGGATATTGTTGTCTTGCAAGTAGCAATCTTTCTAAGAGAATCGAGTAGTTAATGCACCCTTTAAAGTGAGAAAGTTTTGTTTCTAATCTTTAACCACTGAAAAACTTATTCACCGAGGAGGAGTTGTGAATAAGTTTTGTGGCGCTCAATCTCGGCTGTCCAAAGTGTTTTGGACGATTTGAATTAAAAACAATCTATTACCATTAATAGATTGTTTTTCTTCCGGATCGTTCAAAACACTTTTAAACGGCTGAGATTAATTGCGCAGAGCCGTGAATAAGTTTCTCTCATTTAACCAAATAGAATAACCATTTCTTTCGGCAATGCAGGACCCAGCGCGAGCGCACATCGGACTAATTCTTACAGCCCCTCCCGCAGCAAGTGTCGCATGCTTGCGCTTGGGGAGAGGCGGCCTTAAGAGTTACTGACAAGATAGATTACTCGTTTTTCATTTTTGCCTTACTAAATTAATGGCAAGGACAAAACCCACCATAATTTAGGAAGATTGCTTTGGCAACCATACATGGTTCACTGCATTTGTCTACAAAGGGAATTACAGGATTTTTCAAGGTATCCAATGGCAAAAGATAAAGAAAAAAAGAATCCGGACTGCAGACAGTCCGATAGTCCGAATTCTGGAATGATGATGATAGGATAAAAAGGTTCGAAAATGAATAATGTCAAGGTCGGTCTGTCCCCTTACTTACTCATGCTCGATCTTTGATAATCTTGGCAGATTCTATACGATCTCTCTTATCTCTACGTAGCCATAGTTGATTGGCAGATGATAGGTTTTTAAATTTGGAAGCTATGCTCTCTTTTTTTTTTCTCTCTCTTATCTCTACGTAGCCATCTTTGTTTCTTGTAAATTGTAATGTTTGTTCTTATAGTGAATTTCTTAGTTACCCAAAAGTAAATTATTGTTGGTCGAGATTTGAGAAAGTATCTTACAAGACCATTTAAAACACTTTTAAACGACTAGAGTCACACAAACTGTCCTTTGCAATTCAAAAGTGGACCGTAGACAAGCCGTTTCCTATTCACGGCACGAAACCGTCCTTTACAGTTTAAAAGTGGACGGTAGATAAGCCGTTTCCTATTCAGGACGTATAGCAAACGAACAAATAGAAAGTGGATAAAGAAACAGTAGGTTCCATCTCTTTCTAGGAAGTGTTTTCTTGGAGAATCGAGTAGTCTAAATGCATTCCTTGAGAGTGAGAAAGTTTTGCTTCTAATCTCAGCCAAATAGAGTAAAAAGCATTTCGCTTTGCACTTACTCAAAGGGGTCTCATGATCATCTATTCTGCAACTGATACTACAAGAATAGCGTAAAGCTTGTCGATCGAACCTATTCTAATTGACACTTGCAAAGTATAGTTGACAATTGACATTCACAAAGCTCGTCCGATTTCCGTTGGGCATGGGCCTCACATCTATCGTGTGGTATTCACTCACGTAGTTCAATTTCGAGTATAGTTGGATTCAAATTTTGAATGGTACTAGCGGATATCCGTGCCTAAAGACACGTCGGCATTTAATATTGTATCAACTTAAATAAATTATCCCCGACTGATTTACCCAATAAATGTAGTCTATACAAAACGTCAGTTACCATTTTGAGATATTTTCTTGTTTGATGATGAAAGACAACATTTATCGGATAGAGATACATTGCCTAAAAAATGAGAAAAATGATCTGATGGATAAAAAAATTAATTAACAGAAAGTGATCTAACGGTTATAGATGTTGTTCTCGTTTATGTGTCTAGACATTTTCAACAGAAACCACTCATGTTTTATAATATAGATGTATGGTATATCTATATGTAGTGCACCCCTGTGTAGTGCATATGTAGGGCGACGCACAACCGTCGATCTCATCAATCATCGGTTCAGATCAAAAATCAATTATGACTGGTAAATCGATCATAATTAAAAATCATATCTCAATCATTCATTGTTAAGATTGATGCCCTGTGTGCGCCTTACAGGGTGCCTTGCAGGGCCTTGCACTGCAGAATTTCCCAATCCAATTTGGATTAGTTGTCCACAAGGTTTGCGTGTCCACAATCTTTTACCTCATGTTGTACCTACCTATAATTAGATAAATAAAAAAGGGAAAATTTTAAAAATAGTCCCTCTAGTTTGCATGAATTTTCATTTTCGTCCCTCTAGTATCAATTGTGTTATTTTTAGGCCCATAATTTGCATTCTGCCCCAATTTGGTCCCTCTCGCTTACGGCGTTAATGAAACTAACGGAATTGGAGGACAAAGTTGTCATTTCACCTCACAGAGGGACTAAATTGAGATTTCATGCAAACTAGAGGGACTATTTCTATAATTTTATTTTTTACTTTTGTTTTTGTAAATAAATTTAAAATACATCATATGTAATATATTTCTCATCTCATTTATTTTGAATAATCAAAATATGTTGAAATTTTTAAAAGTTTTTATTACATATATCACAAAAAATATGAGAAAATTCGAAAATCAACTCCTATGTTAAATGTCTTGGTATTGTATTTTTTTTTTCAATTGAATTTTCACTCTCGTTATTTTCTTTGTCACATGATTAAAAAGAAAAAGTTGTTCAGTAGTATTTAGAAATCAGAAAAGCGATAGGGACCGACGAGTCCCGTAGGGAAATCGTACCGACGGCCTGAATAGTAAGACGGATTTGTTGTGGGGCTTTATTTTTTTGTAGTTTTTAAGTTGAACAGACAGAGTTACAAGAAAATATTAACTAACTTGAATGGAAGTATCGTTGCTATACAATAATTTTACGGACGGGAAAGGAAATTTTGCGTGTTTTGCATAAGAGGAAATGAAACTGTTTTAACTGCGGCCCCTATAGCTTAGGTATAATTGCAGAAAAGTTTTCTATATGTTATCAGAAATCACCAATACGATGCAATGCTTACTATAAATTGAAGAATATTTTAAGCAGTCAAGTTTGATTTGTAGAGGTTTTCATTATTTTTTATTTTGTTATTTTTCTATTGTTGTTGCAATTGCTGTATTTGTTTTTTGATACTCATGTTACGTATTTTTTGTTTTTTATTTTTCTGCAGAAACTGTTTTTGTAATTTTTTGGATTTTTGTTTTATTTTTTGTTGGTGTTAGTACGATTATTCTTTTTTTGTAAAAAAATAAATCACTTGCTAGGAAGACAAGGCAAAGTAAGATTGAGAACAAAAAGAGTGGCAGGATCATTTTGCTAAATATACATATGTAATGTACCTGTTACCGTTTTAATTTTGGGTTTTTTTTGTAGTTTTATGTGTAATTTTTAATAGCCTGCATTTTTTAATGTATATTATTTGAAATACGTAGCGTATATTTTATTTAATGAATTTTAATTATTTCTGCAATATAATAATTTTGAAGACGGAAAGAATAATATGTGTCAAGAGCTATATGTTATGTGAAACTGTACATAAAAATGTAGAGAATCAAGAAATTGGAACAGAAAGATCAGGATATTAGAGTGGAAAAAGTACAGTAGTGGCATAGTGACTGGCAAACATTTATAAAAATTGTACCATGTGGTGACTCTGGAGGAACAGTGATGTGACCATAAGCACCATTTTTTGTGCATTTCAAGAAGATAGCAGAGATGGGTTGGTTGTGATTACCCGTGCAAGCAGATGGGGTAGAGCATGGAAAGATTTGCTTTTGGAGAGTATCAGTAAGGATCGGTTATGTGGTACGTGCGGAAATTCTAGTAGTTATCATAATTCTGAAGTTAGAATTGGACGGAGGATTAGACGGTAGTTGAGTGAGTCCTAGGTGGTCTCTGTTTTACGTCTGTTTTTTTATTTTATTTAATAATAAAATGTGTTTTAAATTTATTTACAAAAACAAAAGTAAAAAATAAAATTATAGAAATAGTCCCTCTAGTTTGCATGAAATCTCAATTTAGTCCCTCTGTGAGGTGAAATGACAACTTTGTCCTCCAATCCCGTTAGTTTCATTAACGCCGTAAGCGAGAGGGACCAAATTGGGGCAGAATGCAAATTATAGGGCTAAAAATAACACAATTGATACTAGAGGGACGAAAATGAGAATTCATGCAAACTAGAGGGACCATTTTTAAAATTTTCCCAATAATAAATCGTGGATAATTTTATCCACTAAGAAATAGGTAAGCTCGAATATTGTTTTTACGTATTAGGAGTTGGACGGTGTAACATGAATTTTCATTTGGTCTGAGTCTCCTAGTGCATTTTTAAACGAAAACTCCACAAACACAATTCCTATTACAATTGCATTCGAGACCGTTTGATGTATGTGAATCGAACGATTTCTAACACAGTTGTGTCCTAAGTTTTTATTTAAAGTTGGGTTGGTAGAATTATGCATTCTTAAATAGTTACCAAATGGCCCCCTAAATTGCCGATGTGGATTATACTAGTAGATAGGTAAGAAAAATGGAAAACATTGGTCGTCTTCATCTTGAACACGTAGTTCTCGTTTTTCTTTTTCATTATTAATATTGGTTTATAATTCCTAAAATGAAATGTACCCACTTTGAATGTATCTATGTACTTTGAGTGCCATCCATGGTAGCGAGTTTGAATCCCGCTTGTGGGTAGTAATTCTCGTGAACCAGATGTTGCATTTGTATTAAGCGTCATCTGTCCAGCATATAGTTTGGTGGGACTGTGGTGACACCACTACCCTCCTATAGGTACGGTTTACTGCGAAAGGATGCTCCAGTGAGCTTGGCTCCTTCAATGAATGGTACTGACTTACTGACTAAAAATGCTATGACAGTTAGGAGCTCTTTTTTTCCAAGGGAGTTGCGACTCTGATTTCCCTCTCCCAACCTTTCACTTAGAAAAAGAGAAAGAAGACAAAGGGCATCTTAAAAAAGAAAACAAAAACAAAGATCGAGGGCACTTCAGTCAATAAGTTCATGCGTGTTAGCCCATTTGGGCTGTCCGTGCTCGGCAATGGATAGCCTAGATTTCATCTCGGCTGAATAGATCCTAGACATCGACCGAGATGAAATTTAAACCGTCTATTGCCGAGCACGGACGGTCCAAATGAGCCCAACCCCTAATGACACTAATAATAAAAGAAATTGATTTTCGCGCTCTACTTTTTACTAATGACGCTCCACTTTTAACGCGTAATTACTAGTAACTTCATGAATAAAGTCGAGCGCGATCAATAAAAAGTGAATCGCAAAAATCAAAATCAAAAATAAAACAGGGCACATTCTTTTGTGGTGCACCAGTGCATGTGGACTCCCTCGAAATGTAGATCAGAAATTCAGAACCGACAATGTTACCAACCACGTGCTCATCACAGTTTATTCTTTCTCCATTATTCTACCAAATCCGATTAAGAAACAAGAATCAATTATAGTAGTACTAAATTCCTCTCAACTATGATCCATTTGCACTAATCTTTAAAGTTTAAAACTCAACACTTAATCCCCTTAAACTACACTAATTCTATATGTAAAAGATTGGCGTCAATGGAAAATCAAACGAGAAATGATTAGGTTGTGGCAACAGACAGGCTAGATTATCTGCTTTTTTGACTTCGAATTTTTTCTAATATCTTCAATTGTCGTAAAGTGAACCATTTCGATCGTTAAGGAGCAAACATTTTGCTTAATACTTTTGAATTCTGACCCATTTTTCTCCACTAGCCAATTATGTTACGACCACTGAACAAACTTAGTTGACAAAGATAATTTATGCGCCGCTAATCTATTTAAAAATTTACCCTATTGTTCATCAATCATTAGCACATCATATTCTTTTCACTCTAACCTTCACTAATAACTACTCTAAAACCACCGCATCCAAAGCCCAAATTTAGTCACCATACTCCAACAAAAGCTATTTCAACCCCAATCACATCCTATTTCGTGATTGACCACCACTCTCCCTCAACCGACTCCAACAGTTAGGTTCGTTTGTTTCCTCATTAGCCTCTTCTAATCCAAGAAAATTATCCTCAGATGAAGAGAGGAAAATGTAATTTTGTCATAAAATCTTATTTATCATACCATATTTTGCTCACACGACAGGTTACGTCTAAAATCCTAACGTTTTGCTGACGGAAGGAGTTTATTACCATCAAATACGTTATAAGGGGGTTAAGTGTTAAAATTTTAACATTGGAGAGGCTAAGTGAGAATTAGTCATAATTTAGTGTTAAATAGGGGGCGACTATTCGCAGCCCCGTATTTTCTTCCTTAGTCTAAATAGTTGTTGAAAATCATACATAACATTTCGGTAAATAGCTGATGTAAACAATATTATATTTCGGTAACTACATGTCGAAAATATGTTCAACCTTCGGTAAACAACTGCCGAATATATATTTTCGGTAAATAGCTATTGAAAAAAAGATTATATTTCGGTAATTAGATGCTGAAAATGTATCTCAATTTCGATAACTAATTGTCGAGTATAATTGAAATTTTTTAAAAAAAGAAAATACGAAGTTGCGAATAATCGGCATGTGAAATATTGATCATTGCGCTTTATACCACTTTCCGTTTTCCTTTTCCTTCCCTGTCTATAAAAGAGTCTCATCAGTCTCTCTTTCGTCAATACCGTTCTCTCTCTCTCTCTCTCTCTCTCTTTCTAAACGTATATTTGTAGTGTGTAGTACGTAGCTTGTAATTGTGAAGCTCTAGCTATGGCGGAAAACATTTTGGTGACTGGAGGAGCAGGTTACATAGGAAGCCACACAGTGCTTCAACTACTGCAGGGAGGGTACAAGGCTGTGGTGATCGATAACCTCGACAACTCCTCTGCTGTTGCAATTGACCGAGTGCAGGAGCTCGCCGGTGAATATGGCCCTAACCTTACCTTCCACCAGGTTCGTATACTAATTAATTAGGTATTGTTTACTGTCCTATAATTGAAATTTTCACCTCTTTTTGTGTGTGTGTGTGTGTTTTGAGGTTGGTTGATTCTGTGCTTCCAGATAATTCTAATCGTGATTTTTTTTTTTCTATTCTGTTTTGAATTTTTGATTGCCTTCTTATAGTTGAGTAATTTATTTAATAATTGATTGTATTTTTTTCTCCTCCTTTTTTTTTTTTTTTTTTTTGAGGTCAGTTTGGGTGATTCTGTGCTTCCAGATAATTCTAATCGTGATTGTTTATACTTTCTGGGTTGAATAGTAATTGCTTGCCTACGTGCCCCTGATCAGTTGATATTACCTCCCCCGGCTCAAAATGGAGAGCAACTATTACCATTGAACCTCCTTGTGAAAAATTTTAACACAATTTTTGTGGGGCTAGTCTATGAGGATCTTTGGCCCGACTTCAATTAGGCCCTCCGCAAGAGGACGGGGATTAATCCGCTGGGATTATTGACGTGTCCATAAGCTGGCTCAGACGCCCTGAAATCTAATTATTAAAAAAGAAGAAGAAGCTATTACTATTGGAAAATGTGTAGTAACTATTTCTAATGGAGAATGCTTTGCTATGTATCTGGAGCCATTTGATGTGGGTGGGTTCGAGTGCATTGTGTGAGATCTACGTGTATTGGTTCCGAACAAGTGTGTTGGATTTGAGTCCGCACATTTGTGTCTGGAGCACTATTGATATTCTACAGCTATAGTTAAATATAGTGAATTTTATGGGTGGTTGAGAGAGAGAAAAGAAAAGAATGGAGAATTCTTTACTTATTTAGATATTATGAGAAATAAAGGTAAAAGATGAATATTTCTCCATCTTCTTTTCTCACTAAATCTCACCACTTTTGATGAGAAACCACAACCCTTTTTTTTTCTCCATTTGACAATGCCCGTAAGGGTCCAGATTGAATAAAGTGCTAAAATGTTCTGGTTCTAGAGTATGGAACTTGAAGAGCCTAAATAATTTCAGAGGAGTATGGTATGTTCAAGAGCCTAAACTTTAAAGATTGTGTTGTGTATGAGTGGTGTTTATCTGACTTGAAGATGGTCTTTTTCTATATTGATGCTTGCATGCTTGTTAGTTCTCTTCTTTCCACGGTAACAATGTCATGAAGAATCAAATTACTTGTCGACTAATAGACTTACTGTGTAGCTCATAGCATTAGTTTTTGCAGTACTTGGCCCTAATTATTTTTTGCTGTCACCCACAGATGGACTTACGAGATAAGCCTGCACTTGAGAAGCTTTTTGCATCCACGAAGTAAGTTTTTGCATTTGTTAAAGTACTGTTAGTTAATTTCATCAAACCAAACTTTGCAAGGAAAGAAACGTCAACTGAATGGTGGTTGTGTCCCATCTGGTTCAGACTAGGTAGTCAAACACGATTGTCGTTAACATTTACCTTTTGTATTTAACTTCTTAGTTATCTGCATATCTTCGTTTAAGTATAGCATTATCCTGTGTCTGTCACGTTCGAACCTGTAGCAAAAGGGTTTCTTTATGCCTGCTTTATGAGTATTAACTGACACGACTGAGGCATTACTTATGCTTTGTTAGAAGTCTCATTGATTCCATCTACAGTTTCGATTGCAAGGCCCAAGATATTATTATCATGGGACATGAGTAATGTATCTTCGTCACAAGAACTATCTTCTGCATATGATATATTAGCAGAAAACAGAAATTGAATTTCTGTAGGTACTACTATTGTTTACGTGGATAGGAAGTTGAAAATGGGGTTTATATGAAAGTTGTTACCATTGCTGAACTATGTGTTCTGTTACTTCACATTTCCCTAATAGTTTTGTTTGAACTGCAGATTTGATGCTGTCATCCATTTTGCTGGATTAAAGGCAGTTGGTGAAAGTGTGCAGAAACCCCTGATGTATTACGATAACAACCTTATTGGTACAATAACATTGTTGGAAGTCATGGCTGCCCATGGATGCAAAAACGTATGTCTTGTTTGTGGCTTTGGGATTGCCTGGATTGATAAACTGCTTCTCTCATCTCCTCACAATCTTTGTTTGCTCCATTCTTATTTTCCTAGCTTAACTAGTGAACTTGAGGCTGTCCAACCAGTCAGTGGCAAAAATCAATTGGTTATTCCTCAAAAGGTGTTTGTGGCCATGAACTTGGCCTGCATTGCTTAAATGCTTCTCTCATCTCCTCAAAATTTTAAGTGCTTCTATCATCTTTTTGCTGATAAAAAATAAATAAAAATAAATTAATGTTTGCGCCACACTTCATTCCTAGCTTAGGTAGTGAACTTGACGCTGCTCAACCGCTTACTTGCACAAATCAATTGGTTACTCACAAAGTGAACATGTCTCCAGGAGTCAAATTCTGAGAGGATGGGCATTTTGGTGTTTCCAGAGCAATCCATAAAGACTTGCACTGTATTTGTTCTATATTCTAGACCAAGTCTTTAGATCTTTGACTTATGAAGAACTGTTATGGATTTTATAAACAAACATGACTAAGTTCTAACCATTTTCTTCGAATCAGTAAGTTACACGTTCATGTGCTGTGGATATAATTATGGAGTCCTGGGATTAATTACAGTTATCGAGTCCAGCTACTTCTTCTGTTTATTTCTGTTATCAAATTTTTTTGCTTTTATTTTACAGGCTTGACTCGCTTTAGAGAGTTGACTAACTCGTTCCCATTGTGCTCTGCTTCATTTCAGCTTGTGTTTTCATCATCAGCTACGGTTTATGGTTGGCCAAAGGTGGTTCCATGCACAGAGGAGTTCGCCCTCTCTGCAGCTAACCCGTATGGACGAACCAAGGTCATTCACATGAACTGAGAACTTGGGTTACCAAAGAAACTGTAAATGGTTGCATATGAGAAATAAAGAACTTGAATGATATTTTCTTTTGACTTCATTACTGTGCAACCACATTAGAATCTTCTGCATTTTGTTCCCTCTCTCATTCTCAAAATTTAACAAGCACGTGCATTTGTACCATCCACTAATATTACCTAAAAAAGTTGGGTTTTTTTCAGCTCTTCATTGAAGAAATATGCCGTGATATCCACCTCTCTGACACCGAATGGAAAATCATATTGCTGCGATATTTTAATCCGGTTGGTGCACATCCTAGTGGCTACATTGGTGAGGACCCTCGTGGTATCCCAAACAATCTTATGCCTTTTGTGCAACAAGTGGCTGTTGGTAGACGACCTGCGCTTACGGTGTTCGGAACTGACTACCCCACAAAGGATGGTACAGGGGTATGATTCCTTCATTCTTAGCATTTCATTTTTTCCCTTTGCTTGTTTGGCTGCCAACATCAAACTCTATGGGCAAGTATGCTTAACCTTTTCTTATGGCTAATAGTCATCCATATCCAACACCAACTCACTCAACTCTCTTGCACTATCGCAAAATCTGGGATCTGAGTGGGTTGGTGTTGTATTTTCCTTTAGATATACAGTATACTATTGCTAGTTAAGGCTGTATTTTGATGGTTCTTATTTGTTTCACCGTTCAGGTGCGTGACTACATCCATGTTGTGGATTTAGCTGATGGACACATTGCTGCACTGAACAAATTATCTGATCCTTCTGTAGGTCTGTGTTCTGATTTTTTTTTATTTTCCTTGTGGTTCTGAGTGGGTGAAGTCGTAATGTTTCCACTAATGCATGGCATACAGCCATAGATGTTAGATGGACTACTAAGATGTGTGCATAAGCTAGTGGTAATAGAGAAACTGTCTCCAGTATGCTGCCCTGTTGAAGACCGAACCATGATTATTGCTTTCACTGCAGGTTGTGACGTTTACAACCTTGGAACTGGCAAAGGAACATCCGTTTTGGAAATGGTAGATGCATTTGAAAAGGCATCAGGAAAGGTATTGAACTGCATGATGTATTTTCTGGCTATGCCTAATTTTGATGATGAACCAACTTCTTCCTTTGGAATACCTGTATTGTATTCTTGTTCACCTTTAATTTGATTTGAGATTGCACTTTTTGATTCATTAGTACGCTAGTGCTTGGAGATAGAATTGGAGTATTCCCGATTGTAGTGGAAAGAGATTTGAGTTTTATACAAAAATAGAAGACAATAAAATAAGTAGGTTGCCCCCTTCCCACCCCTGCACCAATGACAGCATAGTTGTAATTGGATATCAACATTATTTTCCTTTATGAGGACAAGACCCCTTCCCACCCCTGCACCAATGACAGCATAGTTGTAATTGGATATCAACATTATTTTCCTTTATGAGGACAAGAGCCATAATTTGTTTTCATGGTGGTTCCAGAAAATTCCTTTGCAGTTTGCCGGCAGGCGGGCTGGTGATGCTGAGATTGTGTATGCATCAACGGATAAAGCAGAGCATGAGTTGAACTGGAAGTAAGTACCGACTCCCTTGCAATTTGTGTAGACAATTATTCTTTGGATGTGCTTCTTATGCATGGTTGATGATGTTAAGTGAGTATTTTCAAGAAGTTCTCATGAAATTCTGGACTTTGTTGGATTGTTCGGCATACTGCGCAAAGGAATGTAATTCTAGAATGACCTGTCATTAGTTCCGACCTTTTAGTATTTATTCTTTTGGAAATATGATATCTGAAATGGACCGTTGGTCCACTTTCGTACAGACAAGGCCTCTAATATTGACTGGAAATTGGAAATTAAGTTTCATACAAAACTTGGTGGAAACTATATAAGATGATAGTAGTAATATGACTTATCTTATTTCACTCAATCCAATTGCATATTTTCTGATGTGTGTTATTCCTTTTCAGGGCAAAATATGGCATCGAAGAGATGTGCCGTGATCAGTGGAACTGGGCGAGCAAGAACCCATACGGCTATGAATCTCCAAAAACCACTGCTTGACTGTAATCCATAACTTGTGTGTGTACTCTGTAGTCTTGGCTAGAACCTCAAGTTCAGAATATCCCTTGTATGACTAGGGCCATAATCAAGGATGAAATAATAATTGGGTGTATTTTTTTTCCTAGTTTGGCTGTTGGTTCTGCTTGATAATGAGCAAACCTACTTGGTGGGGGAAATATGGAGGTTAAATGTACTCACTTTAGAGTAAAAAATAGCTCGACCTCTTGTAAAGGGCTGGTATTTTGCTGCTTTTTTTTTTTTTTTTTTTTCTACGACAGAAACTTGTTGACAAAAATGATTTGAACGGCACATTGTGGTGACCCTCCCAAAAGTTTGTTGTGATTGTGATTTCATAGTAGTACATGAACATGAATTTTCCGAGTTTGCGAATCACGAGTGTTTTTGAGTTTTGAGTGTCGATATTCGGATAAGGATAGCCGGTATTCGCTTGGGTATTTTGATAATTGGACGACTACCGAAAAACTATGTAGAAGAAGCTGAATTTCTGTAAGGCTACGCAAAGATTTCCATGTTATACCTAGCTTCTCTTAATTCGTAAATATCATTTTAACCTTTACGCAAGATTTCCATGTTATACCTTGCTTCTCTTAATTTGTAAATATCATTTGAACCTTAATAAGCAAAATAAGTACTGAAAATATTAACCTTAATAAGCAAGGTTTGTTGGATCGGATGAGGAATCAAAAGTTTGATACATGAGCCGAATAGTTAATTGCTCAAATTTGATTCGAAAACTTTGCAAGATTCAAAAATGTATCCAAACTTAACTTATTTATGAAATGACTCGATTTCAAACTCGAGAGAGCTGATCTCGAGTAGAGTAGTAGGAGTATCTCGTTCTTGCCCTTTTCTGATAAAAAAAAAAAGAGGTGAGGTTTTGGCTCACAATTTGAGAGATAAGGCTTATAGAAGAGTAGGTTGCTCAGTTGCAGGTGCCGTAACATAGCATTGAATGAGCTCTTTGGTTGTGTGCCTTATCAAAAATTTGCCCGTTGCAAATTGGATACTGGGGCTGTTTGCGGTTCGGTTTTGGGCGAATCGATTCGGTTCCTTGTTGTTTTCCCCATCTGCAACCATCCGTGAGTGTTTCATGGTTCGGTCAGTTTGGTTTGTGGTTTAGACGGTTCGGCTTGATCGGTTTGGGCGGATTTGAAATAGCCCAAGTACTTTGAAAAAATCTAAAAAGCTTCCAAAACTTTGCATCCAAAAAAATGTTACATTACTCAATTAACATTTTTAAAATAAAACACGTTCATATCTGCTCTAAAAAGCTCTTTAAAACCCAAAAATCAGAGACCAAAACACACATATTCATACTTACCTCATCCACCAACTGTCCATGACTGAGCGTTGTTCGGTCAGATCGGTTTGGATGTGGTTTGGGAAGATTTAAACCTGTAACTTATTTTTATAAATACCAAAAATTTAAAAAGTATAGTAGCACGATAAAACATCATACCACTTCGTATTGCCCCAAGACTAGCCAATAATTTTTTGTATTGACTTAACGTTGAAATTTCTATGTCAATACCAAGCAGCATGGTATATGGAGTACTGTCGAATTTACCGGTACATTTTTGGTGGGGCTAATAGTTAATTGCGAAGGGCTCAACTCTTTTTCACATTTTTTTAGTATTTTTTTACTTTGGGCAGATTGGGCGATTTGAGCAGATTGGGCGGATCCAATTCGATCGCCGCGAGCGGCCGATTGTTATTTTTTCCATTCGTATCCATCCGTCACATACCTCGGTTTGGTTCACGGATAGATCGATTTTGACGGTTCGGTTGATCCGCTGGACAGCCCTATTGGATACCTTGGCCTATATATTCACTTGTGTATGCTCTCGTAGACTTGTACAGTGGTGTAGCAATGTGAGTGCAGAGAGGGTGAGGTCGAGAGGGGGAGCCAGTGTGGCTCCGGCGGTGAGCCGGAATGTGGCTCCCGGAGAATTTTTTTTGTAACTTTGTATATGTGAGTTATATAAAGTGAAATTTTCTCATGCGTTACTGTAACTACCAAAAAGGTTGCCAAAATTTGTTTTCTTTTTTTTGAACTGCGGATTTTTTTATTAATCTTTGAAATTGTTACGAAGACTAACACAAGAACAAGAAAAATGACATCATATCCCTAAGCAAAGCTAAGAACAATCATGTGCCCAATCCGAGACCCAATCCCGAGATTGCCAAAATTGTCAATCACATATATACAGTGGATAAGATCGGTACATCGATACAACCATAAATTAACTAAAATTTTTTCTTATTTACGATACGAACTTCTGTTCAGTACATCAAGACAACACAAGTATTGGTTCAAAAAGAACAGAAGAAGAAAGAAAGCAAAGTGTCAGGCCCACAAAGAACAAAAGGAAGCCCATCCCACCTTTAGATAAAATTCTTCAGTCCATCCAAATGGACTGGTCATTCCATCTATACATTATTTTACATAATACCTATAGTAGATATAGATCTTGGTGAGATTTATTTTGCAAGCTTGAAATCCATGACTTGGGACACTGCTTCAAGAAATGAATCTTCACTCATCCCGGGGAGCATGGAATCCCGCGCCTCCTGAACAATCTCCTCGATCGCGGATTCCTTGTTCAAGGTTTCCCGGCACATGATGCTTCCGATGGCGAAGGGAGTCAGTCCTCTCTCGGCCCCTTTCTTCAGAAGCATGGTGGAGATACGAAGTGTCCGCGAAACCTCAAGCGACAGGTCCCATCCATAGAACTTCAAAAGTGCAATGTCTTCTTTGGCGTCCAGCGATTTTATGTATTCAAGGGTGTCTGGTGAGTAAGGCTGGTTGGCTTGTGGCCAGTAGAGCCAATCGAACGTGCAATCTTCAAACTGCCAACAGGAAGAAATGAGAGTCTATTAAGTTGAAGTTCACCAAGGAGTTGGAATGCTATCGAGAAATATTAGAGCTATAAATACGTTACTGAAATACATTCCAAACACGTTTCAAAAAAAAAAAAATACATTCCAAACAATCGGACCATTTATTCCTGCATGACTGCAGAATAACAGAATGCACAATTTCACATCTTGAACCACAATATCCCTTAACAGAATAACGAAAGGCACAATAATCTTCACCCCTCCCCCAATCACTTCCCCTCTAGCATGACGTTTATTCATTTTGCGTCAAATTGTTAAAATGTTTCGTTTCTCTACTTCGTCGCTGCAAGTACACAGAATATCAACGTTTACGTGGAACAATGTTGCCATAAATGCACAACCTACTAATTTGCTATTCGAATAAGAAAAAACCACCAGTATGTGCTGATGCCTTCTATTTGCGTTTACTAAATGCTATACTACTTTGCATGTTTTCCAGTGTTATCACTAGAAGAACAAATAAGTTAAATTCAACTCTACTACACGCAAGAAATATAGACTTCAATGGACACAAGCAAACATAAACAAAAGCAGAAGAACTCTTACATTTTCAGGCAAGCAATAGCCATGATCGATAGGAACAAGCACGATCCGCCCCTCTTCCCCTTCTTTGCTGACCAGAATATTTCCCGCGTGCCTATCTGCATTTGCCATTCTTATATCAAACACGCTTATCTTGTGGACCTCCTCCACAGGGAAATCCCTAGGACCCATGTCCTCGCAACATCCATAGTTCTTCACAAACATTTGCAAAGAACCAATCTTAACATTCTTTTGTGCAGACACATACCCATCTGGATGATTAAACCCCCTGTGCAAGCACTGGACCAAAACAGTAGGCGGCACACCAGCAAAACCAACCTGGCCGCTCAACGATGAGCGGGGACCACTCTTTGGGTGATCGAGTATGTATGCTGCAACTTCTCTAAAGGCACCTTCTCCAACTCTGGTTCCCCTCTTTAACCCTTCACCATTTTCTGATAAGGGTAACCCTTGAGGGTTATTCACAGCCATCGGTTCTTCATCAATGGGCTTGAAAACAGAAAGATACTTGTTTCCCAATTCGTCTTGCATAAAATAAGTCCCTCCTGTACCCTCAGATGATCTGATGGGTTGTTTGCCACTCTCAAGTCCATCAAGCGTGGACTTAATCATATCACATATGAGTGAAGGCAATTTTATACTCGGATTCACAAAAATCGGCTCCAAAACAAAATCCCTACAAGGTGGCTTTTGAGATTCGGTTCGGACATCTATCCCATCATTCCAATTAGCTGCTATGACAGAGAGTTCAACATCTTTCTCCGAATGCTCGGCATGAACCTTTGCAGATTTCTCAACTACCAAGTGAATCACACCATCCGTATTCTCACAAACGTCGTCAATAAGCCTCTGGTCATCAAGCTTCTTGCCATTACAAAGAAGCTCTTGATCATCTAGATCAACAAAACCTTCCCCTTTCTTGGCAATCCTTCGCTTGAGATACCCTACATCTCTATAGCGATCGATTTGAAACTCAAATTCCTTCCCACAGGCAGTCCTAACAATGATGACAAGGAGGTCAGAAAGCCTGAGAACCAAATGCAAAACATTTCCCTCGGTCATACCATAGTCCTTAACGAGGGAATCGTTTCGTGACAGCTTTCTACCTCCAAAAACCAAGGTTTGTTTCTTTGCTACGAAACCTTTACATGATTGGATCCTAAGTTTTACTGACGCAATCGAATCGGACTCCAACACCCTCATGGGAATCACAGAACCGGCGACAGTGAGGTAAATTCTGATTGATTCGTCAGAGCAGAGACCTAACCGGGTATCAAAACAACCGGGAGATCGTACCGTCTCTTCACGAATCGGACTCAAAGCAACATCAGCAACAGACATGATACACTTTCTATTTACCCCAGAAACTCAGGACTATGTACAAATTTTAAACCACTCTACCAATTCACCAATTGGTTGGCTTAACAATCAAACCAAATGGAACAAGGCCTCTCAATCAAATTGGAGTACTCCTCCTAATGATCAAAAGACTCAAGTTCTATCCCAAAAGCATATATCCCCAAAGAACAAGAAGAAAAACAACAAATGTACAATAACCCAAAAGAAAACTAAAAAAACCCTCAAGGAATTCAAAGTTTCAAGACCCAAAGATTGATTCTTTGTTCTAAGAAATTATCCCCAAATTAAAAGGGCATTCAAGATCAAATGATGAGGGATTTTAAGGCTTTTAACAAGGATTCAAATTACCCAGATCCAGGAAACTCCCAATTCAACACACCCTCTCTCTCCTCCCACCCACCCACAAAAAAGATGTGAGATTGGGAGCACAAGGGGAATAAATCACAATGTTTGGGGTGTAAATGTAGGCAAGAAAGCATTTCCCGGCGCAAAAAGAAGAAGAAGAGAGTGGATTCTAACCCAATGGAAAGAACCAAAGAAGAATTGGGGAAGGAAAGGTGACCTTATAGTTGGCAATGAAAATTTGCCATTTTCTTTTCCAAGATTAGGCTTGTGGGTTCTGTTGGTGGTGATTTGTTGTTGGTTTCTTCATCTTCTGGTTGGGGTTTCAAATGGGTTCCGATCACCTCGCCGATTTTCTTGTGGGTTCAGGTTGGAATGTTAGAGAGGGAGAGAGAGAGACCGGAATAGTAGCCGTTGGCTTTGTGTTCGCTTTGTTGACCCCTATAACGGGCAAATGAATTCAGACATAGGGGGGTTATTATAACTGTATAGAGTATACAGAGGGTGAGACGACCTTTAATGAGAGGAGCCTCCCCCACTGTTTTCGAAACGAACAGTGCTATGTAAATGAATCTACAGACACATGTTCAGACACAAATCTATTTAAGCTCGATTGATATATGTGAAGTTTTTATTAATGTAGGTTTTATGTATATCGGGAGGTTTTTTCTGCATACATAGACTCTCTCCCTCGGTTGAAAGTAACGACGGGTATACACTAACAAAATAGTAGCAAAAGGATAATGGTAAATAGGGGAAGGAAGTTTAAATGTTATTTTTAGACATAATGATTTTGACCATTTCTTAACCTTTTATCACGGCATGAACAAATTGTTCGATGAACCTGGATATTGATCTCATCTTACAAAATCGTGTGGTCAAGAGCGGAGTAGTTTGTTTTGAGTCTCAAAATCCCTACGCAAGATTCCCAATAAATTTGTTATATATCTCTATCTTTCTCTTCACTCATTACTCTAAAAAAACCTCCCTCAAAATTCAAACCTAACAAAAATTTCCATACGACAATGCTACTACATACTATTTTGATTTGTATTTATATTGCCTTGTTATTCTTTTTTTGAAAATGTTATTGCCTTGTTATTCTTGAACTAGTAATTTTTGTATAGAGATGGGGAAAGAATAGCAATATTCATTTGCAAATTAACCTTAGCCTCTTCAATTGTTGTGATTATGTCCTTTTCTCTCCCTTTCGACCGGACGAGAAGGGAAGAATGCCGCGAAGACACTAAAATATTGAAGTAAATCTTTATTTAGGATAAAGCACCAATTGCTATGATTCATAAATTTTATACTTATTACTGTTACATCATTCTTGTGGTTTTTATTTGTTATTTTCATTCTTGTGGTAGTTTATATATGTGTAAAAGTGATGATAGAAGAGAAAATTTCATTTGGATATTGCCTCTAGTCTCATCCATTATTCCTATTGTGTGATTTGCATCCAATCCATTGTTCCATCTTTGCACTTAGACAAAGAGTAATGGTAGATACAGAAATTTGAAGTTTATATAGTACTATTATTTTACTTTGCACGGAGACAAAGAGTAATGGTAGATACAGAAATATGAAGTTTATAAAGTATTTTTAGCCAAAATGATTAGACCGTTTCTAACCCTTCGATTTAAGTACATAAGAATTACTCAATGCCCTCGGATATTGCTCTCATCATCATATATACAAAATCGCATGGTCATCGGGCGGTGCTATCAACTCCTTTTGAGTCAATACCGAACTTTGTTCTGACTTAAATTGGGACCACCACAAGTGGGTGGCGGGAAAAATATCCTGAAGACAACAAATAGTTATCCTCAAGACATCATTTCTTGTAGTAATTTTTGTACAGAAAATCTGTGAAAAAAGGGCAATTTTCATTTCCAAATTAGCTTTAGTCTCATCAGTTGTTTCGATTATGCCATTTGCTCTCCCTTTCGACCACAAGAGAGGAGAGCCATGCCCCGAAGACATTTGAATAGTGAAGTATATGCTTAGGACAAAGCACTAATTTCTGTGACTAATAAATTAATTTACTGTCACATCATTCTTGTAGTAATCTATTCACTATAAACGTTACTATGGAAGGAGAAGTTTTTGGTATCGGTACATGGTACTCTTTTGGCATCCAAAAATTTCTCCTACGAAAGAATAGCAATTTTTATTTGGATAATGCCGCCGGTCTTATCCATTCTTCCTATCCATTCTTCCTATCCATTTTTATAATTTGCATCCAATCCGTCTCGAATGTCAAAATCTCAAAAGTGCATGACATCTTAACATGTAAAGTTTTCTTTCTGTGAGAGTTGACACTATTTTTCATTGAGAGAGTTGACACTATTTTTCATTCCAATTTGTACGTCACTTTCACTATTTTGGACTTCTTAAAATTTATATATACATTTCAATATATGATGATTTTGACATGCTAAATGAATCTTGTTTAACAAATCTCAACTAGATCTATCAAATAGGTTTTGATTTATGCTTTGTAATATTATCTATAGAATTTGGAAAATACAAATAACTTTAGAAATGCACGAAAGTCGAAATTGAGATGAAGGTAGTAGTATACTTTTTAAAAAGAGATACACAACTAAAACTATTGAAGATGCAGTGCAAAAAATATAGTTAAATTAGCATAGTGGACATGATCCGGGGATGCTCTACAAATCGTATAAAAATCTGAACCATCCATTACTTGGTTAAGATCTGAGCAGTCGATAGCCAAAATTCGAATCGACTGCTCTGCACCGTTCTACAAAGAGATGCTTGACAGCATCTCCCATTCCTAGTTGACAGGGATTAAGCCCCAATTTTGCAACTAAATTCATTTATGTACTTGTCGAAAAAATGGGAACAAGAACCAAGTCAATTGCCATGACCCAAGTTTTTTGGAAAACAGGCCTTTTTTAACCCATTTTTAATGGCGGTCCTTATCCCTTCTTGTCTTCAAGAACAAATGGTACTTGGGAGATTCCCATTTGCCCCAAATTCTTAGAAAATTTTGTGGCTGGGAGCATCTCCAGCAGTCCGTGAAGTTTTAGGTACTTCACCAAATGTAATAGCCGCTCGATTTTAGATATGTGATTGGAGCGTAAATTTCGTAAAAGTGCATTTGGATTAGTTTTAGTGTAAAATAATTTACGAGAGATTACGTATTTATTGTACAAAGAATCCCGCAAAATACGCGATATGTATTATATTACGTTGAGGATGCAAGATTGATGTCGTACAAAGAATCCCGCAAAATACGCGATATGTATTATATTACGTTGAGGATGCAAGATTGATGTCACCCGATGAAATTATCATTCAATGTGTTTCTTTTCTCATTCGTCTCTCTAGTCGAACAGTCATTGCGAATGGATTAACAGCGCCTATAATTCGCTAATTCAAAAATCGGCTGTTGGCTAATTCTATTCCCTCGATCGTGACATTCTAAGCCAAGTCAATTGCCATGATCCAAGCTTTGGGCACTAAACAAATGCTACAAATAAAAAGATCGACCACTACAATTCATGTCTTCAAGAAGGTATGATCATGGGGGCTCTTCATTTGGCCCTTAGTTCTTTAGAAAATTTCGTGGCTTGGAGCATATCTGCATGTTCGTGACGCTTAGGTGCTCCAGCAGATGTAGCAATTGGTCAGTTTAGATATGTGATCGGACTGCATATGTGCTATTTAAATGTGACAACTAACGGGGGTTACTTATTCATTTTACAATGAGCTCTGCAAAATATACGTGATATGTAATACTTTCAGGATGCAATGTCGATACCACCCGGTGAAATTATTCGTCCAATGCGTAACCTTTTTTTTTTTAAATGAAGAAGGAACCACCCCATAGGAGGGCTATTAAAATTGGATCTACCCATAGAGCGTAAATCTCCGGACGGCCCGAAGTAAACCACCGCTCCGATCCGCTAGATAATTCGCGATGTACCAATCCTAGCTGGAGAGGAGTCGAACCCTGCCCAAAACTAGGCAAGGGTCCTTCTCCTTCCGCTGGGGCAAGCCCACCCGTGGTCAATGTGTGTCTTTTCTTGGTAACCCCTCGAGTCAAATGAGACATTGCTGAGTTTTTTTAAAAAAATTTAGTCCCATTCGGTCGAAGACTCAACTGCCATGACCCAAGGTTTCGGGCACTATAAAAAAAACACTAGACAGGTCCACAAAAAACATTATAGTAATGGAAGTCGATTAGGTATTTTTTGGTATCCAAATAACTTGATCGAATTGAAAAACAACTAAGCAGCCGAAAAACTTCTCGTTTTAATGCTCTCTCTCTCTAACTTTACCTTCTTCTCTCCGCCTCCTTCTAAAGTACATCTAGGTCTCCGTTTGGGGGGGGGCCTCCTCCTCTCTCTCCCTTCTCTCTCTTTCTCCCTCTTCTTCCCCCTTCTCTCCCATTTCTGATCTATTCCTTTTATTCAAAAAGATCGGCAAAGTTTGCGGTGGCTGGAGGCGGTGGCTGTGGGTGGTTGTTACCGGAGTCTTCTCCAGTTTATAGGGGCCGAAGCAGTGGCCGGTGGTGGGGCTCCTTGGGCGTCGGGCGTCGACGGCAAGAATGGCGATTTGGGTCTTCCAGGTGTGGGTCTCCCGCCGTCTTGAGAAAGTTCTGATTTTCTTGTTCCCTCAGCTGTTTTGGCTGGATTCGGTTGGAATCTTCATCTGTTGATCTCGATCTGCTCGTGCTTGTGTTGCATCGACTGGTGGCGGGGTCCTCGGTTTCTGTGGAGGCGGCGGATGGTGGTGGTGGTCGTCGGCGACAGGGGTGACTTCGGTACGATTTTCTCGTTTCCTCCTTCTCTTTCTTCCTCCTCTCGTTCTTTTCTGGCCCCCTCCCCTGCGGATCTGTTTTATTTCGTTTCTATACCTGCGATTTGGTTGTGCTGCCCTCTCTCGGCCTTGTAATTTATACTCTAAGTGATTTCCGGCTGGTTTGTTCCTGGACAATCGGTGTTGAAGCCTAACAGCGTGGAGATCTGGTGGAGTATCGAAGCTTGGTCGATGTTTGCCTCCCCCCGTGTTTTACTGTTGGGTGGCGCGGTATTTGCCTAACGGCTTAGGTTGAGGCTCGCGTCCAGTTCATGGGTTGCATTTGGATCTGGTTTCTGATCTTCGGCATGGGTTGGCTTGTGGTGGCCGTGGGGGGCTGGAGGTTGGTGGTACTGGTGATGCTGGTGGTAGATTGGCGGAGTGTGGTGGTGCAGTCGGTTGCCGGTGTAGTTCTGAAATTGTATAGATTTTTAGGGTTAGGTTTTGGGCTTCTTTAGGTGTGTGCCTTTTTAGAGTGTGCTTTATTGTTGTATCTGGGCTTTTAGGCCCTTAGGTGTTTGAGGGCTTTGTCCCTCTTGATTGTATTTCCAACTTTTGGTTGGAATCCCTTTCCCCTAACCCCCTTAATAAATTTAATTTTGCCGATCAAAAAAAAAAAAATTGAAAAACAACTAGTCCTGATCACAGTATCTCAAATGATTTTTATTTAAAGACCAAAATGTGGGGGCTCCGATCAAGGTGGTTCAGTCTCCTTGGATTGGGAAGTGGGATCTACTCCTGCCCTCCTCCTAGCCTGCAAAAGAAAGCATGACTAAAGACCACACCGGAGGTCCTCCGGGATGGCCCTCCGATGCAAGAATCAGCCAACTTGCAGAGAAGAAGAGGAGAAGCAAGAGCTAGGGTTTTTAGGATTGTGTCGAATGTACCTTTCACTAGAAGGCATAGTGTTCTATTTATAGGGAACCCGTAGCTTGGTCTCCAAGACTGTACATGCGTTGGACATGCGTCGGCTGACATCGCTCCTACGTCATATTAGGATTTTGTAACCGTTTGGAAGGTGAGCTGGCACCTTCACGTGCTCCTCATCATTATCTTTGATAACCGTTCGGCTGACGTCATGAACATCATCATGGTCACGGTTGTTATTCCCACGTGGGTGAGCTGGAGCCTCTGGCCCCCACACTCGTCCAAGGCTGAGTGTGGTAACCGACTGTCAAAGGAGTCGCTGAGCCGAACGAAGTGAGGTGAGCAAGATGTTGTCTCTTGGACCCTCGGCCATGCCGAGGCTCTTCGATGCCACCCAGTGGTTGCACGGTTAAGTCCAGGAGCGGCTCGGATTTCCCTCGGCGGGCCCGAGTCATATCATTCGGCCTGCTACACAAAAGATAATTGAATCAAACATTTTATTCTTTTTTTATCGAAAAAATAAAGCCCAGTACAAAGCATGGGTTCACACTTCACACTTAACCTATTTTCGAACTTTTACGAGTTACGTGTGACAATATTAGTTGACTTTCATTGAACAGCGCATTAATGGACTTTTATCGAACAACATCATTCTCCTATCCAAATCCTGTCTCTGTCACTGTTTAGGTACTGCAAAAACGAATGTAATAATTAATCGATTTAGATATTTGATTGGAGCATAAATTTTGTAAAACTGCATTTTCATTATTTAAAATGTAATAATCAATAGCGATTACGTGTTTAGCGTACAACGAATTAATTCCACTAAATATGCAATATTTAACAGTACCCTTCGTTAGTTTTTTTTAAGCAAATAAACTAAATAAACTAGATTATAAGTGCTAGCAAACAGGGTCAATGTAGATATCACTCCGTGAAATTATTCATTCAATTCGTATCTTTTCTTATTAGAGAAACTCCAAGGGAAATAGTAACAAAATGAAAGCGAAACCAAATTTGAAGAGTCATATATATCAGCAAAAAGAATCCAAGGGAGGTAGCAAATTAACTTACTATAGTACTATTTTAGTGTAGTTCTCTCTCTCTCTCTCTCTCTCTCTCTCTCTCTCTCTCTCTCTCTCTCTCTACAAATGGCTACATCATCAAATAGAAAAATTATGATTGGTAAATTAACTATTTTTTTTAAAAAATGGGTCCATTAAAGTCGAAAGAGTAATAAAAAGTTTAAAGGTTGAAGAGTCCATCGGAGCTTATTTGTTGCAAATGACTCTTTAACTTGCCACACATGTCACCAAAGTTAAAACGAGTATAAAAAATTGCTACCTCCCTTAGAGATGCTCTTAGGCAGGCAAGTCAATTGCGAAGGATGAATAACGTCTTTAATTCTCTAAATTCAAAAATTGGCTACTGGCTAAATGCCACTCCCTTATCCATATTGATGGTCAAAATAATCAATTGTCAAAATGATGTTAGGGAGCTCTACATTTTGCCCGTAGCTCTTAAAAAAAATTTGTGGCTCGGAGCATCTCCAGCAGTTCGTGAGATTTTCGGTGCTCCAGCAAATGTAACAATTGGTCGCAACGCATAGACTAATTAAGTAAAACTGCGTTTACGTTATTTAAATATGATAATTAACGGGAGATTACGCATCATCTTACGACGAATTCTGGAAAATATGGGATATGTATCTTTTTCTTATTAGTTCCCCTAGTCAAACAAGTGATTGCGAAGGATGAATGGCGTCTTAATTTAATTCTCTAGTTCAAAAGTTGGCTTCTGGGTAATACTATTTCTTCAAAATATTAGTTCTATGCGAAAGTCAAATTAAGAATCAATTGCCATGATCCAAGGTTTGGGCACTAAACAAATGTCACAAAAAAAAAAAATCACCACAGATTCTTGTCTTCAAGAAGGGACGATATCTAACTTAGAGAATAAAGGTTAGTATTAAAAATATAATAAAAAATTCTCTACGTAGACATTTCTTGATTACCTATCTCCTTTAAAATTGAATTTTTCAGTACAAGAGCAGTATATAATATGTAATGAAAGAAGTAGTAACTAATGTTGTTAAATTATTGAATATGGGAGCTTGAAAAGGGATCCGGGGCAGCTGTAGTGCACCCGTGTAGTGTACATGTAGGGCGGCACATAGCCGTCGATCTCATCAATTAATGGTCCAAATAAAAAATCAATTATGACCAGTAAATCGGTCATAATTAAAAATTATATCTCAACCAATCATTGTCAAGATCGATAGCCTGTGTGCGTCTTACAGGATGCCTTGCAAAGCCTTACACTACAGAATTTCCCAATCCTTGAAAGGGTTCATCACATAATTTATTAGCTTAGTGATGTGTCCACACGAGCCCTTGTCTCTTAATTGAGCAAAAAGAGAGATATTATGCCTACTACAAGGAAAGTTCCTCAAAAGCGGTGATGAAATACACTGAACGGAACCGCCCATTCAAATATAGTAGTGAATTAAAAGGCAAATTCTTTTATTTTGTACTGAGCGCTCACGGTTGTCCGGATCAGCTTACGTGTAACTTGACTAATCTCCTTTCGGGTCCGGTTAAAGATGTGTCATCCACGCTGAGACTGGAGGATTCACAAATACTTACTTTCTTGCGGCTTGATCCCAATAATGGAAGGAGAGCAAATCCACAAACTAACCGGGAGGCTAAAAGCAAATACCGTTGCAAAGGCAGATTATTAGTAATAATAATAATAATAATAATAATACCACTAGTCAAGATTTAAATAACAAACAAAAATAATAATAACGTTGAAAGTTGTGTCTCCATACTAATGAGAACTCATTATGCTTCATCATGTGCCATGAAAATAGTTTAAGAAATTTGGACCTAGGGTATTTTTGGTATTCTTCCTCAGCGGTTGCATTTTTTCCTGAAAAGAAAATTGCAGACAAAGCAGAGCTTTTTAGGGGGGAAAAAAAAAACAATCCGAAGAGAAGCATTCCTTTATATACACCTTTTTTTCTTTTGAACGGCTTTATATACACTAGTAAAAGTATTTTTTGAAACGAACAACGTAACTAATTATATTAAGTCAAAAGGAGTACAAGAGTGATAGTTCTTTACAAAACGGGAAATTGTTGCTCCTCTCTGATCCTTGTACAACGCATGTAACAAAAACTCTGGTGCACGGGTAAAAGTTGGCTACCCAACCCGCGGTAATACGTAACGGGCTAGAAGTGGCATTGGAGCAACAATCCCCCACCTCTCCTGAATTATACGTTCGTGGGTCTTTTTATCCCGGAACTGTTAGTTCCAACCGGACTCAATATCTCTTAAAGGACGGACAATTTGGATGGCGTGAGCTCAGGGACGGAACTAGCTAGGATTTTATCATAGTAGTGGTGAAATGTATACTAAAAAAATTAAAAGATGCATTACAATATTAATAGTCATCGGCTCCACAAAAAATTAAAATAACATAACAAAAACCATAGTAAATGATGTTTTTTCACATGGAATACGAAAAAGAACTGACTTTAATTTTGGGCGTCGATAATGGCACTCCCAAATTTACAATGTCGCTCTCCAGATCCCTATATGGAAGATCCCTATATGAATTTTCCAAATTGATAACCGCACTCCCTTTTTGAGAGTGACATTATAAATTTGGGGAGTGACATTATAATTAAATTTCCTTAATTTCTTAGGTTAAGTTGTTTAGGGTTAGAGTGTGGAGTTTTTTTTTCTTAATTACACATCATCATTTATATTATTTCACATTGGCCCATTGAATTTAGTTTTGGAATAGTTTTTTGGGTCTCCTTTCTTGAAAAAAAATTAAAAGATTTATGATTAGTATATAATAAAAAATAAGGCAAAAACCTAGTAGTGGCGAGACTATATAAGTTGGAGATAAAATTATTTTTTCACATATAATAATTACATTTTCAAAAATTCTTGTCGTGGCAGCCGCCACCACTAGATTCCCTGGTTCCGTCCTTGCGTGAGCCCTCGATAATTGATCAAACATGATCGAGTTAGTATTTCTCAAGAGGACTTCAAATCAAACATGGGATAGCTCGAATAGTACTTAATTATCCATTATCTAAGCTCATGCACAAACAAACACAGGACTAATGCCAAATTAGTCCTTGGATTATTAGTCCCTGGATCGAATCGAAATTATCCATTATCTAATCTCATGCACATGTTTCTGCAATATTAATACTGATCAAGGTACTACCCAAGTAGAGCCTCTTGCTTTATCTTGGACAAAACAAAGTTGCATGTGTCTCCATAAACAAAGCTAGAAAAAAGTTCAACCACTTTAAAGAGGACCCGCAGCCTCCGTAAAGTAAGAATTTGATTCCCACAATTAAAATGTTTCAAACGAACCGGGCTGCTACTCGAAACTTTGTTCGTTAAGACTTGGCTTGATTCGATTTGTTTAGTAATCGAGCCAAACTCCAGCTCAAGTTTTAGGCTTATTTAGTTAAACGAGTTGAGCTCAACAATCTGAAGCTCAGGTTGTTTCTATAAGTTTGGCTTGTTTCTAGACAATTGTTTAGTAGTACTGGAACTAGGCTCGGCTCATTAAGGGCTCATTTTCAGATGAGCCGAGCTCGACCACTGTTGTGACGACCCTAATTTTGGCCCTATAATTTTATTTTTATAATTAGAGTAATTGTATTCTTCATAAAAGTTAGTTAAATTTAATTATAGATTTCGGGGACTAAGTATGTAACTAGGACCCTAACTAGCTAATATCCTAACTAAAACCTCGTATTATCCATAACAGCATATTACCCACTAGACTACCAATTCAATCACACCTATCACTCAACCCATCTCTAATGTCTAACTATTTTTGGCCCTCCTTTTCTCAAGCCAATCAGAACTTAACACACCCTTAGACCACTTACCTGTAACTCCTAAATAAACTCCCTCACCCATATACTTCATTACCCACCATGTCTAAGTCTAAAATATTACCCCATATGTTTCACTCACTCCTGGCCCTCCGAAAATTTCAAGTCTCAAGAATTTTATCTCTATTTTTCAGTCCATACACTCAGTAGATACAAGAGAAAGAGAGAGTTAGAGTTTAGGGCCAACTATGGAGTTTTAGAGAGAGAGAGTCAAAAGTGGGTTTACCTCCATACTTCAAATACATTCAATCAGGATTCCCCTTCACTTACTACCAGCCCAAGCATCTGAAAACTGTCCTCCAATCATTTCAAAGCCAAACCGAACTCCACATCCCACTCATCTTCTCCGACGAGCTGTTTTTTTTTGGCCAAATCTCCTTTTCTTGCTTAATCGGCCGGAGGAGAGGTAGATTAATCTCTATCCTACCATTCCCTAAATATATTTAGTCCCTAGTGTTGTTTTAATGTTTAGAAGTAGTAAAAATCAAACCCCTTTATCAATAACCAAACCACCGTAGCCATCCTCTGTTTTTTTTCGGTTTTGGTCGTCACCGGAAATGAAAACAGTTGCATGTAGGATGTTTTGCTATAGTTTAGTTCTACAATAATGTATTTGATAGATTACTATGTAAGGATTTGGACATGTGCATCAAAATCCATCCAACCAAACCCATACTTTTTTTTTTTTTTTTGGTTTACCTGGCCCGGACCAGAGTTAGCGAGGCCGGACGAGCGTGTTTGGAAATGAAACAGATTGCATGAGAAGTGTTTTTGTTACAGTCAAATCCCTATGTTGTATGATCATGCCGATTTAAGCCTAGAACTAATTGTTATTAGGATATTTAATCACTGGACATGGTAAAACAATTTCTTGGATTATATGACTATGTTTAGTATCACTTTTCTCGTATGCCTAGAACTAATGCTACTGTAATGGTGTATGCCTATAATAACTCAAAATTTATTATGATTAGAATAATAACTATGCTAGAACGATAATAAATGAATTTTATTTTTGTGTAAAACAACTCCCATGATAAGCTATGAAATATTTTTACCCCTTGACAAATTGATAGTCAAACCAGTGGATAGCATTATAACTTATGGAAAGATATATTATAAATTATTACGCAGTCACTTTGATTAGTTGGTAACAGAATTGAATAAGCAAGACTATTACCAGAATATAAAGAAAGAAATTTAAATAATACAAAGGGCATCGGCCCAATCATAAGATACCATGTGTTTTATTTACTTGCACAATATCAATCGCTATATCTGCTTTCACATTGAGACGTATCATGTTTATTGGTGAAATTGTTATGGATTTATTAATTGTTATACTTGCTACCCATTGAAATGTATCATGTTATGAATTCAGTAGTTATTGGCAATATGATTGTATGTGCTAGATCGGACTTAGGTTCACCGGGTGGTTTACGATGAGAGAACTGATAGACGTTGTTAAGTTAATGGAAATCTGATAATGTGTGGAGAGAGTGTGTTGTGAAATTTTGAAATGGGTGACCAGATAGGGCCCAGTGATCAAATGGTGACCAGTTAGGGCCATTGTGATCTTGGAAGTACTATGATGTTGAAATGGGTGACCAGGTAGGGCCCAGGGTGCTAACCGAGACCCAGCATGTGATGTGTTGTGCGCGACCCTAACAGACGGTTACGTCATGGGTAATTTAACCCCTTGTTATGGTCTAAGTGAAACATATTCGCTTAAGACCCCGGTGCAGGACAAGCAAGAGGTGGGTTGTCCCATGAAACGGGCGGAGTTAGTGGTATGGGAGGAAAGGATCTTATGGAGAAGGTCCCTAGAATTCACATAAGTTAAAGGATAGTAAGAAAAAGGATGATGTGTTTCTTTTCTGTGCTGTATTACTGTTCTGTGCTTTCTTTTGATATCAATTGTTATATTATCTATCTGCTTAGTTGTAAAGTAAGTGGTTAGTAGGGTAGGGATTTATCTTCTGAGTGTCGACTCACGGCGTTTTTACGCCAGGTATTGAAGATGGGTCAGAGGGGCATAGACAAAGAATGATTTGACGTTGACTGAAGAAGACATTATCAAACTCTGGTTAAGCCTTAGTTGCTCTGTAATTTCAATTTAACTATTTTAAATACTCCATTGTACAGTAGGAGAATCTGGCAAAATACTTTATGGTTGATGCATTGCGATTTGACTGAAATTGACAGAACTTTTGGGATTTTAATGCTTCAAAATGAAAATCTATTTAGAAATCTTAATTTAACATTTTTTTTTTGTCTCCGAATTTTCGCGGCGTTACAACTGCAAAGCTTGGCCTAGCTCGTTTACACACTTACCCGCGACCTTTATAGCAATTTGACACGAAACACCAAATTATGGCTCATACATCATAGAAATTCTTTTTTTTTTTGGGGGGTGCTTCGGAAAAGAATTCATAGCAATGGATGGGTGTAGGCGGGGAGACCTGAGACATAATTAATTTTGGCAACAAATGTTCCTGCTAAAAACAAGTTTACCATTGGAATAACGCCCACTAATATCTCGAAAAAACGAGGAAGCAATGGACGTTATGCCGTAGAACTATATCCCAAATCAAATCCAAACCCGGTACACAACAAAGAAGGCAGGAGACCAAAATAGCCGATTCAATTTATATGCTCATTACCTTGCTTCATTTGTTTAAACTCCAAAACATCAATAATGTGCCAATAAATTATTGCTAAAGAAAAAGAACTTTTAAAAGTTATAAAGTGATTCTGGCCTCCACCCGCAAACCCTACAGCCCATACTTCACTAAAACTTGGATACTGCTTAAAGACGGTCTTAAAATACTGCAATTCCAGTCCTCTTGCCAGGCTTTGAAACCGAAAGAGATGCAATAAGTGATTTAATTTGGAAACATTAGGTGTATTTGAAAATGATTTGCATCATGTGATGAACAAGGAGAGGTGAAGTCTTTTTTGCAGTCTATTTTGTGTCATTACATGTTACTAAAATTCCGTTGCGCCCTTACAGTTTTTGTACTGCCTTACTATGGTTTCTAGTAGGAAACGTCGCGTTTTCGTAGTGAGAGTCGAGGGATACGGCAACCCCAGACAAGGTGGAGGAGGAGAGGCTATATGGAAGGTCCCCTATTCAAACACCTTTGCTTGTTCTCGATCTTTTTGTCAAGACAGACCAATTTGGTTGTTCATCCCTCTGCGATACACGTTTCGGCTGCGCGCCCTCCATCCCCATGGATGTACTGTCCTATCACCATTTCTGAAACGCCTTTCTCTTCACAACTAATCTCAGTGAAGTCGATCACTAAACCAGCACCTGCCCATGAACAACCAGGGCCGCCAAGGATGGAACTTGCATGCAGTTCATTACTCCTGAAATTCAAGAAAATTGGCAAAAATGTCAGCCGATATTCAATAGAAAGTGCGTCAACATTAATATTGAGATACTTGACAAGGCTCAATTAACAGATATTCAATAGAAAGTGCGTCAACATCACTATTTAGATACTTGACAAAGCTCAATTAACCGATATTGAATAGAAAATGCGTCAACATTAATATTGGGGACCTTAATATTGAGATACTTGATGACAAAGCTCGATTACCAAACCAAACGAAACCGAGCCTTATATTCTAATCTTTTGAGGTCGGCTACATTAATTATTTTCGTCCATTGAATTCTGTCAAGGGTCATTTGTTCACACAAACCCATTATACTCATATCTTTTAGTATCACAACATCGAATGTCAAATTAGATCTACCACTCCCTGTAGTGTTGATACCCAAAGCTATCATATCTATTTTCTTTACTACTGCATCTCCTAGTCTACAGTAGATATGCACAAATCACCTTAGCCTAGTTTCCCTCAATTTCTCCTCTATAGGTACTACACCTACTATCTCACGAACCGTTTTATTTCTAATCCTGTTTCGTCTGGTCTTACCACACATCCACCTCAACATTCTCATTTCTGCTACACTCATTTTGCTCACCTGTTATTTCTCAATAGGCCAACATTTTGTTACGTAAAACATCGCTGGTCTGATAGCAAAAATTTAATCAGGAAATGGAGCAGAAATTTCATGAACCATGAGTGATAGAAGCATGGTTTTTAGCTTACAACTCGGTCAGTTTGGGTCAAGAAACAAATCATGGTCATTGTTGCAGATTAACTCAACCATGGTGTTTGTTGCAGATTAATACCCAGAAATCAACCGGAGCGTGATGAAAACGGAGTGAATTCCTTCCGTACTAAAATGATTTTGATCGAGTGTAGACAATTCTATTTTCGGAAAAAGAAATTCACACCGATCACCTCCGATCAGGTATTAATCGGCATTCGATTAACACGATATTCGACAGGGTTTATCTTCTTGACAGGCTCTACAACTCGATTAGTTTGGATCAAGAAACAAATCCGGCATGAGATTACAATTTTGATCGGACTGGACTATTTGCAACCACAAATTTCTTGAACGTAGTGATCTTGATATAATATTTTACACATTTGTTTATAATATGGTACACAGGTTACGTTCAGGAAATTTGTGATTACAAATAGCGGTCCCTTTTTGAAATTACACAGCAGGTCCTATAATGGGAGCTTTAAATTGTTACGACGTCGTTTGAAGAACCGAGCGCGAGGTCTTTATAAGCTCCTAGTTTTATCAAGTGTGGCTGATTCTATTTTTGCAAAAATAAACTCACCTAAACCATCTCCAATTATGTATCAATCGAGATCCGTTTAACATGATCTTTGAAAAGTTTTATTTTCATGACAAGATCTATACACTGAACATCTTAGATCAAGAAATAAACTAGGAACGAGTTCACAATTTACAATTAAACGGTTGCCATTTCGTTTTATTGGTCTTCTCAGGTTGAAACTGCGAAGTCTTTTATGAATACAGACAGACGCCATTTTTATAAACCAGCTATGCGACATCGGTTTTCCACATTCTTGAACCCGTATGGTGGAGACGCGATTTCTATGCCCGACGCTTTTTCCCTTGCCCCTTTCATTCGAAATGATGAGCACGATCGGAGATTGAATTTCTCTCTCTTTCTCGCTACCTTTTCGTTACTCCTTTCTTATAAAAAAAAAATACAGTATTTCGTTACGTCCATACGGTTTTTGTACTACCTTAATATGGTTTCTAGTAGGAAACATAGTGAAAGTCGAGGGACAACCCGGCCCAGACAAGGTGGAGGAGGAGAGGATATGGAAGATCCCTATTCAAACACCTTTGCTTGTTCTCTTTTTTCTCAAGACTGACCAATGTGGTTGTCCATCCCACTGCGAGTGATCTGAGCCGCTTGTTTTTACGTCTCTCTGTGTGTTTGAATCATCCACGGCAATAACCGGATTGAACTCATGATCATAGCAACAGGAATCATTACACTTATCTTTGGAAAAGAAAACAGCATATCTCAAAAGTTGGATATCTTTTCATTAGTTTGCTTTCTGGTATCTTTCCAGCTTCTAAATAAGATGAAGTGCTTTATCCAGTTGGTATAGGCCCTACATAAGGGGACAAGCAATTTGACACCATTGTGTTGGTTTTATAAATGGAGGGACTTTGGTGCTGTTTCCTTTAACAAAGTGTATTTCAAGGTCCCATGGGATGGAATTGCTCCTTACACACTCCCACATTATATATCAGCTGTGAAATCAGGTTCAGAAAATCTCTGAACACTTTTTACCTTGCAAATAAAACTAAGAAGCCGGTTATCTTTGTGCAATTTTTTCATTTTAACGAATTTGAGAAGCACGAGGAGAGGACATCCCACAAATAGAAATGCATGAAGTGCCACTGTCGGTGACAATATGATATGGAGATGGGAATATTCACAACTAGTACTGCTAAGTGTTGGATTAATATAGAGCATTTGATAGTAGATTTGATTTAGAAGGGATGGTCTAACTGCGGACCAACAAATTTTGTGGGATGCCGAAGTGAACGCATTGTAATCGGGAAATGGAGAACAACAAACCTGGAGAGTGCAAATAGTACAGAAAAATCTCCACCGGGAAGTTACCGTATGTGTGCACTTAGTCTGGAAATACAGAGTTGGTAACATCTGCAGATACTATCCGGAAGCCAGTTCTGAATCTTGGACTTCGGTGCTAATCACAAAGTTTGGAAATGCTAGAGTTACTTCCCTGAAATTTTGGTATCCAAGATTCAAATGTCAGTAAGAGCCCGCCAAACTAAAATGTGGTTGTAGTTTAACGAGTAGTAAACCAAGACTTCTGGAATTGGAAAGACTCTAGGCACGTTTGATGAACGTACCAATTTAATCTAGGGAGAATTACACTCTATCCTAGTCCGGCGTTAACGCAAGCACTGGCTAGTTCATAACTTGGTAAGGGTGGTATGGGCTAGTTCTTGCAAAGAAACTTTCTACCCAGATCAAAAACTGAAGTGGAGAGGTCCAACATAAATGTTGTAAAATGTAGTAACCTGTATAATGTTGTAATCCATTTCATAACCAAGCAACATTAGATTACTCAAATACCCTTCTCTCACGTGCAGCCACTTGTCGGTCCGTCATGCGTGTGCCATATGCAGTCGTTTTTTAGTCCATCATCGTGCAACTTCTTTTGAGTTTCTCATCGTGAGGTGTGAGCTAATATATGTATATGTGCATGTGTGACTCAAGCTATTAGTGGAGAGGTCTCACATCACTAAGCTCTATACATTTCATATCCAAGCGATGTGGGATTCTCTACCACCCTCCCCTCCAAATTATCTTCCCATTTCATCAAAGAAAAAATAATCCTCCTTTTATGTACTCTATCTCACTCTTACCAAACAGAGTGTGCTTGTTGCACATTAGTTAATTATAACTTCCAAATATAGTATATAAGCCTAGATGGGCTCTTCACTCATAGCCAATTGCTTTGAGTTGGATGCTTTAGCATGGCTTTCAGAGGCTTTTGATTGCCCTGTTGTTTGCACCTTATTTCATAACGATCCCTATGTTATGGATCCTTTGTCTACATTATCCACGTGCTGGTCAATAGTCGCACATGCGAGAGAGTGTTAGAGCTTGTCCCATATTATTTGATTATAACCTCCAACACAAGTATGAGTCTGGGCGGCCTTTTCACATATTAACAATTGGTTTTGAGTTGGATGCTTTGATACAAAGTGTAAACAATACTATGTTTACATAATCCCACTCATGAGGCCCCAGCATGATTCCTACATACGCATTCACAATCCAATCTTTTCCAATTTCCCCACCAAAACTCCGGGAATCAGTGGTTTTATGTACCAAGTTCTTCAGGTTATGCAAAGAGTTGCAAGAATTGGAAATCGTAAAACAAAGAAAGGCGCGATTATGCAATGGCTAAAAGATACAGAAACTGCTGCATCCAGTTTTGACAGAACTAGGAGAACTCACTTCAGATAAGGAACAGTCATGATTTTCATTATAGATGGATGCCTTGCTACCACTGCCTTCCACTCTTCTGGATCAATCCTCCCATCTCCTGTAAAATCTGCTTCCATGATTGTCTGGAAAAAAAACCCGCCTGAGTTAATGTGGATAAAAGGTAGAATCATTATCACTAAGGGAATGATTAGTCACCACCTTATCAACAATTGCTTCAACAGCATCATCTGAAAGGGTCAAATCTGATTCGTTTAGAAGAGCCAGTACCAACTTCCTCAGCTTCAAGGGTATAATCATTTGAAAATTGTTGTTAGAAGAACAAATAGATATGATTGTGAAGGTCTTCGAATGTTAGTGAAGTTCGATGAAATTTCAAGACTTGAAACTAGTTAGGAGAATAATGGAAGAAAGTTGAACCAAGTATTTGCATGCTTGAAACAATCCAGAATTTTATCTTGCTGAACTACAGCTGACTTTCATTTCTTTTCGAAGGCAGTGCATGAGCAATGAATGTCTATCTAAAAAAACAAAAACCATGTTGTGAATGTTCATGCATGTAATTTTCAGATCCGGAACATTCAGCTCAAAATTTAGAATTGTATCAAGCGTCTAAGCATTTCTTTGTGTTTCCTTACAAATTGGAAGCGAAAATTTTGTGCAAGCATATCAGTACTCTAACTCCTAAGTAATCCAAGAAATATCTCGTCTGAAAGAAGCAGCACAGAAGAAAATAATTCTTGCAATCGTGGCATTGCTCCACCACTTTCAAGATTTAGATCTCATTGTCAAAACTTCACAAAGAACTAGAAAATCAATAGTGACTGAATGCTTAGGCGTAGACGGAATGCATATTCGTAGCCCTGCCCAATCATGTTTTTTTTTTCTGTAAAGGAGAATCATAAGAGGGTTGTAAAAGACTTCAATATCTGATGAAATGACAATGTCCAACATGGGTGCACTAAGCTTAAGTGCATGCATATCTCATATATATTTATGGGTGTGTAAGTGTGCGCGCGCTTGCGTGCATGCTTGTATGTGTGACAAATTACCATTGTGAGTGACACAGCACATAAAAAGGTGTTTTTTTTTTTTAATCACCAATTAGCTTGCCACATGATGCATTATCAAAGAATTGCTGCAGTGTTTTCAAGACAATCACCTCATCACGCTCTATGTAGCCGGTGCACTTTACATCGCACAACCTAAATACAACTGCGATCAAGAAGATTCTTCCCCAAGTTACTGGCAATGCTGTTAGGATAAAAATACTTGTACAGAAAAAATAATATCAATGGTGGCAACTGACATATCATAATAAGCAAGGAAGTAAAAAAAAACTCCGTCACGGCCGTCTTACATGCAAGTTTCTCTGCTTCAGGAGCATTTGGATGAAAGATGCTTAGTGATCTAACAAATTCTTCAAATTCAATGACCCCATCCTGCTTAAGGTCGAACAAATCAAATAGCTGCAGACATTGAAACCAAAAATTATGTATGCACTGTCAATAAGTAATGGATACAAAGTTTCGAAAAGTCTCTTAAAAAAAGGAAATATATATACACATGTGTGTGTGTGTGGGGTTAGGAGTGATAAACCAGGGTTAGAAAAGAGTCAGGGGGCTAGGATTGATAAAGAGGGGAATGTAGGTAGGGTTGATGTGGAGAGAATGTGTGAATCTAGGGAGGGAGTGGAGGAAAGAAATAAAGAGATTGAAGTTGATTTGAGGAAAAAGAAAAAAGTTATAATCCGGTCGTGCTTATCCATGCATGTCTCGTGCTCGAGTCGTATCTATGTCACTCTTGTGTCATGCCTGTTCTTTACTGTGCACGTGCCTAGCTAGTCTCAAGATCCACGCACTTAGATTTCTCACAAGAAACATTAATTTGATAGTTTTCAGTTAAATTGTTTCAGAGACACCATTTGAAATTCTCTAATTACAGTGTCCGAATTCAATAATGGCTAAACATGGGCTATATGCAATATACTTTATAATTATTTGCATACTTCCTGTTGCTAACTCCCAAAAAGGATTGGAAATTATGTGAAGATATTGATCATTCATATGTCATTGTTAAGGGGAAATACTCTATGCAACTTACAATGAAACAAATGTTAAGATGACTAATGGATCAGATATAAATATACTGACTCTATCTGCAAAGAGATTCTGCTTGCTGCTGTTGTCGAGAAGTGCAAGTTGGAACTCTTCCTGTTCATGGAATTTAAAAAATGAAATACAAAAAAAAAAAAAAATGAAATAAGATTTTGCTGTGCAGAACTTGTCAAGAACCAATCAAAGAGCTAAAAGCCTCAATCGAGGTGATATAAAAGCAAGAGTCGTAAACTTCAGAACGGATCCATGATAAAGATACCTTGTGGATGAGGCCATCGTCGATTATAGAACTGCTCAGTCCTTTGTACATTTCATACAGAGCCTCCACTTCATTTTCTGTAACTGCAAAATAAACAAAATTAAAGTACATTAGGTTAGAGGAGTGACATGAGTCCTTTTCCAAAGTTTAGGATCTGCTACACAGTTCCTGTAGCCTGTAAAAAATTGTTACGAATACTACCAGCAGTAAAATAGGCTAAGACTATGAGCGAGACATATGTCATCCTGTTGGAAGTAGCAACTAAAAAAAAGCTTTACATGGTCTCCAAATGTGCGAAACACCAGTAACTTCACCAAGGAGGAGGGTGTGATTTCATTCAAGTTAAAACTCTCAATGCACAAGAGTTGTAACTAAAATAGGATGGACAGATAGCAAGAATGGACGGCGTGGAAACTAGCAGAAAAAGGCTCCGAAAGAGAGCTTAATAAGTTGTTTACTCACAACTCGTTTCAGAAGCAAGAATGGCATGCTCTTTACCCTTGCCAATATGTCCACCTCCCCTCCCACAAAAGCAGGGCACAAAGCGGCGCATAGTTCAGTTGAAGATTATGAATCTGGGAAAAGAAAAGTGCTATTCAAGTCATAACCCCAGCAAATATCCATGGAAGATGGAAAATACATTATGGTGCATCAAATGTGGCTGGAATTTATGTACTCTTATCCTTTGAATTTAAATCATCATCTGGAATTCCAAGTAGCAGCAAGAACAGATTCATCATTTGCCAAATCTATGTGGGATTTGGCTTTGCATTTGAAGGTAAGATTGGAGAGACTTATGATGCCAATTTGGACACGTGGAACCCATACGGGGAGTTGGCTTCCCCCCTTGAAGATGCTCTTATGTATTCAATTCTACGGGCTGGAAAACCGTGTTTCTCCATAAACATTGAGTACCCATATAGTTTAACCAAAAGATTATGGCTACCTACGACTGAGCACAAAACTAAGGAACTAATGAAGATGAAGCTGTTTCCATTTATGAAGCAATTATAGATGTTCAAGGAACCTATTCTAATGCAAAGAACTTCTTAAGAGAGCTGAATTGTGCTCAAACTCAACCATGAGTTTCTAAGTGTTTTCTGGTAATCTGAAGCCTCTTGACAAGGCAAGTAACAAAAGGGAAATTGAAGAAGAGATTTTGAAAGGACCATCTCGCACCTCTTGGAGGTTCAGGAAGCTCGTTGCCCACAAATAGCTTAAAAGCCGAGTACCATACGGCTTAGTTAGCATCCCGAATAGAATAAAAAGGTGTGTTGACTGTTACCAACACTTATAGGATAAAAATTCAATCAATTTTCTGTCTTTGCAATAGTTGCCATTCTTGATTTCTGGAATGCTCAGCAACGTTGCATTTTAAACAGAATACGTGATGTTTGCAAAATCAAACCAAATTCAAGGAATCAGGGACAAGAAAGTCAAAATACAACAAAAATTGTGAGATTCTCCAAATGCATCACCAGTCGGTCCAGTCCTCAATCCAATTTGGATTAGGCAACATGGCTGAAAATAAGTTCCAATCATGTCATCATCAAAGTCTATCATATCAAAGTGAGAACCAAATTATCTACGAAAAATAAGATGAACCAATTCTTCACCACACAAGTATCCTGTATCCATCAACAAATACCCAATATTCAGATTGTAATTCAACAGAAAGAAATTGAATCAATGATCATATTACCAACCAGTGGCCCCTTCGCCACGTATTGACTCTGACAACCACAAAGTGGAGGAGATAACTGTAAAAGTACTCCAAACGGCATTTTTTCCCTATATGCGCCCAAATCCCAGTTCTTTACAAAAATTTGTTAGAGCATCCGCATTGTAATAATCAAATGGATATGAATAAGCAAACTTAACAATAATGCTCAAAAAACATCTTATATTGTAATAAGCAAAGTTACAAATCTTTTAACAAATAATCAAATTTCACCCATTCCATAACCAAACTTAACAACTTTTACCAATAACCAAAACTCAATAACCAAACCCAATAAGGAAACTCAAAACTTAATAACTCAAAAACACCCCTCATTGGAATCGTCTCATCGAGACGAATAATTTGGTGTGATCGGATGCGTGATTGAAACTCGTTTGCGATTGGACATAGGTGCATTTGTGTATTTTGGGATTTTTTTTGGTTAGGGATGCAAAAATAACCAATGTGGAGATAGATGTTGTTAAGTTTGATTATGCACTAAATGGATAATCAAATGCTGACGTGGCACATTTTGGTTATTAATTTTGATTATTCCCATTGCGGATGCTCTTACTAAAATAGTTTTGTCCCATATGTATAGAGGTGTCAAACGTGCCGTGCCGACACGGCACGACACGGTTAAATGTGGCACGGGCACGGTCGTGCCCTGGCACGGCACGAAAACGGCACGGTCTTAGTGAGCACGGGCACGGTCTTGGCCGGGCACGGCACTACACGACACGGTTTTAGTAGGCACGCGGACTGGCACGGGGCACGGAAGTGGGCGGGCACAGCACGGGCACGGCACGGAAGTTGGCCTGGCACGGCACGACACGACACGGTTTAGCCGGGCACGGGCACGGGAACGACACGATAGTTGAACGGGCACGGCACGGCATGACACGGGTTTAACGAGCACGGCACGACACGATTCTTTATTAATGTTTTAAAAAGTAAAAAAATTATGATCCAAATTTAAATTTTTATAAATTTTTAAAACATTAATTTTTTTTCTTATTTATTATTAGTTGTTCCAAGTAAAAACATAACATAATTAATGGCCTTGGTGGTTTATGATGTGTGACAAGTTCCATAGGACATTAGGACTTGGATTCGAATTCGAATCACAAGGAATTTTTTCTTTTAAATTAGTTTTTTTTTATATTTACCAAATCTTTTCCTTTTATTTAAGTAAAATAAGCTTTTAAAATATTTTATATGATTAAGAAAATTTGAATCAAAATTCAAACATGATAATGTACCTATTACCACACATATATTGATATACATTGCGTTTTATCTAATGCCAGCAAAATGTAGAAGGTGGATTTTCTCACTTATGTTGGAATACCAAAAGTAAATACGTGAAATAGTAAGGATTGGAGCATTCAGTTTCACAACAAAACTAGTAGTTTATGTGTTAGTAGCTCGTATTTAGCTTGGTGGATACCTCTAACCTGGTTGTATGCCAAACCTGAGGAGTAACGAAGCCAGGCTAAATATTGAGTTTGTTTTTAGTTAGTATAGTTAGTTTTATTTGATTGCATTGCTTAGCCGAGGTGGTGGCATAACCCCTCGCATATTCTGTTGGCTGAGTTGAGGTGGCGGCCTAGCCCCTCCAGTCTGTTAGTTTGTTAGTCTGTTAATCATTACTCATTAGGATTGAAATATTGAATACTACGATATACAAACTTAAGAACATTAGAGGCACCGACGCACCGGGCACCGGAATGTGTGTTTTTTGGGAAGATTTTTTTGAGACAAAAATCGGTTGCCGGTTGGTGATGTGTATACGAAAATCGATGGCACAACTTGGCACGACACGACACAAGATTAAGGGCCGGCACGGCATGACACGAACCGACCAAAAAAGGCACGGCACGACACGACCCGACACAAAAAGGCACGGCACGACGCGGCACGATTAATTAATCGGGCAGGGCACGACACGACACGATTTAAAAAAGGCACGGCCCGACACGGCCCGACAAAGCAAAATGGCACACCACGGCACGGCACGCCATGGCACGGGCACGGTAAAGGCACGACACGCCATGGCACGGGCACGGTAAAGGCACGGCACGCCATGGCACGATGAAGTAAACGGGCACGGTACGGCACGACACGAAGCACGGTTTGGCACGGAAGAAAATGGCACGGCACGGCACGTTTGACACCTCTACATATGTAGCAATTTCTTTAAAAAGATTAGTTACAGAAAGAATTGGTGGAGGATTACAATAACCCTTGTTTAGTGCTTGTAACCAAAATTTATTCAAATCTGATAAAGGCCACGGGAAAAAACTTTGGATTGGAGATGGCCTAACGAAACGAAAACTCTATAAAAAGATTACTTACAAAAAGAATTCATAAATGATTAAAGTGACCCATATCGATCAAGTCTTTAACCAAAATTGTCTCAAATCCGAGGGGAAGAACATAAACTACAGATTAAGCATTGCCTAACAAAACCAAAACTCTCCCCTGGTACCACAATGGCCAAACTTGTGACCACACCACTTATAAACACCTAGGCCTTTGCGAGAAAAAGAAGATTATCTGGTAATTTTGCGAAGAAAGTTCCCAGATCAATTTCCACAAGCGAAAAAAAAACAAAAAAAAAACCCAGATTTAGCAAAAGGGAAAATAAGATCTCAGATTTCATTAAGTGAAGTATAACTATAGGTTCAAGAAATCTGATGGGTAAGTCAAAGGTTCCAATAGTGATTTTTATGGGAATCCTGCTTCAGTCTTCTGTATGCCACAAACAGGAGCATGTAGGACCCAAAATATAGATCAATCAATCAAAACAACACCATTAACAAAAGAAAGCAGCAATTTAGACCCTTTTTTTTTTTTTTTAAGGCTGTCAACTCGATAGCTAATCATCCCATACATATAAACACAAGAACAAATTACTGCAAAGAAACCAAAACAAATGAAATGAACTTCATTTGCACCCAATTTCTACCTTGAGTCCTTGACCCTCCATGATCAAAACCCATAAAGATAAAACCATCTATATTGTATACCCATACATACATGCTTCAAAAAATGTGTACATCTAGCATATATGATCTTTGACCATACTTACAGGATGGCTTGAGAAGAGCAAGAGAAGCGGCACAGAGAGAGATGAACTAATTGAAGTTGATGTGAAGCGAAATGGGGGTTGCTGCTTGTTGCTGTGGAGGAGGAGGAGGAGCAACTTCTTTTGTTTAGAGAATATCTATTTAATGAGCTTCCGTGAATAGCTGTTTATAAAAATGAATTGCGAGTGTTTGTTTCGGCTTTGAACAATTTAAATTTAAATAAAACTTTTTCTGGATTGTCCAATTTAAATTTAAATAAAACTTTTTTTGAATTGTCCAACTGAAACAAGACAGTCGAGATTGTGTGGCTTAGTGAATAAGAGAATCACGACCCTCAGAATAAGTCATTCTCTTTTGTTTATAGTAGTAAATGTTGAGGTCTTCTCTTGCCTTCAATATGGGAAGTTTTGGATTGGACAGAGGATGTAATTGTAAGGTCGAGATAGTGACAGATATCTGAAAATGACATATTTTTCATACTATTTTGGTCTTGAAAATGACATCTTCAATATATTTATGACAAAGTTTTGCGTGTAGTCTGGAGTCTCCGGACCAGTGGAGAGGAGGCCACCTCCTGTCCCGTCCAGTCTCTTCTACTCCTGCCTTATTCCCACAGGGATGTTGCCTAGCGGCATTCCAGTAAAAGTGGTGTCAAGCGATCATTCATTTTGGCACAGAGTAAATTTAAGCGCATACAAATTTGAGTCATCAATTGCTCAGTAAAAATCTGAGCCGTCAATTGCCGAAATAAACAACCGAATCGGCCGCTTTGCAAGAGGTGCTTGGCAGCATCCCGGAACTTTCTATCTTTCTACCTAGCTTCAAAAGCGTAATTCTCTATCTTTCTACATAATTTGAATGGTGAGTTAGGGGCTGTTTGATAAAACTGAAAACTGAAACTGAAAGCTGAATGCTGAATTTTTTAAGCTAAAGAGCTGTTTGATAAACATATTAAGCAGTAAATTAAAATTAATGAATTAATTTTAGTTCTAATTCTCTTTAATTTTGGTAATTGTGGTGGTGGTGGTGATGGAATGATAGTGGTAAGGGTGGTGGCGGGATGGTGGCGGTGGAAAGATGGTAGTGTGATAGTGACGGTGGAATGATGGTGGTGCAATGGTGGCATTGTGGTGGTGGTGGCGGGGGCGGTGGCGTGGTAGTAGTGGTAGGGTTGGTGTGGTAGGGGTGGTGGTGGGGGTAGAGTGGACTAGTGGTGAGTGGTAATGGTTATGGTGGCGATAGCGTGGTGGTGGTGGTGGGGGTGGAGTGGACTAGTGGTAGTGGTAATGGTTGTGGTAGTGGTAGTGTCGTGGTGGTGGTGGTTGTGGTGGTGGTAGCGTGGTAGTGGTGGTAGCGGAATAGTGATGGTTGTGGTGGTGGTAGTGGAGTAGTGATGGTGGTGGTGGCGGAGCGGTGGTGGGAGTGGTGGCGGTTATGGAGTAGTGGTGGTGTTGGTGTTGGTGGTTGTGGTGGTGGTAGCGTGATAGCGGTGGTAGTGGAATAGTGATGGTTGTGGTGGTGGTAGTGAAGTAGTGATGGGGGTGTGATAAGCCCGTTTTAGTGTAAATATTCGGGCTTATCTCGCTCACTTTTGCCGCACTCACACGCATAACTCGTTGTTTTTGATTGATTTTGCGCGAAAGGTGCGTTTTTTGTGGTTTCAGGTTTATCTTCGTGAATAAGACATATTTTGGCGCCTCGATTTTATTCCAAGTTGATCGGGGATCCGAGGGCTCCAAGGGGAGCGGAATTCGAGTTTGGGGGGCTCCGTCGAAGTCCCGGAATTGGTTTCCAAAGTGCTGTGGTTAGAAAGGCTTCATCGAGCGGTCCCATCCGGTAGAATCCAAAATCTACCGGTAGAAAACCTTTATCTACCGGTTCAAATCCAGATCAGTCAGGACCATGTCTTTCAGCTTACAAAATCGACCGGTAGACCAAGAAACCAACCGGTAGATTACCCTTTTACTTCAGCGTCCAGTTTGTGGTTCTCGCCCGTTCTACCGGTAGGTCGCCAATTCTACCGGTAGATTCCCCCAGATTCGGCAGTTTCTATTTTCTTTTTCTTTTTTTTTTCTTGGGGTACTATATATAGACCCCCAAACACGTTTTTAGGTTTATCTTTTTATCAGCAGCTCTTTCTCTCTCTACCTCCCTCTCCTCTCCTCTCCTCCTCTCAAACCCTCATTAATGGTGCATTGATTGGGGGATTTGGAGGTGGTTGGTCTTCATTAATGTTGTAAGTGACCTTGAGATCTTTATTAATCTTGCATTTCTTTTCAGTTTGAGTATGATTTCGTGTTCTCTCTCTCCTACCCTTACTCTTTGCACTTCCCTTTGCAATATGTGTGAGTAGTGTAGCAAGGTTGGGTTATGGGATGATTAATATCCCGTAACCAAGGGTATTCTTTGTTCTTCTCTCGTTATTCTTCGTTTTCTAAAGGTAAACACGATTCTAGGGTATTTTTATGTATCAAAACGTGGAAGTGTTAACCTCTTTGATCATTTGTAGGCTAGGGTTTCGATTCCTAGCCACAGATGATGCTTAGAGCAATGTCCTTCTGGGTGTTTGTCAAAATGTTTTCAAAACCCTAGTCACGTTTACCATTCCTGTCAATAAGAGAAGAACGAGTTTACCTGTGGTTTGCGGGTGTTAATTATCCCTAGACCCAACCTTTAGTTTAATCCTCAGTAAAAAGCCGTAGATAGTTTAAGTAGCCAGATAACTAAATCGTTCAGTTGGCCGCCTCAACGCCAAAGTTTGGTTGGCCGTCCTAACGCCGAAACCTCTACAAGCTAATCTCCAATTCAATCTATGGACGCGCTCCCTGTGGAATCGATCCCGGACTTCCGGGTTTTATTATGCTTTCAACCGACCTGACCCTCCGCTTGGGGTAACCTTATTCTGACGCACATTAAAGTCGCAAGCATTTTTGGCGCCGTTGCCGGGGAGCGCCTTCTTTATTAGCTTATATTGGAGGTTCGCCAAACCACTGTAAGTATCTCGCTTAATTTTGCTTCGTGTAGCTTATACTTAATCTAGTGGATACCTCTAACCAGAGTTTCTTCTCTAACTTGAGGTGTAACGAAGCTAGCGTAAGTATAAACTACCGTTTTCCTTGTTGCTTTTACTTTTCGAGGCGGCGGCTTAGCCCCTCGTAGTTGTTGTTAGGAGGTGGCGGCATAGCCCCTCTTGTCTGATAGTTGGTAATTCGCGGTCCATTATTTCTCGAGCAAGGGTTTTTAGTGCATGCGTGGTGGTCATCGGGGAGCCTTTCGGAGCCCGATTTCTAAAAGGCTTCATCGATCTTTTTCTCCTCCTCGACCCAAAACTCCTCGTCGGGTTCGAGCGAGGACACCACCACCCCAAAGAACTCCTTTTTTAACAAATACCCCTCCTCGAGAAAGGATGGAAGCCGCCGGAGGTGGCAATGGTCGAGGTGATGATGTTCCGGCGGTTGTGCCCGAGAGAACTATGAGTGATTACATGAATCCGGCCCGTACTACTCCACGGCCCACCATAGTTCTCCCGGCCGCAACCGATGCAAACAACTTCACCGTCAAAACGCATCACCTTAACATTTTGCCACAATTCTATGGCAAAGACAAAGAATGCCCGTACAATCATATGCGGGCATTCGAGGAATTGGTTTCTACGATAGTGTCCACACCGGCTCAACTTGAGTCCGCCAAGCTAAAACTTTTCCCATTTTCGGTTAAGGACAAAGCCAAGGTTTGGTTGAATAACATGAGACCTCAATCCTTGGCTAATTGGGCGGATTTGTCAAAAGCTTTTTACATGAAATTCTTTCCCCCTCAACTCACAAAGGATCTCCTTTTTCAAATTCAAACCTTTAAACAAAAAGAGGGGGAGTCTTTCTACCAATATTGGGAAAGGTTTAAAGATTTGCTAAACTCCATCCCACATCATGGCTATACAACATATCAAAAGGTTGAGTGTGTTTTAAAAGGATGTTTTCCAAGCACTCGACACTTAATGGATAGCATGTGTACGGGTGGAGTCATGGCTAAGACTCCCGATGCCGCGTGGGACTTTTTTGAGGAATTGGCTGAAAAGACGCAAAACTGGGATTGGTCGGACCCATCTGATAAGAATGTGGTTAATTCGGTTCCGAGCAGTTCCGGTAAATTCCAATTGAATGAACAAAATGAACTTGCCCACAAGGTCGCCCAGCTGTCCCGCCAAATCGAAACTTTACAGCTTAACAAGGTGGCTGGGGTGACCTCTGTGGCCAAGGCGGAGGAATTTTGTGTGTTGTGTGATATTGCAGGCCATACCACCGGGGATTGTCAAATGCTTCCAGCCGTTAAGGATATTCTTCAAGGCCCCGGTCCATTGGAGGTCAATGCCGTAAATCAACGCTTTGACCCGTATTCTCAAACTTTCAATCCCGGGTGGAAGATGCACCCTAATTTCCGGTGGAGCGAGCCACAACCTCCCGGACCTTCACAATTTCCACCGTAACAACAACAACAAGCTTTCCGGCCTCCTCAATCTCAAGGAGCGCCGCGTTTCTCTCAAAATCAACAACCGCCGGGGTTTGCACCAACGGGACCTCCTCATGTGCCAAATCAGTTCCAACCACAAAAGCGCTCTTTGGAGGACGTCTTGTCATCGTTCATGCAAAGCCAAACCTCCTTCAATGAGCAAAATACTCAAACTCTCGGGGAACTCAAGAACCAAATGGCCAAGTTGACGAATACCGTGGGGGTACTTCAACAAGAGAAAGGGAAGCTTCCGACTCAACCCCTAGCAAATCCGCAAGGAACGCATTTTGTGGCGAGCTCTTCGGTGCATAGTCCCGAGCAAGCCAAGGCTATTATCACATTGAGGAGTGGAAGGGAAGTTGACACGGCCGTTGTTCCTAAACCAAGCAAGCCGAGGGTCACCCCGATTGTTGTGCAAGCACCGGATATTCCTATCGACTCACCAACTTCGGTGCCTAGTCTCGTTGGTGAGCAACCAGTCAAATCTCAAGAGGAAGAACCAAAGGCCCCCATCTCTCAAATTCCGGCTCCATTTCCCCAAAGATTGAAGGCTCCGGCCCATGCCAATACCAATTCTGAGATCTACGAGCTTTTCAAGCAAGTGAAGATCAATATTCCGTTGGTGGATGCCGTCAAGCAAATCCCTACCTATGCCAAATTTCTCAAAGACTTATGCACTCAAAAGCGTAAGTTGAATGTTCATAAGAGGGTGTTCTTGATGGAGCAAGTAAGTTCGATCATCCAAACCAATGTGGCTCCAAAGTACAAAGATCCGGGGTGTCCAACTATTTCTATCACTATCGGGAGTACAAAGATTGAAAAAGCTCTTCTTGACTTGGGAGCTAGTGTTAACTTGCTTCCGTACTCCGTGTATGAACAACTTGGTTTGGGAGAGATGAGACCCACACCGGTGACCTTACAATTGGCCGATCGGAGTATCCGAGTTCCACGTGGGATGGTGGAAGATGTCTTGGTGCAAGTAGACAACTTTGTATACCCCGTGGATTTCGTCGTGCTTGATACTTGCCCGGTACCCTCCTCACAATCGGCAATATCAACCCCGGTTATTCTGGGGCGTCCATTCTTAGCCACTGCCGATGCCGTCATCCATTGCCGAAGCGGTTTACTCAATCTCACTTTTGGCAACATGAAGATGGAAGTAAATGTGTTCAACATTGGGAGCCAAATGGGGGATGATGATTGTGTGCATGAAGTAAATCTTATCGATTCTTTGGTCCAAGAGCACGTTGATACTTTCTTGTACAAGGATTAGTTAGAATTATGCCTTACCGCTGAAGAGGCGACCTTTCTAGACTCACCGGAGGTGGAGTACTTGTATTCTTTGCTGGACGTCGAGGATGTGTGTGGAACGGATGTTTGGACTCCAACGTTTGAGGAGCTACCGCCTTTGGCAAGTAAGACTCTTCCCTCAAGCGTGCAATTCCCGAAACTAGATTTGAAAGTCTTACCCGACACTCTCAAGTATGCTTTTCTCGGGCCCGATGAGACTTTCCCTGTGGTGATTTCTTCCTCTTTGGACGGGCAACAAGAATCTCAACTCTTAGAGTTATTGAAGCAGCATACCAAGGCTATTGGGTGGTCGATTGCCGATATTCAAGGGATTGATCCTTCATTATGCACTCATCACATCTATCTCGAGGATGACGTCAAGCCTTCCCGCCAACCTCAACGCCGTTTGAATCCGGTCATGAAAGAGGTAGTGAAAGCCGAGGTCTTGAAATTGTTGGATGTTGGCATTATCTATCCTATTGCCGATAGCAAATGGGTTAGCCCGATACAGGTTGTTCCGAAGAAAGCCGGACTTACAGTGGTGGCCAATGCCGAAAATGAACTTGTGCCAACTCGAGTCACTATCGGTTGGCGGGTTTGTATTGATTACCGGAAGCTCAACTCATGCACTCGTAAGGATCATTTTCCTCTCCCGTTCATCGATCAAATCCTAGAGCGCGTTGCCGGTCATGCTTACTATTGCTTCTTTGATGGCTACTCGGGATACAATCAAATCGCGGTTTCTATGGATGATCAAGAGAAGACCACTTTCACTTGCCCCTACAGGACATTTGCCTATCGCCGGATGCCATTTGGGCTATGCAACGCTCCGGGAACTTTTTCACGATGCATGTTGGGTATATTTAGTGATATGGTGGAGCGGATTGTTGAAGTCTTCATGGATGATTTTTCGGTCTTTGGGGACTCTTTTGAGGATTGCTTATTGAATTTGGGGAAAGTGTTAGAGAGATGTGAGGAGAAGAATCTTGTGCTAAATTGGGAGAAATGCCATTTCATGGTTACGCATGGTATTGTTTTGGGGCATATTGTATCAAAGCGGGGCATAGAGGTGGATAAAGCCAAAATCGACTTGATCGCTAATCTTCCAACTCCTAAGTGTGTCAAGGACATTCGCTCCTTTCTGGGTCACGCAGGCTTTTATCGGCGGTTCATTAAGGATTTCAGCGCCATTTCACGTCCTTTGTGCCATCTCCTTTCTAAAGATGCTCCATTTGAATGGACTACTGCTTGCGAGGCGGCTTTTCAGAAATTGAAGTCAAGTCTTACTTCTCCACCTATCGTGCAAACTCCGGATTGGGACCTACCGTTTGAATTGATGTGCGATGCGAGTGATTATGCCGTGGGAGCCGTTCTTGGGCAAAGGAAGGACAAGCATCCTTATGTTATCTCCTATGCGAGCAAAACATTGAATGACGCCCAAATGAACTATTCAACCACAGAAAAGGAGTTGCTCGCGGTTGTCTTCGCTTTGGACAAATTTCGATCATATTTGGTGGGCACCCCTATCACGGTTTTCACCGATCATGCAGCCCTCAAGTATCTTTTTACAAAGCAGGATGCCAAGGCTCGGTTGATTCGTTGGATTTTATTGCTCCAAGAATTCAACCTCACTATTAAAGACAAGAAAGGTGTCGAGAACGTAGTCGCCGATCACTTGTCCCGGCTTGAATTTGAGGATCGCACGGCCAATCTCCCAATTTCTGACACGTTTCCCGATGAGCAGTTGTTTGCTATTTCTTCAAGCCCTTGGTATGCCGATATTGTCAATTACCTTGTAACGGGGCAACTACCGGGCCATTGGGGTGCACAGGATAGGAGGCGGTTTCTTGTTGAGGTGAAAAGATTCGTCTTTGATGACCCTTATCTATTTAAATTTTGCGAGGACCTCATTATTAGGCGGTGCGTTCCGGAGGAGGATCAACAAGGGATTTTGGAATTTTGCCACTCAAAGGCGTGCGGTGGCCATTTCTCTCATACCAAAACCATCGCCAAGGTTCTCCAATGTGGTTTTTATTGGCCAACTCTCCATAAGGATGCATATGCGTTTTGCCGAACTTGTGAAGCTTGCCAAAAATTAGGTGCAGTGACTCGGAGGAATATGATGCCCCTCACCAATAGCCTTATCGTTGAAGTGTTTGATTGCTGGGGGATTGATTTCATGGGGCCGTTCCCGGTGTCATATGGCTTTCTCTACATTCTCCTAGCGGTGGATTATGTCTCGAAGTGGGTGGAGGCCATCCCGACCAAGACAAGCGATCACAAGGTGGTGTTGGCATTTCTCAAGGAGAATATCTTGTCAAGGTTTGGGACCCCAAAAGCAATTATTAGTGATCAGGGCTCACATTTTTGCAATAGGCCTTTTGAGGCGCTCATGAAGAAATACGGGATCACGCACAAGGTGTCCACCACCTATCATCCTCAGACCAATGGCCAAGCCGATCTTGCGAACCGTGAGGTAAAACACATTCTTGAGAAAACCGTTAATCCAAATCGCAAGGATTGGTCACTCCGTTTGACCGATGCCTTGTGGGCATACCGTACCGCGTACAAGACTGTCTTAGGAGCTTCTCCTTATCGACTTATATACGGTAAGGCGTGTCATCTCCCGGTTGAGTTGGAGTATAAGGCCTATTGGGCCATCAAAGCTTTAAATTTTCGATTGCCCGCCGCCAGCGCGCATCGCAAACTCCAACTAAATGAATTGGAAGAAATTTGGCGGGATGCCTATGATAATACGGACATCTACAAGTCCAAAGTGAAGGATTTCCATGATAAGAACATCCAACGGAAAAATTTTGAAGTAGGTCAAAAAGTTCTTCTTTACAATTCAAAACTTCATCTTTTTTCGGGTAAATTGCGGTCTCGATGGGTTGGTCCTTATATTGTGCAAACCATTTTCCCTCATGGGGCAATTGAAGTGATAAACCCTTCAAATGGCAATATTTTCAAAGTGAATGGCCAACGGCTCAAACCATTTTTGGAAAATTTTGAAAAGGAGGAGATCTCGGAGGATTTAGTGGCTCCGGTGTATGTCGATGATCCATTGGTTTGAAATAGTTTTACATTGTTTCCACGGGGAGCTTTTGCGTACTTCTGGACTTAACTGTTTGGAAGGCCCGGCCTCTTCGGAGGTACCCATCATTGACTTGGGTTCATAGCTTCGCACGCCGCTATTCAAATAAGATTCGTGTACCCAGCTCCGGTTAGTAAGGGCAAACCTTTTGTGGTCCGGTATAGCCACCCGTGTTTCGCCTACGGTGTTGTCTCTTTTGCTTTGCGACACCGTAAGCGAATCATGGGGAGAAAAGTGGTACCCGTTCAATCACGTGACGATTCGGTGGTTTTCATTTTTGTTGTTCATAATTTTTGTTGCCGGGCTACCACGAGCCGGCGGGACTAATGTCATTTGTCTCCTATTAGGTAGTTGGATCTTAAGTCTTTTGCAGGGTAACATGCTACCGCATCAGCCTTGGTAGTTTGGGTCTAAAAGCCGGGGTGAGTGAGGCATTCAGGAGCCCTAAGCAAGGGTGCGACTATGTGTCACGGTTGTAAGTCCAGGAAAGTTCCGGCGATGACCCTGTGCGTATGGCTATGGTTCCGAAAACGGGACCGAAGGAGTGGACCTTGGAAGCGGTTCCGATGACGAACGGCGGCCATGACGCAAAATCCTCCAACTTGGTCGAGGTATCGGGCGGTTGACATTCCACCCTGTAGGTACATTCTTTTGTTTCCCTTCCTTTATTTTTCGTCCTTGTGCAGCGAGGGCGCTGCTCATTTCAAGTTGGGGGGGTGATTATTCTTGCATTTCATTCTTGCATTCTTGCATTTAGTTTTCGGTTTTTGCATAGAAATTTTAAAATTTTTTGCGCATTCTTCCCATGTTTGGAGTTACTTAGCATATGTTTGTGTCGGTTTCGTATGGGGCAAGAGTATCGGTGTGAACGCACCATTTGAAAAATGTGCAACTCATCCCGTTAGCATGTGCATGAACCGTGTGGAACAGATTTCTAAGTGCATTTGAGTCGGTTGAGCATGCAGAGTGGAGATTCGTTTTGTTGTATCCCATGTTTTTTGTTGTTTATCGTACCCGTAGTTTAGGTTGTTATTTCCTCTCGTACATACTTTGGTAAGGTTGATTCCGGGCTTGCATTGCAAATTAAGGCTAAGGTGTGCTTGAAAGATGACACAAGGCATTGTTTTTGTGAATAAACCACATATTGTCGCATTTGATCCATGTTTGAGCTTTGTCTGAGTCTCATTTCCTTGATAAACCTAGGATACCTGTTGTTTGGAGGGTGTTCGGGGCATGATTTTGAATGTTGGGCTGGGCTGGGCTGGTGTTGGATTTGGGAGTTGGAAATGCTCTGGGGGCCAATCTGCAGGTTTCAGAAATTTCAGGAAACCTACCGGTAGGGAGGTCGAGCCTACCGGTTGAAAATTCGAACAGAACAGGCAATGTTTCGGGCAACAGGAGATCTACCGGTAGGTTACCATTTCAACCGGTAGGTAGGGGGCAGATCGAAAAAAAAAAAGAGATAAAAAGGGGGCAGTCGGTTCTTTTTCTTTATAACCCTCATTTTCAAACTCTTTTCTCTCTCTCTTCTCCACCCACGCCGCAACCCATCCGAGCTCTCTCTCACTCCTTTTCCATAACCGCTCCACCTCTCCATCTCTTCCCAAACACGTTACACCCCACTCCCTCTCTCTTAACCGTCGTCTCCCTCTCCACCATTAAAACCGAGTCCTCCCTCTCCCTTCTTCCAAAACCCACGATCTTCTCTCTCTCTCTTTTCTCCCAACCGGCGCCGCACCTCTTCCCTTCCTCTCTCAACCCGTAACCCCCAAACCCACTCCATAAATCTACTAAACCTCCACAAATCCTCAAGTTTCATTCTCAATTTCAAGGATTCAAGGCCAAAAACGAGATTTCTCTGATGGGTTCTCCTCTCTAAGTCCAAAATCCTCCGCACCCAAGGTAATCCGAAATTTTTTTCTCTCTTTTTCTCTTCTTTCCTTGATAGTTCAGCCATTACCGCCATTTCCTTTCCCCTGTGCGATTCTTGAAACCCCAACTGATCAATTTTTGGAAACTGAGATTTGGGGCCGTCTAATCTGTGGATTCTTTGGATTACTGTGTTTTGCGAAGTAGTGTACTGCTGTAGTTCGTCTTTAGTCTGATCTTTTGTCCAGAATGCGTACGCAGACCACATTTTTGTTCTCTGTTTGGTTCTACAGCAATAACTTCACTGAGGTATTGCATTTCGGGGCTGAATTTCTGTGAATGGTTGTAATTTCAGTAGTTTTGAAGGCTGATTTTTGTTGATTTTGGCTGCGTTCACTGTTCTTACATAGTTTTGGGGCCTGAATTTCTTGTGATACTTGTGCTTTCCGTGGTTTTCGAGACTAGTAGATTGTTCTTGTTCAATTCTGAGGCTGAAACCCCATTAGCAGTTTCCTGGGCTGTGATTTTTGAAGTCTGTAAGGTTTTTAGGCTGATTTGCTGGTAATTTCAGTTGGGACTATTATCTGCGGTGATCTTGTGGATTGTATTTGTGTTGACTATGCTGCCAGATTACCATGTCGAATGTGATGCGCTCATATGACATCGATGGGAAGAGGACTAGTTTGGCTTCAAGGAAAAGGGACACTGGTCCATCCAACGAACAGGGTGAGGAGCGAAGAAAGAAAAGGAAAGAGGAGGGGGAGAGAAAGAAACACATGGAGTGGGTGGCCTCGCTCAAGGGGCGGAAGGCGACGTGCGAGCGCCAGGTTTGCGAACACAGCTTGGCTGAGAATAGGTACATAGCCATCATCCGAGACAAAGGTATGAAACATTGGTTCAAAGAAGTTAAGGGGTATGTCAAGAATTGGGTTGTAGATTTTTTCTCGAGAATGAAGTACGATATTGCTAATTCTACCATTGAGAGTACAGTAGGCGGTGAGCACATTCTCATAGACCCCGATGATATTGCTGAATACTTGGGTTATGAGAGGCCGCTAGAGGAAAACATTACCTATCCACGTCAAGGTGAAGATGAGCTGGACATGAATTTGGTTTACACCGAGGTATTTGAAAGAGGTGTGTATGGGCAAGCAGTGGGTGATTTGAAAGACGAGTACCGGACCATGAACAAGGTCCTGCACTACAACTTGTACCCCAGGGGGATGGAGAAAACACCGGGGGAGCTGGATTTGGAACTGCTTTACGTGTTTATGAATGAAAATGAGACTATGGACTTTGCTAAGTGGATCTTCGACCAACTCGTGAATTTCAAGCACAACTACAGGAAGGGTTTGAATTTCCCATTCCCCGCTATGATCACGAAGATTTGTTGCAACCATGGCCTTAGTCTCAAGAGCCAACGGATCGAGCCTAGTTCACCGGGCATCATTAATGCAACCTCGGAGCATAAGAGTAGAACCAATGTCACGAAGGCCCGTGAAGCCCGTGAAGCTCAAGCTCAAGTTCAAGCTCAAGCACAAACCCCCGTTCAAGTCCCGGTGCGTGATCAAGCAATTCCAGAAACCGGCACGTCTAGTGTGCCTTCTAGTTCCGCTCCGAAAAAGAAAGGGTCAACGTTGAAAAGGCTTTTGTGTCAATTGTTGTGCCGCACGGCTGAGGTGCAGGAGGATCAAAGAAGAGCGGATCACAAGGCTAACTTTTACTATGAGCTGATGGCGGAGCAGTCGGGGAGGAGGTATGAGCCCCCGAAGGAGTTGACCACGGATAGGGCTATTGGTGAGCATCGTAGCCCTGAATACTCGGAGGGTGAGTTGGGTGAAGATGAGATTCGTGACCTAGAGCAGCACCTCGATCCGGGGATGCTTGAGCACACTTTTGGCCCGGGAGCTCAGTGATGGTTGTTTGGCTGTGGTAGTTGGCTGTTTGGTGGACTTTGGTAGTAGTTTTAGTTGCTTTGATCGAGTCGGTGGTGTGTGTCAGTCGAGTCTTTGCTTTTCGAGTCTGCTTTAGTTTTCTTTCCGTAGTTCTGCAGTAGTTGGCTGTTGGCATGGAGTCGGGGTAGTCTTAGGAGTGGTTCTGGTCATGGGGTAGTTGACCAAGCAAGTTTAGGCCGGAATCCATTTTGTTTGACCGTTTTTGTTTATCCCGAACTCGTTATAAGCCAAGAAGTCCTTAGTTGATTTTAAGTATGCTGGTGTCTTAGTTGCAATGCGGTTTCGGAATCTTTTGTTACTTTAAGCTATGTCTGATCTTGTTCTCTTTAGTTTGTGCATAATTAGTTTTTAATTTCCTGTTGAACTTCTCGTTGTTGCATGCGAAACTTTTTGATTTCCAGTTGTCGCATTAACCTTTTGATATCTGAGCATGGGATACAGTTTGCTTTGTTGTTTTGTTGAGTGATCTAATGTCTGAGTGAAACCCCTGCGAGTTTTGGAATCGAGGCTCGAGTTGCTTAGCTTACTCACGTGTTACATTTGTATGAGACTTGTTGTATATGGTTCATGGCATGTTAAAGGGATGAGTTGTTGCATTGTTTTGCGGAAATATTTGTGAATCTTGCCTTTTTAATTTATCAAGCATATGTTTCGTATCTCGTTTTGTTGGGAGGACTGGTTAGTCTCGCTTTAGTTGTAAATCTTTTGCTAGGGACTAGCAAAGTCCAAGTAAGGGGGTGTGATAAGCCCGTTTTAGTGTAAATATTCGGGCTTATCTCGCTCACTTTTGCCGCACTCACACGCATAACTCGTTGTTTTTGATTGATTTTGCGCGAAAGGTGCGTTTTTGGTGGTTTCAGGTTTATCTTCGTGAATAAGACATATTTTGGCGCCTCGATTTTATTCCAAGTTGATCGGGGATCCGAGGGCTCCAAGGGGAGCGGAATTCGAGTTTGGGGGGCTCCGTCGAAGTCCCGGAATTGGTTTCCAAAGTGTTGTGGTTAGAAAGGCTTCATCGAGCGGTCCTATCCGGTAGAAATCAAACCATCCGGTAGAATCCAAAATCTACCGGTAGAAAACCTTTATCTACCGGTTCAAATCCAGATCAGTCAGGACCATGTCTTTCAGCTTACAAAATCGACCGGTAGACCAAGAAACCAACCGGTAGATTACCCTTTTACTTCAGCGTCCAGTTTGTGGTTCTCGCCCGTTCTACCGATAGGTCGCCAATTCTACCGGTAGATTCCCCCAGATTCGGCAGTTTCTATTTTCTTTTTTTTTTCTTTTTTTCTTTTGTAATTTTATTGGGGTACTATATAAAGATCCCAGAACACGTTTTTAGGGGATCTTTTTATCATTTATCAGGAGCTCTTTCTCTCTCTACCTCCCTCTCCTCTCCTCCTCTCAAACCCTCATTAATGGTGCATTGATTGGGGGATTTGGAGGTGGTTGGTCTTCATTAATGTTGTAAGTGACCTTGAGATCTTTATTAATCTTGCATTTCTTTTCAGTTTGAGTATGATTTCGTGTTCTCTCTCTCCTACCCTTACTCTTTGCACTTCCCTTTGCAATATGTGTGAGTAGTGTAGCAAGGTTGGGTTATGGGATGATTAATATCCCGTAACCAAGGGTATTCTTTGTTCTTCTCTCGTTATTCTTCGTTTTCTAAAGGTAAACACGATTCTAGGGTATTTTTATGTATCAAAACGTGGAAGTATTAACCTCTTTGATCATTTGTAAGCTAGGGTTTCGATTCCTAGCCACAGATGATGCTTAGAGTAATGTCCTTCTGGGTGTTTGTCAAAATGTTTTCAAAACCCTAGTCACGTTTACCATTCCTGTCAATAAGAGAAGAACGAGTTTACCTGTGGTTTGCGGGTGTTAATTATCCCTAGACCCAACCTTTAGTTTAATCCTCAGTAAAAAGCCGTAGATAGTTTAAGTAGCCAGATAACTAAATCGTTCAGTTGGCCGCCTCAACGCCAAAGTTTGGTTGGCCGTCCTAACGCCGAAACCTCTACAAGCTAATCTCCAATTCAATCTATGGACGCGCTCCCTGTGGAATCGATCCCGGACTTCCGGGTTTTATTATGCTTTCAACCGACCTGACCCTCCGCTTGGGGTAACCTTATTCTGACGCACATTAAAGTCGCAAGCAGGGTGGTGGTGGTAATGGAGTGGTGGTGGGAGTGGTGGCGGTTGTGGTGGTGGTGGTGGAGTAGTGGTGTTGGTGGAGTGATGGTGGTGGAGTGGTGGCGGTGGCGGTGGTGGTGGTGGAGTTATGGTGGTTGTGGTGTTGGTGGTAGAATGGTAGCGGTGGTAGTGGAATAGTGATGGTTGTGGTGTTGTAGTGGAGTAGTGGTGGTGGTGGTGGAGTGGTGGTGGGAGTGGTGGCGGTTGTGGTGGTGGTAGTGGAGTAGTGGTGGTGGTGGAGTGATGGTGGTGGAGTGGTGGTGGTGGTGGTGGTGGTGGTGGTAGCGTGGTAGTGGAATAGTGATGGTTGGGGTGGTGGTAGTGTGGTAGTGGAGTAGTGATGGTGGTGGTGGTGGAGTGGTGGCGATTGTGGTGGTGGTGGTGGTGTAGTGGTGGTTGAGCGACGACGATGGTGGTGATGGTGGTGGTTGAATGCAAGCAAATAAAAATTCAGCCAGAATTAAGTAGCTCAAAACTACTTCATTTTTATCAACTTTTTATACTATATATTTTAAGTGGCACTTAATCTGTTAAGTAATGTGAAATGTGATTATCAAACATACTTAATCACTTATTACTTAATTGTTTCAGTTTTAAGTGCTGAATATGGGATATCAAACAACCCCTTAGTATGGTGCGCTCTAGTAAACTCTACAAATTTTAATTATCTATCATTTCATATTTTTAATAATTAAATACAAATTGACCTCCCTTTCTTTTAGGGGGCGCCAATAAATTATCCACATATTGTGTGTGTGGTTAGAGGATTGAGAAGAAAATTGAGGTTTTTCATCATCCATACGTGTAGAAAATGATATTTTTAGAGTATTAAAATTATTTTTGGGAACATATATCAAACTCATGTTGAGATTAAAAGAAATCTAGAAGAATGGGAAAAGTTTTGAAAATTAGGCAGTGAAAAAAATCGGCCGCTGATTTTGCCTCTCGGTTTTTTGTTAACGTCACTCCCCTGCAAGTGTATTTTTGGTGCAAAAAAACACTTACAGGAGAATGACGTTCACAAGAAAGGGAGTGGCAAAATCATTTCCCAAAAAATCCTAGAACAATTAATTTTTATAGGCAATAGAAAGTGACAAAAGGATAACGGAAATACTAATAAATAAAGATTCAAATAGGTCAACATTTTGAGAAGTATTTTCTAAAATTTCCACCAGCAGAAAAAACCCAACAGTAGAAAAGGTAAAAATAGTAAATGTAAAAATGCATAAAAAAAAAAAAATGGGTTGTTTAATATCTGAAGGTTGTTACTTGACCTTCAATTATGTAGATAATTTGAACGATGGGTTAACTTTTGAAGGTTCTACCAAAGCTCCTAAAACATTATTGAACTCATTCGATCAATAACTCATTTGCTACTTCTGTTAGAGATGCTCTCATCGGGCCTTGATAGCGTAGTAAATAACTCATTCGATCAAGGGAAAAAAAATAGACTAACAAACATGATTTCAAACGTCTACGGTTACTTTCCATTATTAAGCTTGCTATGTGATGTGATCCCGACGTAATTGCAAACCAACCCTACCCAATTACCGAAGAAGCACCTGAACACCAAAAAAAAAATTGTAATTGAAGGAAAGATGGTTTCTTTGAGATAGGGCGTCCACTATAGATATGTTAAGATCGCAATTAATATAAAAATAGCCCCATTCGTTAAAGCTCAATACATAAAAATCCAAGAAATAGCCCCATACGGAGAATATCATGTTGTGGGGTTGTAAATTTTTTTTTTTCCTTCCGTATGTCGCTGTCACATGTCCTTTGCAGCTATGGGCTGCTTCATCTTCGGTTACGATATTGGAATCTCAAGTATTCAAAATATCAATCACAAAATCTCATACTTTTGAACCATTTCTTCTACTTAGAATCTATAGAGTATAGGAATTCTAGACAGAAAAGAGATATGAATATGAAACCTTGACATTTTAAAAATGAATCCAGCTTCTCCGCAATCTATTTGTTGTCTGTTGAGCGCAGTTGGTGCCGTAAAAATCTACCAAACACATTTTTAACAGTTAAGTGTTGCTTCTTTCATTTTTCCTATATATATATATATATATATATATAAATAAAAATAAAAGAATTACTGCTTTTGTTTGCAAATCTAAACTATTGATCATGGGCAGCAGATATATATGCAACTGCTTTGTGCAATCCAAAAATAGAAGAATGAGAAGCTAGGCCTATTAAAATACTTCCTCTGTCCCTATTATTTAGTCCCTTTTGGGGATTCCAACTATACAAGAGAATACAATCATTACATTTTTAAAAACTTATTTTTCTCATTTTACCCTTCAATCATTACTTTTTCTTACTTTTTGTACTACTAATTTAAACCTGGGGGGAAACTATCGATGCTCATTGGCGGTGTTCTGTTTTGCGCTGGAAAATGTTCAGTAATAGCATTCGTTCATGAATTTCAAAGTTCAAGACGTTCATGTTTGCCATTCTTCAGGTAAATGAAGTAAAAAGTTATAATCCGGTCATGCTTACCTCGTGCATGTCTCGTGCTCGAGTCGTGCCCATGTCATGCATGTTCTTTACTATGCACGTACCTAGTTAGTCTCATCGTCCACTCACTTAGATTTCTCACAAGAATATTAATTTGATAGTCTGCAGTTAAATTGTTTTAGACATAGAAAACCATTGCATAATGATACAACAAATTTATTACTAGTACTCGGCTTTTCCGATACTAGCTCTATCTCCGATCGAAATGCAATGCAACTATCAGTGCCTGTTTTATTTGGTGTTCATCATTCCAGAGAATTGGACACCTGAGAAAGGCTATGGGAATTGGACTCCAGTGCGGATAAATTATTTGGTGGTCTTTTGCATCGCTACGTTGAACCTAGGGCCGTAAATGAACTCAGCCGTTCGCGAACTATTCGAGACTCGGTTCGGCAAGAGCTCGTTCGAGTTTGATTCGTTTGCTAAACGAACTGAACCTGAAACTCAATTCTAGGCTCGTTCCGTAAATGAGCCGAACCTAAGGTTAATGGTATTCGGCTCGGTTAGGCTCACGAACCTATACTTAAATTTAATTAATAATTCTATAGGGGTTTGTTTGTAAATATAAAAAATTTTAAGCGTGTATATATAATTCAATACTTATTTTTCTCCTAAATTCTATACGATCGATGAGAGAGTTTAGGTTCGCTTGAGTTTAATGAGCCGAGCCGAACCAAACCCGAGTCTTGACGAGCTCAATTCGAGCTTAGATTCGGCTCGGCTCCATTCGTTTGAGTTTAACGAGCCAAACTCAAGGCAAGATGTTCAGGTTTGAATCGAACCCGAGCTGAACCCGAGCCGAACTCGAGCCAAACTAATACCTTTACGAACCCAACAGAGCAGAACCCGAGCCTTGAAAAATTTTAACAAGCCGAACTCGAGCCTCCTTGTTAATCGAACTCGAGCCAAACTAGTACCTTAACGAACTCGACCCGAACTTAAAAGGGTTGGGCTCGATTCGGTGGGGGGTTGTCAAGGGGCTCAGCAGGGGCTGTCAAGTATTCTTGCGTTTGGTTGCCTCTCTTCTCATTTGCCCTTCCTTGCTTCTCTATTATTGTTCAACACTTTTCTCTCATTTATCCTCTCTCTCTCTTCTCATTTTCTCTTCCTCGTCAGGGTGTAATTGGTAAGTGTCATTCTCAACTTTCTTGAATGGCGCGGCTATTCGCAGCCACATATTTTCTCCCATAGCTCGTTAAAAATTTTCAACTATACTCGACAGTTAGTTACCGAAATTGAGATACATTTTCAGCACCCAATTACCGAAATATAAACTTTTTTTCAACAGCTATTTATCGAAATGTATGTATTAGCAGTTATATACCGAAAGTTGAACATATTTTCGACATGCAATTACCGAAATATAATTTTTTTTTTCAACAGCTATTTACCGAAATGTTATTTATGATTTTCAACAACTACTTACCGAAATATAGTGGGTTAAAGAAGAAAATACGTGGCTGCGAATAACCGCGCTTTTCTTGAAACCCAACTTCAGCTATACTACATACTCCGTAATTCATGTAGCCCATTATCAGCTTTTTTTAAGTAGAAAATTAGAGGCCGGTCCCGTTTTTTAGGTTTGGTTTGATCCCAACCCTAAAATATTTTACCGAAGCTGGAAGGCTCGGATCAATTGCGTACTGACTTTTGTGCCTCTCACCCTCACATTCTCTCTATTCTGCTCCTTTTCAACCCACCTTGTAGAGAGAGAAAGAGAGAGAGAGACACGAACACAGATGTAGAAGCAGTGGACTTCAAGCCGGAGGACGACGATCTGATGCACGAGGACGGCGACACAGCCACCACGAACCACCTATGGAGCAGAGTCGACCACAGCCGCCGCCTCCTGTCTGATGAGAATTGGCGTTCTTGTCGCCGTTTCTTGCCGCCGTCGATATCTCCGCGACCTTTCTTCTCATTGTGGTCGTCTCCCATTAAAATTTGGTTGTCTCCCATTGAGATCCAGATTTTCACATAGCTCCAGATGTTGTAATCGAACTCGATGACGACGAAATCGAAGTTGATGACAACCGACGTCGGCAGCGACATGAAGATTTTGGATGTCGATCGCAACTTTCAGATTCTCCTCCTTCTTCTCTAAGCTCTCTTATTTGTGCGATTCAGATATCTGCTTCAGGTTTGTGATGATAGATTATTTGGGCGTAAAGGTCGAATGGAAATCTCAAAATTGTTAGAAAATTCATGTTGTAGCATCTGATTCTCAATTTGCGATTATTTTCTTTCTTTGTAAAAGGAATTTTCATCGGATTCTTTTGTAAAAAGAAATTTCTCTCTTAGAACTCCGTTTTCTCTCTGTTGTGGAGAAAAGAAGCATGAACAGAAGACTACAAAGTCTATGTCGGTTCAATCATCAATTTCCGCACTCAATTAGGAAAAAGAGGATTGCAAGCAAGGTTCCTTTTTAGTGAATTTTATGTGTGTTTTAGTGAATTTTGTGTGTGTTTTTTTTATGAGAATTGTGTATTTTTATATGAAAACTGTGTATTTTCTATGAGAATTGTATATTTTTCTATGAGAATTGTGTATTTTATGTGAAAATTGTCTATGAGAATTGTATATTTTCCATGAGAACTGTATATTGTCCACAAGAACTGTGTATTTTTTATTGGAACTGTGTATTTTTCTATGAGAAGTGCATAATTTTTGTTCAATTTTTGTTCGTGTGTATATTTTCTATGAGAACTATGTATTGTTCACAAGAACAGTTTATGAGAATTGTGTATTTTTCTATGAGAACTGCGTATTTTTTATAAGAACTATATATTATTCATGAGAATTATCTATTAGAACCATGTATTTTCTATGAGAACTATATATTTTTTTATGAGAACTGTGTATTTTCGACATACCATGGAAATCTTCCGCCGTCGACGTTCGATTCTCCCACCTCCGTTGGTTTTAATACAGATCAACTTACATCGAACACCTCCAAGGAGTACTCCGATGAGACGAGGCCGCCGTCGATCCCTATAACACAGTTCTTCCTTATATTTTTTAATGTGAGTTGTGATATGGACGGATTTGTGTTTGATTATTATTATTGTTAGTTCAATTTTTGTTCGTGTGTGTATTTTTTTATGAGAATTGTGTATTTTTCTATGAGAATTGTCTATGAGAATTGTGTATTTTTCTATGAGAACTGTGTATTATTATAAGAACTGTTTATTTTCTATGAGAATTGTGTATTTTTGTATGAGAACTGTATATTTTTGTATGAGAACTGTGTATTTTTCAATGAGAACTTTGTATGGTCCATGAGGACTATCTATTGGATCGTGTATTTTCTATAAAAACTATTTATTTTCTATGAAAACTGTGTATTTTAGTGTGTGGTGAGGCTATGTGAACTGTTTATTTTTTAGTTTACATAGCCTCATTCTCATAAGCCAGTTCTCTATGAGAATAGTCAGTTCTCATAGTCAATTCTCATAAAACTTACCATTAGAATTGATTATGAGAATTGGCAGTTCACGCTCTCATAATTCGATTCACATGCTTGATTTCTATGAGAATTGAATGGTTCTCATAGAACCGACTATGAGAATTGTGATACTCATAGCCCATAGCCGGTATTTGTGTAAAATAATATGGTTACATGCTTGATTTTCTATGAGAATTAAGCTTTTTCATAGAATCGACTATGAGAATTGGTAGTTCTCATAGCCCACATAGCCAAGTGTATTTGTGTTCGAAATAATATGGATCACATAGCCAATTTCTATGAAAATTGAGCAATTCTCATAGAATTGACTATGAGAATTAGCCAACTTACATAGCCAAGGGTATTTTTGTCCGAAATAATATGGGTCACATAGCTAGTTTTCTATGAGAAATGAGCAGTTCTCATAGAACTGATTATGAGAATTGACAGTTCTCATAGGCCACATAGCAAAGGGTATTTTTGTCTGAAATAATATGGGTCAGGAATTGCTTCTAAAAATATAAATTTTACTAAAAATAGATATGTACACAAAAAGTTAAGAAGAATGGGCAAAATAGTACAATTGTATGGAAAGTAAAAAAAAAGGACTGAAAGAAGGAAAAAATATTTGTGTCAGGACTGTTTGAAATCCGAACCTAAAAAAAAGGGTCGGCCTCTAAATTCCCCTTTTTTAAGTCAGAGGTATTCAAAAAGGTGGGCCACTCAAGCCCAATCTACTTATGACTGAGAAAGCCCCAAATTCAGTCCACCCTTCGCAGCTGCAGACCTCTTCCAATGTCGTCTATACTCCCCCTTTTCTGCAAATCTACGGTTCAGTTCAGAATTTAAAATTAATTATATTTACGTACAAGTAATTTTTTCATGCTATGATTTCATACTGTATTTCAGGAATATCAGTCGCACTGTATTTCAGGAATATCAGTCGCCATCGTCGTACCCACCCACGTATTGAATAAATTAATTATATTTACGTACAAGTAATCGTTTTTTTCCAAAATTTTGATAATATATTAGGGAAAATGACGGCCTAAGACTTGTTTTGATAATTAATAGCCGTCAAAGACAATCTAAGAACATTTGTTAATGCTGAAAATATTATTGGCGAATATTAATTATTAAAACACGTCCTTAGCAATCATTTTCCCAATATATTAAGTAGGTTGTTTCAAAATAGGAAATCAAACCGAAACCCACACCCTAATTAGCCATAACCCACAACACCAATCTTCAATTGGTTGTAGAACCTGCCACAGGGATATTTAGGAATATACAAGAAAAAGATCAAAAGGTGGACCATTTATTTTTATCTTATTAATTGAAATCAGGTTTTTTCACAATAAAGACCATTGACTAATGAGGTTTTTAGTTTGCTTAACAAAACAAAATTAATTATTAATCGTTGAAAGTAATTTACACAAAATATTAAAAAATAAATATAACAGCTTGTCTCGTGCTGTGCCTATGCTTTTTTGGTGTCGTGCCCATCTCTCTCTCTCTCTCTCCCCCGTTGGAAAACTAAAGGTCTTGTGATTGGGGGTAGTTTTGAGACGAAGACCAAGACCGACAGCTTCTCGTCGGCGACGTTCTATCACGTACAATTTCTCAAAAAATGGAGGGAGCAAATCAAAAATTTCTAGGGATAAATGACATAAATATTACTAGTAGCGATGGCGGAGGAGAAGAATCCCATATGCATTGGGAGGCATTCACCAATACTTTTTTGGAGGAAGACGGATGCCTTCGTTGCAGTGGACAAAACGACCAACCCAATTATCTTGGGAGACATTCTTGTTGGAAGAAAAAGGATGCCTTCCTTGCAGTTGTCACACCCTCGATTTTCAACATAATTATAAAGGATTTTCATAAACGAAACCTCGCAAATATCCGTGCAATAGCCCAAAATGGTTTAACATTTCCATTTTCCATAATTATGCTTCATCACCCAAATGTTTCCAAAAGATTACAATTTTTGGCTCTGAGGCCCGAATTAACATAAGTTTCGCATAACAAGTAAGAGTTACAGTCTTACAATATCTTAAAATCAAAGATTTACAATTTGAGTTACAAATACATCTTCCAAAAATAAAACACAAAGATGGTTAAGTAACTCCTTCGGTGTTAACTTTCAAAACAATATCCACATCCAAGCACTCCAAGCATGCACTACTGCCCTGAGTTAGCACCTGAAATGATAGAAGGTCTGAGCTACACTAGCCCAGTAGAAAGCTCTAATCTAACAATAGATGCATATGAAATGTAGGAGCGATGAATAGATGGACGATTGTATCAAAAACCGAATAATGATCAATGATGGAGATTCAATTTCAATACGTCTTTTCTAATAAACCAATCACATGATTCAATACGCTGCCATTTTTGAATTCACCAAAAACAAAATGTGTCTCGTTAAGTGTCATGAGCCGAAGCTCCTGCCGGGCCAATTAAAGGACCCCGATGTCCTCTGCCAGGCACCTTACCCATAGGGAGGTCCTGAAATATCAAATACGAGCATATAGCTCCTGCCGGGCCAATTAAAGGACCCCGATGTCCTCTGCCAGGCACTCACCCGTCGATGAGTCCTGAAGTGTTCTCGTCGTGTTCGTAATTTTCCAAATCCTTTAACCATCACGATAACACTACTTCAAATGCAACTTTGATCTGTGCAAAAGTAAATTTCGAAAGAAAAAAAAAAATCATGTAGGACCGAGCAGAGAGATAATGGAGTTATTCAATGGTGTCACAAGGTAAGAGTGATTAAGCTTGGATCATTAGGATAATAGTTAATTAGGCTAGGAGCAATTGAAAGATAATGGAACTGGTGTCAGATTTGTCAAAACAATGCTTTTACATTACGTTATCGATAACATAGGAATGGGGTATCGATAACTTAATGGTCGGGGCAAACAAATTATGGTGTTATCGATAACGAAAAAGAAAGGTATCGATAACTCATGTCTGGGACAAAAAAAATCACGGCGTTATCGATAACAAAAGAGAAAGGTATCGATAACTTCAGGGTTATGGACATTCCAGACGCGAGGGTATCGATAACGTTAGGAATGGTTATCGATAACATTAGATTTTCTGGGTTCAGGATTCAAGTGTGATCGATAACACTGAAATTGTTATCGATAACAATGAGTTTCGAGCGGATTTTTGACATAATGAGATGGGTTTTTCACCAACGACGAGATCAACAACAACAACAACGAATCAAGGCACAAATCAAGCTTCAAGAAACAAGTCATAAACATATATCGAAAGTAGAACCTCCTACCTCAAGATTCAAGAACGAATTTAAAGGATTTCCAAGCCCTAGCTTCAATCTCGCAATCGAACGGGAAATGCTTCTACCGAGCTCAAACCGAAGCAATATGGATTGAGATACGCGAAGTAGTGAAGGATTGGAGGTTGGGTTTTGTGGGTTTGAGGTGATTTGGTGAGAAAATGAATGGGAGTGAGATGGAAAGAGTGAGCCGAGAGAGAGAAAAGAGAACGGGAGAGAGGGAGTAAGGAAAATGGGAGTTTTATTCCCTACACACTCACACACACACACCTGATATACACATCACACACACATTACACACTCACCACTCCTATTTAAATTTTAACACATTAGCCCCAAATCTCAATATTTCAAACCAATCTCATCCTTTTATTTCCCGTAAATCATTTAAATAGATTAAAAAGAAAAACAAAAATTTTCAGGTCTTTACACCCTACCCTCCTTAAAAAAAAAATTTCGTCCTCGAAATTTAAATAACCATGTCATGCTAACAAACATTTTCAACATGAGTGCATTTAGCCACCATGATTCTCAACATCATGCAACAAGTCATGTAATATGAAATTTCGATATTTAAACACTCACATCGGCTTATTCCGAAAATAGGTGTGGATATTTCTCCCTAACCTCGTCCTCTCGTTCCCACGTGGACTCCTCGCTACCTTGACTACTCCATAAGACTCGCACTAATGGTATCGTCTTACCCCTCAACACTTGATCACGCGAGTCTAGGATACGTATCGGTTTCTCTCCATAAGATGCATCGGCCTCCAATTCAAGTTCGGACCATTCTAACACATGAGACGGATCCGGTTCGTACTTCCTCAACATAGATATGTGAAAAATGTCATGCACATTCGATAACCTCGGCGGCAAAGCTAAACGGTACGCAACCTCCCCAATTTTCTCAATAATGTCGAACGGACCGGTATAACGCGGTGAAAGCTTTCCTTTCTTCCCAAAACGTGACAAGCCTCGACGTGGTGATACTTTAAGAAACACATGATCTCCCACCTCAAATGATAACGGACGACGACGACGATCGGCATAGCTCTTTTGTCGGCTTTGAGCGGTTAGCAACCTTCGGCGAATTGTCTTGACTTGTTCGGTTGTTCTCTCTTGAGCCTCTAAGAGTCGTAGACGAATCGATCTCATACTCTCGGTGGTTTCTCTAATCATATCCGGCCCCACTAACGTCGCCTCTCCCAATTCGGTCCAACATACGGGTGATCGGCACGGTCTCCCATACAAGGCTTCATACGGCGCCATTTCTATACTCGATTGATAACTATTGTTGTATGCGAACTCTACCAACGGCAAATGTTCCTCCCAACTACCCCGGAAATCCATAACGCAAGCCCGAAGCATATCCTCCAAAGTCTGAATCGTTCGCTTGGATTGACCATCGGTTTGTGGGTGATAAGCAGTGCTAAACAAGAGATTCGTGCCCAAAGCGGCTTGCAAACTTTGCCAAAAACGTGCGGTGAATCTCGGATCGCGGTCAGACACGATAGATATGGGAATCCCATGAAGTCGAATGATCTCTCGAACATACAAACGGCCAAGCGCTTCCACGGAATCAGTAGTATGGATAGGTAGGAAGTGAGCGGTCTTGGTAAAACGGTCCACAATAACCCAAATGGCATCATGTCCCCTCGGCGATCTCGGCAAACCCGTAACAAAGTCCATCGTCACATTCTCTCATTTCCACTCGGCCACAGGTAACGGTTGTAGTTCTCCCGCGGGTCGTTGATGTTCGGCTTTCACTTGTTGACACGTCAAACACTTGGACACAAAGATCACCACATCTCTCTTCATTCCTGGCCACCAAAATTGCCTACGCAAGTCATGATACATCTTTGTTCCTCCCGGATGGACGGCTAACGGTGAGTGATGAAACTCTCGTAGGATTTCTTCCCGACACGAAACGGGTACGAACAACTTCCCTTGATAACGTAAACTTTGGTCGGCGTGAATCATCCACCCTTCCCGAGCATTTCCACTAAGGAATTTGGTACGAAGTTCTGCCGCTTCTTTATCGTGTTGTTGAGCCTCAATTACTCGTGCCGATAAAGTCGATTGGACGGTCAAGTTGCACAACGTAACCCCTTCCTGAACCTCCTCGAAGTGCGGAGCATAATGGCCTAAATCATTCACCATCTTCCACTCACGTATGGCTAAGCTTGCTAAGTGTATCGGTTTTCTACTCAACGCGTCCGCCACGACATTCGCCTTCCCCGGATGATAGTGCAATTCGAAGTCATAATCTTCTAAGTGTTCCATCCAACGACGTTGACGCAAGTTAAGCTCCTTTTGCGAAAAGAGGTATTTTAGGCTCTTATGATCGGAAAAGACTTCGAATCTCTCGCCGTAAAGATAGTGACGCCAACTCTTCAAAGCAAAAACAACGGCCGCGAGTTCTAGGTCATGAGTCGGATAGTTTCGTTCGTGAGTCTTTAATTGTCTCGATCCATATGCTACTACTCGTCCCGCTTGCATCAATACGCACCCCAACCCTTCCTTAGATGCATCGCAATATACGGAGTAACCAACTCCACGCTCGGGCACAATCAAAACCGGTGCGGTAGTCAATCGCCTCTTCAATTCCTCGAAGGCCGCCTCACACGAATCACTCCATACGAATCGAGTCCCTTTACGCGTCAATCGAGTCATCGGTGCCGCTAAACGAGAAAAGTCGAGAACAAAACGGCGGTAGTATCCGGCCAACCCCAAAAAGCTTCGAATCTCAAACACATTCTTAGGTCGTTGCCAATTCATAACGGATTCTATTTTTCCCGGATCAACGGACACACCTCCTTTCGAAACCACGTGACCTAGAAATTTGACCTCGGGTAACCAAAACTCGCACTTACTAAGCTTGGCGTACAAACGATGTTCTCTCAAGAGTTCAAGAACGACGGTAAGATGAATTCGGTGTTCCTCCTCCGTAGATGAATAAATGAGAATGTCATCGACGAATACAACTACGAAGTGATCGAGGTAAGCACGAAAGATACGGTTCATTAGATCCATGAAAGTAGCCGGAGCGTTCATCAATCCAAATGGCATCACAACGAATTCATAATGACCATAGCGAGTGCGGAAAGCGGTTTTAGGAATATCCTCTCTACGGACCCTTAATTGGTGATAACCAGATCTCAAGTCGATTTTGGAAAAGCAAGTCGCACCTCAGAGTTGATCAAACAAATCATCGATTCTAGGCATGGGATACTTATTCTTAATGGTCACACGGTTGAGCTTACGGTAATCGATACACAATCGAAGTGAACCATCCTTCTTCTGAGCAAACAATGCCGGTGCTCCCCACGGTGATGTACTAGGACGAATGAACCCCAAATTCTCTAACTCCTGCAATTGAACTTTCAACTCTCTAAGTTCGGCGGGTGCGAAACGATAAGGAGGAATCGATATAGGTGCGGTGCCTGGAAGCAAGTCTATCGTGAACTCGATTTCTCTCTCTGGAGGTAAACCAGGTAACTCTTCTGGAAACACATCGGGAAATTCACGAACCACTATAGGTAACTCCCCACGTGTAGACAAATCCTCATCTAACGTCAAACTCGCCAACATAAAGTAAACCGACTCTCTTTCCCGAGACCCACACAGGTACGGCGCTAATGGTTCTCTACGCTCTCCATGGAATTCGAAACAGACACCCTCAGGCGGACATATATGAACACGACGCTTGAAACAATCGATCGTTGCATGAAACGTAGATAACCAATCCATTCCAAGTATGAGGTCGAACCCCGACATCTCCAGCACGATAAAGTCGAAGATGAAACGATGGTCACAGATAACGAGCTCACAATCCTTACAAATACGACTCAAAGGCGACTTTCCTCCTAACGGTGTCTCGACAAACAACGGCGTATCAAGAGCCTCGGTGTCCAATTCCAATGCACATACAAATGACGCAGCAATGAAAGAATGCGATGCTCCAGAATCGAAGAGTACTCTAGCAAAAGAGTTGAATAAAAGAAAAGTACCCCTTACAACCGATGTCTCTGGAGCCTGAGAAACAGAAGGTGAAGCATTGGTGTTGATGTTGAAAACACGACCCTGGGTACCCTGACCCTGCACAAAGCCTCCCCTCTGACCAGAACCTTGAGAAGGTGCGGACGAACTCGCTCCTCGGTCACCCTCAGAACTCTGAACTGATGTGGTCTGGCGAAAGTGAGGCTGCTGCCTCTGAGAACCCCTGAAAGACTGCTGGCCAACACCACGTCCTGCACCTGGCTGCTGCACCGAGCCCGACTCACTACGCACCCCCGCCCCTTGAGGGCAACTCCAAGCAAGATGATCGGCCTTACCGCAATTGTAGCATGCCTTATGAAGCTGCGGACACTGAGTACGAATATGCCCGGGTTGATTACACTTGTAGCATACGGTCGGTGGTCTAGACAAGGCACCCCGATTTCCCGAAGAAGAAGGCACCTTAAAGCCAGATTGGTGAGATGGTTGCCGAGATGGTTCCTTTTGCCTCTTCCGCCCCTGACTCCCAAAACTACCTGAAGATGAACTAACACTCCCCACTGTTTGCCTTGGTTCCCACGCTCTTGCATTCCTTTGAGCATCCTTCGGAATCTCAATACTCCTTGCACACTCCACAACTTCAGAAAACTTTGTCCTACGTTGGACCATCACCATCCTCCTCACAGTGCTGTGCAAACCCTTTTCAAACCGCCTACACCTCCTCTCCTCCGTGGCCACCAACTCTGGGGCAAAACGAGACAAGGATTGAAACTTCTGTACGTATTCCGAAATGGTCATATTACCTTGTTCCAATTTCTCAAATTGTTCCCTCAAGTTATCACGAGAAGTCTCCTGAAAGTTGCTCCTCAAAGAGCGCTTCAAACTCGGCCCATGTCAAATTCTCAACATCCGGTTCGTCCACTTGAGCTGCGGTCCTTGCCGCCCTTCTAGCATCCTTCCTAATCTCTAGGACAGACTCCCACCATTCGCCGGCCTCGCCAACTAGTTGAACGGCCACAATACCCACTCAAATGTTGTCCTCGGTGATGTTTAGAGCTCGAAAAAGCTTGCGAATTTGAGTCAACCAATGATCGGCTACCAAAGGGTCGGTACTAGTCCCATCGAACACCGGAGGGTTCCTACGGCTAAACTCCCTCATTGCTACCATAGCGAGATCCTCGACATTCTCCTTAGGAGCTTGGTTCAAAAGATTTGCAGCTGTAAGGGCCGCAACAAGATCCCTAGCGAATTGAGTTTGATTAGGAGGTACTCTTGCACCTCGACCGGCCCCAGCCCCCGGATTCCCACCAAGGTTCTCCCCGTGCTGACTAACCTCATCCTCAGGAGGTACTCCACGGCCACGACCACGGCCTCGACCACCCCGGGTCCCAACCCCACTTCGTCTACCGCGCGTCTTCGGAGGCATCTTACTACATGATATAAGAAAGAAAGACTATTAACCACAACAGTATAATTACGAGGTCTACGCCCCTAACTTCCCAACACGGGTTAACAACTCCACACCACTCTACGATAATGGAAATGCAATGCCAAGTAATCACGTAAGTGTTAGTCACACAAGCATGCACAAGTTATGTTAGAAGGCGTGACATTTTGAACCCATGAGACGAAATGTCTCCCCACGGTCTCTAAGTGTTCTAGACCTATGCTCTGATACCAAGTTGTCACACCCTCGATTTTCAACATAATTATAAAGGATTTTCATAAACGAAACCTCGTAAAAATCCGTGCAATAGCCCAAAATGGTTTAACATTTCCATTTTCCATAATTATGCTTCATCACCCAAATGTTTCCAAAAGATTACAATGTTTGGCTCTGAGGCCCGAATTAACATAAGTTTCGCATAACAAGTAAGAGTTACAGTCTTACAATATCTTAAAATCAAAGATTTACAATTTGAGTTACAAATACATCTTCCAAAAATAAAACACAAAGATGGTTAAGTAACTCCTTCGGTGTTAACTTTCAAAACAATATCCACATCCAAGCACTCCAAGCATGCACTACTGCCCTGAGTTAGCACCTGAAATGATAGAAGGTCTGAGCTACACTAGCCCAGTAGAAAGCTCTAATCTAACAATAGATGCATATGAAATGTAGGAGCGATGAATAGATGGACGATTATATCAAAAACCGAATAATGATCAATGATGGAGATTCAATTTCAATACGTCTTTTCTAATAAACCAATCACATGATTCAATACGCTGCCATTTTTGAATTCACCAAAAACAAAATGTGTCTCGTTAAGTGTCATGAGCCGAAGCTCCTACCGGGCCAATTAAAGGATCCCGATGTCCTCTGCCAGGCACCTTACCCATAGGGAGGTCCTGAAATATCAAATACGAGCATATAGCTCCTGCCGGGCCAATTAAAGGACCCCGATGTCCTCTGTCAGGCACTCACCCGTCGATGAGTCCTGAAGTGTTCTCGTCGTGTTCGTAATTTTCCAAATCCTTTAACCATCACGATAACACTACTTCAAATGCAACTTTGATCTGTGCAAAAGTAAATTTCGAAAGAAAAAAAAAAAATCATGTAGGACCGAGCAGAGAGATAATGGAGTTATTCAATGGTGTCACAAGGTAAGAGTGATTAAGCTTGGATCATTAGGATAATAGTTAATTAGGCTAGGAGCAATTGAAAGATAATGGAACTGGTGTCAGATTTGTCAAAACAATGCTTTTACATTACGTTATCGATAACATAGGAATGGGGTATCGATAACTTAATGGTCGGGGCAAACAAATTATGGTGTTATCGATAACGAAAAAGAAAGGTATCGATAACTCATGTCTGGGACAAAAAAAATCACGGCGTTATCGATAACAAAAGAGAAAGGTATCGATAACTTCAGGGTTATGGACATTCCAGACGCGAGGGTATCGATAACGTTAGGAATGGTTATCGATAACATTAGATTTTCTGGGTTCAGGATTCAAGTGTGATCGATAACACTGAAATTGTTATCGATAACAATGAGTTTCGAGCGGATTTTTGACAGAATGAGATGGGTTTTTCACCAACGACGAGATCAACAACAACAACAACGAATCAAGGCACAAATCAAGCTTCAAGAAACAAGTCATAAACATATATCGAAAGTAGAACCTCCTACCTCAAGATTCAAGAACGAATTTAAAGGATTTCCAAGCCCTAGCTTCAATCTCGCAATCGAACGGGAAATGCTTCTACCGAGCTCAAACCGAAGCAATATGGACTGAGATACGCGAAGTAGTGAAGGATTGGAGGTTGGGTTTTGTGGGTTTGAGGTGATTTGGTGAGAAAATGAATGGGAGTGAGATGGAAAGAGTGAGCCGAGAGAGAGAAAAGAGAACGGGAGAGAGGGAGTAAGGAAAATGGGAGTTTTATTCCCTACACACTCACACACACACACCTGATATACACATCACACACACATTACACACTCACCACTCCTATTTAAATTTTAACACATTAGCCCCAAATCTCAATATTTCAAACCAATCTCATCCTTTTATTTCCCGTAAATCATTTAAATAGATTAAAAAGAAAAACAAAAATTTTCCGGTCTTTACAGCAGTGGACAAAGACGACCAACCCAATTATCCTAAAATAGATTGGGAGGCATTCTTCTTGGAGGAAGAAGGATGCCTTCCCTTAGTGGACAAGACGACCAATCCAATAATCCTCAAGTTGACAAAAGTAAATCTCTCTTCTTTTTTCTTTTTTCTTTTTGCTTCATTAGGTGAACCTGATTTTAATGGAGGATCGGCATTGCAAACGCATTTTTATATATTCTACACCAAAAAAATTCACATGTCTCGTCTTTCTTTCTTTTACTTGTTCTTCTGTATTAATTTGAATAAGAATTTTCAAAATTAAAAAGTTTCAAATATTTGGAAAAGCTAAGGCTCTGTTTGGTAAAGTTGTTAGTTTTTTGTTTATTTATTAAAAAATAAAAACAAAAAACATGTTTGGTGATCATAATAGTTTTTGTTTATTTATGCATTGGGTTGCCGAAAGTGTTTTCAAAACAAATGAAAACACAATTTTGTGTTTCTAGAATTTTCATAAACTAGTGAAATTGATTATGTATTTTTTTAAACAAAAACATATATATGGTGCCTATTTCAAGAAATATCGGAAACAAAAATTAAAAACTGGAAATAATTTTTTTTTCAAATGGAGCCTAAGTATTTGAGTTGTAGATGCAAGATTTAAAAAGTTATCGTCTAACTATGATTATTTGGCGGATCAAAAAAAAAAAAAAACTATGATTATTTGAAAAATCAATATCTCTTTACAAATAATTTTAATTGAAGTAAGTAAGTAATTAAGAACAACAGTTAAAAGAAATAAAATTATTTTAGATTTTAAAGAAATAAAATTAGAAATAGATGAAACATAATACTCCCCCTTCCATAAATGCAATGTCCATAAATATGTATTGAGGACTTTTCATAAATAAAATTAGAAATAGGTGAAATATAATACCCCCCTCCATAAATGCAACGTCCATATTATTTTAGATTTTTGGTAATATATATTGAAGACTTTTTCATAAATATTGTTCATTTTCACCATTCGCATCTCTCATAAAATTATCTAACATCCAATAAGAAAGAAACTAACTGTCCTGCACGCCGGTTTGTTCACCATCGATACAAGTTTTTTTTTTATTTATTTATCAAAAGCATCTGTACAAGATTGGTCGCACCCGTATACGGGTTCTTTTAACAACTACATATATATACTCTACTTGGCAAGGTTACCCAAAAAAAAAAAAAACAAAAAAAACAAATCATTATCATTATTATCTTTAAAAGTTCTTTAATTGATTTTGGTTTCTTGTACTGATCAAAAAACAGAAAAAATGGTTTCTTGTTTGCCTGTGTTACCGGATTGTTTGGGAACTCCTAATTTTCCTTCCATCTGCAAACCGTTGGCCACAGCCACGTCCAAACGCTCCCTCGCGATTTTCCTGAGCTGATCCTTTCCTCTCACATGCCGCCTAAACTACCCGTCTTCGACTGAGAAAGAGAAAGTAGAAACCATTCCCCAAATAATCCAAAGCGTAGTATTGCAGCTAAGATATTCGCAATCAAAGATTTGTTTTTCGGAACCCTAGGTTTGCCGTAGCATCGAGAATCATTACAATTCTGTTCGATATTGTCGTACTAGTTGTTCAGTAACAAGTTGTGATGTTGTTTGTTTGATTGATCGTCGTTTTCTGTGATGCGATTGGTTGTAATTTTTCAGAGTGAATGCAATGGAAGTTGAATTGATAACTGAGGGCGTGTCGGATGATGATGCTTTCAGCTTTGATCAGAACAATGACGTGAGTTTCTGATCGTCATTTGTTGCTGTTTCGCTCAATTTTTGTTATTCTATCCATCATTTGTTTCTCTAGTTTTTGTGTAGAAACAAGAATCAATAAAAAGTTGGGTGTTTTTAAAGTTTAGGAATGGCAACTAATGGGAAAAAGGGGGACTTTGGTGTAATGAAGCACTGTAGCTGTTTATATCTGTTGAATTAAGAAACTAAAACTGTTACATTCTCTAGTAACGATGGTTAACAGAAGAGGGTTGGGAGTGGATCAATGGATTTCCAAAACTTTGTTCTGTTAGGTTGGAAACCTCCTCGGTGCTATCAACTCTCACGGGGTTAGTCCATACGGGGCTGTGTTCCAGCTTGAATTGGCCCTCCGCTAGTGGATGGGGGGATTGGTCCACCAGAGATTAGGTTGAGGCACGCCCAAGCTAGTCTGGAAAGGATGAGTTATCAAAAGGGAAAAAAACTGTGTGTTGTTTCATATCTTGGTATGGTGATATTAACTTAAAAATTTAGAATGTTCCAATTGAGTATGGGGAGATTATGGGGAAAATAGTAGGTACAAATTTGCAGTTTTTGTTTTTTGCAAGTGCTTGTTTTATGAAATGTGCAATTTATGTGATTGCAGGATTATTTAACTTGGGATGGTGAGAGATGTGGGATATGCATGGATATTGTCATTGATAGGGGGGTGCTGGATTGCTGCCAACACTGGTATGTTCATAATTCTTCAAGAATTTCATATATAATGAAGCTTTTAGAGTAATGATAGTGTGTGTTGCCTTTAAAGGCATCAGAGTGGTGCAGCTTTCTTCCTATACTCCACTGTCTTTTATTTTGCGAACGTAGGTAATCATCAATTGATATTGATTACTCTCTTTCTGTTAGAAAGACCTAGCTACTGATGTCTATTTGTCATCTATTTGTACCTTTGACCTCAGTTTTCTTTGTTCCGTGTCCCTACCATAGGTACATAATTGGGATAGTTTATGAGATAACTTGTTTATCTGCCCCTGTTGTGCCAAATAGGGGAACAGGTTGATCATGGGGTGATCAGTTGTATGGTCTTCCCATTACCCCTTGGTTACAACTTACAACTTTGGGCAGGTTTAGGAATTTGTTTTCTCAATTTCCAAAAAAATGTGTATGGGGTAATTTTATTTGGTGGATGTGCTTCAGCATATATGAGATCATTCGGTTGTTGGATGCACTTTATTCTCCTTGATTTCTTGTTCTCAAATGTCCAACGGTAATGTCAAACTGGTTGGAAACAATGTACTTATTAGCTTGGCTGTTGTATGATACTTGTATCTAATGAGACTTCACAGCAATCAAAAGCATAAGAAGGTTGCATGGGTGAATTTTTGGTCGCATGTAATTGGAGTGTTTTTGGCGGGAAATGACATTGTAAGCATGTTAATGTTTCTCAAGAAGTTGATTTATGTGAAAATCATAAATCACCTTGGTTTATCATTTGTATTCAGGTTCTGTTTCACATGCATTGACAACTGGGCTACCATCACAAACCTTTGCCCGCTTTGCCAGAATGAATTTCAGTTAATCACATGTGTTCCAGTAAGTATTAAATTGTTGGAGCTTTGTCTTCTTTGTTTGGTGATTCCTTCTTTGGAACTTCATCATCACCCACTTGTCCAATTGATCCTTGACGGTCTCTTGCCACTGTAGTTTGAAAATGCTGCATTGTTGTTGCGGACTAAAACTGATGTTGCGTTATTGTAACCCCAGCTAACAATTTTCACTGACAATGAAGGTATATGATACCATTGGCAGCAGCAAAATTGATGAGGAGTTGTCTTCCAGGTACTCATTTATATAGGTTGAATTTGTGTTGCTCCTACTTCGGTCTGATTTGAAGCCACATATACTTTGTTGGTAAGATATTCATACAGCTCAAGGTTTCTGCGCTCCATGTTCTTTTCACGTGTTTGAACTTGAAAGTGAACTGGAGGCAGGAATGCCTTTCACTGATGTAGATGTAGCTTATGTTAGATTTATGCTTCACAAAGGATCAAGTTTAATCCCATCTTTCGTTTTGTTCATGTGATACTACTGCAGTGGTGGCTCTAGGAATTTTTATGAGGGCAGTCATTAAATGACTTAAGTTATACTGTTCTACAAATCCATTAAACATTCTTATGTAATGTGTTGATATTGACATTTCCGCCCCTAAGGTATAAATAGAGGATTTCAATTGTATTCCGACTAGTTTTATTTTTATTTTTACTTCAAAAAATTGTGAGTTGAAAGTTAAATAGTTTAGATAGATGAAATCACTAAATTGGAAGCTAGCTAGTTTCACTATATTATTTGATTCACAAATAATGAATCAAAACTGAACGAAAAATTAGTATTTTAGATAGATAGGATTTTAACATATGTCAAAAGTTGAGAGAGAGGCCATATACCAATTGAATTTTGTTTTCTTCTCTAGAACTTCTCTCCTTTGCCCTCCTATGTTAAGAGATTGTGGGTGTTCCTAATGTTTTCGTATAGGGTGTTCAATTAAGTAGGCTAGCTCTAAATAAACAAATCCTTCATATATGAGATTTATGCTTGAGGGTGTTCCAATGACCACCCTATTCAAAGGGTGGAGCCGACAGTGTACTACTGAGGCAAGGGGAGGAGGGGGATAGAGATAAATTAAAGTATCCAAAAGGTTGGTCCTTGCTTAATGGTGCCTCTATAAGGGTTGCGGTAGAGTTTCAGGAAGAACATGAAAGAATCAAAGAATCATAAATTAGGAAAATGATGATTTGAAAGATTGCCGAAGTGCGGATCAAAAAAAAAAAAAAGATGCCGAAGACATATGGGACCTTGCATGTGCATCATTCACATGAACTGCGCTCAAACTATTTTTACATTGCATACATGTAACATATTTTTTTGCAATTGATTCACTACAATTTCAACTATAGTTACTTTTGGCAGCTACTTATGTGACCTTTTCTTTGTTTCATCTGTGCAGAGAGGATGATTGGTGCATTGAAGGGAAAACAAATACCCTTTCTTTCCCCTCATACTACATTGATGAAAATGTAAATATTCTACTAAGAAATCTCTTTAGAGGGTAATTGCAGAACTAACTCCAGTTATTATGGAGCTAGCTTAGTGAAGCACACACAAACTCCCACACCCCCAATATAGAGGAAAGTGGTGACATAAGTCATAAATGTGCATTCACGTTTTCTAACTATTTTTCAAAGGTACTAACATCTGTCTCCTAAGATTACAAGTTCCTCGTCTCAAGCTTAGGAAACTGGCTATTTAGGTTGAAACAGGCAGCATAATTTTCGTACTTGGTGGTATATCCAGGTGTTATAAAGAAATGTGCATATGTTCATGACTTTCTTTGATTCTTCATTCGCAATTGATATGTTGAACCTAAGATGTATGTATTGCACATGGTCGTAATCGTCTCTCTTCACTAGTTGAAGAAAACTGAAGAGAATGTTAGATATCAGCGGTCAGAATGCATCACTGCCCTACTTACATGTTGTAAACTAAAGGATGGGTTCTAAGTCTTTTTAATCTAGTAATTCTCTAAGAGGGACATCTTAATTTAGAACATATGTGGAGTCATCTTCTTTCTCAAGTTTTGGGACCAGTTTTCATCTGTTGAAACTTGCAATTTATGTGTATCGAGCACACTGTTCTTATACACTCTACCATGTTGTAGGCAGTTATCTGTTTGGATGGAGATGGATGCAAAATCCGAAGTGGATCAGTTACTATTGATGAAGATTCCAATCTTGATACGTCCATTGCTTGTGACTCGTGTGATACATGGTATGCTTAACCTGTTAAAAACATCTTCTCTTTTGTTTTGTTTTATTTATGGATTCAGAACTACTCAAGGTGATGCTATATCAACTGAAAAGTTGTATTGATAAAGAGCTAGAAAACTATCCATCTATGTACCATTCAACTGCAATTGTCACGGTATGGAACTCAATCGTTCAGAGAGTAGAGAGGTGATGCTGCAAGGGGTTGAGAGAAGCATTTACCAGTACAGGGTTTTGGTATTTCAGTAATTCAGTGTTATTCGATACAGTCTCAGAGGGAGGGGTCTTGTTTAAATGAGCCTTGGAGGGTTTTTTTTTTTACTCTTAGAACGTTTAAATTCGTAAAATTGGAACTTTAGGAATTAGTTCTTGCTCCAAAAGAAATGAAGTTGCTTCCAAGCGTTGATTGGGAAGTTCATAGAGATGGAAAACCCTTCCATGTAATATTCATTATTTAAGCGTATCATGTTGGCAGTTTCGTAAAAGTGTGTGATGACTGCCACCCTTAATTAGGACTTGGTGAAAACAATTTTGTTCTTTACGTAAACCATATCCAGTTATGGTGGAAAAATCACTCTCCACGGTGTATATGTGATTCTTCTTTCACCTTTTTATGTCACGAGGTCCATTGTAGTAAATTTGATTAATCCCTTCCAAGCAGTCTATTTTTAGGATCTACTTGTATTTGGTTCAGCCTTTAAAATTGTGCAATTCTTATGTTTGCCAAGGAAAGCGGGGAGTTAATTTTGAAGTTCTGAATTTCACTGTTTGAAACATGGATCTACTAAATTTAGATCTTAAGGAGCAGGCACTACGTTTGCAACAGGTATCATGAAACTATATATGAAGCTCTCTTGACATCATTAAGATGGCTTCTAGTTATTTCTTTGACGGAGCTGCCTCTTGAGAAGCATTATGGAAATCAAATACTTTTAGTGGAGTTCACATGGACTTTGAAATCTGGAATTTTTAGAATCGAAATCATGCCAGAAAGGAATTTTCAACTTTCATTTCTGATGACTTTGCCGGTAATGTGAAGTCACCTCTTGCTTATGCGTTCATAAGAGTTAGTTCACATGTTGAGAGATCTACATATTTGTTTACTCTTATTAGTTATGCCCATACATACTTATTCATGTACTTATATTCTTTTTCCTATGATTTTCTTCGTTATTCTTTTTTATGCTTTTGAATGGGTACTCTCTTTCAATTTGGGATCACTATCTTTCATAAGTTATAAGTTGGGGGATCATTATCTTTCATGAGTTATAAGTTTTATGATTTCATCTTCTGCCATATCTCATTCAAAGTTTTGATGCTGGATGGCCCTAATTATTTGTTGACTTAAATGGAATCAGGTATCATGCTTTTTGTGTGGGATTTGATACTGAAGGGACATGTGAGAATTCATGGTTATGCCCAAGGTAATTTGACAGGTGGTTTTAATTTATATTTCTGTCAAAAATTTGGGCTAGGTTCATTTGCCGGATGCATTTTTACAGAATCAGCATTAGGCACCGTTGTCTTAATGCTGTTTGTTGGCTTCTATCTTGGAGTTCATTTACCTTTTCACCCATGACTTTTCAAGACAAGTATCTGGACGTTGTTTTGTTTGCTCAGACAAATATTTGAACTTAGTTTGCATGCTTGTGCTCCTGTTCTGCATACAGTTTCCACAAGGGGTATTTTTACATCTTGTGCTTTGGAATTTCTGACTGACAATCCAATCAGATTGTTGCAAAAGTTCCTATCATCTGATGTATTCTTGGGGAAAATGGAAGTTGCACTTATGGTTTAGTTTCATCCAGCGAGTGCAAGTGACTCTCCAAGTTGGGACCCAATTTATATGCTCTTTTATCCTCCATCCATGTGCTTCGGGCACTGAGTATTGCAGTTTTTGATTGGCATAAGCTCCATCTTGGGCCTCTTTTGCTATCTTGTTTGTCAATGATGTAGGTGTGTAGCGAATGAGAATCCCCAAGAAACAGATGTGATTCCAGTGCTGAGGCCTAGCAACTACGGGTGTCTAGAAAATAGCAATAGTGATTGTTTCATTGATGCTGCTTTTTCTAGAAAGGTTTCTGTATCAGTTGCTGATACTGGCGAGACAGCTGTTGTTGTCTCAATGGTTGGGAATCAAATGACAGACGGACCAAGTGAAAAACTGCCATCTACCGTAGAAGTTGACAAAGACCTGAAAATTGAGAGGTTTGAAATACCATCAACTGAGAAGCCTACTACTCGACCAGTTTTGAAGTCAGAGAAGTTGGAACTATGCTTATCACAAGATGTATCCTGCAATTTGCCATGTAGTTCGTCGGGGAAAAGTGAGTTGAAGATGTCTTCCCCTGATAAACTGATGAAAGAACCAAGTGGCGTTGATGGCTTTGTTATTTCTTCAAGGAAGAAGTTAAACGGGTGTTACTCTGCTAATGAACCATCTGGATCCAGTCTGGATCTGCATCTTGGTTTATCTGTGGGCTGTTCTTTTTCTGGTATGTTAAAGATGTAGAAATTCTGCCTATTTCAGACACACACACACACACACATTTCATTACACTGACCATTTCTCATTTTCTTCCAGTTGACTTTGTGAAAATTGATGTAGCTGAAGATCAAGCAGCTGGAGACATGCAGCAGAAAAGTTGTTCAGAAGAATATTTGTTGCCAGGTGTGGAATGGAGTGGTTTGTGATTTCCTTTCTTCTAGGGATTTTGGCACTCAGATAGTATGACAAATTGTGTTTTCAATCAGCTAGATATATAGTTCTTTATGTCGATACTATGCTTATTGCCTATTTGATTTCAGGTGGCCGTTGTGTGCCTGCTGTGAAGAATACTACTCTTGGAACTACTGGTGCAAAGAGAAAGAAAAGAGGTTACAGGTTAATGGTGCTCAATTGCTTCTTTTTCTGCAGTATAATATAGGTTTAGCCAATGGATACACTGTCATTATTTTGAACACTTTTTTCACGATTAACCTATCTCTGGCTTGCTTGGCTCATATTATCCCCTTGTTTAACATGTGCTTTATTCCCATCAACAAAATACAAAATGCTTTAGGGTTGTCCAAAGGAGCTTTTGCAGTCATACTTATCCAAAGAAGGGAAAAAAAAAAACAGTAAACAAAAAGATGAAAGGAAAGGAAAGATAAGAACAGTTGCTTGCTGCTTGAAAATCCTTGAATTTTTTTTTGAACGGCTTGAAAATTCTCAAATTTGTTGCCTTTGTAAATGTTGACTTTCGATTGCCTCATTTTCATAGACTGTTGTGTTGACATAGGGATTTTGTGCATACCGATGCTCTGGACTATTAATGAAGGAAGCATGGTAATATGCTCATAAATTGAATTGGATCTCTAGGCCTGGCCTCTTTGATGCCATTCAGCTTTGATTTGGGGGCATGGTTCCTTAGCAAAACAGGTATAGAGGGGCCACTGTTTCAATGGTATTTTGAGAGCAATCACTTTGTGCATATTGCCAAAGGTTAGGTCTGTCTCCAATCCTCCCCTGCCCATACCCCAATGGTTGGGGACTAAATGGGTTCTATTGTTGTTGTTGTGTTGACTGCGGAAATTCTTAACTAACTTGCATTCAGTAGCTTTGTTATTGGCCGTAAATGACTGTGAACTTATGGAATTTCTTATTTTTTAAATTTGTATTCTTTCTTTTGTTTTTTTCTCTTTTAGTTATGATGTTCCGACAGTTGCCGAGGACGAGGAAACCAAAACTGAAGTTGAGACTAAAGCTTCAAGAAAAAAGGTCAGAGCTGAGAGAACCAGTCGAGTGATTAATTCAAGAGACCAAGCTGATGAATCTGTTTCCGATACGTCCCCGACATGTAACTCAGGAAAGGAAAATGCTGCTTCTGCTATAATGAGTATAGTTCAGGGGACAGATCGTAGACCTGTCAAAGGCCAAACACACAATAATCAAACTGTCAAGTCCTCACTAGAGAGAGAAAATCCAGCTGGTTTGAGAATGAAAAAGATCATGAGAACAGCTGCTGAGGACAAGGAGTCATCCGTATTGGTACAGAAGCTGAGAAAAGAAATTCGGGAAGCCGTCCGCAACAAATCCTCCAAAGAGTTTGGTGAAAACCTTTTTGACCCAAAACTTCTTGATGCATTCAGGGCTGTTGTGGCTGGAACCATGAATGAACCAGCTAAAAAGGCTCCAGCTCTTGTTGTGAGGGATAAGAAGTTACTCATGCAGAAAGGAAAAGCACGTGAGAATCTAACAAAAAAGATATATGGGATTGGTGGAAGAAGAAAGCGGGCGTGGACCCGTGACTGTGAAATTGAATTTTGGAAACACCGTTGCTTGAAACCTGGCAGGCCTGAAAAGATTGAGACTTTGAAGTCAGTTCTCAATCTTTTAAGAAATGGCTCTTATGGGACAGAAATTAAGCAGGAAAATGAAGTGAAGGCCTCGCATCCCATTCTTTCAAGGTTGTATTTAGCGGATACATCTGTTTTCCCTCGTAAGGATGATATCAAGCCTCTCTCCGATCTCAATGCTACTGATCCTCCTACAGAGAATAAAGGACACTCTTCAATGGAAAAAGCATCTCCTTCATCTCTGGGGCCTCAAAATCCAAAAACTCTGCAATTAAACATGGTTTCGCTACAGGTTGGTATTCCGTTGTCCGATGATAAAGGAAAGAAGAGTACTGCTACAAACGTTAAGGGCGAATCTTCCTCTGTAAGCGGTTCCAAAGTAAATTCCCAGAAGGAAATGATAGGTAAATCTACTGATGTGAAGAAGGATAAGAGGAAATGGGCCCTAGAGGTTCTTGCTAGAAAAACTGCAACCACTGGCAGTAGTGCCACACTCGAAAAACAGGAAGACAAAACGGTTCTTAAAGGAGCTTATCCTCTATTGGTGTGTGAAGATCTTGTTTTCTTGTACCATTTCATACATACCATTTGATTTCTGCAACTTTTACTAGTTCTTTTGTTTCTATCATTTGACAGGCTCAATTACCAATTGATATGAGACCAGTATTGGCACCCAGTCGTCATAATAAAATCCCAATAGCTGTTAGGCAGGTAAGTCGTGCCCTTTCTCCATTTCTTAACAAGACCAGCAATTTGGCTAATCTATGTTGAACATGTACTTTTCAGATTTCTAGATCAAATCTGGATTAATAGAATTGCAGAAACAGAACTGAGTTTCTACCAAAACAATAAACAGAACTCTGTCCTTTTTATGCCATTTATTCTACTGGTTGAATAACCTAAAGATTGAATTGAACTTAGGCACTCGCGCAGGAGAACAAAGCTTCATTCCAACATGTAGATTACTCGTATTACATATACTGCAGAATTGTCCTATCTTCACATCCGGACATACTAGCTCTGCCATGTTTTCACCTCCACTCTCCTCCTCATGCTCAATCCGCTGCCAGTACACTAGCCGATGTCATCCCAAGCACCACTGCCTCAACCAATTCGAGCAATTTAATAAGACCGAGCTGAATGTACAGTATAACAGAAGTCATTTATGTGTAGATATTTGAGGAATTTTAGTCATTGGGATTCATGTTCTTATCCAAACATTGTTTTAGCCTCTTTAGCACAAGCCCTCTCGTAGTGGCGAAACCGATGTTCAGCATCATGAAACTGATAAATGTTGCTAAGATCTGAAATGAATAATTTAATTAGGTTATATATTATTGAACAACATTCCTTGTACAGGCACAGCTTTACCGCCTCATCGAGCACTTTTTGCGCAAAGCAAATCTGCCCATCATTCGCAGAACTGCAGACACAGAGTTTGCTGTTGCTGATGCAGTTAATATCGAGAAGGAAGTTGCTGATAGATCAAATAGCAAGTTAGTATACGTTAATCTTATGTCTCAGGAGATATTACATCGATCGGATATCATCAAGCCTAATAGAGCCACAGAATCAGATCCTTCCTCAACTTCAGCAGTTCCTACTGACAAATCAGAACAAACAACCAATGATGTTTCTGATGGTCCAATGGTCGAGGAAGCATTGAAAAATGCAGGTCTTTTGTCTGATTCCCCACCAAATAGTCCTTATCACCAAATGGGGGAAGCAAATGACGAATATGATCTCTCTGGAAAGATTGGAGAAGATCCCGAACCTGGTAATGTTTTTGAAATGGATTCTCATCCAGACCTTGATATTTATGGTGATTTTGAGTATGATTTGGAAGATGAAGACTTCATTGGTGCTAGTGCTATAAAGGCATCTAAGGTAGAACAAGAAGAGTCGAAAATAAAAGTGGTTTTCTCCACTCTCAATTCAAATATATCAAATAATGCTGATGGCATTGAGGATCATGAGGGAACAAATGATGTTGGAGTGGAGGTTAAGGATGGGGATTGCATTAATCAAGACCCCTTAACAGATGGGGGAGGGGAAGAGCCTTCTCTTGCAGAATGTGAAGAACTATATGGTCCCGATAAAGAACCATTGACAAAAAGGTTTCCAGAAAGTGCATTGATAAAGAAGCCCAGTGAAACAACAGCTGATGGTGCATCCCCAGAGAAAACTGAATATTCCGGATCCAGCCAAATGGCAAAGGCTAGTGAATTAGAGGGTGAGAGCTGTGCAGAGAATTTAATTGGTGGAGATAATGCACTGGATTGTTCTCAAACAAGTGAAAATGTTCCGAGAAAGGAAAAACTATCAAATACCTGTACAAGCAAGCTGTCTGATAGCATCAAGGATGTATCACAAAAGGTATCCGATGACTTCCTTTAACATTTGGTTCTTTTCTTTGTTTGTTTGTTTTAACTTATGGTTTAATGTGATTGGCAAACACTAGTGTCACTGACGTTTCACCAAAGGTATCAGCCAACTTTTTGCTTCCTTTTGTATGGTTTGACTTGTGATTTAATGTTATTCACAAACACTCAATGTAGTATCACTATAAGATAAGCCGGTTCATATGTAGTCACAATTTTCTCTTCTTTTAGGCCGTATTTGGACCAAGGATTTGGGGTTGTTTCTTGCCAAAATACTTGTTCCAAATACAGCCTTACGGTTCGCGAAAACCCATTTCTCTTACGAGTTATGAACTTGTGCAGGTGGAAGCTTACATCAAAGAGCACATCAGGCCACTGTGCAAGAGTGGAGTGATCACAGTTAAACAATACAGATGGGCTGTGGAGAAAACGACTGAGAAAGTTATGAAATACCACTCCAAAGAAAAGAATGCAAAATTTCTCATCAAGGAAGGTGAGAAGGTGAAGAAACTTGCACAGCAGTATGTTGAGACCGCCCAACAGAAGGAAAGAACATAACATTTAGACGGAACTATGCCGTTGCAAATGTCTCTTTTGTTTTCCGTATTCCAGTGATTCTTATGTTAACGAGTACGAGGGTTGAAGCCCCATGTCGTCGTAACCGTGATTCCGAAAATTAACCTGTACGCAGATGATATATTGGGAAAGTGAGAAACAAAACTGATGCAAATATATTGCCTTGTAAATTATGAAGTAGCATATTAAGATGCCATTAGCAAGTCCTGTTAACTGATTATGTTTCATGAGATGGGAACGATAAACTCCTTGAGATTTTTGGCATAACTACAATGCTGGAGTTGTGAATTTATTGTAAGTACTGCCAGGATCCTGAAGCCACGACCCAAGCGTCTGGAATCCGCTGTATGATTTCTCTCTTGCCTTAGAACTGCACCTAAACATTTGTCGAAGTCAACGTCTGCTTGCTCTCTGCTATTTCACCTCAAGAAACATCAGTTCTGGCTTTCTAGACCGAGTTGAATCTTGTTCTTGCTAAAAACTCAGGTCCACTGAGGGATTCGACTTGAGCACGTTTAATTTGCAGATAGCTCTAAAAATCATCTAATTCGGTTGGAAAGTGGAGTGCCAATATCAATTTCCATTTGGTTTGAACAACATAAAGGATTACATATTTGAGAAGTTCTTAAAACAAGTAGTGAAAGAGTTTTTTCTTCCCAGTTTTCTTGTTAACGCACCAGGGATATGCACTAGAAAAAATAATTATAAGGTAGTCATAATAAGGGAATTTAGAAGTCAAATAGATAAATATGAGGTAGACATTTTTATTACTAGGGTGTGTGGTAAGCTAAGCACACCTCGACTACCTCTGGAAACCAATCCCACTGTTCGGGCTAATAACAAGAAGAGAGACAGACATCCTTAGCATGTGTATATTTAAGGATAAATTGGTTACATGCTTTCTCCTAACCACCAGACTAAGATGTGTCAAAATAGGTTTCACGCATCTCATAAATATGACTACTATTACTTTTGGATTAAATTAACTTGGGGCGAACATTTTCACTCTCAAATTCTGTATGAAAGCCCTAAGGCTTTGTCAAGTCAAAACAAACTATTTATTCAAGTGTGGTTGGCAATTTATGTTCTTTTGTTATGTTTTCTCTAATAATGGCATGTTTGGAACATAGGAAAAAGAAAGGAAAAGAAAAGAATGGAAAGGAAAGGAGAGTGTGTAGGAAAATTATTCTTTGTTTTGTTAATTTTCCTTCTTGTTTCCTCTCAAACCAAAAAAACAAAAAATTATTTTCCCCCTTTTTTTATTTTTTTTCATAAGTTCCAAACAAACCCTAAAAACCTAGGGAGGCTAATGAATATGTTGGGTTTTTTACTAGTAGTAGTAGGAGAGTTTCTCAATACAAGTTTCTTCCTATGTTAATAACTTGATATTTTTTACACAATGCAATTTCATTTTTGCAAGCAGTCGTTAATCAAATTTTTTTTAATAACACGGTTATTTGTAACGCCTTTACACAAAATGTAGACCTCAATGTACGTATAATGTATAAATCTCACAACATGTGGAAAAGACATTAATAACCGTTGCATTCAAGATTTTCGCGTTAATCCACTGTCCATGCATTATTTAGATTCCAGACTGTTGGTGGGGCCAATAAACGTGCCCAATGGCAAACGGTAGTTGGGTTGTTTTCTCCTGGCTACTTGGGGGGAATCAATTGGTGACCGACAATTTCCCACAAACACCCACAAATCTCCGCGTTCGAGAGAAGAAGAAGAGGAACCCAGAAAGAAAAAATGCTATTCTCTGCGTATAATATTGACCATGAGAGGATGAAGAAGAAACCTCGAAATCATCACTCCACAAGTATCAAAGGTCGAAGCTATTTCGTTAATAGCGACAACCAGAACAACAGGAAAGGCGTTCTCGAGCTGTCGTTGCCTCTGGTTTTCTCGTTTTGGTGTCTAGTTTTCCTGTTCCATTCCAAACTCGGCCTTACCCACGGAAATGGAGGTATTTTCTCGTCGATTTGTCTTTGCTTTATCTATTGGCGTTCTTTTCCATTCTCAAATTTCCCCGTTTTTGCGAACCCTTTTCGTCTTTCTTGCCTTTGGATTGAGAGAAAAGGAAAGAAAACAGAAATGGAGGAAAAACCCACATGTTTTTCTCTTGATTTGTCATCCTTTCTCACTTCATTTTTAGTGATCCAAACAAGTATCATAGGCTTCTACTTTCTTTTATTTTCCCGTCCCTTTCACAAATTAGAGGGGCTGTAATTTGGCAGCCCTTTTTTGTGATTAATAAGTAATTGTGCTCTGTACACTTGTATTCAAGTTCAAGCTTTAGCTTAATCATTAGAAGTTTAGAACTACCATTTGAATGATGGAATCCACTAATTTTACCGTTTCTTGTTCCTTCTTGATTTCCTGTTTCCATATTAATCAATTTTGTTTGTCTGTGTCCTAGGAATGTTGTACTGCATGTATTAGTGCCTCTATCTGTTGTTAAGTGGAGCCATAAATTTGTGTTTTAGACTGCAAGGAAATGATTTCACCTCTGCCTTGGTTGTGAATGGTATATTGATGACAAAGACACCTTGTGCATTTGTGATTTGCAACAAACTTCAGTCATTACCAGATAAAGGAATTGGTAACTCCATAATTGGACCTATTTCTTTATTTGGTTATATCACTATGTATTGTTCGTATCATTCGTCTTATGCAGGGAACTTGCAAGTTGAAAATAGAAGCATGACTAACTCCAGTGCTCGTGATGATAAGCTTTATGACTCTGCATATTCTCTCGTCGAAAATGAAAACAACAGTTATGTAAATCGGGTTCTGCTAGAGTTTAATGCATCAATAACTAGTAATGACTCTCATGTTCTTGATCATTACCCTTCGACTCCTGAGCACTCGCTCCGGGGAACAAGTGAATGGGAGGAAGCAGTAAAGGGCTTTCTAGGCTACCCGGTGTTAGTTTGTGGAATGAAACATCAAGAGCAACAAAAGCAAAAGACATTAGACCAGATAGGGAAAACCCATTCGCCTTATCTTAATCTAGATGAGTTTCGTAATATTACAAGGCAAGAGAAGGGTGGGATTGCATCAAATCGACTTGAGAACATCACCCAGCGGCTTGAGCCTGATGGAACATCATATAATTATGCTTCAGCAACTAAGGGTGCAAAGGTGGTGGCTCACAATAAGGAAGCGAAAGGCGCTAGCAACATATTGGGGAAGGATCATGATAAATATCTGAGAAACCCGTGTTCCGTTGGGGGAAAATTTGTCATCATTGAGCTAGCAGAGGAAACTCTTGTCGACACAGTCAAAATTGCGAATTTTGAACATTATTCTTCGAACTTCAAAGAATTTGAGTTGTACGGGAGTTTGATTTATCCCACTGAGACATGGTCCCCAATAGGAAAATTTGTTGCTGCAAATGCAAAGAATGCTCAAAGCTTTAAGCTTCCCGAACCCAAATGGGTAAGGTACTTAAAGTTGCATTTATTAAGTCATTACGGGTCAGAGTTTTATTGCACATTGAGTGTTGTGGAGGTATATGGCGTTGATGCAATTGAGCGGATGCTTGAAGATCTCATAGTGGCTTCTGAGCAATCTGCAACTGCTAAATTACCTGACCCTAATTCAACTGTGTTGCCTTCTTCAATGCCAGAATCAGAAATAAGTGAGCAGAAAATAGATGGTGAAGCTCAGAATGCGGTTCATACTTCCAGTCAAGGGATAGAAGGGATCGAGGAACGACAGAAGCCTAACTTGCACCCCAAGAGTCCTGTCACTAGCAACATTCCAGATCCTGTAATGGAAATTAGACAACAGCCAAATGGAAGAATTCACGGTGATGCTGCACTAAAGATCTTAATGCAGAAAGTGAGGTCACTTGAGATAAACTTATCAGTCCTGGAGGAATACATCAAGGAACTGAACCGAAGGCAAGGGGACGTAGTGCCCGAACTTGAGAAAGAGCTATCTAGATATTCGATGCTTTTAGAGAAGAGTAGATCAGATATCAATGAACTCTTGGAATGGAAGAAGATTATGGTATACTGACCTCTGAATCGTTTTAATTGAGGATATTGTTTAAACCCTACTTTTAACTCGTTTGCATTCATTTTTTTCCAGGAGAAAGGAGTTACTGACCTTGAGGCGTGGAAAGCTGTTGTCTCATCGCGAATGGATGAAGTAGTTAGAGAGAATGGGATGCTGAGGTGAGCAATTTGCCTAACCTAGAAAATTAGTTTACACATCTTCAGTTGATTTTAATGTGTTCCATTTGTAAGCACTGTTCTCGTGATTTGTTAAATTTAGTTTTGTTTTCTGTACATTTCGAATCCTACTTATCCATACCATAAAATGTTTCCTTCTGTTATTTACTGGAATGGGAAACTCCCATTGATCTATTATTAAGCCACTGATCACTAAAAATGCCACTAACAATGTGTTGATTTTTTTATATTTTTCTCTCTTGAGAATCTTATTTTGAATTACAAATTTACAAGCTTAGGCTGCTGCGGATTTCAGTGGTTGTCAAGGAAAAGCATTTAGATATGACCCAAAAGTGACAGATCTTAGGTTGTATATGGGATCATGGAGGACCATGAATACCTTATATAAATGGGAAAGTTTATGTTATGTAGTTAAATATATTTGACCTTGCCTTGGATACATTAGATTCTATAATGTTCCAATTCCGACTAATTGTGTTCACAATTAGGAGAAAGCTTGAGTTATGAATCATGCTTGATATTTTCATAAAAGTCATATGACACAAGATACATAGAAGAGGAGGTTGTATACGCTTCACCGTGAGGTTAAAAATTCCATCTGTTTTGGGGCGAAGGTAAGCATTGAAAATGCTATGCAATGGTGGCTAAATTCTTCAGCTTTTGGTTGCAACTATTTTCAATATTTCCTGCTCTATGGATTTGTTTTATCCCTGTTATAATGCTGATTCCTGATGGTTTATAGCTTCTGGGTTTCCACAATACGCAGCTTCATGAAACAATCGGAACATTGTCCTACCATTTTTTTTACCATAGGGTTTGAGGAAGTGTTTGATAAAGGTGAAACTCAAGTAACAAAAACTCAGAACTAAATTATTGCTGTACTTAACGTGCTGAAGACTTAATCAAGAGCTTTCAAATCTCTGCATTTGGGTGTTTCAATATTCAGCTATGGCTCAAATCTCTGATAGGAAGAATTTCTGTTCTAAAGTGGTAGCTAATTATGGATTATCTAACACTCTCAATCGGTATAATGACTAGATGTCCATTCAAAATGTATCGTTCCTTCAAAACCTATGGGCCTCTGTTGAAGGCAATAAGGGATACAATAACTCTCAGCGGTCCCCATTATTGTTGTTATCGATCATTTTCCATTTACTGGATAGTCACAAATCATCAGCTATTATTTCTTCGTAACACATCTGTATGCTTTTACCTAACTTTTTTCACCCCTCTTTCTTCGGGTATAAAATTTGATTCTGCAGATTAGATGTTGAAAAGGTCGTAAGCGATCAGGCAAGTCTGGAAAAGAAAGAGATAGCTGTTTTGGCAGCGAGCTTTTGCTTTGCATTTCTTGCAATTGTCAGGTTAGTTTCAGAGCGAGTCTTGATGTCCTCTGGAGCCCCGGTATCTGGTAATCTTAGCAAGCCAAGTAGAGGTTGGATTTTGATACTTGTTAGCAGCAGTATGACCATATTCATTACCTTGCTCTAGCTAGTCTTTTATCTTCAGCTTTTGAGATCTGGATGCTTTTTAGCCTTTTCCTGTGGCAGTTACGGCTTCTTTAGTATAGGAATTGGAGCACATAACATCTGCCCATTAAGGGTTAGACTTAGTTTTGTTTCCTTCAGAAAATTTTTTTTTCCTTAGCTCATTGTACCACTCTGAAACTTGGTAATGCTGTTGTATTATATACTTGAAGTTTCGGACTTCAAAATCCTTATTCGTGGTCAAAACCAAAGCCACACGGCAGAAAAAGAAAACAAAATTGTAGACCCTTATTTATAAATTCTGCATGAATTTTGAACATATAATTGCAAATTAATATAAGGAGAATGGCAAGGCAACCTTGTAGTTGTCAGAACATAAACTCCACCTTCCATTGCTCTCGCATGTGAGTATTTGGGTTCGTGTGTATGGCGGAGGCAATGGAATGTGGAACTGGCTTGTATCTGAAATCGCATAACATGGAAACTGGGATTGAAGCAACTGTTATATATTCAATTTACGTAGTTGTCCTCGACAATTCAATCGTTTTTTACAGTTGTGATACGTGAGCAATTTTAATCCGTGGCTGATTTGTCCACACCAAAAGAGTGCTCTCCTTACCCCAAACCTGGGCAGGTACTGTGCGGTACTGTGCTATCCAATCTGGTTGGACGAGTGAGATTAAACACCACATTGTGCAATCCGGACCGTTGATTGACGAGATCAACGGTCTGGATGGCACAGCATGCCCTCCCCCTGTTCCCTTACCCCCCAACTTATAGCGGAAAGTTTTTGTTTGCTCCCTCCTTTTTCAGAGAAATTGTATGCGCGCATTAGTGGACCTTTTGGGAAGTCAAGGGTCATCGTGCTCCTGGCCTTTCTAGTTTTGGTTGTTTTAAGATCCATAAAAATAGAGTCTTACATGAACACGAGAAACTCAAGTGGACCCAGATGTTTAAAATGACAAAAATGCTACTAAGACTAGATTTGACCTAAATTTCTAATTTTTGCATAAGTTATGTTTCATTATTAGTTCGTGTCGATGAGAGAAAGCTGTACAAAATTATAAGAAAAACATTCAAAATTTACCAATCATGAAAGTTAACAAATTTTGAATTATTTTTGTCTTTAATAAACTTTTTAAAATTTGTCATGAGTTTCAAAATTTTTTTTTTTTTAGAGTTCTTTCATTATGAACCAGTAATTCATAAAAATTGACGTAAAATTAATAAGATTTCCTATCTCCGACATTGGCTGGAATTCCTGTGCCTAAACCTTTGAACTACGATCCTCTCTTCACCTGGCTCTCGTCATTAACACCCATCGGTATTGTTGTTCAATACCACTGAGATTGTGCAATGCTTAGCCAAAAACTAGAGTGTTTTTTATTGCATACCTCTGTACCAATCTCTTTGTGGTTTTCTATATTTCTTCCATTCATGATTTTTATCTTCCATACAAATGCGATATTACCCTTGATATGGATTGTGATAAAATAACGACTAGGAGTGATACAACAACAAAGGAAAGAATAGGAGTGGCTGAAAAACGAGAGCATTTCTTCCTCACATTGTAATAATTAATCGAACAACTGAAAGAAGAAGAAAAAAACTACATGAAGTGCAGATCTTTAGGGCAGCAGCAGCAGCAGCACTACCACTACCATCAGATGCTTACAAGAAAGCCCATATAGGTAGGTTGGTGATTGGCTACTTTAGCTCAAGCAGTACCGCAATCGAACTTATGTCCAGAGATCTAGAAGTGTGCAAACAATCTTGTAAATCCTCGTCGCAAGCTATTAAAATTAACACGTCTTCCTCATCTTTATACTTGATATAGTAAGTTCCACCCTCGAGGTTCAGCCTTTTAGCCACTTCTTGCTGCATCTCTACTAATCTTGACGACAAAGATAGCCGAAACTTGATCGTATTTTTTTCGCATGTTGCCCTAATTGTCACCTTATCCGCATCTTGGAATGATGGCTTTGTGCGAGCAACACTAGTTGAGGCTTGATTTGAAGGCAAATCACAATTAAGTTGTGGGGTTTGCCCCAAGTTCTCAACAGGCAAGGGCCGAAAGGGCTGGGCCTTTTTTATGTTGCGAGGTGGCCACCTATTGATGCCAAAATCTCTACAGACACGCTTCAATTTAGATATGCTAACTGTAAAACAAACAACTTAGATAAGATTTCTCCTCTATGCTGCCAAAAGCCCAACAATTTCTATCTAAAGTGAGACCATCAAATTGAAAATTACAATCTGGACAACAAGGAAGCTTGGATTTTAAAGTTTGGGGGGTGTACTCTTTACCTTTGAGCTCCTTTGCAGCATCTTCACGCCTCATCTTCGAACATTCAAGGATCTCCTCCAAAGAAACTTCAATTCTAACTCCAACCTTTTTATGTTCCTCATCTTGAGCCTTTCTTTTACCTTTTTTTGAACTAGATACCAAAAGGATGTTTTGTTCTGCAGTGACAGCGTTCTCTCCCTTGTTGGAAGGATCCATTGACTGCTGATCAGATGAATCTACTTGCTTTGTCACTTTTCCATTCTGCAAGGAATCAAGGATAGGCAAATTGTAGTTTTGTGCTTCACTAACAACATACATTCCACTGTTTGTGACATCCATTGATGGCTGATCCTGTTGATCTTGCTGCAACATTACTCCTCCATCCTGTAAGAGTTCAAGACTAGGAATACATCTACTAGCTGGGATCATTTGAATGGAAGGACTTTTCTGACCATTTTGAAAGTCGATAACTTCTACAGATAATGCTTCTCCCAATCCTTGCCCAGAAGCAAGCTTAAAAGTTTTGAAATATTCCTCCATCGTTCCCAATATCAACCTCAATTTGGACAATATGTTCTCATGGATTTCGTCGCTTTCGGGCAAAAAGAACTCTAGCACGTACAATTCATCTCTAGTGTAACTACTTTGCAAGCACATTGTGAACCAACCTCCTAATTCACAGTTTCGAGCATAGGGTACCAAGGGGAACTCAGCTATGCTGAATTGCTTTACGTCCGAGCAGTATAACAAGTTAGGAAATGGCAATATCCTCCCAGTAACCTGCCCCTTTTTTAAGAGACAATCTTTACTGACATTCATGAAGTCATCAAGATCATCATCGTTTTCGTCAGTACTATAGAGAACACAGAATTGGAACAGGCTTTGAAGTAAATCATTGCAAGAATGGCAGGAGACCCATGCCAAAGCCAAAGGGAGGTTATGAATGTAACACACAGATTTAGACACCATCTTGAGTTCGTGAAAGGCAACCGTACGAGCTTCATTCTTGTCCCAACACTGTTTCAAATGTATTGTCACGTTATGATACTTGTGAGAACATATAACTTCCAGACATAATACAAGGGAAATAAATGCAGATTAACATTGCATGAGGGTTTGCCATGCACTCACTTGCATTTTGTAGGGTTCATATCCATCAAAAAATCGCAGACCAAACTTCTGCAAGGGAATGGAAAGAAAAAACTCAGTAATCTTGAATACTCAACATACTATCTGAAAAAACATATTCAATATCTAAAAAGTAGGGTCAAAGTAAAACAAAGCAAAGTAAAGAAATTATGTTGTCACATGTATCCAATTTTGACACTTTTGGTTCCATCTAGAGCTCAATTTGATGATTAGAATCATTCAATTTGTCGAGCTCATTGACAAGTTAAACCAAGCCAAAAATTACGTTGATTGCATATTGATCAATATGATTTAGAACACATTCACATTGAAACAAGTAGACACATACACCAAATTGGAGCCCATCTATTTGAAGATTAATATGAGCAATATTCAAGCAAATAGATTTTTGGCCAAATTATTCTACTTGACAAGCTCTATGTAATGAACTGTTCTGATCATCAAAATGAGTCCAGGATATACCCGAAATTTTCAAAACTGGACCCGTCCATTTTTTTTGGGTACCAAATGGATATGATCCAGGACCTTTAATGAATTATTAGAAGTAGGTATAAAATAAACAAAAAAATAAGGTAGAATTATTAGAAGTAGTTATATGATCCAGTTTTGTGAAAAAGGAAGTCTATCATACTTTTGCCTAAAAAACAATAAGGTAGTAAAATAAACAGGGGGAAAAAGTAGAAGCGAGGGAGTAGTAATGAATGTTAGTAACAAGAAATTTAAAAATGCTAACTACTCACGTCACATACCTGAAAAATATCATACAGAAACCCCAGGAATTCTTTGTCATGCCCTCGTCTACAATATAAAGAAACTATCTCAAGTACCCCGACACAGGTGTGGCTGGAATGTTCAAAAACTGGCACAGCCCAACATACTCCTATTTTGCAACGTAAAGCAAGGTCGAGTTGTGGATACTCTTTGAGAGTGTAATGCTCCACATGCGGGGTGTATTCGGGGAGTTTATTGAGGAAGACACGGCCAGGAAGCCCAAGTTGATCTTCTCCACTCTCTGCATCTGCGTAGAACTTATTATTATACTCCCTACACATCCCCATCCTATACTCACAAAGACTATTTCTGTCTACCGTGAAATATGATGTACCAAGAGCAAAAGGTTGGAATTGAGTTGTAAGCAAAGTCCGCCCCTCGGACGTTTTTGTGGCTGCCCAAAATTGAACTAGGGAACAATAAAGTTCATCCGTGAATACTTCCATCAGTTTTTGGAGAGCACGTCTGATTTTTAAGTCCGCAGAATTATCTGTAAATGAAAATTGAGGTTGAGCCCCTAAAAAAAGAAAGAAGAAAGAAGAAAGCAAGAGAGAAAGAGAGAGAGAAGACTTGCCGAGTTGGCTCCAGAAAACCCATCCAAAAGTATTTGGATATATTCCTTGAATTCGCGAACAATAGAGTCGTTCCTGATGTATGTATTCCTTGAAATCGGGAGGGAGATGGTTCAGCTCCTCAACTCTAAGGGCATCATCATCAACACTTCCGTCTATGTGTATGGGCATCATCATCATCTTGAATTCTTTGCAGATGAATGAACTATATATCTTGTTGCCCCCTGGCTCACACTTCCCCTCTATTTTCTATTCTATTATAGGAGGATAGGATAGGAGTAGTACTAAAGTCGCCGACGAATTTTATTTAGTCAACTGGTGCGGGGCCCAGCAGAACACCCCTTAAGGGGCTAAACAGTCTAAACGGTTTTAAGGGATTAAAGAGGCAAAACGGCCCAAAATCACCTTCATAGACTCCAAATCTTTTGCAATACAAACACGCATATCATCTATTGGACCAAAAGATCCTCAATTTATCACTTTACATGTTGATTAATACAAAAAATATTTTTTTTATCAGCAACACAAAAAATAATTACTTTTGACCGATTCTCAGGTAGGAAGAAGACACTTCGGATTCTCAAGTAGTGCACAAGCCTCTCAGCCAACTAAATTACACATTTGATTTCAGTAAACAAAACCCACCATGACGATCTTGTGTCTTTATTCAAATTTTTTTTTGTGTGTTTATTAGTTTTAGGTTAAAATTTTGTGCACTATTGGTTTATCTCGTTCAGACAAACAGAAAAAGTAGCAACATTATGACTTTTGTCCAAATATTTTTGAAAATACCCAAGATAAGCCCCAAAGCCAGACTTTTTGGGGCTTTATCTTGAATGTTTCAAGAAATATTAATTTGGATATAAGTAAATAAATCTTGGATTTTCTATTCATCAATAATCTACAAAAACCTGGCGGGAACCAAACAAACACAAATTTTTTTAAATATGGACAAAATGCCCAAAAAAAACTAACGAGAACAAGGCCTCAGTGTTTCATGTGGTGTTTGAGGCTCTTCCACCATCATATAATATGGGACACCAAGCAACCATCCCTCACGGGCACTAAAAAATCTCCCATGTGCACCGGATGCTTTGGACTAATGACGTTGCAAAACACTCTCACCAACTCGACTAAGACTAGTGTGCTTTTCGCAGTAGCTCGTGTCTTAGATTTGGTAGTTTGGGTTCGTTCCTGTTTATTGTGATAAAATCTTTTGCTTTCGAATATTGGTAATGAAATGAATTGCTTGACTGTTGATGAAAATTAAACCTCGACTAAGACGTGTCAAATCAGCTCTCCTCACCCCACAATTCCTACTTTCTTTGATTGAAATCACGATTATTGCTCCCAGTGACCAATAACATGTGAGCACATTAAACTTTCTATTTTTTCCCTCCTGATTCCAGACGAGCCAAATCTAATAGAAATTTAGAGAAAACCATCAGAAGACAGAAAAATCAAGAAGAAGTTAGATCTTAAACTTTCTACTCCTATTTTTTTCCTCCTAATTCTAGCCTTGGCATTTTGCAAGCAGCCGTTAATCCAGTGACATAAGTGTTGGAAGGGCCAAAACGGGCCCAATTAAAGCATATGTTAGTTGTTTTCTCCTTGCTACTTGGGGGGAATTGAGACCAATATTTTTCTAAAAAAAAAAAAAAACCAAAGAGAAGAAGAGCAACAACCAGAGTGTTGCAGTTATCTTCGATATGAGCTGCTCTATGGATTTATTTTATCCCAGTTATAATGCTGATTCCTGATGTTTTATAGCTTCTGAGTTTCCACTTTATGCAGATTCATGAATGATGAAAAACAACCGGAACATTGTCCTGCTATTGGTAAAGTCTACAAAGTCCACTTTAACCCCATGCGGTTATCGTCATGTGCGGATACCTCCTTCATGGTTTAAAACTGAGCACATAACCTATTTGTGGTTTTGAAAATGTGCGGATAGGCCCCCTGCCGTCATGTTTTCCATCCTTATTAACGGACACAACATTAAAAGACCGATATACTCTCGTCATGTCCCTTGATTCTTCTTCTTTTTTAAATCTAACCTTATTATCCCCTATACCAAAAATTGAATCAAAACCGTTGATATTGTAAAATTTGACGAGTACTACATTTATGCCAAAATTCAAGTCAATCAAAAAATGAAAAACCCATGATCGAATCGATTTTGTTATGAAATTAAAATTTCAAATTTGAATTTACTAAAAATTAGATCACTGTGTTGTTGATACCCAATCGAGATGATTTTTTATAAAGATACTCTATTCTTTATTTATTACATTATAAACGACTCACATTACATTCTAGAAGCGTGTGAGATACACCTCCATTAATATGGATGGAAAACATGACGGCAGGGGATCTATCCGCACATTTTCAAAACTACAGGTAGGTTATGTGCTCAATTTTGAACCATGAGGGGAATATTCGCACATAGTGATAACCACATAAGGTGAAAGTGAACTTTGCCAAAGAAAAAACATAGGATGACTCTTATCATCCACAAGTTCCAACAAAGTTCACAATAGTAGCCCTTTAGGATTTTCGTATTGGTTAGTTTCGCGTCAAATTTTTGTAAATTATTGATTTGTCTCGACAAGAAATCAAAAAAGTAAAAAATAATGATCCAAACTTAAAATCAACCAAAAAGCTACATTTTTCGGCTTTGTTCAAAAATTTGAGTTTGGATCACAATTTTTTTCTTTTTCTCGTCATGACAAGTTAATAATGCGCAAAAATTTGACACAAAACTAACAAATGCAAAAAAAATTTGAGTAAAAACAAAAAAATAAATCACTTACGTTATTTAACCAAAACACCCTTTAAGGGGCCTAAACGGTTTTAAGGGATTAAGAGGCTAAAATGGACTAAAAGGATTAAACGAACAAAAAGGGGGCGACTATTCGCAACCCTTTATTTTCTCCCGTAACCCGTTAAAAATTTTCAAAAATTATATTTCGGTAAATACATGTCGAAAATATGTTCAACATTCGGTAAACGACTGCCGAACATACATTTCGACAAATAGCTGTTGAAAACAAGATTATGTTTCAGTAACTACATGTTGGAAATGCACAAGAAACATATATTTCAGTAATTGGATGCTGAAAATGTATCTCAATTTCGGTAACTAATTGTCAAAAATGTATCTCAATTTCGGTAACTAACTGTCGAAACATATAGAAATTTTTAACGGGCTACGAAAGAAAATAGAGGGCTGCGAATAGCGGCGCCCAACAAAAATCACAGACTATCTTTTGCAACAGAGAAAATGGTGGGCCAGTCCTGCTTTTGAAATCTCTTGCCCACCAAGTCTTTGCGGTCAAAGTGCACCGACTCTTTTTCCCTCCCTCTTTCCTCTCACCCACGTGCAGCCTTCGTTTCGTTCCTCCCGTTCGTTCACACTAGTACTCTCTCTCTCTTTCTTGGTCCCAACCCCCAAAATGTTGTCTGATAAATATTACACTGCTGATATCACACAAAAGATATCCAATACTCTCAACTGTATTATTCTCCGTCTGTCGCAATTTATTTGTTCAATCTCGAGTTTTTCACTTATTAAGGAAATAAAATCTAATTCATTGATTTGAAAGTTCACATAATCTGGTCCATTTATTTTGAAATTAGACAGTCAATTTAGAACATCCATAAGTCAAAAATGGGCCAAACAAATCGGGACGGATGGACTAGTTCATTTTGGAAATTCGTGCTATTTTTTAATTGATTATATTTTGTAATTTATAATATTTTATATAATTTTAAAACATTATATTTTAGAATTAATCGAGATAATATTTTATGTAAAATTTATTACCAATTTAGGGTATAATTAATTTTTTATTCGGTTATAATAGAACGAGAGACTATTAAAGAGTAATCTGGTGTGGTTAGTGCATGGTTGAAACTCGTTTGCGATTGGACAAATGTACATTGTGTTTTGTGGGGGTTTTTTTAAGCTGGTGACGCAAAAATAACCAATATGAAGGTAGTGATTGTTAAGTTTGATTATAGACCAAATGGATAATTAAATGTTGAACGGAGCACATTTCGGTTATTAGTTTTGATAATTATCATTGTGGATGCTAAACGGTTTTAAGGGATTAAGAGGCTAAAACGGCCTAAAAGAATTAAACGGCCAAAAAATCAACTTCATAGACCCCACATCTTTTGCAAGACAAACAACGATCTCATCTAATGGACCCAGAGATCCTCAATTTATCACTTTTCTGGTTGATTATGACAAAAAATAAATTTTTTTTATCGGCAACACAAAAAATAATTAGTTTTGCAATATATCACTGTCATCCAAAGGCATAAGTATACATTTCAACATATTCTTAAAAATCATGTCCAAATTGACCGATTCACAGTTAGGAAGAAGACACTTTAGATTCTCCAGTAGTGCACAAGCCTCGCAGCCAACTAAATTAGACATCTGATTTCAATAAACAAAACCCACCATGGCGGAACCAAACAAATACGATTTTTTTAATAAAGACAAAATGCCCAAAAAAAAACTAACGAGAACAAAGCCTTAGTGTTTCATGTGGTGTCTGAGGCTCTTCCACCATCATTTAATGTGGGACACCAAGCAACCATCCCCCACGGGCACTAAAAAATCTCCCTTGTGCACCGGATGCTTTGGACTAACGACGTTGCAAAACACTCTCACCAACTCGACCAAGGCTTGTGTGTTTCTCGCAGTAGCTCGTGTCTTAGATTTGGTAGTTTTGGTTCATTCCTGTTTATGGTGATGAAATCGATTGCCTTTGAATATTGGTAATGAAATGAATTGCTTGAGTGTTGATAACAAAAAAACCTCGACTACGGCGTGTCAAATCAGCTCTCCTCATCCCGCAATTCCTAATTTCTGTGATTGAAATCACGATTAATGCTCCCGGTGGACCAGTAACATGTGAGCCCATTAAACTTTCTATTTTTTCCCACCTGATTCCAGACGAGCCAATTCTAATAGTAGAAATTTAGAGAAAACGATCAAAGACAGAAAAAATCAAGAAGTTGAATCTTAAAACTTTCTACTCTTATTTTTTTCCTTCTGATTCTAGCCTTGGCATTTTGCAAGCAGCCGTTAATCCAATCACATTACTGTTGGTGGGGCCAAAACGTGCCCAATTAAGGCATATGTGGTAGTTGTTTTCTCCTACCTACGTACACTGGGTTTCCACTCTACGCAGCATCATGAAAGAACCGGAACATTGTCTGCCATTTTTAATTAATCACCATAGGGTTCGAGGAAGTGTTTGATAAAAGGTGAAACTCAAGTTGCAAAAACTCACAGCTGAATTATTGCTTTGCTATGCCTAAAGTGTTGAAGACTTTATCAAAAGCTTAAAATCTCTGTTCTAAGTGAGAGCTGATTATGGATTATCTAACACTCTTAACAGGCAGACAACTAGATGTCCATACAAAATGTAGGGTTCCTTCAAAACCTATGAGCCTCTTTTGAAGGAAAATACAATAACTCTCGGTGGTGATCGCTATTATTGTTGATATCATTTATCATTTTCCATTTGCTTTTACCTACTTTGGATAATTACAAATCATCAGCTAGCTATTACCGTCTTTGTTGTCACTGTCTGTTCTTTTACCTTTCACCGTTTAGTATGCTTTTGTTATTGCTTATCATGCGACCTTATTACTTCGTAACATATCTGATATGCCTTTCCCCTTCCTTATTCCCCCCTCATTCTTTGGGTATAAAATTTGTTTCTGCAGATTAGATGTTGAAAAGGTGTCAAGTGATCAGGCAAGTCTAGAAAAGAAAGAGATTGTTGTACTGGCAGTGAGCTTTAGCTTTTCTTTTCTTGCTATTCTCAGTTTAGTTCAGAGCGAGTATTGATGTCTTCTGGAGCCCTGGTATCCGAAAATTTTCGTAAGCCAAGTAGAGGTTGGATTTTGATGCTAGCAGCAGTGTGACCATATTCATTACCTTGCTCTAGGTAGCTAATCTTCTATATTTAGTTCTAAAATGTTAGAAGTACAAAGAAATGTTAAAAAACCCATGGGAATATGTTGAATGCATATACTCCCTCCGTCCCAAATTCTTTGTTCGGCCCGCAAAACGGAGTGTTAAAAATAATGCAATCTTTTCAAGAAAAAATTCAAACTTTTTTCACAAATTAAAAATACTCATTGATATCTAGTAAGTTGTTGAAAAACTTTTGATTTTTTCTACAAAAATTGTATTATTTTTAACACTCCGTTTTACGAACCGGACAAAGAATTTGGGACGGAGGGAGTAGTATTTGAAAATTTTTTTTCCATTAATTTGACAAAGTAACTACAACCATGGGCGGTGGTTAGCTTTGCCCTTTCAATATTTAATCATGTCAATCTCATACCCAAAATTTTGCATTCATCTAAACCGGTATTGAAAAATTGGACATGAGGTGAACATGGGTTAGTTAACTCATGGTTTTACCCCAATCGATTGGTACACAAGATTCGGTTTGGCTTGGTTTGATTTGGTTAACTCATGATTTTAAGTGGATTTTGATTATGTAAGGTATTAGGCATCCATTTTGACCAGTTACTATCGAGGGGAAAATTCAATGTCCTGTGCTGATTATGATTCCTATTGCTAAGGTACATAGAAGTACCAAGTGTTTTGCCTGTCTATTGTTGCCGCTGTGTAAACTAGCTAAGATGGTTTGGATATGTCTATCGTACATGATCAATGCGTTAGTTCGGAGGAATGGTACGGTCATGATATATGGTAGTACTAAGAGAAGGAGTAGACTAAAATTGACTTCAGAGGCGGCTAGTTCGAGTAGACCTAGGTTTTTTGGTTATCACAAAACACGATGTCATCAACAGAACTCAATAGAGACGACAAGTTCATGTAGCCAGCACCAATTATTGGGACTTAATTAAGGCTTCAGTTTGATTAATTGGTTTTAGTACGTTTATAAACAAAGTTTATTAGTAACAAAATCAGCAGCATCTAAATGACTTGTGATTGTCACGTGGTTACTGTGCTCTTTGATTAATTACATTATAAAGGTTATAGTTTGGACAAACTCATGCTCATACATACTCACAAGTGTGAAGAAACTTCCTCTTAAAACTGTATGGAAAGGGTGATTATAAAAGACAAAATATACATACCTCCAAATGCTTCTTCTCTCTGATCGAAGAGTCTGTACACACTCATTTTAGTGTACCAAATTGCCTTTCTCCAACCTTGTTGCTTGTTGGAGAGCCAAATCCTACGTCGCGGGCAACTCCACATTTGGCAGCACTACATAATTTTATTCATTAACAGTAGTCATGGAATTCTCAATCGATCTAATACATGTTCTTAAAAAGTTTTAGTACTGAAATATCAGTCTCATGTACCTCTGAAAATTGAGCAACTAAAGGGACGTTACACGGTGGATCCATTACAACGACATAGTGTAGCCTACATTAAAAGCTGTCTATAAAAGTTGTTCCAAAGTAATATAAATGTCATTGTTTCCTACAGATCTAAAAGACTGTATACAACCTTGTAAGTCCTCATCACAAGCTATTAAAATCAACTCATCTTTCTCATCTTTATACGTGATATGATATGTTTCAGCCCTGAGATTCAGCCTTTTAGCCACTTCTTGCTGCAGCTCTACTAATCTAGACGATAAAGACAAACAAAACTTTATCGTATACTTTTCACATTTTGCCCTCACCGTCACCATATCTGCGCCTTGAAACCCTGTCTTAATGTTAGCAGCACTACCTAAGGCTTCATTCGAAAGCAAATCAGAATTTAATGGTGAGGTTTGTCCCTGGTTCTCAACAGGCGAGGGCAGAAAGAGCTGGACCTTTTCTACGTTGCGAGGTGGCCACCGATGGATACCATGATCCCTACAGACACGCTTGAGTGTAGATATGCTAACTGCAGGAGGAAAGTTTCAGATCAGACAAAATACCTAGTGTTTTCTACTGCCAAAAGCCTACAAATTCTTTATGAAAAGAGTCTGTCTAGTTGAAAATTACAATCAGGACTCCGATCTTAAATTTAAGGGGTGTACTCTTTACCTTTGAGCTCCTTTGCAGCATATTCACGCCTCATCTTCGAACATTTAAGGATCTCCTCCAAAGAAACTTCAATTCTAACTCCAGCTTTTTTATGTTCCTCATCTTGAGTCATTCTTTTACCTTTTTTTGAACTAGATACCACAAGGATATTTCGTTCTGCAGTGACAGCATTCTGTCCCTTGTTCGAAGGATCCATTGACTGCTGATCAGATGAATCTACTTGCTTTGTCACTTTTCCATTGTGCAAGGAATCAAGAATAGGCAAATTGTAGTTTTGTGCTTCACTAACGACATGCATTCCACTGTTTATGGCATCCATTGATGGCTGATCCTGTTGATCTTGCTGCAACATTACTCCCCCATCCTGTAAGAGTTCAAGACCAGGAATACATCTAGTAGCTGGGAGCATTTGAATGGAATGACTTTTCTGACCATTTTGAAAGTTGATAACTTCTACCGATAATGCTTCCCCCAATCCTTGCCCAGAAGCAAGCTTAAAAGTTTTGAAATATTCCTCCATCGTTCCCAATATCAACCTCAATTTGGTCAATATGTTCTCATTGTTTTCATCGCTTTCGGGCAAAAAGAACTCTAGCACATATAATTCATCCTCAGTGTAACCACTTTGCAAGCACATTGTGAACCAACCACCTAATTTGCACAATCGGGCATAGGGCACCAAAGGGAACTCAGCAATGCTGAATTGCTTTACGTCCGAGCAGTATAACAATTCAGGAAATGGAAGTATCCTCCCAGTAACCTTCCCCTTTCTTAAGTGACTAACTTTACTGACAATCGCGAAAGCAACAAGATCATATGTGTAATCATCGTAATCTTCTTCATCAGTACTATAGTCTAGAACAGAGAATTGGAATTGGCTTTCCAGTAAGTCGTTGCAAGAATGGCAAGAGACCCATGCCAAAGCCAAAGGGAGGTTATGAATGTTACACACGGATTCATACACCATCTTGAGTTCCTGAAAGGCAGCTGTAAGAGCTTCATTCTTGTCCCAATACTGTTTCAAATGTATTGTCACGTTAGGATACTTGTGATAACATATAACTTTCCGACATAATACAAGGGAAATAAATGCAGATTAACATTGCATGAGGGTTTGCCATGCACTCACTTGCATTTTGCAGTGTTCATATCCATCAAAGCATCGCAGACCAAACTCCTGCAAGGGAATGGAAAGAAACAACTCAGTAATCTTGAATACTCAACATACTATCTGAAAAAACATATTGAATATCTACAAGTAGGGTCAAAGTAAAGCAAAGCAAAGTATAGAAAACTCATTTTTACTAAATTTATGTGTATTTCCTTCACGGTTCATTAAACACCATCTCGTTCTTTGTTCTTCTTTACTTTGTTTTTTGTTTGAAAACTCATTTTTGTTGGGTTTTTTTTTCTTTTCCCGCAGCTACATGAATAGGCTTCTGAATATGGATACTATTGGAAGATGCTTGCAAAGCCCATGTTTTAGAATTGCAATCCAAATTTCATCCGGATTAAGTGAATTATATTGAACAGTTTCAATTTCGAAAAGCTTCGAGTTGCTAAAGTGTTTTCTCAACAAGGCCGAAGTCTTAGACAGTGCAGCACTCGTACCAACCAAGAATTGGCGGGTGGTGGTATTTTCTCGAGAGCCGCATATATATATTATGGCTCCAGTTTTGTGAAAAAGGAAGTCTATCATACTTTGCCTAAAAAACAATAAGGTAGTAAAATAAACAGGGGAAAAAAGTAGAAGCGAGGGAGTAGTAATGAATGTTAGTAACAAGAAATTCAAAAATGCTAACTAGTCACAAACCTGAAAAATATCATACACGCGGCCCAGGAATTCTTTGTCATGGCAATCTATATCATATAGAGAAACTATCTCAAGTACCCCAACACAGATGTGGCTAGAACGTTCAAACACTGGCAGACCCCAAGAATCATTTATGCCGCAACGTAAGGCAAGGTCGCGTTGTGGATACTCTTTCACAGAGTAATACTTCACATCTGGAGTGGATTCGGCGAGTTTATTGAGGAAGACACGGCCAGGAAGCCCAAGTTGATCTTCTCCACTCTCTGCATCTGCGTAGAAGGAGTTATTATACTCCCTACACATCCCCATCCTATACTCACAAAGACTATTTCTCGCATCCGAGAAATATGATGTTGTACCAAGAGCAAAAGGTTGGAATTGAGTTGTAAGCAAAGTCCGCCCCTCGGACGTTTTTGTGGGTGCCCAAAATTGAACTAGCAGCGGATCAAGTTTCTCCTTGGATATCAATTTTTGGAGAGCATGTCTGATTAAGTCCGCAGAATTATCTGTAAATGAAAATTGAGGTTGAGCCCCTAAAAACAAGGAAGAAGAAAGAAGAAAGCATCAGAGAGAGAGAGAGAAGGCTTGCCGAGTTGGCACCAGAAAACCCATCCAAAAGTCGGACGCTCTTTATAATCTGGATTTCCATCAAAGCGCGACCAGTTGAGTTGTTCCTTTTGTATGTATTCCTTGAAATCGGGAGGGAAATAGTTCTTCCGAACTCCAAGGATTGTATGGGCATCATCAACACTTCCGTCCATGGTCATCATCTTGAATTCTTTGCAGATGAATGAACTATCTTGTTGCCCCCTCACACTTTCCTCTATTTTCTATTATAGGAGGATAGGAGTAGTACTTTCGTCACCGAGGAATTTTATTTATTCAACTGGTGCGCGGCCCAGCAGAACAGCCCTTAAGGGGCTAAACAGCCTAAACAGTTAAGAGTAGGGGTTTATCCGCACATAATGGCAGGGGGTTCATTCACATATTTTCAAAATTACAGATAAATTATGTGCTCAATTTTAAACCATGATGGGGGTATTCGCACATGACGAGAACCAGATAGAATAAAAGTGGACTTCACCCAAGAACAAACATAGGATGACTCTTATCATCCACAAGTTCCCACAAAGTTCACAATAGTAGCCCTTTAGGATTTTCGTATTGGTTAGTTTCGCGTCAAATTTTTGTAAATTATTGATTCGTCTTGACAAGAAATCAAAAAAGTAAAAAATAATGTTCCGAACTTAAAATCAGCCAAAAAGCCACATTTTTCGGCTTTGTTCAAAAAATTTGAGTTTGGATCACAATTTTTTTACTTTTTCTTGTCGAGACAAACTAATAATGCACAAAAATTTGACGCAAAACTACTAAATGAAAAAAAAATTGAGTAAAAACCAAAAAAATAAAAGTCCCTTATGTTATTTAACCAAAGCACCCTTTAAGAGGCTAAACGGTTTTAAGAGATTAATAAGAGGCTAAAATGAACTAAAAGGATTAAACGGCCAAAAATCACCTTCATAGACTCCACATCTTTTGCAATAGAGAAAATGGTGGGCTCTTTTGAAATAAAAAATGATACTCATATAATAATTTAAACACAATAACTTGCATAACTTTTCACATATATATGAGCTCCATATATATAGTAATATGCTTGGACCCCATATGTATATAAGAGATTGTATAAATTATTATATTTGGATCATTGTATAAGTAGCATTATCCGTTTAAAATCTCTTGCCCACCAAGTCTTTGCGGTCAAAGTGCACCGACTCTTTTTCCCTCCGTCTTTCCTCTCACCCACGTGTAGCCACTTCCTTTTTCGGCGTGTTCTGCTTTTTCGTTCAAAAAGTTGTCTGATTGTAAATATTACACTGCCGACATCACACAAAAGATATCCAATACTCTCTCAACTCTACTGTACATAACAAAAAGGATTTTTTTTTTTATTGCAGACTCTTACAGTATTTTTTTTTTCGTACTTTAAAAACAATACTATTCTCCCTCCGTCTCGATTTGTTTGTTCAATCTTGAGTTTTCAACTTATTAAGGAAACAAAATCTGATCCATTGATTTGAAAATTCACATAATCTGGTCCATTGATTTTGAAATTAGACAGTCAATTTGGAACATTCATAAGTCAAAAATGGGCCAAACAAATCGGAACGGATGGAGTATTTCATTTTGAAAATTCGTGTCATTTTTTAATTGATTATATTTTGTAATTTATAATATTTTATATAATTTTTAAACATTATATTTTAGAATTAATCGAGATAATATTTTATGTAAAATTTATTACCAATTTAGGGTATAATTAATTTTTTATTCGGTTATAATAGAACGAAAGACTATTAAAGAGTACTTTGGTGTGGTCGGTGCATGATTGAAACTCGTTTGCAATTGGACAAATGTACATTGTGTTTTGTGGGGGGTTTTTTTAAGCTGGTGACGCAAGAATAACCAATATTGACGTAATGGTTGTTAAGTTTGATTATGGACTAAATAGATAATTAAATGCTGATATGGCACATTTCGGTTATTAGTTTTGATTATTATCATTGCGGATGCTCTAAGGAGCTAAACGGCCTAAACGGTTTTAAGGGATTAAGAGGCTAAAACGGCCTAAGAGCATCTCCAATCCAATACTCTATTTGAGAGTATCAAAAGACTATATTTTATTCATAAAGTGATTTTAGAGGAAATCACTATTCCTATTTACTCCAACCACAAACCCTCTATTTTTTCCTCTAAAATAGAGGAGGCTTGAGATGATGGGTTGGATGAGTTCCATACTCTCAAATGGAGGAATAGAGCATTGGTTGGAGATGCTCTAAGGACACAAATGTCATTTTAAAAGGTAAATAGTGTTATAGAGGGGATCCTCTATATTTTCTCCCATCCTCTAAATATAGAGGATCAAAATCCCATCCTCTCAAATAGAGGAGGCTTGAAAGAATGCGTTGGAGGAGTTCTATACTCTCAAATAGAGAAATAGAGCATGAATTGGAGATGCTCTAAAAAAGGATTAAACGGCCAAAAATCAACTTCATAGACCCCACATCTTTTGCAATACAAACAAGGATCTCGTCTAATGGACCCAGAGATCCCCAATTTATCATTTTTCTTGTTGATTAAGACCAAAAAAAAAAATTTATCGGCAACACAAAAAATAATTAGTTTTGCAATATATCACTGTCATCCAAAGGCATAAGTATACATTTCAACATATTCTTAAAAATCATGTCCAAATTGACCGATTCACAGTTAGGAAGAAGACGCTTTGGATTCTTCAGTAGTGCACAAGCCTCGCAGTCAACTAAATTAGACATTTGATTTTAGTAAACAAAACCCACCATGGCGGGAACCAAACAAACATGATTTTTTTTAATAAGGACAAAATTTTCAAAAAAAAAACTAACGAGAACAAGGCCTCAGTGTTTCATGTGGTGTCTGAGGCTCTTCCACCATCATTTAATGTGGGACACCAAGCAACCATCCCTCACGGGCACTAAAAAATCTCCCATGTGCACCGGATGCTTTGGACTAACGACATTGCAAAACACTCTCACCAACTCGACTAAGGCTAGTGTGCTTTTCGCAATAGCTCGTGTCTTAGATTTGGTAGTTTTGATTCATTCATGTTTATTTTGATGAAATCATTTGCCTTGGAATATTGGTAATGAAATGAATTGCTTGAGTGTTGATAAAAAAAAAAAAACTCGACTAAGGCGTGTCAAATCAGCTCTCCCCACCCCACAATTCCTATTTTCTTTGATTGAAATCACGATTATTGCTCCCAGTGACCAATAACATGTGCGCACATTAAACTTTCTATTTTTTCCCTCCTGATTTCAGACGAGCCAAATCTAATAGTAGAAATTTAGAAAAAACAATCGAACGACAGGAAAAATCAAGAAGAAGTTAAATCTTAAAACTTTTTACTCTTATTTTTTTCCTTCTGATTCTAGCCTTGTGATGCAGCGTAGCCTAATGACACGAACACGAACGTGCAAGAGAAAACACGAATAACAGATCGACCCAGAGGTACTCCCTCTTTAAACGATCAAAGTTGAGAATAATCTCATTTTTTCTTTATTCAATCACAACCAAAGTCTGCCGTAGGGCTTACAAGCATATAAATAGGGTAAAAGAAACCCTAATTAACTTAGGAAACCTTTAAGGCCGCTAATCAACCCTAAATCGGAATAAATACGAAAATTACCAAAAAAGGAAAGTTCTGATTTGACTAATAAATCAGAAACTAGAGAGAATTCTAAGGTTGCCAAAACAAACGGCAAGTAAAACGGAGTTTCCTAACAAAAGTTATTAGCGATCTAAATATTACTATAAACGGCAAAATTGGCCTTTTCGGAGCCTAAACAGCGACGAACGCCCATTCTGACAACGTTGATTTTTAGGCCTTTTTAGACCTACGTGGACGCAACCGGTCCATCCACGTTGACGCAACCCGGTCTGCATCACCTTGGCATTTTGCAAGCAGCCGTTAATCCGATGACATAACTGTTGGTGGGGCCAAAACGTGCCCACTTCAGGCATATGGTAGACTGGTAGTTGTTTTCTCCTAGCTACGTACACTGGATTTCCACTGTACGCAGCATCATGAAAGAACCGGAACATTGTCTGCCAATTTTAATTAGTCACCATAGGGTTCGAGGAAGTGTTTGATAAAAGGTGAAACTCAAGTTGCAAAAACTCAGAGCTGAATTTATTGCTTTGCTATGCCTAACCTAAAGTGTTGAAGACTTCATCAAAAGCTTAAAATCTGTGACTTGGAACTTGAGCCATTATATATAGGAAGAAATTTCTGTTCTAAGTGAGAGTTGATTATGGATTATCTAACACTCTTAATAGGCAGACAACTAGATGTCCATACAAAATGTAGGATTCCTTCAAAACCTCTGAGCCTCTTTTGAAGGAGTACGATAACTCTCGGTGGTGATCACCATTATTATTGTTATCATTTACTATCATTTTCCATTTGCTTTTACCTACTTTGGGTAATTACAAATCATTAGCTATTACCGTCTTCATCGTCACTGTCTGTTCTTTTACCTTTCACCGTTTAGGCTCCGTTCCAGAAACCTTCTTAAAAAATAAGCAGCTTATTTCACATTTTCAAACTAAAAAATAATACAAACGAAAAATAATTTTTTAATTTTTTTGCACCGTATTAAAGATCTTGATGAGATCTATCAAACAAGATCCATAGTGATAGGCAAATTATTTGCGTAAATACATCATTTTTGAGCTTGAAATTGCCTTCTTAAAAAAATAAGCAGCTTATTTCTATTGCATATCATGTGACCTTATTACTTCGTACATAACATATCTGATATGCTTTTTCCCTTTCTTATTCCCCCCTCTTTCTTCATCTCCCTCCCACCCCACCTGGCCTTTTATTTGGGACAAATGTCACAAACAACCCCTCTACTCATCACACAGTGCACCCTATAATATATTACTACAGTACTAAAAAGACTTTCCAATGACATTTGTGCACTTTAAATATGTATGTCTACAAGTTTAGAACCTAATCATTTTACAACTCATAATTTCTCTTTGAGCATCTCCAACCCCAATTATATTTATTTTGAAAATCCAAAATTATTTTTTGTGTTAAAGTGTACCCACTATTCACTCACTCTCCTACAACGTTTTTTTTTTTTTTTGTTTTTTATTTCTGTCTGACTTCTAAAAACATTCATTCCTCCCCCGAATAGTTTTTTTTTTTTTTTTTTTTTATGAAATTTGAAATTTCAATTTTTTAGATTTTTCCTTAATATCTTAAATATATGAAGAATGTTCTTCATTTAAAGGGATTTACCTTTTTGTGTTTTCAAATTAGTAATGTTCCACTTTGCATCGGCCATAGTTGTTAAAAATCTACGATACATGATACGTATCTTACAATTTGTATCGTCTCTTTCAGAGAATGATACGAACTATACTTCGATTGTGTTTTGCTTGACTTTTCGCTAAAAAAAGGAACATAAAGCTTTAATGTAATAGACCTAGAGACTTGAAATTTTAGATTTTGAAAACTTTTTTTTTAAAATGTAGGTACAGTTTGTTGGTGTTAATAGGTGTATCAACTTTTGAATTGTATATATTAGTTATGATTAACATCGTTAAAACATAAACTAACTTTAGTATTTTGGTCCACGAAAGTTAAGTCCAAACAATTTCACTTTATAAAGCTCCAATTGACAAAATCCAAAGATGAAAAATATATATTATTGATGAAATATTTAGGGTTTTTTTTTTCCTTTGAATTAGTTACATGTGCAATTCTAGAATTACCTCAAAATTTATCTTGTATGAAAATATGTAAGTACTAGAATCTTCCATGGAGTAATATAAATAGGGATGAGTTCTAGTCATTTTGTACCAAACCAAAAAAAAATTGAGGTTAAAGTGTAATACAAATACTCTCCTTCTCTGCTCTTGTCTTTCTTATTCTTCCTCTTCCAAAAATCTAGTCCAACTAAACAATATAAACAATAAGTCTAATATCCATCCATTACACCGTCCACCACATTTTCTATGGGGTCCACGCCGGGTCCCATAAAAATACAGAAAAATGCCCATAATTTTAAAAACAATATTTTATGGAGCCTTGTAAAAAATCAGCTCTAACAAATATCGGTAAGTATTATTTCTGGATTTGTAGAGGTGAAACTGTGCAGTTGAACAGTTTCGTCCCTACAAATCAAGAAATAATACTTACCAATATCCGTAGGAGCTAATCTTTTACAGAGCCCCATAAAATATTATTTTAAAATTTATGGACATTTTTCTGTTTTTTTAGGACTCAGAGTGGGCCCCACCAAAATGTAGTGGATGATGTATAGTGTATGTAGCGTCTCTTCAATATAAACTCTTCTCTTCCAACCAACAAACATATCTCAAGATACTATACAATTGAAAAAACGATATACGATTTATATCCCGATTTAAAAACACTATACCGTTTGAGTTCTTCCGTTGGGATGTATTCCTAGAAATTGGAACAAAAAAACTTTAGTTCTTCAAAGATTCTATCGGCATCACCATTAGAAACACTTCCGTTGGTGGCCATCATCTTCAATTTTCTCAGAGAAATCCATCGGCTAACCCAAAAAGAGTGAACTCAATTGCCCCTCACACATCCTACTATTTTCCTCCCTTCCAGCCCAACCTTTATTACTAAATGCATCTTTTTAACTACTCTTGGGAGCTTTATTAACTACTCTTCCAGCCCAACCTTTTGTCAATTGGAGCTTTATTAACTACTCTTGGGGACCAGTATATGCATCTTTTTTCCAATCAACCCTGTGGATCAAAAGGTTTTTCTCCATGGTTCAAACGGTTATCATTTTTACTTTCCAACCACTCTTCAACTCAAAAGATTATTTGTAGTCTATCTTTCCGGATAGAATATTACTACTTTTTGTGGTGCAATGAAAGATTATGATAAACATTCATGTGTCCATGTGCCTGCTTTGCCATAGGAAGCTTTAACTTTGGAAATGGAATCAGAAAGCCTCGAACCATTAAAAACTTTAACAGAAGTCTTGTTCCTTCTGATGAGGTAATACTAAATAGTTGCGAACAAGACGAGGTTCACAAAGTAAGTGGAGTGGAGTTAGTGCCTTCTTTGTACTATCATGCACATGCTCTCATGCATATGGACAGAGTTAGATTTCCGTAAGCATCTATCTCCCTCTCCAATTTCCCTAGGATAGAATAGAGGATTAGGATTAATAAATGACAAAAAAAATAAAAATAAAAATAAAAAATAAAGAGATGAGGTTCAGAAAGGCTCAAATTGAGCCCGTCCAGCCTGGTAATCAAAACTGCTAAAAAAACAACCAACCCATTACTCTTAGGACCAGTAAATGCATCTTTCTCCAATCAATCCTGTGGATCAAAAGATTTTTCTCCATGGTTCAAAGGGTTATCAATTTTACTTTCAAACCACTATTCAAAGGGTAATTATTGTTGTTGTCTATCTTTCTGGATAGAATATCACTACTTTTGTGGTGCAATGAAAGATTATGATAAACATTAACCTGTCCATGTGCCTGCTTCGCTATAGGAAGCTCCTGGGAAGCTTTAAGTATTGAAATGGAATAAGAAAGCCTCGAACCATTAAAAACTTCAACAAAAGTTATTTCCTTGTAAATAGTCATGAACAAGATGAGGTTCAGAAAGGCTCAAATTGAGCCCGTCCGGTCTGCTAACCAAAACTGCTAAAAAACAAACCAGTGCGTTCGTTTTGAACGTTAGCAATTTGGCGCAGGTTAAGAATTGCCAACCCACCAAGGACTGGCTAGTTGAAAAAAAAAATACACCTCTAATTAACCACACCCAACTCGACATATGTGCATCCCTTCTTTCTACTACTACCACTACCCCCGCCCCTCCCACAATCGACTTTATATTGTGGTCTTACTTGAATAAGAAGTGATATGAGAAAAAAAAACTAGGCATATCGCTCAATTAGCTCAAAACCTGAAGGACTTCGTTGCATAGCTCGGTATATCAACCTCTTTGTGGCTTCCTTGATTTCTTCCATCCAAATGAGATCGAACCCTTGATACGATGCAACAACATAGGCAAGAATGGGAGTCGCGAAAAAGAGGGAGGATACATCAATCCGTCACATGCTGTGTAAACTAAAGAAAAAAAAGAAGGAAAAAAAGAACACATCAATCAGCATATTCAAGTTGGTAATTGGCTGCTTTGGCTCATGCATTACCACAATCAAATTGTTGCCCAGAGATCTACAAGTTTGTATACAATCTTGTAAGTCCTCATCGCAAGCTATTAAAATCAACTCAATTTTCTCATCTTTATATTTGACATAGTAAGTTCCAGTCTCCAAATTCAGTGTTTTAGCCACTTCTTGCTGCAACTCTACTAGTCGACACGACAAGATAGCCAGAACTTTATTGTAATATCATTTACATATTTCACCCTTAGGGTCACCATATTCGTATATGGGAATGCTAAATCATGTGGCTTTATGTGAGCAACACTAGCTGTGGAAATCTACGATGAGAGAAACTACTTTTTCGTTCTCTACTACAAAAAGCTCAATAATTTCTCTAGGAGAAAAAATTGTCTAGTTGAATATAACAATCAAGACCAAAAGAAAACAATTCCCAAAAATTTTAGAGTGCACATTTACCTTCAAGTTCCCAGGCAGCATCTTTACGACCCATTTCAAATATTGCAGGATATCCTCTACAAGAATTTCAATTGTAACTCAAGTCTTTTTGAGTTTCCTTTCTTGCGTCTTTATTGTGGTGCCTTCTCCTGAACTGGTAAGCAGAATGTCATTCCTTGCCAGACTAACGATCTTCACTCCATAGTTTATGCCATCCAGTAATGGTTGATCCAATGAATTTAACTGCATCGTCACTCCTCAATGCTTAAGGGTTCAATAAAAGGGAAAGATATAATAGCTTGGATCGTTTGAAGAAAATGAAGTTTCCCACCATTCTGAAAATCAATAACTTCAGTGGATAATACTTCCCCAGTTTTTGTCCAGAAGCAAGGTTGAAAGTTTTGGAATTTTTAATCATCGTTCCCAACATTATGCTCAATGAGTTCCATGAGCTCTCATCATCTTTGATGCTCGCGGGCAAAAAAGAACTCTAGTATATAAGAGTCACCCCCAGTGTTACTGCTTTGCAATCATATTGTGAACAAAACACCTAATCTGCACTTTCGTGCATATGGTACGAAAGGTTACACAACTAGGCTGAAAGTGCCCTCCCAGCAACCTATCGCTTTCTTAAGAGATGACATTTACTAACTTTCAAGAACTCACAAAGGTTGCAATCTCCTACCCCACAAAATTCTACAGCATTGGATAGGACTTGACCTCGCTGTAAATAGTTGCAAGCATTGCAAGGGACCCTTGTCATGGCCAAAGGTAGGTTATGAATTTCTCCCATACTGATCTGAACACCATCTCAAGTTCCTTGAAGGCAGCAGTAAGAGCTTTATTCTTATCCTTGAACCGTCTTGAAAGTACTGTCACGATAGGGTACTTGTGAGAACATCCCCCTTCAAATTTTATGAAAGAAAATGAAATTCCAGGTTTTACATAAGATTTACAGCCTGCCACTAACTTGCATTTGATGGAGTTTATATCCATCAAAACATTGCAGGCGTAGCTCCTGCAGGGCATGGAAAGATGCAAATGCATTATTATATAATCAGATACATAAAACAGGATTAGAGTAGGGCTTAATGAAGAAAACTTTTGTCCAAATATGCAACAATTGTTTGCACAGATTCACCTCACAGAAAGTCCCATCAGGAAATGTTCTTGGATATTCAGTGGGTCAGCATTCAAAGAATTTAATTTCTTCAAAGGAACACAAGCTCCCGACAAATGCAAGTTCGGTACCTTTACTGAAATCTAAGGAGGACTCTTCTTACGAGTTGTTCAACTAGCATGATAGTTCAGATTTGCTTTCTGACACTGTAGGGAGGTAATCCCGAACAGGTACAAGGTGTGGCCGAACACGTGGTACGTGGGGCCCAGAACAAATACAGTCGGAATATTCGCCGTGCAGTGAGGTGAACGGCACAAGGACCGGGGATACGAGAGGTCCCAGGTCCAAGATACCCGAGCAGGGGCATGGTCCAAAGAGCAAGGGTAGTTGTTGGACCAGTCTCGTGATAAGGGGTCCAGTGATATGAGAAATCATTGGTCCAGAGGGTCTGTTCGGCAACGAGAAGGCCGAACAGTAGCAGCAAGGTACCAGGAGGTGCTCCAGAGTGGTCCAGAAATGGACAGTGGGGAAACAAGATCTGGAGGAGATACCCAACGAGAATGGGGTGAACGGCCAGCTTTGGAAAGAGTTCCTAAAAGGTCTAAAAGGAAATATGCAGTTATGGGAATGAGAATCCCTGATAATCTAAGTTCCCTTCACGAGAAAGGAAACTTAGGGCAGCAAGATGGCTTGGACAGCAAGTAGACATGGGTCTATAAATATGAGGTAAACCAAGAGGTAAATGTACGCAATTCCTGGTTATTTGATTACTATCTACTGAGAATTAGGGTTTTCACTAGTACGAGATACTAACTTTGGCATCGGAGGGCCTTTGCCACGAGACGGCAAAGGTGCGCTCACATTTTGTTTGTTTTATAGGTTTAACTCCGGCGGCGTAGGAAGTAGCCGTTACAGTTTTGTACTGTTCGAAGGCCTTTTTCGTTTTTTGCACTTACAGACACGCACGATATGCCTGTTATGATTCATGTAACAAGGTGGATAATCCTGAATTTCTTATGTGGAGTACTAGCGACCGCATGTTGCTCTAACACCTTCAGTCCATCATCTCAATCATATCCATGATCTCAAACGGAAGTTACTCAACCTTAAAAACACCACATCTATGGAAGCATATCAGGATTCAATTGAAGGAATTATACAGAAATTAGCTGCATTACTTATATAAATTGATGATGAAGATCTTGTATCAGAGGAGTTTGAACGTACTGAATTGACAAGTGAAGGAGTGGGTGAAAGACTTGACTTCAGAAAAGTTGTCACGATATATGACTTACCAGAAATCCCTGCCTTGGTCGTTTTCAGAAAACGTCAAGCAAGGAAAGCACTCAACTAAAAGCATGACAGGTTGGGCTAGAATTGGTTGATCTTTCGGAATTATCTCCAAGAAGGGTCGCTCTCTTCATACGCCTTGCAGCTTCATCTAAGTAGGTTTGGGCTAGGTCATTGCGCTCCTGCCACCTCTTGACTAATATGAAAACAAAGAGTGGGTTTCTGGCTCAGAACAGAACCTGGTTCACCTCTATTTCATACACCCAATGGATTGCATTGACGGTCCAAAATGTTGGAGCGAGCTATCAGAACATGCACAGAACCTTTCTCATTCAGCAATTTTTCTCTATTCTTATAGCTGAAGGTCTTCACATGACCAACCTCATCCTCATCCTATTTACTGTTCTGCTATACTAATTGCACAACACTCAAGTGCAGTAAGCCGATAAAAAATACATTCAAGTGCAGCACACACTTCTGGATATTGTACTCCTCCATCTGGTTTCCCCTAAGCTTCAATTGTCCAGAATTCTGCTCCACAGTTCCAGAACTTTCAAAATCCTTATCCTAGCTGTCCTAGTTCTGGTTCAAATCTTCATAACTATCTAACTTTTAACGACGCATAGAAAAACCCAGGAAATTACAATACTAGAGGAGGGAATAACACATATAAAGGAAATCAGATTAAGGACTAAGGATGTTGAAGTTGACTCTCATAGTCTCATTATATCCGAGAAAAGGATCTTCATAAACAGATTGTTGCAGAACATATTCAATCGTGGATCAGATTGCTGTACATATTCTCAAATCCATGGACAACTGCTATATTCTCGGACCTTAAGGCCAAACTGATGCTTACAGAGGTTCCACCATCAGTTTGTGGAGGGGTTCAAGTGTAGCTGATGTAGTGAGCTGGGCAAACTGCCCATTAACCAGCAAGTTAGAGCATCCGCAATGGGAATAATCAAAATCAATAACCAAAATGTGTCACGTCAGCATTTGATTATCCATTTAGTTCATAATCAAACTTAACAACCTCTGTCTCCACATTGTTTATTTTTGCATCCCTAACCAAAAAAAATCTCAAAATACTCAATGCACCTATGTCCAATCGCAAACGAGTTTCAATCACGCATCCGATCACACTAAATTATTCGTCTCGATGAGACGATTCCAATGAGAGGTGTTTTTGAGTTATTGAGTTTCAAGTTTCCTTATTGGGTTTGGTTATTGAGTTTTGGTTATTGGTAAAAGTTATTAAGTTTGGTTATGAAATGGGTGGAATTTGATTATTTGCTAAAAGACTTGTAACTTTGCTTATTACAATGTGAAGTGTTTTTTGAGCATTATTGTTAAGTTTGCTTATTCACATCCATTTGATTATTACAATGCGGATGCTCTTAGTCAGTGGCAGGTAAGCTCTTAAGCTCTGTGATTGGCAAGCTGGAGCTTAACCGGCAGTGGTAGCCGGTAGGTATAGCCTGGTGTGTCGGTCGTATTTGACGTAAATAGAGGAGATCCATCTCTGCAATTGCATTCTGTATCAATCCATTCATTTATAATCAATGACCAAATCCAACATTATTTTGATCTTATCACAAAAGTTGTTGCCTTGTAGCTTAGTTATGAGAGATTGGAGGATACCAATTTTTTCTTTGTCCACCGAGAGATATGAATACTTCAAAAGGCAAAATGTATATAAAAAGCATGTCCAATTTATAAGTGAATAACAGTTCAACTTGGACAGTGTGTGAACTGAACTGAACTAAGCATAGCCACATAAGGGCGTTTGATACAAATATTTAGTTCTGTTTTGACGCATCCATGACAAATTATGTTCACTACTCCAGTCAGCAGTAGGTGCTCTTACATAGATAATAAAATTAGAAAAAGAGCAATAGTTGAAGAACAATCAACAAAGTAATAGCACCAGTCAGAACTAAAAGGCATAAACGGTTCCACTTCATGAAAAAGGATGATATACAGTGCCTAACAAGCAATGAAGTAATGAATGTTAAGAAGACATTGAAAATGCTAGTTAGTGACAAACCTGAAAAAAATCGTACAGGTAGCTGTCGAAACGTTTTTCAGCAAGAGACACTACCACTAGTACACCAACACAGATTTGGCTTGAATATTCGAACACCGGCAAAGCCCAAGATGTTGCAACTTCGCAATGCAAAACAAGGTGGCGTTGCGGGTTCTCTTTATATAGGGTAATACTGCACATATGGAGAGGATTCAGGCAATTTATGCCGCAACACACGCCCAAGAGGTCCTAGTTCTTATTATTCTTCTCCATCTCGCAAATATCCCCGTAAAATTGATACTTCTTAGAGATCATCCTATACGCTGAAAACTAAGAGATCATCCTATACTCACGAATCCCCTTTTTATCAAACATATGATATGTTCTGCCAATAGAGAAAGGTTGGTTTTGAGTTGAAAGCAAAGTACGCCCCTCCAATGTTGTTGTGGCTTCCCAAAATTGAACAAGCAAGGAATTAAGTCTTGGGTACAATATTACTTTTTGGAGAGCATATCTGATCTTTCTAGAACTCCTTAGTATCTCTTCATCCTTAACATATGAGCCACAGTTCTAACAATCTGGGACAAACTCAACCGTCTCCCACTTTTTTTGTCAAGCTAATCAGACAGCAGACTCTCTGGCCCGCCTTGGTTCTCAACAGGAGGAAGATCTAATTGGTATCAGAAATGTTCCCGGCGCTGCTAGGGAATTCGTCATTGCTGATGCTCTTGTTGTTTTGCTTGGGTTCGATCACTAGTTATTTTATGTAATGTTGTTGTTGCAACTTGAACTTATTCGCTTAGTGTAATTTTAATCTATTCCATTTGACCAAAAAAAACCATATATGGACACATTCATAACCATTTTGGGGGGGATTAATTCTAATAAGTATGAATAAGCTAAATGTTGCTTTTCTAGCGTTTCCGCTAAATTAAATGGACTAAAATTCATGTTTTCATGGATTTCTACACAGATTATTCTCCTCGCATATATCAACTGATTTGACATTTAACAGAAACAAGTTGATTTGACATTTAACAGAAACAAGTTGACTACTATTATTAGTGATACAACCAGTAATGTCATGGCATTAGTAGCAGTAGATTTGAGATCACTATGTCATAATTAAAGATCACCATATTGATCTTGATACAAAGTATTTGGCGTTATCATACAAAAGACGTAGAGTTGTGTCAACTGTACAAGAGGATAATCTTGTTGATGCTGTGATTGCCCGATTATTTCAATTAAACTTCGGAATTCGTCAACCAAAATTTAACTTGTAATCCCGTAGCAACGATTAGTCTTGGGATTATTTTTAATTCCATCGCCGAGATCTAATGTCATCTTTATTTTCTGTATTAACATCAGTTTTGGTTGTTTGCTGGTGAAGTGGCCATGGACTTCGTTTCGTACGTTCTTCCCCGCAACCTTGTTTTTTTTTTCCTCTGTTGTTTTTTTTCCCTCTGTGTCACTTTTTTTTCCTAGCTTATCTAGTTTTGGTCATTTTAAGATCCATAAAAAGAGTCATACATAAAGAACACGAGATGTTCAAGTGGACCCAGATGTTAAAAATGAAAAAAAAAAAAAAACTGAGACTAGATTTGACCTAATGTCGTAAGTTTTGCGTAAATTAGGTTTCATTATTAGTTTTTGTTGACGAGAGAAAACTGTACAAAATCATAAGGAAAGCATTCAATATTTACTAGAATCATGAAAGTTAACTAATTTTGAATTATTTTTGTCTTTAGTAAACTTTTTAAAATTTGTCTCGAGTTTCAATTTTTTTAGATGTCTCCATGAAGAACCAATAATTCACAAAAAAAAAATGAGTAAAACTTAAAAGATTTCCTGTCTCAGACATTGGCAGGGAATTCCTGTGCCTAAACCTTTGAACTACGAACTCCTCTATTTTCCTGTCTCTCGCCATTAACACCACTGATATTGGGGTTAACCCAAAACAAGAAGGTTTTTGGTTGCATACCTCTGTACAAACCTCTTTGTGATTTTCTAGATTTCTTTATTCATGATTTTTATCTTCCATTCAAATCAGATATTACCCATGATAAGGGTTGTGATCAAATAACAACTAGGCATGATACAACAACGAAGGAAAGATTAGGAGTGGCTGAAAAGGTAGAGCAATTACTTCCTCACATGGTAATAATTAATCGAACAACTGAAAGAAGAAGAAAAAAACTACATGAAGTGCAGATCTTTGGGGCAGCAGCAGCAGCACTACCATCAGATGCTTACAAGAAAGGCCAGATAGGTAAGTTGGTGATTGGCTACTTTAGCTCAAGCAGTACCGCAATCGAACTTATGCCCAGAGATCTAGAAGTGTGCAAACAATCTTGTAAATCCTCGTCGCAAGCTATTAAAATTAACACATCTTCCTCATCTTTATACTTGATATAGTAAGTTCCACCCTCAAGGTTCAGCCTTTTAGTCACTTCTTGCTGCATCTCTACTAATCTTGCCGACAAAGATAGCCAAAACTTTATCGTATTATTTTCACATGTTGCCCTAATTGTCATCATATCCCCATATTGAAATGATGGCTTTACGTGAGCAACACTAGGTGAGGCTTGATTTGAAGGCAAATCATAATTAAGTTGTGGGGTTTGTCCCAAGTTCTCAATAGGCAAGGGCTGATAGGGACAGGGATCTTTAATGTAGCGATGTGGCCACCTATGGATGCCAAAATCCCTACAGACACGCTTCAATGTAGATATGCTAACTGCAAAACAAACAACTCAGATAAGATTTCTCCTCTATGCTGCCAAAAGCCTCTATGCTGCCAAAAGCCCAACAATTTCTATCTAAAGCAAGACCATCAAATTGAAAAATACAATCTGGACATTAAGGAAACTTGGATTTTAAAGCTTGGGGGTGTACTCCTTACCTTTGAGCTCCTTTGCAGCATCTTCACGCCTCATCTTCGAACATTTAAGGATCTCCTCCAAAGAAACTTCAATTCTAACTCCAGCTTTTTTATGTTCCTCATCTTGAGTCTTTCTTTTACCTTTTTTTGAACTAGATACCACAAGGATGCTTTGATCTGCAGTGGCAGCATTCTGTTCCTTGCTCGAAGGATCCATTGACTGCTGATCAAATGAATCTACTTGCTTTGTCACTTTTCCATTCTGCAAGGAATCAAGAATAGGCAAATTGTAGTTTTGTGCTTCACTAACGACATACATTCCACTGTTTATGACATCCATTGATGGCTGATCCTGTTGATCTTGCTCCAACATTACTCCTCCATCCTGAAAGAGATCAAGACCAGGAATACATCTAGTAGCTGGGATCATTTGAATGGAATGACTTTTCTGACCATTTTGAAAGTCGATAACTTCTACTGATAATGCTTCTCCTAATCCTTGCCCAGAAGCAAGCTTAAAAGTTTTGAAATATTCCTCCATCGTTCCCAATATCGACCTCAATTTGGTCAATATGTTCTCATCGTTTTTGTCGCTTTCGGGCAAAAAGAACTCTAACACGTATAATTCATCTCCAGTGTAACCACTTTGCAAGCACATTGTGAACCAACCACCTAATTTGCACAATCGGACATAGGGTACCAAGGGGGACTCAGCTATGCTAAATTGCTTTACGTCCGAGCAGTATAACAAGTTAGGAAATGGAAGTATCCTCCCAGTAATGTGCCCCTTTCTTAAGTGCCAAAATTTAATTATTTTCATGAAACCCCAAAGTATCCAAGACCTTAAGTCAAAATCGTCTTTGTGACGATATTCAAGAACTGTGCATTGGAATTGGCTTTGTAGTAAATCGTTGCAAGAACGGCAGGAGACCCATGTCAAAGCCAAAGGGAGCTTATGAATTTTACACACGGATTCATACACCATCTTGAGTTCCCGAAAGGCAGCCGCCGTAAGAGGTTCATTCTTGTCCCCATACTGTTCCGATTGTATTTTCAAGTTAGGATATTTGTGAGAACATATAACTTCCAGATATAATCCAAGGGGAAAAAATGCCGATTAACATTGCATCAGGGTTTGCCACTCACTTGCATTTTGCAGTGCTTATATCCATCAAAACATCGCAGACCAAACTCCTGCAAGGGAATGGAAAGAAACAACTCAGGAATCTTGAATACTCAACATACTATCTGAGAAAACATATTCAATATCTACAAGTAGGGTAAAAGTAAAGCAAAGCAAAGCAAAGTAAAGAAAATATGATGTCGCATGTATGCTTGTGTAATATGCGGCTCACTCAAGCTTCAAACGAATAATAGTTTAGTATCTAACGCGGGATCCTTGCCAAATCATCAACTTCAAAATGTCGTGTTTTAAACCTTTCGTGATTCTGTAAGATGACTAGGTAGCTTAAGCATACTCATATGGCTAGCTCCAGAAATAAACAGAAAAGTAGTAAAATAAACAGGGGAAAAAAAGAAGAAGCGAGGGAGTAGTAATGAATGTTAGTAAAGAAATTCAAAAATGCTAACTAGTCACAAACCTGAAAAATATCATACATGCGGCCGAGAAATTTTTCATCATACAAAGGCGCACTATATTGACAGACTATCTCAAATACACCAACACAGGTGTGGCTGGAATGTTCAAACACCGGCAGACCCCAAGATGCATAAATGCCACAGCGTAAAGCAAGGTCGAGTTGTGGATACTCTTTGAGAGTGTAATGCTCCACATGCGGGGTGTATTCGGGGAGTTTATTGAGGAAGACACGGCCAGGAAGCCCAAGTTGATCTTCTCCACTCTCTGCATCTGCGTAGAACTTATTATTATACTCCCTACACATCCCCATCCTATAGTCACAAAGCCACGATCTCAGTACATTAGTTGTATGACCAAAAGCAAAAGGTTGGTTTTGAAGGGTAAGCAAAGTCCGCCCCCCCAATGTTCTTGTGGGTGCCCAAAATTGAACTAGGGCCTCGCTAAGTTCCGGGTACAATACCAATTTATGGACAGCATGTCTGATATTTAGTCTAATTTCTGGACTCGCACAAACATCGGGAATGGAGTCCACAGATTGATCTGTAAATCAAAATTGAGGTTGAGCAACCAAAAAGGACAAAAAGAAAGAAGAACACATGAGAGAGAGAGAGAGAGAGAGAGAGACTTGCCGTAAGAGAGAGGAAGGTCGTGGTCTTGAAGGTTCCAGAAAACCCATACGACGCCTTTCCGATTGCGCTTTGGCCAATGCGACTTACAGCCAGGGTGTTCAGAAATCTTCAGTCGAGAAGATTTGAGTTCATTCCTCTCCTTGTACTCTTTGAAATCGGGAAGGAAATCTTCTTTGTCTCGTTCAAAGCCGGAGTACTCCGGCATCTTGTTCAATTTTCCAGAGAAATCTTCAAAACAAGAAACGAGAGCTCTTCTCAACTGAGTTCAACTTGCTTTTAAATAAAAAGTCAAACACCCCATCTAGGATAAATTTCACAAACACCCCCTCTATTCAGATGAAATCACACAGTGCACCCTATAATAATATATTACTCCACTACTCCCTCCCTTTGTCTCAATTCTTTAGTTTTTTTTTTTGGAGTTCGTGCTATTTTTTAATTACTTATATCTTGCGATTTATATTATTTTAGGTGACTTTGAAAATTTTGTTTAAAAGTGCTCATTGAAATCTATCAAACAAGATACTTATTGTAACAGTATTACCAATTAAAATTTATAATCAATTTTCCGTCCAGTTGGAATAGAACGTGAGACAAAAGAATGGGGAGGAGGGAGTATTAAAAAGACTTGGTCAAAAGACATCTGTGTCTACAAGTTTAGATCTAATCATTTTACAACTCGTTATTTCTCGGGTGCCGCTATTCGCAGCTACATATTTTCTCTCATAGCCCGCTATATTTCGGTAGGTAGTTGTTGAAAATCATAAATAACATTTTGGTAAATAGCTGTTGAAAACAAAATTATATTTCGGTAACTGCATGTCAAAAATATGTTCAACTTTCGGTATACAACTGCTAATACATACATTTCGGTAAATAGCTGTTGAAAAAAAAATTATATTTCGGTAATTGGGTGCTAAAAATGTATCTCAATTTCAGTAACTAACTGTCGAGTATAGTTGAAAATTTTTAGTGGGTTAAAGGAGAAAATACGTAGCTGCGAATAGCGCCACCCTATTTCTCTCTGAGCATCTCCAACCCAATTATTTACTTTGAAAATCCTTTTTTTTGTTTTGTTTTGTTAAAGTGTGTACCACTATTCAATCACTCTCCAACGACATTTTTTTTTTTATTTCTATCCGACTCTTAAGAACTCATTCATTCCTCCCAAAATACTTTTTTTTTTTCCTAAACTTTGAATTTTGTCTTTTTAATTTTTCCTTGATATATGAAAATTTGGTCTCATTTAAAAGGAATTTACATTTTGAAAGTGTAAAAAAAATATTTGAAGAATGTTTTTCATTTGAAGGGTTTTACATTTTTGTGTTTACAAAGAAGAGGTTTACATTTTTGCATTTTGAAGGAAGAGTTTCTGTGTGGTTTCGAGATGAGGGCCTCTGTGTGGTTTCGAAATGAGGGCTTTACTGGTGTTCCACAACCTAAACTTGCCATTGATAAGGTTTATTTGATCGAAACTATAGGGAATTCTCTTGCTTTACAGATGTTTTACTTGAAATTATGTTTTCATTTTTCATCATGAAATTAAACCTGGTTCTTTCACCACTGTAAACATTAAAATTAAAAAAAAAAAAAAAACGATACTGCAAAAATATCAGAACTTTGAAATAAAGATATCTCAACTTTTGGATTGTGTCATAGTCTTTGGACTTATAAATATAGAAAGGTACGTAAGGAAAAAATTGGTACAACTTAGTGCAGAATTTTGATGGAATAATCTGATGAAGAGTCACAGGAAGAACATCACATACTTGTACCACCAATGAATCTGTAGTTGTTGTCTACAAACTGTGACCATTCATGATATTGTATCAATATACACAAAAAAGAAACGATTGGCTCCAAGTAACTAAATAAATAAAATTTGTTTTATGAACATAGTTCAAAGTTCGATCAAATATTGAGCAAATACAAGACATGAATGTGAATACATTCATAACCATTTTCGGGAGGATTGATTCTATTAAGTACGTAGACCAAACCAAACCAAACCAATCCGAGCCTTATGTCCCAATCACGTCGTTACATTTAACTGCTTTTCTCCATTGAGCTGGAAGGCGCCTTGTTCGCACAAACCTATTAGACTCAAATCTTTGCGCACACAACAGGATCTAATGTCAATTTAGGTCTACTCCTCCTCGTAGCATTGCTACCCCAAGCTATCCTATCCGCCTCTTTACTATTGCATCTCCTGGTCTACAGAGATATGCCCAAACCACCTTAACCTATTCTCCTCAACTTTTCTTCTATAGGTGCTACACCTACTATCTCACGAACTGCTTCATTTCTAACCCGGTCTCGCCTAGTCTTACCACACATCCACCTCAACATTCTCATTTCCGCTACACTCAACTTATTCACCTGTTGTTTCTTAATAGGCCAACACTCTGTCCCATAAAGCATCGCTGGTCTGATGGCAGTTCCATAGAATTTTTCCTTCAATTTTATGGGTACCCTCTTGTCGCAAAGTACACCAGTGGCGCTCCTCCACTTGAGCCACCCCACTTGGATCCTATGGGTCACATCATCGGCAATCTCTCCATCACTACTAATAATTGAGCCTAAGTACCTAAAATGATCACTCTTCGGTATCTCTTGGTCTTGAATCATCACTCTTTCTTCAAGCGCACTGTTGGTGCCACTAAACTTGCACACCATATACTCAGTTTTGTTCCTACTTATTCGAAAACCCTTTGACTCCAATGCTTCCCTCCAAAGTTCTAGTTTTGTATTAACACCTCTAGCGGTTTCATCTACGAGGACAATGTCATCTGCAAACATCATACACCAAGGGATATCCTCCGAAATTGTTTGGTCAATTCATCCATAACTAAGGCAAAGAGATACGGGCTCAAGGCTGACCCTTGATGCAATCCGACAGTGATTGGAAATTCACTCGTTTCCCCTACTGGTGATCGAATGGTAGTGACGGCACCATCATACATGTCTCTAATCACCTCGATATACCCTTTGGTCACTCCCTGTCTCTCCAGAACCCACCAAATGATGTCCCTAGGCACCCTATCATATGCCTTTTCTAAGTCTATGAAAACCATATGAAGATCATTCTTCTTTGCTCTGTACTTTTCTACCATTCTCCTTAATAGGTAGATAGCTTCCATGGTTGATCTCCCAGGCATGAACCCAAACTGTTTCTCTGACACCGTAGTCACCATCCTCAAGCGATGCTCAATAACTCTCTCCCACAACTTCATCGTGTGACTCATCAATTTAATACCTCTATAGTTGTTGCAGCTTTGAATATCCCCTTTATTCTTATAGATAGGTACTAGCGTGCTCCTTCTCCATTCATCGGGCATCTTCCTAGTCATAATGATCTTGTTAAACAATTTCGTCAACCAAGTCACCCCCAGGTCACCTAGACTTTTCCACACTTCAATAGGTATACCATCTGGTCCTAAGGCCTTACTCGGTTTCATCTTTTTCAAAACTTTAACCACTTCGAACTTTTGTATTCTCCGATAGAATTCATATTCTATGTTCTCACCTAGTGCATCCACTTCCTCCCCATCAAAGCCTCCTTCATGTTTCTCATTCAACAACTTCTCAAAATACGACTTCCATCTATCCCTGATCGCCTCGTCTTTTACCAACACCACCGAAACACTATCTTTTATACACTTAACTTGAGAAACGTCTCTAGTTCTCCTTTCTCGTGACTTAGCAAGTTTATAAATAATCTTTTCTCCATCTTTACTATCGAGTCTATTGTAGAAATTCTCATATGCTTTCAACTTAGCCTCCCTAACGGCTTTTTTAGCCTCCTTGCTAGCTTGCTTATAACCCTGAAAATTTTCCTCCTTCCGATCCTTTTGCCACTTTTTAAAGGACTCCTTCTTAGCTTTTACCATGGTTTGAACCTCGTCACACCACCACCATGTCTCCTTAGAAATTGGACCTTTTCCCTTCGACTCCCCAAGAACTTCTTCCGATATTCTTCTAATACCGTCGGCTATGGTATTCCACATGTTATCACTATCGCCTTCCACTTCCCACCGAACTTCTTGAGACGTTCTTTCCTTGAATACCTTTAATTTATCCCCTCTTAGGCCCCACCATTTAGTCCGTGGGCAACTGGTTTCTTTTCTCCTTCTAATATTCCCTTTAAAACAAATATCTAACACCAAAAGCCTATGCTATGTCACTAGACTCTCTCCAGGAATAACCTTACAATCCTTACATGTCAAGCGGTCTACACCTCTAGCAAGAAAATAGTCGATTTGGCTTCTATTGGCTCCACTCTTAAAGGTAATTAAATGCTCTTCTCGCTTGCTATAGAGAACTATAAGGTCAAAAGCTACTGCAAAATCTAAAATCCTCCGACCACCTTCGTTGAGGTCACCAAATCCAAAGCCCCCATGCACCTTCTCATACCCTTGCTTATGCCCTCCCACATGACCATTGAAATCGCCTCCTATAAAAAGCTTCTCCCCAAAAGGTATCTCTCGAACCACGTCATCCATCTGCTCCCAGAATTGCTCTTTAGCAAGATCATCCAAGCCTACTTGGGGTGCGTAGGCACTAATAATATTAACTATGCTCCCTCCAATCACAAGCTTAACTAAAATAATCCGATCTCCTTTCCTCGTGACTGTAACTACCGAGTCTTTCAGGTGTTTATCTACTACAATACCTACCCCATTTCTATATCTATCCTTACCCGTATAGTAAAGCTTAAAACCTGTGTCATCTATCTCCCTAGCTTTCTCCCCTACCCATTTAGTCTCCTGAAGGCAAGCTATACTAATCCTCCTCCTAAGCATGGTGTCAACTAGCTCCCTAGTCTTACCTGTTAATGACCCTATATTTCAAGTTGCTAAACAAATCCTATAATCCTGGGCTAGCTTCTTTACCCGCGCTCGTCCAGGCACGAGCGAGAACCCTTGCTCACTTATCACCACACCTGGGCGCCGGTGTGGCGCCCCTTGCTCATTTTTTGAAGCACCTGAAGGCAGGCACAACGCGTCGCTTAAAAAGAACGCCCTAGCATGTCTCGTTTTCATATTTGGATTCATGTCATAAAGATCTGACGGGTTTTTTTTTATATGCTGGCTGTCAGCTACCTAACGCACAACCCTCCTCCTTTATCCGGGCTTGGGACCGGCTGATAACTAAAGATATGGCTCTAAGCATAAATCAGGCGGAGTTATTCTATTAAGTACGTAGGAATAAGCTAAATGTTGCTTTTTTAGTGTTTCAGTTAAATTAAATGGACTAAAATCATCTTTTCATGGATTTCTAGACAGGTAATTCCTCACATACGTTAACTAATTTGAAATTTAGCGGAAACAACTTGAATATTACTATTAGCCTATAGTCTAGCAATACAGCGGAAACGCCCCGTAAAGGATAATCTCACATATTAGTGATACCACCAGTAATTTCATGGTGTTAGTAGCAGTAGATTTGAGATCATTATGTCATAAAGATCATTTTATTGATCTTGATAAATAGTAATTGACTTATAAAATGATACAAAATATTTGGCCAGTCTGTTATCATATCATATATACAAAAGACATAGAGTTGTGCCAACCGTTCAAAAGGATAATCTTGTTACCACTACTCCTTGTGATCGCTCTAAAAACACACTTTCGGGTGTGATGTCGAATGTACATAATTGAAACCCTCCCTAACACCCATTGATTTTAGAAGAGATGTTGAAAAAGCGACCCGACACCAATGGCGGCAACAAAAGACATTAGACCAGACACTGATAGGGAAAACTCATCCGCCTTATCTTAATCTAGATGAGTTTCCCAATATTTACGAGGCAAGAGAAGGGTGAGATTGCATCAAATCGGCATGCTAACATCACCTACCGGCTTGAGCTTGATGGAACATCATAAAATTATGCTTCAGCAGCTAAGGGTGCAAAGGTGGTGGCTCACAATAAGGAAGCAAAAGGCGCTGGCAACACATTGGGGAAGGATCAAGATAAATATCTAAGAAACTCGTGTTCCGTTGGGGGAAAATTTGTCATCATTGAGCTAGCAGAGGAAACTCTTGTCGACAAGGAATTTGAGCTGTACGGGAGTTTGGTTTATCCAACTGAGACATGGTCCCCAATAGGGAAATTTGTTGCTGCAAATGCAAAGAATGCTCAAAGCTTTAAGCTTCCCGAACCCAAATGGGTAAGGTACTTAAAATTAAGTTGAATTTATGAAGTCATTACGAGTCGGAGTTTTATTGCACATTGAGTGTTGTGGAGGTACATGGCGGCGTTGATGCAATCGTTTTAATGGAGGATATTGTTTTAACCCTACTTTTAACTCGTTTGCGTTAAATTTTTTTTCCAGGACAAAGGAGTTACTGACCTTGAGGTGTGGAAAGTTGTTGTCTCATCGTGAATGGATGAAGTACGTAGTTCTAGAAAATGGGATGCTGTGGTGAGCAAATTTTCAACCTAGAAAATTAGTTTACACATCTTCAGTTGATTTTAATGTGTTCCATTTGTAAGCACTGCTCTCGTGATTTGTTAAATTTAGTTTTCTTTTCCCTATATTTCGAATCCTACTTATCCATACCATAAAATGTTTCCTTCTGTTATTTACTGGAATGGGAAACCCTCATTGATCTATTATTAAGCCACAGATCACTAAAAATGCCACGAACAAATGTGTTGATTTTATTTTATTTCTCTCTCTTGAGAATCTTTTGTTGAATTACACATTTACAAGCTTAGGCTACTACAGATTTCAGTGATTGTCAAGGAAAAGCATTAAGATGTGACCCAAAAGTGACAGATCTTAGGTTATATATGGGATCATGGAGGACCATGAATACTTTACATAAATGTGAAAGTGTATGATATGTAGTTAAATATATTCGACCTTGCCTTGGATACATTAGATTCTATAATGTTCCAATTCCGACTAATAATGTTCACAATTATGATACATGGAAGAGGAGGTTGATACACTTCGTGCTATGGCATACTTTGAGGTTATTTATTCCACCTGTTTTGGGGTGAAGGTAGGCATTGAAAATGCTATGCGAAGGTGGCTAAATTCTTGAGCTTTTGGTTGCAACTATTTTCGATATGAACTGCTCTATGGATTGGTTTTATCCCTGTTAGAGCATCAGCAGTGGAATAAGCAAATGTGAATAATCAAAACATGCCACATCAGATTTTGATTATCCATTTAGAGGTTGCTAAAGTTAGCAATGTCAAATTCCACATTGGTTATTTTTTGCCCATAATCAAAACCAATGGGCCCTCCAAACTTTTTCCCTTTATTTCATGCATATTTTTGAAGAAGCGGTTTTTGAAGGGAAAAAACAATTTATGTTAGAAACAATTCAAAAAAATATATAGTTTTTCTAAACAAAAAACGGTGTTTCAAAAAACACACACTTTGTTCACTTAAAGACTGTAAATACAATTTTTGGAAATTTTGAAAGAATTGTATTTACACAAATAGTTTTGAAAATTTAAAAACTTTAATATAGTTTTTTAAAAACAGATTTTGTGTAAAAAATAATTTTTTGAAAAACACTTTTTATTTACTTACACTTTTTAAAATTTTTGAAAATTTTGTTTTCTGTAAAAAAAAAGTTTCTGAAACTGAAAGTTACAGTTTTTAAAAATTATTTTTTTTGAGAGAGAGAGAGAGAGAGAGAGAGAGAGAGAGAAAATGGAAGAGAGAGAAGGTTTTTGTGTAATGTTGGTGTACTTGATTGAGAGATAAAATTTGGTTGTTGACAAAACATTACTAGCTTTGATTATTGAAGAGTCAAAATTTGATGAGTTGTTAAGAGGTTGCTAGGTTTGGTTATTCCAATGTGAGCGCTTTTTTGATATAACATTACTAACTATAACAATTTTTTATTTTGCTTATTCCACTGTGGATGCTCTTATAATGCTGATTCCTGATGGTGTATAGCTTCTGGGTTTCCACTGTACGCAGCTTCATGAAACAACCGGATGCCATTTGTTTTCTTCACCATATATAATGCTGATTCCTGATGGTGTATAGCTTTTGGGTTTCCACTGTACGCAGCTTCATGAAACAACCGGATGCCATTTGTTTTCTTCACCATAGGGTTTGAGGAAGTGTTTGATAAAGGTGAAACTCAAGTAACAAAAACTCAGAACTAAATTATTTCTGTACTTAAGACTTAATCAAAAGCTTAAAAATCTGTGCATTTGGTCATTTCAATATTCAGCCACTTTATAGGAAGAATTTCTATTCTAAAGTGATAGCTGATTAGGTAGGACAACTAGATGTCCATTCAAAATGTAGGGTTCCTTCAAAACCTATGAGCCTCTTTTGAAGGGATACAATAACTCTCAGTGGTCACCATTATTGTTATCATTTATCATTTTCCATTTGCTGGATAATCACAAATCATCAGCTATTATTTATTCGTAACATATCTGATATGCTTTTACCTAATTTTTTCCACCCCTCTTTCTTCGGGTATAAAATTTGATTCTACAGATTAGATGTTGAAAAGGTTGTAAGCGATCAGGCAAGTTTGGAAAAGAAAGAGATAGCTGTTCTGGCAGTGAGCTTTTGCTTTGCATTTCTTGCAATTGTCAGGTTAGTTCAGAGCGAGTCTTGATGTATTCTGGAGTCCCGGTATCTGGTAATCTACGCAAGCCAAGTAGAGGTTGGATTTTGATACTTGTTAGCAGCAGTATGACCATATTCTTTACCTTGCTCTAGCTAGTCTTCTATCCTCAGCTTTTGAGATCTGGATGCTTTTTAGCCTTTTCCTGTGGCAGTTACGGCTTCTTTAGTATAGGAATTGGAGCACATAACATCTGCCCATTAAGGGTTAGACTTAGTTTTGTTTCCTTTAGAAAAAAAAAATTTCCTTAGCTCATTGTACCACTCTGAAACTTGGTAATGCTGTTGCATTATATAGTTGAAGTTTCGGACTTCAAAACCCTTATTCGTGGTCAAAACCAAAGCCATACGGCAGAAAAAGAAAACAAAATTGTAGACTCTTATTTATAAAGTCTGCAAGAATTTTGAACATATAATTGCAAATTAATATAAGGAGAATGGCAAGGCAACCTTGTAGTTGTCAGAACATAAACTCCACCTTCCATTGCTCTGGCATGTGAGTATTTGGGTTCGTGTGTATGGAAGAGACAATGGAATGTGGAACTGGCTTGTATCTGAAACCGCAAAACGTGGAAACTGGGATTGAAGCAACTGCTATATATTCAATTTACAAAGTTATCCTCAACAATTCAGTTATTTTTTACCATTGCGATACGTGAGCAATTTTAATCCGTGGCTGATTTGTCCACACCAAAAGAGTGCTCTCCTTACCCCGAACCCAGGCAGGTACTGTGCGGTACCGTGCTATGCAATCTGGTTGGAAGGGTAAGATTACGCACCACACTATGCAATCCGGACCGTTGATTGACGAGAGCAACGGTCCGGATGGCATAGCATGCCTCCCCTATTTTCCCTTACCGCCCAACTTATAGCGGAAAGTTTTTGTTTGCTCCCTCCTTTTTCAGAGAAATTGTACGCATTAGTGGACCTTTTGGGAAGTCCAGGGTCATCGCGTGTAATGCCCCGACTTTTCGGGTGCAAAATAAATAATTTCTTTGAGAAAATTTTGCTAAATAAGTATAATTTTTTAAAATAATGGTTTAACTATTACAATTTTAAGATAGATCTACTGAATCAAGATACATTAACTTCAGAGCTGACTCTAATCTTGATACGAATCCCAAGCATACTCGATCTCCGTTTTTGATATTCTTTCTGTGTCGAACTGCATCATCGTTGAATCTCCTCCATTGAATCCTGCGCCTTCTAGCAAATTGATCGCCGAGGCAACCGATTTGCCAGGATACAAACGTATCCGTGAGTGATAAATCACCCAGTAGAATAATCCAACCCAACCACCCTTCTTACATACAGCTAGCAAGCAAACAGGATAATAATGGTGCGAAACAGTAAAGCAGAAATTTTTCACATAACTTGATTTATTGCTATCCATTAACTTAATATGAAATCTAAGATCTCTCCGCGAGATCTTTCCTCCCCAACCACTAACCATATCCCGTCCCATGAGATCACTTCCTTTTACTGTCGCAGATACACCTAAGTTATGTACCGAGTGTGCATCCCAATAACTACAACAAAGGGTAAGCTTATCATGCCGTTATATTGCTAGGGTTCGCCTATCTTATAAACCACTTCACAATCATTACTGGACTCTCGCCAGTCTATCAATTCATCACTGGACTCTCACCAGTCTATCAATTCATCACTGGACTCTCGCCAGTTTCAATTCTCATCACAAATCTCATCATATCTCAAAATCACGCCTGTAGGCAATCTCTAACAAGAAAGAAACTTCACAATTTATCCATTACTTAGCATCGTCTAAGTGATTTCTATTTCGTATACCACCCCATGTCTCTAGGGTCTAAGCTAGCATTCAAATTAAGTATCAACACAATATCATTCTCCATAATAATCAAAAACGAATAACAGACGGATTAAAACAAATATTAGACAATGCAATCACATAACTTTTTATGACTGGGCCGTTGCCCTTAATCTCGTATGGCCACAATATCAATAACAAGGTAGGAAATTTTATATAAGACTTTAAAAATAATTTTCTAAACTTTTATTAATTATTCTTAAGTAATTAGATTGATTAAATACTAATTAAATACATTAATTAGGTAAAAATATCAAAATAATTATCGTGATCTTAATAAGAGTCCTAAAGGTCCTAAATAACAAGTTCGAGTACTAAAAGTTAGGTTTGGAGGTCCGTGGGATTATTTTAAATAAAAGGTTTAAGATAAATGATAAAAGAAAGATAAATAGATAATAAATAATTAAATATTTAAAAATATGTTGATATTAAACAAATTTCATCTTAGGACTGTAAAAAGTCTAAATAAAATTATTCAGTATTATTAACATCTTTTATAATATTTTAAAGTATTTTTATTTAGAAACAAGGCGTAAATAATAATAAATAGTTAATTAAATAAATAAAATATTATTTTAATAACATAACATCTTTGAGATGTAAGAAATCTAAGAAAAATAGTTTAGATGTTAAAAACGTTGTTTGGGAGGTTGCAATTATTTTTCGTTTGTAATTTTAATTAAAAACAAATAAAAAATTTAATAAATAGCTAATAAAATAAAAAATTTGAAATCAGTAAGTTATGATCTTTGATATGTTAGAAGTCTAGAAAAAATAGTACGGGAATTTATAAAGTAGTTAATAAGGTCGCGAGTATTTTTAGTTTGTAAACTTTGATTGAAAACCAATAAAAATTAATAAATAGATAGTAAAATAAAAAAAATTATGAAATTAACAAGTTATGATCTTTGACGTATGAGAAGTCTAGGAAAAATAGATCGGGGGTCGAAAACATTCTTCGGGATGTCGAAAAGTCGTTTCGAACGTTTTTTATCAATTCAATTTACCAGATAAATTACACTGATATAATTAATAGTTTTGATACTAAGATGATATTATTTTGTAAGAAATAATATCAATTCAGTAGTTTTTTGATAATAATAATATCAAAAAGATTTTAAAAATAATATCAGAAGGGTCATCTTCTACATAAATAATTACAAATAAAGTGTCGAGATTAGAAATAATATCAATTTGGTTAATCTGGCCGAAAATTCTATTTTTTTCGTTTTGGCTCGGTTTTTGATGCATGAGACCAATTGGGGCATAGGTTTAAGCACATAAACACAATATATACTTAGAGGAGTGATTGGAATGAATTATAATACCTCGAATTGGATTGAATTGAATTTCGAACGAAACTTGAAAGTTTGGGAAGAAAGCTTCGGGTTCTTCGATCGGGGGACTTTGGAACCGAATTGGTTGATGTTTGGCGATGCTAAGAGTTGTAGGAAGCAATTGGATCGATCAATTCGGATTTTGGTCGGGTCTAGAACACAAACCCACTTTTCTCTCTCTTTCTTCATCTCTCTAAAACTCCATGGATTGGAGCTCCGAATTCTTGCAATTCTCTCTTCTTTCTGGACTAATGGGGCATGGGGAATTTCTTAGTGTGCCCTAGGGTCGACGTACTAGGGTATATATAGGAGAATTTTGGAGAGTATCGATTAAAATCGGATTTAAAGAAGTTGTATTCTATAGGGCTTTGGAATGGACGAATTTGAGACTAGATACACCGAGGGAGGAAGTAGAAATCGAGTAGGAGAGTGAGAGATGAGAGGAGTTGTAATCATGCATGCAATTTTTTTTTAAAAAAATAATAAAAGAGATACATAAGACAAGATAATGATTTTTTGTATTTATCTTTTAACAAAAAGCATTTTATTAATACTAATAACATTTTTTAATGATATTTAGTAAAGATAAAAATTTACGGAAATAAAATTTGTAAATCTTTTTAAAAAAAAATTTGTTCGAAAAATCCGGGTCGTTACATCGCGCTCCTTGCCTTTCTAATTTTGGTTGTTTTGAGATCCATAAAAAGAGAGTCTTACATGAACACAAGAAGCTCAAGTGGACCTAGATGTTTAAAATGACAAAACTACTACTGAGACTAGATTTGACCTAATTTTGTAATTTTTGCGTAAACTATGTTTCATGATTAGTTTGTGTTGATGAGAGAAAGCTGTAAAGAATTATAAGAAAGCATTCAATATTTACTAGAGTCATGAAAGTTAACTAATTTTGAGTTGTTTTTGTCTTCAGTAAATTTTTTAAAATTTGTCACGAGTTTTGATTTTTTTTTTTTAAGATGTCTTTCATTATGAACTAATAATTTACAAAAATTGACGTAAAACTAATAAGATTTCCCGTCTCTGATGTCGGCAGGGAATTCCTGCGCCTAAACCTCTGAACTACGAACCACACTCCTCTTTTCTGTCTCTCAACCATTAATACCACTGAGATTGTGCAACGCTTAGCCCAAAACAAGAAGGTTTTTGGTTGCATACCTCTGTACCAACCTCTTTGTGGTTTTCTAGATTTCTTCCATTCATGATCGTGATCAAATAACAACTAGGCATGATACAACAATAAATGAAAGTATAGGGGTGGCTGAAAAAAAGAGAGCATTACCATCAGATGCTTACTAGACAGCCCATATAGGTAAGTTGGTGATTGGCTACTTAATTAGCTCAAGCAGTACAGCAATCGAACTTTTTCCCAGAGATCTAAAAGTGTGCAAACAATCTTGTAAATCCTCGTCACAAGCTATTAAAATTAACACATCTTCCTCATCTTTATACTTGATATAGTAAGTTCCACCCTCAAGGTTCAGCCTTTTGGCTACTTCTTGTTGCATCTCTATTAATCTTGACGACAAAGATAGCCGAAACTTTATCGTATTATTTTCACATGTTGCCCTAATTGTCACCATATCCGCATCTTGGATTGATGGCTTTATGTGAGCAACACTAGCTGAGGCTTGATTTGAAGGCAAATCATAATTAAGTTGTGGGGTTTGTCCTAGGTTCTCAACAGGCAAGGGCCGATAGGGACGGGGATCTTTAATGTTGCGAGGTGGCCACCTATGGATGCCAAAATCCCTACAGATACGCTTCAATGTAGATATGCTAACTGCAAAACAAACAACTCAGATAAGATTTCTCCTCTATGCTGCCAAAAGCCCAACAATTTCTATCTAAAGCGAGACCATCAAATAGAAAATTACAATATGGACAATAAGGAAACTTGGATTTTAAAGTTTGGGGGTGTACTCTTTACCTTTGAACTCCTTTGCAGCATCTTCACGCCTCATCTTTGAACATCTAAGGATCTCCTCCAAAGAAACTTCAATTCTAACTCCAGCTTTTTTATGTTCCTCATCTTGAGTCTTTCTTTTACCTTTTTTTGAACTAGATACCACAAGGATGTTTCGTTCTGCAGTGACAGCATTCTGTCCCTTGTTCGAAGAATCCATTGACTGCTGATGAGATGAATCTACTTGCTTGGTCACTTTTCCATTCTGCAAGTAATCAAGAACATGCAAATTGTAGTTTTGTGCTTCACTAACGACATACATTCCACTGTTTATGACATCCATTGATGGCTGCTCCACTTGACCTAGCTGCATCATTACTTCTCCATCCTTTAAGAGTTCAAGACCAGGAACACATCTAGTAGCTGGGATACTTTGAATGGAACGACTTTTCTGACCATTTTGAAAGTCGATAACTTCTACAGATAATGCTTCTCCCAATCCTTGCCCAGAAGCAAGCTTAAAAGTTTTGAAATATTCCTCCATCGTTCCCAATATCAACCTCAATTTGGTCAATATGTTCTCATCGTTTTCGTTGCTTTCAGGCAAAAAGAACTCTAGCACATATAATTCATCTCTAGTGTAACTACTTTGCAAGCACATTGTGAACCAACCACCTAATTTGCACAATCGGGCATAGGGTACCAAGGGGAACTCAGCAATGCTAAATTGCTTTACGTCTGAGCAATATAACAAGTTAGGAAATGGCAGTATCCTCCCAGTAACCTGCCCCTTTTTTAAGAGACAAACTTTACTGACATCCTCGTAAGCAAAAAAATCAATGTAAACTTTATTGTCAGTACAATAGTCTGGAACAAAGAATTGGAACTGGCTTTGCAGTAAATCGTTGCAAGAATGGCAAGAGACCCATGACAAAGCCAAAGGGAGGTTATGAGTATTACACACGGATTTATACACCATCTTGAGTTCCTGAAAGGCAGCCATACGAGCTTCATCCTCGTCCCAATACTGTTTCAAATGAATTGTCACGTTAGGATACTTGTGAGAACATATAACTTCCAGACATAATACAAGGGAAATAAATGCAGATTAACATTGCATGAGGGTTTGCCATGCACTCACTGGCATTTTGCAGTGTTCATATCCATCAAAACATTGCAGACCAAACTCCTGCAAGGGAATGGAAAGAAACAACTCAGTAATCTTGAATACTCAACATACTATCTGAAAAAACATATTCAATATCTACAAGTAGGGTCAAAGTAAAACAAAGCAAAGTAAAGAAATTATGTTGTCACATGTATCCAATTTTGACACTTTTGGTTCCATCTGGAGCTCAATTTGATGATTAGAATCATTAAATTTGTCGAGCTCATTGACAAGTTAAACCAAGCCAAAAATTACGTTGATTGCATATTGATCAATATGATTTAGAACACATTCACATTGAAACAAGTAGACACATACACCAAATTGGAGCCCATCTTTTTGAAGATTAATATGAGCAATATTCAAGCAAATAGATTTTTGGCCAAATTATTCTACTTGATGAGCTCTATATAATGAACTGTTCTGATCATCAAAATGAGTCCAGGATATACCCGAAATTATCAAAACTGGACCCGTCCATTTTTTTTGGGTACCAAATGGATATGATCCAGGTCCTTTAATGAATTATTAGAAGTAGGTATGAAATAAACAAAAAAATATGGTAGAATTATTAGAAGTAGGTAAATGATCCAGTTTTGTGAAAAAGGAAGTCATCATACTTTGCCTAAAAAACAGTAAGGTAGTAAAATAAACAGGGGAAAAAAGTAGAAGCAAGGGAGTAGTAATGAATGTTAGTAACAAGAAATTTAAAAATGCTAACTAGTCACAAACCTGAAAAATATCATACACGCGGCCCAGGTATACTTTGTCATGACAATATATATCATCTAGAGAAACTATCTCAAGTACCCCAACACAGATGTGGCTGGAACGTCTAAACACTGGCAGACCCCAAGAATCATTTATGCGGCAACGAAAGGCAAGGTCGCGTTGTGGATACTCTTTCAGAGAGTAATACTTCACATCTGGAGTGGATTCGGGGAGTTGATTGAGGAAGACACGGCCAGGAAGCCCAAGTTGATCTTCTCCACTCTGTGCATCTGCGTAGAAGGAGTTATTATACTCCCTACACATCCCCATCCTATACTCACAAAGCCGATTTGTGTCTACCGTGAAATATGATGTACCAAGAGCAAAAGGTTGGAATTGAGTTGTAAGCAAAGTCCGCCCCTCGGACGTTGTTGTAGGTGCCCAAAATTGAACTAGGCACAAATCAAGTTCTGCCTTGAATACTCGTATCAGTTTTAGGAGAGCATGTCTGATTAAGTCCGCAGAATTATCTGCAAATGAAAATTGAGGTTGAGCCCCTAAAAAAAGAAGAAGAAAGAAGAAAGCAAGAGAGAGAAGACTTGCCGAGTTGGCTCCAGAAAACCCATCCAAAAGTCGGATCCCCCAAAAATGGAATTCCATCGAATCGCGACCAATTGAGTCGTTCATTTCGTATGTATTCCTTGAAATCGCGGGTGAAATAGTGCTTCTCAACTCCAAGGATTGTATGGGCATCATCAACACTTCCGTCTATGGGCATCATCATCTTGAATTCTTTGCAGATGGAATGAACCTTCTTGTTGCTCTCTCACACTTCCCTCTATTTTTATATTATATTGGAGGATAGGAGTAGTACTTTCGTCACCGACGAATTTCATTTAGTCAACTTGTGCGGGGCCCAGCAGAACAACCCCTTAAGGGGCTAAACAGCCTAAACGGTTTTAAGGGATTAAATAGGCAAAACGGCCTAAAAGGATTAAACGGTCCAAAATCACCTTCACAGACTCCACATCTTTTGCAATACATACAAACATGCATATCATCTATTCATCCATTGGACCAAAACATCCTCAATTTATCACTTTACTTGTTGATTAAGACAAAAAATATTTTTAATATTTTTTGTCGGCAACCCTTGCTACACCTTCTTACATACAGGTGGACCCGTTCCACTGGGACCCATCTGTATGTGAGAGGGGTCTGGCACAAGTGTGCCACACCGATATGCCTTTAGCATTTTCGAAAAATAATTACTTTTGACCGATTCACAGTTAGAAAGTAGACGCTTTGAATTCTCGAGTAGTGCACAAACCTCCCAGCCAACTAAATTACACATTTGATTTCAGTAAACAAAACCCACCATGACGATCTTGCGCCTTCTTCACTTTTCTCCAATGGGGGTGCCACTGTCACCATTGTCTTTATTCAATTTTTTTTTGTGTTTATTAGTTTTACGTTAAACTTTTGTACACTATTGGTTTATCTCGTTCAGACAAAGCGGAAAAATAAAAAAATTATGACTTTTATCCAAATATTTTTGAAAATACCCAAAGATAAGCCCAAAAGCCTGACTTTTTGGGAATTTATCTTGGATGTTTCAAGAAATATTAATTTGGATATAAGTAATGAAATCTTGGATTTTCTATTCATCAATAATCTGCAAAAACTTGGCGGGAACCAAACAAACACGATTTTTCCCTCCTGATTCCAGACGAGCCAAATCTAGTAGTAGAAATTTAGAGAAAACGATCAAAAGACAGAAAAATCAAAAAGAAGTTAGATCTTAAACTTTCTACTCCTATTTTTTTCCTCCTAATTCTAGCCTTGGCATTTTGCAAGCAGCCGTTAATCCAGTGACATAACTTCTGGTGGGGCCAAAACGTGCCCAATTAAGGCATATGTAAGTAGTCTTCTCCTCGCTACTGGGGGGGGGGGGGGGAATTGTGACCAATAATTTTCTTTAAAAAAAAAAAAACTAAGAGAAGAAGAAGAGAAAAAAACCAGAGTGTTGCAATTATTTTCGATATGAGCTGCTCTATGGATTTGTTTTATCCCAGTTATAATGCTGATTCCTGATGTTTTATAGCTTTTGGGTTTACACTGTATGCAATTCATGAATGATGAAAAACAACCGGAATATTGTCCTGCTATTGGCAACGTCTACAAAGCCCACTTTAACCTCATGTGGTTATCGTCATGTGCGGATACCTCCCTTATGGTTCAAAACTGAGCACATAATCTACTTGTGATTTTGAAAATGTACGGATAGGCCTCCTGCCGTCATGTTTTCCATCCTTATTAACGGACACAACATTAAAAGACCGATATACTCTCATCATGTCCCTTGATTTTTCTTCTTTTTTAAATCTAACCACATCATCCTCTATATCAAAAATTGAATCAAAACCATTGATATTGTAAATTTTGACGAGTACTACATCTATGCCAAAATTCAAGTCAATCGAAAAATGAAAAGCTCATGGTCGAATCGATTTTGTTATGAAATTAAAATTTTAAATTTGAATTTACTAAAAATTAAATCACTGGGTTATTGATGCCCGATCGAGATGATTTTTTTTACAGAGATACTCTATTTTTTATGTAATACATTATAAATGACTCAGGTTACTTTCTAGAGGCGTGTGAGATAAACCTCCGTTAATATGGATGAAAAACATGACGGCAGGGGGTCTATCCGCACATTTTCAAAACCACAGGTAGGTTGTGTGCTCAGTTTTGAACCATGAGGAGGGTATCCGCACGTGGCGATAACCACATGGGGGTGAAAGTGGACTTTGCCCAAGAAAAAACATAGGATGACTCTTATCATCCACAAGTTCCAACAAAGTTCACAATAGTAGCCCTTTAGGATTTTCGTATTCGTTAGTTTCGCGTCAAATTTTTGTAGATTATTGATTCTTTTCGACAAAAAATAAAAAAAAAGTAAAAACTAATGAGCACACAACCTACCTGTGGACCCGGGCCCTAGATACCCACCCCTCACCGCGGCGAACCATCCTCAATGCCTGACGGTGAGAGACACCAACAAATACACGATCTGAGGCCAAACGGCTCACCAGATCCCAGCCAGCCGCAGACGCCTCCGCCGTGAAACCAATACCTTTCCTGCTGAGAAAAATTCCAAAAACAGCCTCCGCATCCAGATCAACCACCAACCACACCGCGACTCGAGCACCGCAGAACGCCTTGCCTTGAAACTTCAGCCAACATCCCCACGCTGCCATCACGGCCAACACGGTCACCAGTGAAGGGGCGAGCCGCTGCCACGCCGTCGCCGGAGACCCGGGGAACAAGCCCCTGTTGCTATCCCGGAGAACGGCTCGTCCGCCCCTCCAACCAGCCTCCCGTCAGCTTCCATCATCACCGCAGCCCGCCGTCCCTCGAAACTCATCACGGCCAACACGGTCACCAGTGGGTCAAGCCGCTGCCACGCCGTCGCCGGAGACCCGGGGAACAAGCCCTTGTTGCTGTCCCGGAGAACGGCACGTCCGCCCCTCCAACCAGCCGCCCGTCAGCTACCATCATCACGCAGCCCGCCACCCCAACTCCGCCATGACCACCAACACCACCGCCTATTCATTCTGCCGCCGAAACCCTTGCATCTGCTGGAAACCCACCACTGATCTAAACCCTCCCGCACTGCACTACCCAAACAGCCATCACTGCTGCCACCAAAAGACTGCCAACGACCAAACCCCTGCAAAAAAAAAAAAAACAAAACCCAACCCAGGCAACGACACCACCACCCCAACCGCCAAACGCCGCCACGCAGACACCGGACCGCCACCAAAACCAACGCCAGTGACCAGCAAAACCAGATCCGAATCCCAGACCGACAGAACAATCGGCGAATGGAAGCAAGACGGCGCGCGCGGTCACCACCTCGCCGTTAGGCAAAAGACCGGAACCTCCCAACGGAGGAGCCGGCGGGAGACCAAACCCCCATCAGAGAAAACTCGGCCGCCGACACACCACGACGCCGTTAGGCAAAGGGAGGGTCAACCCAGGAGAAGAACCCAAGCGGTGAGAACGGAGGCCCGAGAAAACGAAACGACAGGAGTGGTGGCATGAGCGCGAAGGGGGAGAAGGTGAGACGCTGCACAAGGAAAGGGGAGAGAGAGAAAGAGAAGGGAAGGAGAGGAACGCTTGGGGGGAGGAGGAGGCGCCTCCCCCCCCAAGCGGCGGAAACCCCAACGGCGGAAACCCAAGCGACAAATCGCCTAGAGAGAGAAAGAAAAGGGAAAGGGGACCGTCCTTCAGGCTTCTTGATTGATTTTAATGTGTGCGTTGACTAATTTTGTGGTGAAGTGTGTCATGATAAACATGGTGAATTTGCAGAAAATTGTCATGAAATAGTTTTTAGTTTGACTCTCAATTGTCATGATTCCGATATGCTTGTTTTGATTTTTCAACTTTATCATGATATTGGTTTACAATGGTTTCGTCCAGATGAATTAACCATTGTGTTCATGACGAATTCCGAAAAAATTATCCATCCGACACCACACCTACTTGCTATCAATCTTCGATTCACAAAAATCATAAAAACCATGGTTATCCAGAACGGGCATATCTATTGTAAGCCATCATCTATATAATAAAACAGAGCTGTGTTTGAATCCAAAAGACAACCAACGCTCCAGATTTATACCCTCCGTAAATCCAAAAGCAATTGTCTTGGCCAATTAGCTTTTGTCACTAATTAAGCAATTATGGTTACTCCCCAAGTCACTAATTAAGGAAAATGCGGACTTTTCGTTTAAGTCGTTGGATCTCATTCCAACGGCTGAGATTTTAAAAGCCTTCTCGCCGGTTAAAATGGCCCATATCTGGGTAACTGGTTCCGAGTCAAGACACGCGGGTTATATAATGTTCACTTTCCCTTTCCCCGTTCAAACCAAGAGAGAGAGAGAACAAGAGACGACAGGAGACGATCGAGAAGAAGAAAACACGCCTTTCCATTTGCTTCGATCGAGAGACAGACACAAGGCGTTCAAATCTCCAGGTATCTCTCTCTCTCTCTCTCCCTCGCTTTCTCTCGCTCACCCTCTACGAAGCGGAATCCCGAAACCCTAATGTTAGGGTTTTTTCCTGTGTTTTTCTGTTAACACAAAGCAGATCTACGAAAAAGAGACCACGATCAGAGAACAACGACAAAGGGACAAAGGGTAAAGGGTTCCATTTCAAGGTATCATTCTCTCTCTCTTCGAATCTGTTTTTTTTTTTTTTTTTTTGGAGTTTCGGCGGTACAAAGTCTGTATCTTTATCATGTTTCTAGAACATTTGGTACTGTAATCTAGCTCCCTGCAATGTCATTGTTTTGTTTTTTTTTTTTTTTCGAAGTTAGGGGTTTTTTTTTTTTTTTTTTTTTTGAGTTAGGGTTTTTTTCCGGGAAAAGCAAGTCAGCATTTTTTTTTTTGAGTTAGGGTTTTTTTTGTGTGCTAGCTATACCCAATTCTCATTGCCCAAAACTCAACTCAACTGTCTTCTCGTGCTCTTGAAGTTTCACTTGTCTACCATGTGTTTAGCACCAAAATCAATTTGAATGTGGAGGTTCATTTCTATTTTTTTCCCCAACCGTTTAATAGTTGCTGCTGGAATGTATTTATATGCACTTTAGTCTGACTTGTGCCTGAACTATATAGAACAACTAGGTTATTTGGCAGCTATGAACTTTGTTGTGTTCCAATTAATCTTTTTTGTTGGTTTTCGGAGTAGAAATGTATGTATTTGGATTGTAGATTTAAAAAAAAAAAACTGTGTTTGTTCGATGGCTGTAAACAAGTATGTAGTGTAAACAAGTATTTTTTTTTACTTTTCAATTCAGCTAATTGATGCACCACATCGTGCACCAAAAGTGTGCCATGATCTCACAGAAATCCCTTAGCAAATGCGATTACATTAGTACATGTGTTGTAGCTCTCTAACAAATTAAAGATACAACCATGGGATTGGTGTTTTGCTAGAGCAAGTTTAGTCTCACATTCTGGGTTTATTTACTTATGAATTTGATGCTTTTATCTAGGAATGGCAGAAAAGAGGTTCCATTACGTTGTTTTTGTTGGAAAAGTCCCCGGAATCTATGAAAGTTGGATAGCTTGTAGCAAACAAGTAACTTGTTTCCCTGCGGCTGTGTTTAAAAAGTATCCGTCATTGGAAGAGGCAAAAAAAACCCTAACTCAAAAAAAAAAATATGCTGACTTGCTTTTCCCGGAAAAAAACCCTAACTCAAAAAAAAAAAAAAAAACCCTAACTTCGAAAAAAAAAAAAAAAACAGAACAATGACATTGCAAGAAGCTAGATTACAGTACCAAATGTTCTAGAAACATGATAAAGATACAGACTTTGCACCGCCGAAACTCCAAAAAAAAAAAAAAACAGATTCGAAGAGAGAGAGAATGATACCTTGAAATGGAACCCTTTACCCTTTGCCCCTTTGTCGTCGTTCTCTGATCGTGGTCTCTTTTTCGTGGATCTGCTTTGTGTTAACAGAAAAACACAAGAAAAAACCCTAACATTAGGGTTTCGGGATTCTGCTTCGTAGAGGGTGAGCGAGAGAAAGAGAGAGAGAGAGAGAGAGAGAGAGAGAGAGAGATATACCTGGAGATTTGAACGCCTTGTGTCTGTCTCTCGATCGAAGCAAATGGAAAGGCGTGTTTTCTTCTTCTCGATCGTCTCCTGTCGTCTCTAGTTCTCTCTCTCTCTCTTGGTTTGATCGGGGAAAGGGAAAGTGAACATTGTATAACCCGCGTGTCTTGACCCGGAACCAATTACCCAGCTATGGGCCATTTTAACCCGCGAGAAGGCTTTTAAAATCTCAGCCGTTGGAATGAGATCCAACGGCTTAAATGAAAAGTCCGCATTTTCCTTAAATAAGGACATCCGCAATAGATTGGAACTATATATATATATATATATATATATATATATATATATATATATATATATATATATATATATATATATATATATATATATATATATATATATATATATATAGTAATTTCATCCGGTATTTCTCTTTTCTTTTTTTCCATCCTTTGAACTCGTTTGCTCTATCGAAGTTTACCTTACCACCAGTGACACGTACATTGCTGCGGGTGAAAAATATTTCATCAAATCATATAAATGAACGCTCATGTCTAGATACAAAACAAAACTCGAGTTTCCTCTATCTCTTCATCTTTATTGACGGATTTTGTTTGGATTCTTTTTTCCATTGATTTGGATGTAATTCCTTTGTAGATGCCGAAGGCTTTCTTGAATGGAAATTTTACATACAAATGCAATACAACAACAACTGAAAGAATAGGAGTGGCTGAAAAACAAGAGTATTACTTCCTCACATTATAATAATTAATCGAACAACTGAAAGAAGAAGAAAAAAACTACATGAAGTGCAGATATTTAGGGCAGCAGCAGCAGCACTACCATCAGATGCTTACAAGAAAGCCCATATAGGCAAGTTAGTGATTGGCTACTTTAGCTCAAGCAGTACTGCAATCGAACTTATGCCCAGAGATCTAGAAGTGTGCAAACAATCTTGTAAATCCTCGTCGCAAGCTATTAAAATTAACACATCTTCCTCATCTTTATACTTGATATAGTAAGCTCTACCCTCGAGGTTCAGCCTTTTAGCCACTTCTTGCTGCATCTCTACTAATCTTGACGACAAAGATAGCCGAAACTTTATCGTATTTTTTTCGCATGTTGCCCTAATTGTCACCATATCCGCATCTTGGAATGATGGCTTTATGTGAGCAACACTAGCTGAGTCTTGATTTGAAGGCAAATCATAATTAAGTTGTGGGGTTTGTCCCAGGTTCTCAACAAGCAATGGCCGATAGGGACAGGGATCTTCAATGTTGCGAGGTGGCCACCTATGGATGCCAAAATCCCTACAGACACGCTTCAATGTAGATATGCTAACTGCAAAACAAGCAACTCAAATAAGATTTCTCCTCTATGCTGCCAAAAGCCCAACAATTTCTATCTAAAGCGAGACCATCAAATTGAAAATTACAATCTGGACAACAAGGAAACTTGGATTTTAAAGTTTTGGGGGTGTACTCTTTACCTTTGAGCTCCTTTGCAGCATCTTCACGCATCATCTTCGAACATTTAAGGATCTCCTCCAAAGAAACTTCAATTCTAACTCCAGCTTTTTTATGTTCCTCATCTTGAGTCTTTCTTTTACCTTTTTTTGAACTAGATACCACAAGGATGTTTGGTTCTGCAGTGGCAACATTCTGTTCCTTGTTCGAAGGATCCATTGACTGCTGATCAGATGAATCTACTTGCTTTGTCACTTTTCCATTCTGCAAGGAATCAAGAATAGGCAAATTGTAGTTTTGTGCTTCACTAACGACATACATTCCACTGTTTATGACATCCATTGATGGCTGATCCTGTTGATCTTGCTCCAACATTGCTCCTCCATCTTGTACGAGTTCAAGACCGGGAATACATCTAGTAGCTGGGATCATTTGAATGGAATGACTTTTCTGACCATTTTGAAAGTCGATAACTTCTACGGATAATGCTTCTCCCAATCCTTGCCCAGAAGCAAGCTTAAAAGTTTTGAAATTTTTCTCCATCGTTCCCAATATCAACCTCAATTTGGTCAATATGTTCTCATCGTTTTTGGTGCTTTTGGGCAAAAAGAACTCTAGTACGTATAATTCATCTCCACTGTAACTACTTTGCAAGCACATTGTGAACCAACCACCTAATTTGCAGCCTCGGGCAAAGTGTACCAGTGGGAACTCATCTATGTGGAATTGCTTTACGTCCGAGAAATATAACAAGTTAGGAAATGAAAGTATCCTCCCAGCAACCTTCCCCTTTCTTAAGTGAAAATTTTTACTGAATTCTATGAAATTACGAGAGTAAAAAGAATAATCGTTGTAATCTACTTCATCCCAATCTTCATCACAACAGTCTAGAGCTGAGAATTGGAATTGGTTTTGCAGTAAATGGTTGCAAGAACGGCAAGAGACCCATGTCAAAGCCAAAGGGAGGTCATGAATTTTACACACGGATTCATATACCATGTTCAGTTCCTGAAAGGCAGTTGTAAGAGCTTTATTCTCGTCCCCATCCTGTTTCGAAAGTATTGCCACGTTAGGATACTTGTGAGAATATAAAACTTCCCGACATAATCCAATGGAAAAAAACCCAGATTAACATTGCATCAGGGTTTGCCACTCACTTGAATTTTGCAGTGTTTATATCCGTCAAAACATCGCAGACCAAACTCCTGCAAAGAAAGGGAAAGAAACAACTCAGGAATCTTGAAATTCTGAACATATTAACTAAGAAACCAAATTCAATATCTACAAGTTGGTCAAAGCAAAGCAAAGCAAAGCAATGAGAATATAACGTCACATATATAACAAAAAAAATTTTAAGCAAAACACCATTTATGGGGCTAAACGGCCTAAACGGTTTTTTGTGTTGCCGATAAAAGGTGTTTTGGTTAAATAACATAAGTCACTAACAAATGCAACCAAAAAAAAAAAAAAATTTGAGTAAAAACAAAAAAAATAAGTCACTTATGTTATTTAAGCAAAACACCCTTTATGGGGCTAAACGGCCTAAACGGTTTTAAGGTATATTAAGAGGCTAAAATGGACTAAAAGGATTAAACGGCCAAAAATCACCTTCATAGATTCCACATCTTATCACCTACAACGGTTTTAAGTTTGTCTCGACGAGAAGAAGTAAAAAATTGTGATCCAAACTCAAAGTTTTTGAACAAAGCTGAAAAATGTGGCTTTTTGGCTGATTTTAAGTTTGGATCATTATTTTTTACTTTTTTAATTTCTTATCGAGACGAATTAATAATCTACAAAAATTTGACGTGAAATTAACCAATACAAAAATCCTAAAGGGCTACTATTGTGAAATTTTTTGGAACTTTTGGATGATAAGAGTTGTCCTATGGTTTTTCTTCATTGCGAAGCCTTTGCTGAAGCACCAAGTTAACGACTCAACACTTTAAACCACACATTAGTCCCACGTGTTTATTTATTTGCTAGGGTAGTCCCTGAAACTTCACCTGTAAATATTGGCATCAGTTTTTACTTTTATTCATTCAGAACAATCAGAGAAATATTATTGTAGGAGGGGTTCATGGCATGTGCTGTGCGGCAAAGCACAACACACAAGCTTTGGACAGGAAACGGTGTCGTGCGTGAGTCTTTTGGGAGCCAAAAAATGCTACTCCAAACTGTCATTTTTTTTTTTTGCGAGCAACGATAAAGATGGTATTATTGATTCAAACCACGAATACATCAAGAGTGATCCTCATCCCTTGATAAGGGATCAAGAAGCCACAACGGGGGTACTCTATCCAAAGACACTACATCCCAACTAAACCTTTACTTGCCAAAGAATGTGCCACACAATTGGAAGATTTACGAGAAAAAAAAAACACACACAAGAATGAAAAATCACTCCCCAAGACCTTCACATCAGTAAGGATAACTTTGAGAAGGGTAAGAGGGTAATTCCACATACCAACTCACCTAGGCAATTGCTGACTAGGGAGAGGCATAATGGACCCTTTAAACACACACACTCACATCAGTAAGGATAACTTGCACCTCTTGGCTCATAGTGTTGGAAAAAATTCGGTAGTCATAGAAATTCCAGAGAACAATTTCATTGAAAACAATACAATATATGAATGGAATAGATTACATAAATGTAAATAGGAGATAACGAGATACAAACATAAAACTCCAAAACCAAACCAAGTCCTGTGTGATACCACAATCTCCTTAAGAAAGATTCGCCTCCTACTGTGGGTGTTGTAGGTTGCGTCGGCGACTTCCTCCCAGGGTTGGCTCGGCTGAACCCTTAATTTTTTTTTAATCATATTTTTCCGTTAGTTTCGTTAACGGTGTTAACGATTTTACCAATTTAGAACGAAAAACAAATTACAGGGACGAAATTCGAGCACTTTAAAACTAGAGGGACGAAAGTGAGACAACCGTAAAACTACAGGGACTACTACAAAAATTTTGCCCTATCTGATATGCTTTTTCCCTTCCTTATTCCCCCCTCTTTCTTCGGGTATATATAAAATTTGTTTCTGCAGATTAGATGTTGAAACTGTGTCAAGTGATCAGGCAAGTTTGGAAAAGAAAAAGATTGTTGTACTGGCAGTGAGCTTTAGCTTTTCATTTCTTGCTATTCTCAGTTTAGTTTTAGAGCGAGTATTGATGTCTTCTGATGTCTGGTATTTGGAAATTTTCGTAAGCCAAGTAGAGGTTGGATTTTGATACTTGCTAGCAACAGTGTGACCATATTCATTACCTTGCTCTAGCTAACTAGTCTTCTATATTTAGTCTTTTTGCAGTAGCTTGTGTCTTAGATTTGATGGTTTTGGTTCATTCGTGTTTATTGTGATGGAATCTTTTCTCTTACGTTGTAAAACACTCTCACCAACTCGACTAAGGCTGGTGTGCTTTTTGTAGTAGCTTGTGTCTTAGATTTGGTGGTTTTGGTTCATTCGTGTTTATTCTGATGGAATCTTTTCTCTTCGGATATTGATAATGAAATGAATTACTTGACTGTTGATGAAAAAAAAAGTTGACGAAGGCGTGTCAAATCAGCTCTACTCACCCCACAATTCCTACTTTCTTTGATTGAAATCACGATTATTGCTAAACTTCCTATTTTTCCCTCCTGATTTCAGACGAGCCAAATCTAGTAGTAGAAATTTAGAGAAAACGATCAAAAGGCAGAAAAATCAAGAACAAGTTAGATCTTAAACTTTCTACTCCTATTTTTTTTCCTCCTAATTCTAGCCTTGGCATTTTGCAAAGCTGCCGTTAATCCAGTGACATAACTGTTGGTGGGGCCAAAACGTGCCCAATTAAGGCATATGTTAGTTGTTTTCTCCTAGCTACGTATCTGGAGTTGGTAATTTTCTGTAAAAAAAAAAAAAAAAACAAACCAGAGTGTGTGTGTGTGTGTGTGTGGGGGCGGGGGGTGGTGGCCAATAATTTTCTATAATAAAAAAAAAAAAGAGAGAAGAAGAAGAGAAAAAAAAACCAGAGTGTTGCAATTATTTTCGATATGAGCTGCTCTATGGATTTGTTTTGTCCCAGTTATAAGGTTGATTCCTGATGTTTTATAGCTTCTGGGTTTTCACTGTATGCAGATTCATGAATGATGAAACAACCGGAACATTGTTCTGCAATTTTTTTAGAGTCGATGACTATTAATATTGTAATGCATCTTTTTATTTTTTTAGTATATATTTCGCCAGTGCTAGAATAAAATCCTGATTCTATCCCTGCACCGATCAATCGTCGATTACTTTGGATTTTTAGAACACTGATAACGAGACGTAAGTACATGGACGATTTGGATCATTAAAATGGACCCTGTCCCAAAATGACAAAAGATACAGTCTAGTCCACCGCTTGTGTGAAGTAGTGGTTACGACGCGTTAATTACATAGGAGTATTTTTTATTGTTTTGGTGTTCCCTGTCTTTAAGGCTTCCTTGTCGCTGACGTGAACGTGCCCGATCTTGATATCTCAGAATCAACTCGTTGATTTAAAACCATGTTATTACCTTATTAAGTAGACTTTTCTCATAAAAAAACAATTCACGCATGTGGATTCGTTGGTTCGCATCTCGATTATTTCTGTTACCGACACCAATATATATATTTTTTGAAGTATTTCAAAGAATCATACTCTTTATATATAAATAAAAAGAACTCGTTGATATCTAATAAATTGAATTTTTTTTTTAATTATTGTGGGAAATTTTTTTTACTTTTAAGTTATCGTTTGTTATCATTTTGTGGGATGGACAAAGATTTTGGGACGTAGAAGTATATAATTGCCTTGGCTTGAATTTTTTTACTGTATCTTTTTAAGCGACTATTTTTTCGCAATTTCTTTATTTATAGTAGATTCGGGTCAAGTTTTTTTATATTAATCACTCGTTTCGATGAGAGGAATGAGAGGAACCGCAACAGTGTAAAAATATTGACAACTATCGAAGAAAGTTACTAAAGACGAAAAAAGTTACTAGTATCCTTAGTGTTGTACATGAATTATTTTCAACTTTGGTCTATATTTTTTACTTTTTGATACCCTCGTCGGGACGAAAGGTGCGTTGTAAAAATTATGATGAAAATCTAAAAAAGTAACTAAAAGTTAAATTAAAAGTAATTAATTTAGACCAAACTCAACCTAAATGTAAGCAAGCACCCCATGCGTAAGCGTGTGAAACGGCTGTGAGAGAGGCTGTAGGGAATAATACTCCAAGGTGTGCAAGCTGACGTGGGACACTCTGCCATACCAAAAAAAAAAAGTAGGTGCCATACAATTTTTCTTTGGTGCCAAGTCGTGATAAGTTCACCTAAACCTACCCACATTCTTGGTCTCTATAATGGAAAATATACACAAGTGGACCTTAAAGGGTTGTGCTTAGTTAGCATTTTTTTTGGCGGTTAGAGATGTCTAGGCCAGCTTACATGCTTCTTGATTTATCCATTTACTTCCATGGTCTGATCAAATGCTGGCCATCTATGCCGGGACTAAGAGGTTCACATAAATTTCTTTCTTACGACTTACTCTAAAATATCGAATTGTAATCAATTGAGTGGGGAGAAAACTCACTAACCCACCGAACTAACCCTTCGGCTTGGCTTTGATGTGTGTAGAGAGCTCAAAAGTGGGATCAGGCTTGGCTTTGTCTTTTTTCTATAGTTGACTTTGAATAGAAGTGGTCCAGCATCTATCAGTCTAGTAGAGTTGCCCTGGCACTAACTTTACCCTTCCTTCCACCTGCAATTGGATTTTGTTGATCCCTTCGCCTAACCTTTTTTACTTAGATGCTGTGAAGTTGTAGGTTCAAATAATATACAGAGGGAAGCTGTTTATGGAAATGGACTGGACCGTTCAATTGGTCTGTTTGTGGGGGCCCTTTTCGGGTTCAGTTTGATGATCCAAACCGTTCGGTATTCAGGAGCTTATCGACCATATAAGTCATATAAAAAATTTAGTTGATCGGATATTGTTTGATATGAATTCGGAACACATTTGCCGTAGAACATAACAAGATTACAACATCTATTCAGAACTCATTTAACCCAATTTCTGTTCCAAAGTGAGAGCTGATTATGGATTATCTAACACTCTTAATAGGTTGAACAATTAGATGTCCATTCAAAATGTTGGGTTCCTTCAAAACCTATGAGCCTCTTTTGAAGGGATACAATAACTCTCCGTGGTCACCATTATTGTTGTTATCATTTATCATTTTCCATTTGCTGGACAATCATCACAAATCATTAGCAATTATTTCTTCGTAACATATTTGATATGCTTTTACCTAACTTTTTTCACCCCTCTTTCTTCGGGTATAAATTTTGATTCTGGAGATTAGATGTTGAAAAGGTCGTAAAAAGAAAGAGATAGTTGTTCTGGCAGTGAGCTTTTGCTTTGCATTTCTTGCAATTGTCAGGTTAGTTTCAGAGCAAGTCGTGATGTCTTCGGGAGCCCCAGTATATGGCAATCTACGCAAGCCAAGTAGAGGTTGAATTTTGATACTTGTTACCAGCAGTATGACCATATTCAACCTTGCTCTAGCTAGTCTTTTATCTTCAGCTTTTGAGATCTGAATGCTTTTTAGCCTTTTCCTGTGGCAGTTACGGCTTCTTTAGTATAGGAATTGGAGCACCTAACATCTGCCCATTTAGGGTTGGACTTAGTTTCGTTTCCTTTAGAAAAAAAAATTCCTTAGCTCATTGTACCACTCTGAAACTTGTTAATGCTGTTGTATTATATAGTTGAAGTTTCGGACTTCAAAATCCTTATCCGTGGTCAAAACCAAAGCCATACGGCAGAAAAAAGAAAACAAAATTGTAGGCTCTTATTTATAAATTCTGCATGAATTTTGAACATATAATTGCAAATTAATATAAGGAGAATGGCAAGGCAACCATGTAGTTTTCAGAACATAAACTCCACCTTCCATTGCTCTCGCATGTGAGTATTTGGGTTCGTGTGTATGGCGGAGGCAATGGAATGTGGAACTGGCTTGTATCTGAAATCGCATAACATGGAAACTGGGATTGAAGCAACTGCTATATATTCAATTTACGTAGTTGTCCTCGACAATTCAATCGTTTTTTACAGTTGCGATACGTGAGCAATTTTAATCCGTGGCTGATTTGTCCACACCAAAAGAGTGCTCTCCTTACCCCAAACCTGGGCAGGTACTGTGCGGTACTGTGCTATCCAATCTGATTGGACGAGTGAGATTAAACACCACATTGTGCAATCCGGACCGTTAATTGACGAGATCAACGGTCTGGATGGCACAGCATGCCCTCCCCCTGTTCCCTTACCCCCCAACTTATAGCGGAAAGTTTTTGTTTGCTCCCTGCCTTCTTTTCAGAGAAATTGTATGCGCGCATTAGTGGACCTTTTGGGAAGTCAAGGGTCATCGTGCTCCTGGCCTTTCTAGTTTTGGTTGTTTTAAGATCCATAAAAATAGAGTCTTACATGAACACGAGAAACTCAAGTGGACCCAGATGTTTAAAATGACAAAAATGCTACTAAGACTAGATTTGACCTAAATTTCTAATTTTTGCATAAGTTATGTTTCATTATTAGTTCGTGTCGATGAGAGAAAGCTGTACAAAATTATAAGAAAAACATTCAAAATTTACCAGTCATGAAAGTTAACAAATTTTGAATTATTTTTGTCTTTAATAAACTTTTTAAAATTTGTCATGAGTTTCAAAAATTTTTTTTTTTTAGAGTTCTTTCATTATGAACCAGTAATTCATAAAAATTGACGTAAAATTAATAAGATTTCCTATCTCCGACATTGGCTGGAATTCCTGTGCCTAAACCTTTGAACTACGATCCTCTCTTCACCTGGCTCTCGTCATTAACACCCATCGGTATTGTTGTTCAATACCACTGAGATTGTGCAATGCTTAGCCAAAAACTAGAGTGTTTTTTATTGCATACCTCTGTACCAATCTCTTTGTGGTTTTCTATATTTCTTCCATTCATGATTTTTATCTTCCATACAAATGCGATATTACCCTTGATATGGATTGTGATAAAATAACGACTAGGAGTGATACAACAACAAAGGAAAGAATAGGAGTGGCTGAAAAACGAGAGCATTTCTTCCTCACATTGTAATAATTAATCGAACAACTGAAAGAAGAAGAAAAAAACTACATGAAGTGCAGATCTTTAGGGCAGCAGCAGCAGCAGCACTACCACTACCATCAGATGCTTACAAGAAAGCCCATATAGGTAGGTTGGTGATTGGCTACTTTAGCTCAAGCAGTACCGCAATCGAACTTATGTCCAGAGATCTAGAAGTGTGCAAACAATCTTGTAAATCCTCGTCGCAAGCTATTAAAATTAACACGTCTTCCTCATCTTTATACTTGATATAGTAAGTTCCACCCTCGAGGTTCAGCCTTTTAGCCACTTCTTGCTGCATCTCTACTAATCTTGACGACAAAGATAGCCGAAACTTGATCGTATTTTTTTCGCATGTTGCCCTAATTGTCACCTTATCCGCATCTTGGAATGATGGCTTTATGCGAGCAACACTAGTTGAGGCTTGATTTGAAGGCAAATCACAATTAAGTTGTGGGGTTTGCCCCAAGTTCTCAACAGGCAAGGGCCGAAAGGGCTGGGCCTTTTTTATGTTGCGAGGTGGCCACCTATTGATGCCAAAATCTCTACAGACACGCTTCAATTTAGATATGCTAACTGTAAAACAAACAACTTAGATAAGATTTCTCCTCTATGCTGCCAAAAGCCCAACAATTTCTATCTAAAGTGAGACCATCAAATTGAAAATTACAATCTGGACAACAAGGAAGCTTGGATTTTAAAGTTTGGGGGGTGTACTCTTTACCTTTGAGCTCCTTTGCAGCATCTTCACGCCTCATCTTCGAACATTCAAGGATCTCCTCCAAAGAAACTTCAATTCTAACTCCAACCTTTTTATGTTCCTCATCTTGAACCTTTCTTTTACCTTTTTTTGAACTAGATACCAAAAGGATGTTTTGTTCTGCAGTGACAGCGTTCTCTCCCTTGTTGGAAGGATCCATTGACTGCTGATCAGATGAATCTACTTGCTTTGTCACTTTTCCATTCTGCAAGGAATCAAGGATAGGCAAATTGTAGTTTTGTGCTTCACTAACGACATACATTCCACTGTTTGTGACATCCATTGATGGCTGATCCTGTTGATCTTGCTGCAACATTACTCCTCCATCCTGTAAGAGTTCAAGACTAGGAATACATCTACTAGCTGGGATCATTTGAATGGAAGGACTTTTCTGACCATTTTGAAAGTCGATAACTTCTACAGATAATGCTTCTCCCAATCCTTGCCCAGAAGCAAGCTTAAAAGTTTTGAAATATTCCTCCATCGTTCCCAATATCAACCTCAATTTGGACAATATGTTCTCATCGTTTTCGTCGCTTTTGGGCAAAAAGAACTCTAGCACGTACAATTCATCTCTAGTGTAACTACTTTGCAAGCACATTGTGAACCAACCTCCTAATTCACAGTTTCGAGCATAGGGTACCAAGGGGAACTCAGCTATGCTGAATTGCTTTACGTCCGAGCAGTATAACAAGTTAGGAAATGGCAATATCCTCCCAGTAACCTGCCCCTTTTTTAAGAGACAATCTTTACTGACATTCATGAAGTCATCAAGATCATCATCGTTTTCGTCAGTACTATAGAGAACACAGAATTGGAACAGGCTTTGAAGTAAATCATTGCAAGAATGGCAGGAGACCCATGCCAAAGCCAAAGGGAGGTTATGAATGTAACACACAGATTTAGACACCATCTTGAGTTCGTGAAAGGCAACCGTACGAGCTTCATTCTTGTCCCAACACTGTTTCAAATGTATTGTCACGTTATGATACTTGTGAGAACATATAACTTCCAGACATAATACAAGGGAAATAAATGCAGATTAACATTGCATGAGGGTTTGCCATGCACTCACTTGCATTTTGTAGGGTTCATATCCATCAAAAAATCGCAGACCAAACTTCTGCAAGGGAATGGAAAGAAAAAACTCAGTAATCTTGAATACTCAACATACTATCTGAAAAAACATATTCAATATCTAAAAAGTAGGGTCAAAGTAAAACAAAGCAAAGTAAAGAAATTATGTTGTCACATGTATCCAATTTTGACACTTTTGGTTCCATCTAGAGCTCAATTTGATGATTAGAATCATTCAATTTGTCGAGCTCATTGACAAGTTAAACCAAGCCAAAAATTACGTTGATTGCATATTGATCAATATGATTTAGAACACATTCACATTGAAACAAGTAGACACATACACCAAATTGGAGCCCATCTATTTGAAGATTAATATGAGCAATATTCAAGCAAATAGATTTTTGGCCAAATTATTCTACTTGACAAGCTCTATGTAATGAACTGTTCTGATCATCAAAATGAGTCCAGGATATACCCGAAATTTTCAAAACTGGACCCGTCCATTTTTTTTGGGTACCAAATGGATATGATCCAGGACCTTTAATGAATTATTAGAAGTAGGTATAAAATAAACAAAAAAATAAGGTAGAATTATTAGAAGTAGTTATATGATCCAGTTTTGTGAAAAAGGAAGTCTATCATACTTTTGCCTAAAAAACAATAAGGTAGTAAAATAAACAGGGGAAAAAAGTAGAAGCGAGGGATCGGAGTAGTAATGAATGTTAGTAACAAGAAATTTAAAAATGCTAACTACTCACGTCACATACCTGAAAAATATCATCCATGCGGCCCAGGAATTCTTTGTCATGCCGACATATATCAAATGGAGAAACTATCTCAAGTACCCCGACACAGGTGTGGCTGGAATGTTCAAAAACTGGCACAGCCCAACATACTCCTATTTTGCAACGTAAAGCAAGGTCGAGTTGTGGATACTCTTTGAGAGTGTAATGCTCCACATGCGGGGTGTATTCGGGGAGTTTATTGAGGAAGACACGGCCAGGAAGCCCAAGTTGATCTTCTCCACTCTCTGCATCTGCGTAGAACTTATTATTATACTCCCTACACATCCCCATCCTATACTCACAAAGCCGATTTGTGTCTACCGTGAAATATGATGTACCAAGAGCAAAAGGTTGGAATTGAGTTGTAAGCAAAGTCCGCCCCTCGGACGTTTTTGTGGCTGCCCAAAATTGAACTAGGGAACTATAAAGTTCATCCTTGAATACTTCCATCAGTTTTTGGAGAGCATGTCTGATTTTTAAGTCCGCAGAATTATCTGTAAATGAAAATTGAGGTTGAGCCCCTAAAAAAAGAAAGAAGAAAGAAGAAAGCAAGAGAGAAAGAGAGAGAGAAGACTTGCCGAGTTGGCTCCAGAAAACCCATCCAAAAGTCGGATCCCGCAGAACAGGAATTCCACCAAATCGCGACCAATTGAGTTGTTCCTTTTGTATGTATTCCTTGAAATCGGGAGGGAAATAGTCCTTCGCAACTCCAAGGAGGATTGTAAGGGCATCATCATCAACACTTCCGTGTATGTGTATGGGCATCATCATAATCTTGAATTCTTTGCAGATGAATGAACTATCTTTGTTGCCCCCTGGCTCACACTTCCCTCTATTTTCTATTATTATAGGAGGAGATAGGAGTAGTACTTTCGTCACCGAGGAATTTTATTTAGTTTAGTCAACTGGTGCGGGGCCAAAGGATTAAACAGCCTAAACGGTTTTAAGAGGCGGTCTAGTTAAAAGGATTAAACGGCCAAAAATCACCTTCATAGACTCCGCATCTTTTTGCAATAGAGAAAATGGTGGGCCAGTCCTGCTTTTGAAATCTATTGCCCACCAAGCAAGTCTTTGCGGTCAAAGTGCACCTTGGACTCTTTTTGCCCTCCCTCTTTCCTCTCACCCACGTGCAGCAGCGACTTGCTTTTTCGGCTTTTTCGTTCATACTAGTACTCTCTCTCTCTCTCTCTCTCTCTCTCTCGGTCCCAACCCCCAAAAAGTTGTCTGACAAATATTACACTGCCGATATCATTTACAGTAAAAGATATCCAATACTCTCTCCACTCTACTGTACATAACAAAAAGGTTTTTTTTTTTAATTGCAGGCTCTTTTTTTTAATTTATTTATCATACTTTAAAAACAATACTATTCTCTTTCCGTCCCGATTTTTTTTTTTCAATTTCGAGTTTTCAACTTATTAAGGAAACAAAATCTAATTCATTGATTTGAAAGTTCACATAATCTGGTCCATTTATTTTGAAATTAGACAGTCAATTTGGAACATCCATAAGTCAAAAATGGGTCAAACAAATCGGGACGGATGGAGTAGTTCATTTTGGAAATTCGTGTCAATTTTAATTGATTATATTTTGTAATTCATAATATTTTATATAATTTTTAAACATTATATTTTAGAATTAATCGAGATAATATTTTATGTAAAATTTATTACCAATTTAGGGTATAATTAATTTTTTATTCGGTTATAATAGAACGAGAGACTATTAAAGAGTACTTTGGTGTGGTCGGTGCATGATTGAAACTCGTTTGCGATTGGACAAATGTAAATTGTGTTTTGTGAGGGTTTTTTTAAGCTGGTGACGCAAGAATAACCAATATGGAAGTAGTGGTTGTTAAGTTTGATTATGGACTAAATGAATAATTAAATGTTGATGTGGCACATTTCGGTTATTAGTTTTGATTATTATCATTGCAGATGCTCTAAGGAGCTAAACGGCCTAAACGGTTTTAAGGGATTAAGGGCCCGTTTGGATGCGGGGAAAGAATTGGAGGTATTAGTTAATAAGGGGATAAGATAGTAGGGGGTATTAGTTAATAAGGGATGGCCCATATTGATGTGATATTTATGGAGGGGGGATTAAATAGTATGTTGTTTGGATGAGGTATTAGAGAAGGGTGGTGGATGTTGTAAAAAGCTGTCAAATGACCCTTTTGTCCTTGTGTGGTTTCTAAATTAATTATGTGTTACATTTTATATTTAGTTGCAAATTTAATTATTCTTTCACAATTAAAGCTGTAATATTATTTATACTAACAAATTTAGTATTATTATTTAACAATTTTATTTTAAAAAAATTGGTTTTTAAACAAAAATAAGTGTTTTCAAAATACCATTACTATTATTAAATCAACTGCCGTGGATTGAAACGACGCCGTCTTGCTTTTTTTTAAAAATTCTATCCTTCAATTTGCAATCCTAAAAAGCAGAAACGTAATTATGAGAGCCCTAGAAATAAAATTTGATCATGTCTCTTTAGAATAATATGATCAAAATAATAAGATTTTCACACCCGTTCAAACGGATTAAAAATTGGAGTACTTAATTTTTTAACCATATTTTTAATATATAAATGGTCTCAAAAAATTAAGTGGTCCAATTTTTAATCCGTTTGAACAGGTGTGAAGATCTTATTATTTTGATCATATTATTCTAAAGAGACATGATCAAATTTTGTCTTTAGGGCTCTCATAATTACGTTTCTGCTCTTTAGGATTGCAAATTGAATGGTGGATTTTTTTAAAAAAAAAGCAGACGGCGTCGTTTGAATGGTCCTGGGGCAGCAGAGCCGGGATAAGGAGGGGTATTTTCGTTCACAAATCCCCCTCTACTCCCGCATTATTTTTGGGGACCCCAAGGGGAGCCCAAAATTTATACCGGACAATCCCCACAATTGGAGAAAACAAAGACCGGGTAAAAAATAAAAGGGGAGGAAATTGAGTTTGCCAAACGGGGGTAAAGAGGTGGGTCCCTCCCCATCTACCCCTTCTAATTTTTCCCCCCCTCTTTTCCCTTCATCCAAACAGGGCCTAAGAGGCTAAAACGGCCTAAAAGGATTGAACGGCCAAAAATCAACTTCATAGACCCCACATCTTTTGCAATACAAACAAGGATCTCGTCTAATGGACCGAGAGATCCCCAATTTATCACTTTTCTTGTTGATTAAGACAAAAAAAATAAAAAATTTATCGGCAACACAAAAAATAATTACTTTTGCAACATACCACTGTCATCCAAAGGCATAAGTATACATTTCAACATATTCTTAAAAATCATGTCCAAATTTGACCGATTCACAGTTAGAAGAAGAGCTTTGGATTCTCCGGTAGTGCACAAGCCTCGCAGCCAACTAAATTAGACATTTGATTTCAGTAAACAAAACCCACCATGGCGGGAACCAAACAAACACGAATTTTTTTAATAAGGATAAAATGTCCAAAAAAAACTAACGAGAACAAGGCCTCAGTGTTTCATGTGGTGTCTGAGGCTCTTCCACCATCATTTAATGTGGGACAACAAGCAACCATCCCTCACGGGCACTAAAAAATCTCCCATGTGCACCGGATGCTTTGGACTAACGACGTTACAAAACACTCTCACCAACTCGACTAAGGCTAGTGTGTTTTTCGCAGTAGCTCGTGCCTTAGATTTGGTAGTTTTGATTCATTCCTGTTTACTGTGATAAAATCTTTTGCCTTCGAATATTGGTAATGAAATGAATCGCTTGACTGTTGATGAAAAAAAAACCTCGACTAAGGTGTGTCAAATCAACTCTCCTCACCAAGCAATGGGTATTTTACCTACCCAACAGTCCACTTTTTTTACTTTACCTACTCAAATCTCTCTGTAGTCCACACCAATCCTCTCTATTATCATCTCTATCTTTATAAAATACAATATAAAATATTATTCAATTGCAAAAGAAGGGAGAGAAAGGGGAGACCATAGCCCAGAAAATAGAAAACTAATCATTTGCTAGTGAACAGTTCGTCACTATACTTACCGAGCACGGGGGCTGAAGCAATTGTACCGAGGAGTTTACTTAATCTGATGCATGGTGTATTTCGTGTTTTGAATAGCAGCCCTTGTTCGATTGTGGGTTTTAAGTAGTAGTTTTAAATAAAGGTAGAGAGAGAAATGATTATGGAGAGAGGTAAAAAGTGGAGAGAGATAGAGTGAAAAATGAGAGTAATGATTGAAAAGTTAGAGAGAGAAAAAATACAAAAATCACTTTTAAAAAAAGGATTGGGTTTTGAGTTCCCTTCCGAACAAGGCCAGCTTAGAGTGCATGTATACCTAACTTGGTGTACATGCTCTTAATAGGCAGACAACTAGATGTCCATACAAAATGTAGGGTTCCTTCAAAACCTATGAGCCTCTTTTGAAGGAAAATACAATAACTCTTGGTGATCACCATTATTGTTGTTATCATTTATCATTTTCCATTTGCTTTTACCTACTTTGGATACAAATCATCAGCTATTACCGTCTTCGTCGTCACTGTCTGTTTTTTTACCTTTCACCGTTTAGTATGCTTTTTCTATTGCATATTATGCGACCTTATTACTTCGTAACATATCTGATATGCTTTTTCCCTTCCTTATTCCCCCCTCTTTCTTCGGGTATATATAAAATTTGTTTCTGCAGATTAGAAATTGAAAAGGTGTCAAGTGATCAGGCAAGTTTGGAAAAGAAAAAGATTGTTGTACTGGCAGTGAGCTTTAGCTTTTCATTTTTTGCTATTCTCAGTTTAGTTTCAGAGCGAATATTGATGTCTTCTGAAGCCCTGATATCTGGAAATTTTCGTAAGCCAAGTAGAGGTTGGATTTTGATACTTGCTAGCAACAGTGTGACCATATTCATTACCTTGCTCTAGCTAACTAGTCTTCTATATTTAGGTACAAAGAAATGTTAAAAAACCCATGGGAATGTGTTGAATGCACATACTTGTATTTAAAAAAAAAAATTTGCCATTAATTTGACACAGTAAGTACGATCATGGGCAGTGGTTAGTTTTGCCCTTTCAATATTTCTGCATTCATGTAAACCGGTATTGAAAAATTGGACATGAGGCGAACACGGGTTAGTTAACTCATGATTTTACCCCAATCGATTGGTACACAAGATTCGGTTTGGCTTCGTCTGGTTTGGTTTAGTTAACTCATGATTTTAAGTCCTTGAACAAATAATTCATCAGGATTTTGATTATGTAAAGGTATTAGGCATCCATTTTGACCAGTTACTATCTAGGGGAAAATTCAGTGTCCTGTGCCGATTTGAAATCGGGAAGGAAATCTTCTTCTTCTTCTCGTTGTTGAAGGCCGCCCTCCGCCATCTTGTTCAATTTTGCGACAAAGAAACCCTCAAAAGACGAACAAAAATGAGAGCTCCTCACTTCCACTTCAACTTGCTTTGAAAAGTCAAGTCAAGTCAAGTCAACCCCACAGGCTATTCATCTCCACCGTCTCCTCCCACCCCCACCTGGCCTTTTATCATCCACAAGTTCCAACGAAGTTCATAATAATCGTAGCCCGTCAGGATTTTCCTAGTTCTTCTCCACCGGGCTAAACGGTTTAAAGGGACTTACGGGTCTAAACGGTTCCCTCTCTCCTCACCCAGCCTTTATTACCATAGGGGGAAGGGGGATTTTAAATACAGCTGCGAATTTACTGCAAATAACCCTAGCTAATAAGACTACAAATTTTATAGGAGTAACAATTTGTTACATACAATCCAATAAATACACATGAACTTCTCAAATTACCATTCTCACCCCACCAGTCATCTTCCTCCTCCTCTCCTTTCCCCTTCTCTCTCTCCCCGTTCTCTCCTTTTCTATTAACACATCACCACCACACACCACCCAACACCACCATCACCACCGCACAACACCAAAAACCTAATAATTTTTCCTAACTTTCTTCTTCCCCCTTCTTTTACATTCACTACCACCAATACAACAACACCACCAGCCACCCAACACCACCACACCCACCACCACCACCACCTCCATAACCGTTGCATCACCACCAGTAGCGTCCCACTATCACCAGCACCACCTCCTTCAAAAAAAAAATCCCGACGGATACACATTTTCGGAAAATTTAAAAAATTTAAGATTTTAATACTCGAAAATGTTTAAAAAATTCGGATTCTAATACCTGAAAATCTTAGGCATATTCGAGTTTTGATATCTGAATGGTTTCAGAAACAAATTCATACTTTAATATCTGAAAATATATGACACTTTCGAGTTTTAAAACTCGAACCCTATATAACGCATCTTGAAGATGCATCATGTCTTTTTATTTTTGTAGAAACGCATTTCGTGCATTCGCGATTGACATCACGTATTTTGGTAATGCGCGATGAACAAGCTTACGGGTTTTCAGTTTTTGAATCCGAAACGACGGGGGAAATTAATCGGAAGTTAATTGGAAAATGCCGTTCAAAACAAAAAATATATATATATCGAAGAACGAAATGTGTTTCCACATTGACACACAAAAAAAAAAATCGGATCGACATTGTTCTGAACAAACGTTTGGTACTAACCCATTTCGTTTCATGGACAAATGTTTGTCACATTACTTAATTGAGGATGGTTGCTTACTGGAGTATAACAATAGCTTTGGTTACGGAAGTTTTTTGGCTGCGTTAGTTTTGTTTCTTTCATATTTGTGTTAAAACTGTTGTAATTTTTCTTCTTTCTCCTTTCCTTGTATTATCTTTTGTTTTATATCAATGAAGTTCTCTTTTATGTAAAAAAAAAAATAATCCAAACGTGGATTCCTGCAACGGGAATGGGTTTCCACATTGTTCTTGAAATGGTTTTCTCTACAATTGTTCTTTATTTGCCCCTCTTAATCGAAGAACAAAACGATGGGGGAAATTAATCGGAGAACGAAAATGGAGGTGGGAGCAGGGACGGAATCAGGATTAATTTTGTAAATACGGGGGCTGAACTATGAACAAGATTTGGCAATCTAATACAGTAGTTTGTTTTGTTTAGATTTTGAAGGAGGTTTTTTAAGTAGTAAGTGGAGAGAGATAGAAAAATAAATGAGATTAATAATTGAACAAAAAACTTATAAGAGACCGTGCACAAACAAAGAAATTGGAGTTTGAGACCTGAAACGCACGCATTCTTAAAGCATTTTAAATGTCTAATAACACCCAATACAAAATACAATACTTAGGTGTTCTCAACAACAACAAAAAGAAAACCAACTAATCTTAATACTCGAGTATTAATTTTTTTTTTTTTAAGAAAAAACCTGAAACCGCGCGGGGCCTTGGCCCCCATAAGCCCGCACTTAAATCCGTCTCTGGGTGGGAGGTGGAGCTTGGAACCGGTGGTTATGGTGCAAACGTGGGAGGGAGGGAGGAAGATCGGTGGGTTGTGTTTGTATGTTGTGGTTGTATAAATGTAGTAATCTTAAGGGTATTTTTATCCATTTTGAGGGCATTTTTGTCCGAATATGATTTACTAAAAAATAGGCTGCATACAGCAAATTCGCGGTTGTATTTAGAATATCCCTAGAAAAAATACGAGATTTAGCACGACGCCGCTTTTTAGACCTCCCGGTTTGAAGATCGATGCAAGGAATCGGCTAACGGTTTTTTGATCTTTTGATACTGTTGCACCCGATATAACGATGGGAGATAAAATCCCATGCGTATCGACCGGGTCCAAGTATCGGTCCGTTTGCGATTCACAAATCCATTCACATGAAGCTGATACTCGATGGTTATGAGTGATTTGGACATGTATTTTTTTTTCCTTAAAATAATTTTTATAAATTCACGATCACGACAACTGATTCTGATTCTGATTCCGATTCCGATTCCGATTCCATATCCTTTGATTGGTAATTGAATAGTAGTATACTTTGCAACTACTAATCATCCACCGCGTTCCTATATTGCGTATATGTACACGTTATTGTTTTAGTAGACTTGCTCGGTCTCCAATGGAGCGTTACGAAATGCAGTGTAAATCTAGGGGTCAGTCTAGCAATTCCTGAAATCTGCAGGGTTGAAGTTTGTGGCCAATTTTTGCATCGGTTTGCATTTATCCATCCCTGCACAGCCATAAGCAGAGGGAGGGAGAGAGGGAGAGAGAGAGAGAGAGAGAGAGAGAGAGAGGTGGGGATGACTACAGCCACCATTTCCTTTCTCTCAGTAGTAGTGACTCCAAGTCCAAGCCAACTCTCTGTATCCCAACGCATTTCCAATGGCCAAACACTCTGTTTCACCAAATCTTCTACAGTCTTAAAACGCATCTCTCTCTCTTCTCTTTGTTCTTGCACTTCTCCTTCTTCTTCTTCAAATCCTGTCATAATAGAACAAGAGAGCCCTTCTACTCCACCAGAATCCACAACTCCCGAGACGCTTCCTCCTACCGGGTAATATCTCGCTTTTTCCACCCAATTCTGCAACATTACTCATTTCATGCACTTGTAACATTATTATTGCTACCTTCATCTGCTTAGTGCAATCATTGAGTTTTATTCAATTGACCAATTGTTACAAGAACCCCATGTCTAAATTTTTCTTTAACTTAATTACAACTCCTGACATTCAGACGTTTCTGCGCAATTCTACAGGAATGGTACAATTGCACCCCTAATTTTGAGCTGAATTCATAAATATATTGTGGTGGATGGGTGTAATCTAACCATAAAATAGTTTCCTTTGAATCGCACTATCCTCCAGTCATTGTTCAACAAGTTTAATATCACGGATTCATTTAAGATGTGATCCTTACCAGGGAAGTGCAAGGGTGGGGAGGCTGGGCCTCCCCAACCTTGCCAGAATCAATACATATCTAGTATAAAATATACATTACATATTCAAAATGTACTATATCGGCTCCTCCAGACTTAAAAAAAAAAAAAAAGAAAAAAAAAAGAGATTATGTAGTGGAAAATAATTACTCCCTTTTAATACTTTTATGTGTATATGTGTGTTTTGCCAAGTATGAATAGAAAGTGGAAGTTTTTCTTGAAGGACATTATTCCTTAGGTTTCATGCTTGAATTTCTAACTGCATAAGAAAAACTTAGAAATTTAACAACCGCGTGAATATGTGGAATTCTAGGTTCTAAGTTTTAGCATCCCCTCTATACAAATCCTAGCTCCGTCTCTGATCCTTTCACACTCTGGATATAAGTACCGTTTCTAACTGAGTGCCTTGATTTGATGGAGTATATAAGATATATGCTGATGCTAGGCTAAACATTTTCCCTCCATCATGGGATCTTAAAGTTAACACAATGGCGATAATGGGAAGTTGATAGGTTTACGTGAAACTACCCCTGGGAAGTTCAAATAAATCCTACAGCTTGTAGATTCAACATAGCTATAATAGCACTCTATTGTGGAAATATAGTCCTCCGTTGTAATCAGTGAAACTTACTCCAGTTGGGTGCATGATGGAAGCGTAGTTTATCTTAGATGATTGGTTTCCGCAATTTTTTTCACTTCAGTGATGCTATGGTTTGATCATTGATGATCTTATTGAGTAGAATGATCATTCTTTTGTATGTTAAATTGCTGTTGAAATTGGAGTACAGGGGTTGTCAGGCATGTGGGAAAGAAAAATTAGAGGGCGGATGTAATGGAGAGGGAAGGATTCAAGGCGGGATCGCAACAGTCCCAGGATTTGGTTGGTGGCCGATAAAAGCCTACAGGCCTTGTCCAGGATTTGTGGCATCTGGTGGCAGGTATCGAAGACGCGGGCAAAGCATGGATGAGGTTGTCTCTGGAAGTGGGGGGAAAGGAGTTTCTGTGGCGACTAGCGACGAGGCTAAATCAAGGTATGGTTACATTCCTGTATGGCATGTTTACTGAAGTTGTTTCCCATGTTTGCAATTGTTATTTTGGAGTTTGTACTATGTTTCTTGCATATTGTGGGAACGGTTATCCTTAACTGTTTGGGATAAGTTTAGTTGCTTTGTTCCACATGACCCAGGTAGATGAGGAGAATCTTGGGTTGAAATGTTGTTGCGTACGAGATGTAGTGCGTTTTGAGCTGGAAATAGACAATTGCTCTCCCTTTTAATAGTGCGCTCACAACCCTAGCTTGCCGACCCTTAGAGAGAAAGGGAAGTACTCTCGGACACAGTTGACACATCCATCTGTGACTTCTATAGTGGAGGTGGTTGTTCATGGTTCCATTGTGGGGGAGATACCAACAAAAAAGAGAAGACAATTTGCTTTGTTCTCAAATCCGTGCAATCTTGAATTTTTTGCCACAGATTGTGCATCAAGAAAAAGGGCTGTATAAGAACTTGAAGGAGCAGAATACCTTTACCTAGCCTTTTAAATGATGGGGAAAAAAAAATTACCGGCTTTATGCTCAACAATTCATTTTTGTAGAGCACATCGGTAGCTTTGATCTGATTCTTTTGGCAAGGAAAAAATCTGAGCCAAAGAGAAATCCTTCCAGTAGAGTAGTACTATTATCTCACTGTTCGACAGTGGCGCCTTCCTTGGCAACTGTCATTCTCTACAACAAAAAACGTTTACTGTAATCTGATAATCTTTTTTCGCTGTTTTCTTAATCTGATATTCTTATTTTCAGCAATGCTGCACATTCTTGCCAACATATCAGAGTTCCATCATTTGAATGAATCCTTTCCATGTCCTTGTCTCTCTGTTTCGCATTGTAGAATCGTTGTGTTGAAGGACTTAGTGCTGCATTCTTTATGCCTTGTTTTCTTTGCAGCAAAAAGAATCAAGGACCAAGGCAATTCAAGAAGTAACTTTCCACTGGAAGTTTTGTGGTTTCTCTCTTTGCCAATTGCTTTGCTGTTCCGTGGATTATACGTCACAGATATATGGCATTGGCTTGCCCTCGATTTTACGTGGAATTGTAAATGTGATTCATTTCTCTACTTCCGATATAGCAACAACGATTTCGAAGGTGCTTCGGTTGGCCTATGCTTAGGTGCATTTTTTCTTATCAACTGTACCTACTGATATCATCTTTTGGTAAGGATTAAGAACTATGGTGCATTTGCATTGCTGTCCGTCAGTCTTTGAGCTGGATCGAGACCACAAAACAAAGAGAAAGAAGAAAGATTTTAAAAGCAGGCTCACATTGTTTGAATCGAATGTAGGGCTGTTGTTTGGATTCAATTTACCATACGTGAATGCGTGTGACAAATGCCGCATACATGTTCAGCTCTTTGAACAAGGGTTAGGCGTGCCTTAACAATTCTAGGAGTTCTAAATTAACGACCGAATAAAATTCAATTGGTTCTTTAAAAAAAAATTCACGATGAAAGTCAAACCTGAATTATTTTCTAAACCCATATTCCAAACCAGTGCTTTATAGCTTTGATCAAATGGAATTCCAATAAATTGATCTAGAAAATGGAATTCCAAAAAGATCCGGATTTATTTTGAGTTTCAATGTGAGTGGGAAAATAGCTTACACACGGGTGCATTGTGTAACTCTACTTAAATAATTAGTTACTCTAGTCACTTTTAACGGACTGGATCGTCCTGTTTACCTATTGTGAAAGTTCATTTTCAAACCACTTCAACGATTAAAATTATTTATTTTTTCCGAGCTGGTTGAGAACATTATACACGTCAAAAATTATGTTAGATAAAATACGATCAATTAATATATTTTCACAATACATCGTCGCGCAAAAAAAGAAATGATTGAAACACCGAATCAAAACCAATTTTGAAACATAAATGCATTTCGAAAACATATCAAAACGATATTCAAAGAAATATTTTTTTGACGTGCTCGATATTTTTTTCCCATCAAGCAACGTGGTCATTGTTCTCAAAGAGATCTAGAAGATGAATGATTCCAATTAATTAAATGCGTCCAGAAAGAAGCCACAATAAGCTCCCAACCATGGTGCTAAGAGAGATTTTATTTTATTTTATTTTTTTTGTAAAATTTCCCAGTTCCGGTGTAAATGATGTGCTTTTTATCGAATTAAAAATTTTCGAATTACGCGTAAATTGGCCCGGATGGATAACGAGTCAGACATAAAATAACATAAACGGACCGCCCCTTGAGCTATGCCACTTCGCTTAACTGAACCGGAATCAACAAATTTCCCCAATTGGCAAGTTTGTTTGGCAAGCCCTAGATTTCTGTCTCCGAGAAAATCATGGAACCAGAACTCCAGTCCAAAATCGAAGAAACCGTGCTGCAGATCCTCAAGTCTTCCAACATGGACGAGACCACCGAGTACAAGATCCGGCAAGCCGCCTCCGAGCAGCTCGGCGTCGACCTCTCCCCGCCGGACCGGAAGCGGTTCGTCAGGACGGTCGTCGAGTCTTACCTCTCCGAGCAGAAGCCCGAACCGGACGTGAACGAAGGTAAAAACGACGCTGTCGAAGAGGAGGAGGAAGAAGGAGAAGGTGACGATGATGATGATGAAGGACAGGGGAAGAGGAAGAGAGGCGGCGGTGCTAAAGAGTACGATGATAACGGCGATCTCATCATTTGCAAGGTTCAGTTTAAAATGTTTTGATCTATTTTATTATCTACTTAATTTGATGTTTGTTTTAGTTAAGTAGTAGATTTTCTGAGAGAGTTTAGGTGAGGGTTTGAACAGAATGTGAACCCTAAATCTTCTATATTATAAAACAGAGCGGTTTCTGTTAAAAATGTCTAGGCATATAAACGTGAGTAACCACTATAGCCGTTAGAATGTGAACTTATAGTTGAGCAAAGGAATTGGAGGTTAATGTGTTCATGCATAGAATTAAGAGAAAGTATAATATTTATGTTGAAAGTGCCTTTAGGCACGGGCAATTTGCTAATTGCGCAAATGGTGTATAAAGATCAGTACACGTGTAGCGGTTTCTATGAGTAATAGCATCTGCAGCCCTTACTTACAGTTTTACTCAAATAAATTTGGTTAAAAGCTTCATTTGGTAAGAAAGACGCCAATGGGCAAGCTCAAATACGAGTAGAAGATTCAGTATGGCATGATTGTAAACTTGGGAGGAGAAAATTAGTCTTCCAAAGTTTGAGTCTAAGATATCTTAGCCTATTTTATTATTTAATTTGATGTTTGTGTTGATCAAAAAGTGGATTTTGTGAACATGATGTGATCCCTAAATTGTGCATTCGGTGGCTTAGAGCATCTATAAATGTTTTGAGCAATTTTTGTCAAGCCAAAGCAATTTTTGTACTGAAGTAAGAAACATTACTTAAATTAGGGTTAGGAAGTTGTGTAGAGGTTGTTTCTATAGCTTTCTGAGACTGAGGCAGTGAGGCTATCTTGTTTATTTGTTTATTGTAGCTGTCTGGGAGGAGAAGGGTGACAATTCAGGATTTCAGAGGGAAAACTTTGGTGTCTATCAGGGAGTTCTATAGTAAAGATGGCAAAGACCTTCCTTCTTCAAAAGGTAATGATGTTTCATTCAAATCGTTGCGGTGTGCTTCTTTGTGTTGTTGGGCTTGCTCCATTTTTGCAAACTGTATTGGAAAAATTGTGGATTGGAGAGCACATGCCGAGTTTTGTTTGTTATACATCCAGCTTTCTCCTTTAAGTAAGGTGTAACCTTAAATCTGCCCCCAAGCTCTTAGTACCTACTGTCAGTGCGTTTGTTATTATCAATCCCCAATAATTTTTTACTCCAATTATTACTCACTTACATCAAGCTTCCTCCTTTAAGTAAGGATCAACATGGTGGAAGTAATCTCTGCTGTTCCCTTTAGTGTTTATTAATTCTCTTTTATCTTCATCGAATATTTGACATTTGATTTTATATTTTGAAAGTTGATCGTTGAGAATCAACACTTTGGCCATGCTTTTCGGAACCACAATTGTTTTTTTGACTATTAATTTATGGTTAGCCCAAATAGTTACAAAATTGAGCATTGGTACTGAAGAGGAAGATAGGGGAGGATTTATGTAGGGAAAGTCTTAGCATGGCATCTAAAGGGAAAGGAGGGAAGGGGTGGGGGAATGGTGTGTGTGGTAGAAATTGGATTTTGTTATCAGTTGTTACTGCATAGCATTGAAAATATTATGGGAAGGGATGGAAATGATCAACTTTGAATGAAAGAGTCCATTTCAAATCGAGCTTTAGGGATTGAATTTAATTGTATTTGGCCATTAGTAGGTTAATTTTGTGATTTTCAGTAGCGGAAATGAAAAAAGGGTGCCTATTTTTCTTTTCCTTTCTTGAGAATATCTGCATATGTCACATTTGGGTGGTTACATTGCTATTTTAGGTCGTATAACTAGTTTTACTTGGGCATTGATGCTGGTATCAAGTAGTCTAGTTATCTAAGTTGTTTCCATCATTTTGCTGGTTTAGTATTTCAACTTTTATGCCATCTAGCTTGATATGTAAGCAGATAGGTGTATTGTAGGCGTGTGCAAATTTTTGAGGAATTTTTTTTCACAAATGAGTTCTCGGTACTACTTGTCTTTGAAAACTTCAAAGGATTTTTCCCAATTAGTTCGTCATTTTCTTCAACTCGAGTTCTAAGTTGTATGAATCTTGGATTTTTGAGTAGTAAGGATGTGTTATGCAAGTTGGTTGTTCTCCAGCTGTAATATGTTTTACCTTTGGGAGTAGCCTTTGTAACGGTGTAACCTGTTGCAACCCCTGCGTTTTGACTTTCTTGCAGTATGCATTTTTTTGTTTCTTATAAACCATTATATTTGTTACTGTTATTATTGACAAGGAGAAAAGGGATAATGATGAACAAGGGACTACAACATCACTGGTCAAAAGTACTAAAAAAGACTTTTAAGAGTCCCTCTGAGTTAGTCTGCTATTGTTGTATCATTCTGTGAGCTGGATAAGTATGTTATCATTTCGCGTAGATTTTGTAAATACTATTGCTTTTACAGGTAGATCTTCGCTATGTTTGCCTGTATATGGAGAAGATGTCTTTTTTTCCCCCACTTTTTAGCATTTTAATGGCAGCTCGGTAGCGCCAGTTTTCCTTTATGCTTAAATCCGTTGTTCATCGTCATTTGTCCTGTTTATGCCAAAAGCTTGATTCTACAATTGTATCTCCAGGAATAAGCTTGACAACTGAGCAATGGTCATCCTTCAGGAAGAATGTACCTGCTATAGAGAAGGCCATAAGGAAGATGGAGTCAAGGTTGAATTGATCGTCCTGTTGATATCAAAAACCGTTGCAGGTTTTGTACTTGTTAATGGCAAAAAATTGTGGTGATAATCTTCCCAAGTCTTAGGAGTAGTAGTATGTCTTTCTACAGAGCCCTTTTTCGGGCTGGTGTGGACCTTATGGTTGGTAAAACAATGCTCTTCAATCGTACAACTGGTTCATGGTTCTTGTGATCTCTTTTGTAACCATTGGGTTTGTTTTGCTTCCAGTTTCTGTGTAATCTTCTTCAAAAAAATGCGGGATAAATCTAAGTCTTGTGGATGTTACTTTGAATATAGGAAACCAGAACTTCCGTTTGACCGGGAAAAAAAATATAGGAAACCAGAAAACCGACAATTCACTGCTTGAAGGAGTACATGTATATTCCACTAGATGTCGTTTTCTTTTGTCCCAGGTAATGGACGGGGATCTCCCGGATTAGGATTAATAGACCAATGACCGGACACCAAGTTATCAGCAATGTTTTAAAAGTCGCTAGGCGCTAGTCGGGCGGTTGGCTGCCTTCAAGCAATTAATTGGATTAATCGACGATTAATCGGTGTATATTAATTAGTAATCGGTGATTAATCATTAGTCGGAGCTAATCGGATAGGTCTTGCTAGTGATTAATCGCGAATTAATTCCTTGTTTTAGAACACGAACTTATCAGAAAATGCTAGGCTAGTGATTAATCGTGGATTAATTCCTTGTTTTAAAACACTAACTTATCAGAAAATGCTAGACATCAGTTTGCTCGAGAGTTAGTGGATTCACAAATCAAAGCTCTTGGGACAGCGTCATATGGTGCTTAACGCCTCTCCACCACAACACATTGATTTGAGTTCAATAAACTAATCTTGGATAAGCTTGGCAGCACTGAATAATTTTTCAATCCACACTACCAAAGCTAGCAGACCGTCTCACTTTGAGCTGGGGAGAGTATGGCTCAAAAGGAAGAAAGTTTTTAAACTACTATACAAAAACCTGATTATTAATATTACCCTGATATGGACATTCATTGATAAATAGGGTTCAGAAGCCCATCCAATCTACCTAATATACCAAACATCCCTAAAACCAAATTTTATGCACCCTTAGCAGCCGGAATCATCGATATATTCATTTCACGACGACGTAAGCCACAATAACGGTTATATCATCTGCTTTGCCACCAAGACGGTCTTTTCCGGCCATCACTGCAGCCTGCGTAAAAGGAGTAGGAGCAAGGCTATCGACTGAGTTATTATAAGCATGTTCTGCTATGGCCCAAGCAGCCTGCTCGGGTTCTGAACTACTTTCAGTTATCATCTTGACAATATGACAAATGTCTTCTGAAAACATGTTGTCCAACAGCCCATCTGTGCCCATGACGATCACGTCCCCTGGTAGTACGGGGGTCCTGTACAACTGTGCTACATTCGGGCGATCTGATGATGTCTTTTTTCCTAGCTGATATGGGCAGTTGAATCTGCGTTGCTGAATGTTTGATTTGAAAACTTCTTTGCCCTCTCTAATCACCATAAATCCACTGTCTCCAACATTTGCAACGACCACATGCTGTAAAAATAAGCAAATAACAATTCAGCTAGAGGCGTGGCATAAAGTACGTTACGGTTCCCTCTCTCTCGCAAAGCTAGTTCGCTCCACAAATCAGCTTTTGCATGCGCCCGCAACTGTTTCTGTAAGTAGGAATGGCAAAGTGGGGAGATTGAATGGGCTGCACTCTGCCTTTCCTGTTTATTTACCCCTCATATCACCTTAAAGGCTCAAACTCGCCCCAATCCCAAACTAAAGTGGAGAGCAGACCCATTTCAAAAAAAGTGGAAAACAGCACAATAGTACTACTAAAATAAAACCACTACGATGTAAAGTCAAACAGGACCCATCCAATAACTTACCTCACAACGGCAGCCATATCACAAATCCCAAACAATAAAAAATCCATAGCCGAAAATTTTAATTTGAACAAGTGGGCAAGACTAATATTATACAGAAGTACGGACAAAACCCTCTTTCCCTATAATGTCAACAATAAGACCATTGCAGGTTTAATACATAGCAACAAAGCCCGGCCCTTGGGGCTGATTCAAGGCTTTTTACCTTAAAGGGTTACAAATGCCTTCGTGAATCCCCTAACAAGGCTCGTACACCCCAACTCGCTTCATACCTTAACAAGTTACAAATGCCTTCTCGAATCCTGTAACAGAGACAGGACAGATAATCTGGGTACCCCACTGCATTGTCTCCTAGTTGTAAGCACAACTAGAGATCCAAATTGAAATGCAAGAAGAAAAAGGAAATAAAGGAAGGAAAAGACACTGACATTGTTTTTGAGGGTAAGTATGCAAGCTGTTGAGGATCCTTCAACATTGGTGTTTCTGTAGGCTTCATCCAAAACCCATCTGGGATCAACCTCACTCTTTTCTACATTCTCAATTGCCTTGACGCAATTGGCCATAAGGCCCCGAGCGTACTGTCCTGCATCAACACCGGATTTACTACACCCACCAACACCATCTGCAACCCCAACTGTTTGTTTTTCTGCACAGATGAAGTGGGCATCATCCCCTTGGGGCTTTGACTCCTTCGCCTTCGATATGTAGAAAGCTCCACATACCATCTTCAACCCTCTTTCCCTTGAACTTAGTCAAAGCAAAGAAAGTAAACATAAGTTGATATTTTGATAATCGTAACCTCAATGGGATAAGATACTGTATTACGTTCTACACATAAGCAGGTTTCGTTTGCAACAGCTTTAACAGCCCCTTCGGATTGAGGGGTTTGATAGAATAAAGAAAGGAAAAGAAAAGAAAGGATTAGTGTTTCTTGCCAAATCACTTATTTGGATCGAGTACTTAGGTGAGAGAAGTACAAACATGATATCTTTTGATTGGCTAGTTCTCCTTTCTCACAAAATCTCACGAAAAATGTCTATATGTGATGCAAAAGGCTCACATTTCTTATCAAACCATTCCTCACAATCCATAGGGCCGTAAAAGTTTTGACATTTTTTTTTTTAGCAGTGCTACAAACACAAAGACACGTGTCAAGACCCGTCTGATGCACGTGATTCTCACATGGGAAACCTACACAAATCGAACGGCTGCAAACCTAGATGTGTCTGAATCTGCGAAGAACACACCTGCCCAGAGTATCTTTCTATTAATTTTGGTTCCGCATTCTCGAAGGCACATAAACAAAACCCCAAAATCCCAAAACCTATAAAAGATAGGAACTTTTCAGTATTGAACTGTGTCGGACCTACACAAAACGATGCATGTGGGACCAACGCTAATCGAAATCAGTATCCAAAGTATTGTCCCTATTTTTTTAATTATTTTACCCTACACTCGCAGGCACATAAACCAAACCCAAATTGCAAACCCTAGAAAGTTCGAAGTTTTTTTATTTTTCAGTATGGATCAAACCCAGATTAATACCCAAATCAAAATCACGTACGCAGAACTGATAACGGACGAATCAATTCGATCAAACTAGAAACAAATTCGTAAACAGACGTGAAGAATGCACATCATACCCGTTGGGGAAAACACGCTCAGTGAAATTCATGGTGAAACCTCGTCTAGTTACAGTGGCGGGGCTTTGAATTCGAGACCAAGCGAATTGCGAAGAACACAATGAGAGGAGAAGAACCCTAACATTTGGCGAGAGCCGTAGAGGATTTTGAGATGGAAATATAGCTTCGGCGATTTTCTATGTCCGTATGATTCCGATGATATGTGTTTAAGGAAACGAGTCCTAGTTTTCTTAGGAAACGTACATGATATGAGTTCGACTGTTTTTAGGACTGTATAGAGTTATGGGAGTTATTACTCAGCAATGCACGCCACGCCGTACTCCAACACCCGTTAATAATGCGTATGAGTTTTTTTAACAACCGTATGTCTGCGTTATCTGAGTTAGTTTGTGCGCGCATTTTTACAAATTCCGGAGTCATGAAATTAATGACCGAGCAATACTCTAGCAACTCGAAGGTTTCAAATGTTTGGTCTTCGTAAGAATGGAAGAGCATTTATTACTTTATCGTAACCAAGTGATGACGTGAATTTCGTACAGAGCCCAATTAATGATCGGGGTCGTTCAATTTGTTTAAGCCACAAATTTATGGGTTCCTGCCAAAAAAAACAAACCTGATTCGTAAATTCATAAGAACTTGATCGATTCATTCAATTATGTCTTATCAAGCTTTTTCCGATATTCGAATGAGCTTTTTGTTTTTTTTATTTTATTAAAATCATGTGTTTACTTGAATTGAACGACTCTAAATCTCTGATCATTTGTGTGAGACTTCAAAATGAATCCTGTACAATTCGGCGTACATTTGGTATGCGCCAAATGATGTACCAATAGGTCTTTTTATTTTGTGATTAGATCCAAGAATTGTGAAAGTGCTGCTTGGTACTAGGTTACCCTGACACTCACAGTAAGGATCAGTTCCAAAGAAATTTGTTCTTCTCTCAAAAAAGAAAAGAAATTTGTTCTTACATTTTATAACTACTATAGATAATTTTAAACAAATGGAAACATTGTTCAAAAGGAAGGAACTAGTACTACAAAAAAAAACCTGTAACATTGCTCAAAAGGAAAGAAAGGCTAGTTCAAAGCCCATCCAATCTACGATATATTCATTTCACGACGATCTTCGATATATTCATTTCACGATGAAACTTTATGCATCCTTAACAGCCGGAATCAATCTTCGATGATATATTCATTTCATGACGACGTAGGCCACAATAACGGTTATATCATCTGCTTGGCCACCAAGATGGTCTTTTCCGGCCCTTCAGTGCAGCCTGCATAAATGGAGTAGCTGCAAGGCTGTAGACTGAGTTACGATAAGTGCGTTCTGCTATAGCACGAGCAGCCTGCTTGGGTTCTGAACTACATTCAGTCATCTTCATGACAATATCGCAAATGCCTTTCGAAAACATGTTGTCCCACAGCCCGTCGGTGCCCATGACAATCACGTCCCCTGCTTGTACCAGGGTCCTGTACAACTGCGCTACATTCGGGCGATCCGATGATGTCCCCTTTCGTAGCTGATATGGGAGGTTGAATCCGTGCTGCTGAACGGTTGATTTTAAAACCTCTTTGCCCTCTCTAATCACCATAAATCCACTGTCCCCGACATTCGCAACGACTGCATGCTGTAAAAATAAGCAAAGAACAGTTCAGCTGACATAAAGTACGTTGCGTGGCACTCCCACTCCAATACGCTCCGGACTGTCCAATACACTTTGGACGCGCGTAATTCACCTCTGTAAACAGTTATTCACGGCTCCCTCCGTTAAATTTTTTTTCTCTAAAATAATACCATTGAAACCTCACCAAACAATAAAAAATTCATTACCGAAAGCCATGTTACTTTACTTTGAACAAGTGGGCAAGACAGCAAGACTATGAATAACTTATTTATAAGACCATAAACCAAAAACCCAAAATCGAAAAAGCTATAAAAGATTTGAACTTTTCAGTTAATTGAACTGTGTGGGACCTACACAAAACGATGCATGTGAGACCAATATTAATCGAATGGTTGTGTCCGGACATCATCAGTATCCAAATTATCGTCCCTCTTTTTTACCCTGTATTCTCACAGGCACATAAAACAAAACCAAAAAAATTTGAAACCCTAGAAAGATTTGAACTAAATTTGAATTACTTATTTTCCGCTAAGGTTTTTCGTTTACAAGTACTTATTTTTCGTTTTACGAGACAGATCATTTTCTTACAATAGTCTTTTAATTCAAAAAATACGTACTTATTTCCCAGATTAATACCAAATCAAAATCACAAACGCAGAAGCAATGACGAAAGAATCAATTCGATCAACCTAGAATAAAATCGTTAACAGACGCGAAGAATGTATAATACCTATTGAGAAAAAGAAGATCAATAAAATTCATGGCGAATCTCGTCCAGTTTCAATGGCTGGGTTGTGATTTCGAGAACAAGCAAATTGCGAAGAACACAATGAGAGGAAAAATATCCTAACATTGGCAAGAGCTGTAGAAAATTTTGAGATAGTATAAATCGTAGTACGTATGATTGATAATATATGTCTCAGGTAACCAGTCCACCTTTTTGCAGGAAACGAGCGTACATGCTTTAGGGAAGCTAGGTTTTCTTTCCAAAATTTGAGTCAAAATGGCATATTAGTAAATAGTACGCCCTCCTTAGATATTTCAAAAAATAATTTTGTAAAAGTCATAATTTTTTTTTTCCGATTTCTCTTGTCGAGACGAATCAATATAACATAAAAATTTTGGTGCAAAACTTACAAACGGGAAAAAATTGAATAAGAACAAAACAAAAAAACTTGTATTCCACAACTTGTTGGTTAGTGGAAACACCTCTTAATAACGCATATTTTTACATGCGCGTAAGTTTATGACGTGCTTTGTTAAAGAGCCCAATTAATGATCGGAGCCGTTCGATTTGAATAACCCACAAATTTGAGGGTCCCTGCAAGAAAATGACATAATTCGAGAATCGGTAAGAACTTGACCGATTCATAGAATTCTGTCTCTAATAAGCTCCTACTGATATTTGATTGAGCTGATTTTTTTACAGGGATGGGTTAAAAATCATGTTCTATGCGAATTGAACAACTCTAAATCTCTGATTATTTGTGTAAAACTTTAAAATGGTTCCCGTACAATCCGGTTTACATTAGTGTGCGCCAAATAATGTACCCATAGTTTTTTTGTTTTGTGATTAGATTCACAAATTTTTAAGTAATTGAATACTTAAATGATAAATGCAGAAGAATAAGTATTTCCATTTCTTTCCCACACAATGAAAAAGACAAAAAGTTATGGAGTGTTTTTGCGCACAGTTATGTGGTACTTCAAAACCCTTATACACTGTGGAATTTCGAAAATTCACTTGTCATCACATCAAAACATTCCACATAGCTCGCAAAGGCAAGGGTGAGAAAGTTCCGCAAAAGAGAAGAAAAGCCCACACATGAGTAGAACAAGTCAAAGAACAAAGGCCTTGTTCGTTTCCATACTTTGGGTATTTTAGTTTTGGTATTGGGTGGAGAGAGAAATAGGGTAATGATTGGAGAGAGGGGTAATGATTGGAGAGAGATAGAGAGAGAAATGAAATTAATAATTGGAGAAATAGGGTAATGATTGGAGAAATATATAGGATAATGATTGGAAAACAAAGTTAAAACAAAGTAAAGTATGGAAACGAACAAGACTTCAACCGAAGGTCCAAAAAAAAGAAGAACAATCCTCCAAATAGAGACAGAAAGCTAAAAAAAGGAAACAACAACAACCAGATAATTAGAGCCCGTTCCAGAAATCTTCTTAAAAAATAAGCAGTTTATTTCATATTTTTAAATTCAAAAATAATGTAAATGAAAAATAATTTTTCAATTTTTTTTGCACCGTATTAAAGATCTCAATGAGATCTATTAAATAAGATCCATAATGATAGAAAAATTATTTACGTAAGCACATAATTTTTAAGCTTGAAATTACCTTCTTAAAAAATAAGGACTTAATTTCAGTTGCGGGACGGGGCCTTACTGGAAAATCCTGTTGTGGGAACAACTAGTGTTGTGCAGCAGAAGTGAAGAGCTAAACCCAAGCGTTGAGGAACCCAAATCAAACTCAACAAGATAGTTCTCCAACTGGTGCCCTCCCAGGACCACCGAGGTCCTTGGCGCTGCCCCTCCATCCACAAGCCCTAAACACAAAGCACCTGTCTTCACTCTCACCATCAAATTAGCTCCGTAAATCCTCCAATAAACACCCTTTTGGAAAACCAGATCGATAACCGGCACATCCGGTCCCGTACCTGAAGTACCAATGGTCTTCGAGTCGAAGCATGCTCCGAATGGTGAAACCGACGCCACCTGTGTGATCTTCCTCAATGCGGCCATTTTGACAAACTTTTTGACAACTGATCGGTAGATGGAGCTCTGGAGAACCGTATGTGGGGCTACGGTACTTAGCTTCGTCCCGCCGTTACCCTGCTTGTCAATGGCTAGCAAGGAGGCATTGAACGAGCCGAGACGAATCCCATTCACTCTGATGAATTTCACATCCACGAAATACTCGTCGGACGGATCGCCTTCTGAGTACGATGGGGCGGTGCTCACCGGGATAACAAGGAGCGGCGTGGTGGCGAGTGACGTGGATAGGTCTTTCGTGTAAGGAAGCATGTAGTAGGGTCCACCGCCGATGAATATGTCCCCTGATCCCGTCATAAAAGATTGGAGACAGAGGGCAAATTTCTTGGGATGGGGCAACTTAAATGTCGATGCGATTTTGGTAGTTAAGGAAATTGGGGACCTAGCCAATCCTACCATCCCTATAGTGCCAAATGCCAGGCCTCGTAATTGGGCCGAGTCGCCGCACGAAAAAGGGAAATCGGGCACCGTGTTGCTGGAAATCGTGCTCTGCCCATCCGTCGAATACACTTCCATGACATCCTCGCCTAGGCCTGCGGCGTAAAGCAAGTTCTTGATCGGGTTATAGGCGTCGGAACCGCAAGTGTCGTTGGTGCACCCCGGCCTAGGCGGACCTGGCAGGCTGCAACCCATGCATCCGATCCCTTTAGCGGCCTCGCATTTGCGGGACCCGCAAGGGATCGGGCGATAGGACGTGGAGTTGTACTTATCGCAGTCGATCCACGTGCGCTGGCCGCCGAGGTCGATAACTACACTGACCTCGTTTCGGATCACGTTCAACGTGCTGGGGTCGCGATCGCCGAGTTCGAGGGTTGTGTAGTATTGGTGGGAATGAGAGGTGGTGTTTGTCCTGATGGTGAGGTGTACTGCGGTGCTCCCCTTGGGTTGGAGTGCTATTTGTGTGGCCGATGAGTGAGAGAGGTGGAAGAAGAAGATGGAAAGGGAAGTGAGAAAGAGATATTGGAGTGAAGAAGAAGAAGCCATTGAAGACTATCTGCAAGTAATTGTCCATTAGGTACTATAAATAAGTTCATACTCGGCAGTGGCGCATTTGTTTACTTTGAGGATAATGTTTTGTAAAATGACACTACGCCGCACCGTCCGAAAATGGCAATGATTGTATTGACATAATGGCATTCATAATCGAAGCGGGGGGCCTGCTCCCCTTGGGGGAGAGCAGGGCCCTGCTGCCCCCTCGTTTGGGGTCCACTCCGGTCTCTCTCCGATAATCAGGATCGTTCACTTTATAGAGCTCGTTGAGTAGAACAACCATGCAAAAAATCAGCTTAATCGGACATCGTTAAGTGCCTGATCGGAGCCCATATAACTCTCGGTACAGGGGTTTAAGTGGATTTGATTCAGTGTTTCGGTTCCATTCTTTTCAAGATAAAAAGGCTCCGATAAAGCACTTAACAATATCCGATTAAGCTGATTTTTTGCATGATTGTTCTACTCGACGAGCTCTACAAAGTGAACGATCCCGATTATCGAAAAGAGCCCGGAGTGGACCCCAAACGGGGGGCAGCAGGGCCCTGCTCTCCCCAAGGGGGAGCAGGCCCCCCGCGTCCATTCATAATGGGTATGAATAATACTCTACTGTGTTACATAATTATGGCCGCTGATTTTGTCATTCTTTTTTTTGTTAACGTCACTTCTGTATTTTTGGTGAATACACTTGCAGGGGAGTGATATTAACAAAAAGGGAGTGACAAAATCATTTCCCCATTCCCATAAATTATATAGTGTGAAGATCGATCAGTTTTTTTTTTACCTTGGTCCGGACTACCGTGCAATTGGTGTCCGGACCACCATGAATAGATTGACGAATTTAAAATTTCTACGAATCTAGTCCAGAGTGAAGTTGGTATGGACGAACGGAATTTTGCGAGGAGCACGTTTTGTAGGATTTTTTGATGTGCTAGTTTGCTTAGACTATAAAAAAAGAAAATTTAGGGCTTGCCTTCTATTGTAATGTTGTTCATATTTTTTTTCATAGTGAAATCGGTCAATACATCATGGAGTACGATTAGACAAATTACTTAAGTCAGAATCATGTATATCGCCTTTCAATTCCTTGTTTCTTTTGTTTGTGCGTTTGTTTATTTACCCTAACAACTGGTATCATCTGTCACGTGTTTAATTAGCTTTGTGTAAAAAAAGGCAATATTTTTAATTACATTTATAGAAAGGTAAAGTGCAAAAGTTATTCTTTCGATGTAGAAAAAGGTAATCGTTAGAAACTGTCGGGAACAGTAGATATATAATTGTGTCATTTTAATTGTTGTTGATGACCAGTTATTCTTTTTTATTACTGGAAATGAAAAAATTTCGGCATAGTCTTTCCAATTTTTTGGTCCTAACCCGACATCTCACGTTTCATTCAGTACAACAATAACAATATAAACTTGAGGTTACGCACAAATCCACCCTGGACATTTCTCATTCTAAATCACCAATTACAAACTACATTAATTGTACGACTATATTATCATTCACAAGCCACATTCGAAGAGAAAGAAATTCATTGTACTACTAAAACAACTGTTAAAAGGACATATTAAACACAGGAAAACACATAGTACATCTAAATCAAATTATTCAATCTGATAGTATATTTATGTGCTTTAGACAAGGGCATATCCTCCTGATAGTGTCGCATTTAAAATTTGAAGAAAAATGTCTGGGCACCCATACCGAGACAATGGTTCGTTAAATTAAATTATCTGTTGATTAGAATTGAGTTTTGCTTTTTCAAAAGGATAACCAATACCATTCATAATTATCGAAAAAACACACAAAGTGCACATTCATCCTTTAATAAAGGCGTGGACAACAGCAACGGTGTTTACCAATTTTTCCCTTCAATTGAAATCGACGGAGATTTTGGGAAACAATGCCAACAACAAAAATAAAGGCGAATGCGGCTATGTCTCTACAAGACGGATCCGTGGTTCCACGCCGTATTTCAGGACTTCACCGGAGAGAAATGGCGGTCGAGTCAAATGTGAGATTGGTGATATCGATTGGGCGGAGTGGATTGATGGTTTAGTGAAGCGGGGTGGAGCGGAAAAAAATTAACAAATGGACTTTGTTATTTTTCTAAGGTAGAATTACAGTAAAAAAGGACGGATCCTTATCGAAAATAAGAAAATTAAGTTAATCCTACTCCTAGTTATAATCCGAACGGGTTAGTAGTTCCAAAAATTAAGACAAATAAAGATTGACTTTGATTTGTTGGAGAGAGTTTACAATAAGGCCTAAAAAGGCTATTTATAGGAAACAACAAATGTGCAGGAAATAACTTCCTAACTTTCCACTACTCTTCATTCTTCTAATTTGCTTCCAAGTGTCCAAATAACTTCCCTTCAACTTCAAAGTGTGTAGGAGCGCGCCAAATGTCCTACATGCAAATAACAATAATAAAAGATATACTAATACTAGTACTAATATTAATACGAATACTTAATATATAATAATAAAATAGGAAGCATTCTCATAATTGCCACCTTTCGGTCGATCATCGACAGGCAGTGAAATATGGTGTAAACAATGCCCCCCTTATTCATTTGGGTGAAGAGCTAACGTAACCCAAGTGAATAATTTAACTAGTTTTAAATCACCCCTTTGTCGATATCGACGGGTGATAACATTTTACGGTGTAAATATTTATGCATCCAACTCTTGAAGAGTTTTAGATAAATTTTATACCAACCTTTTTCACTTTTCTACTGGTGTAACAAAGCCTTAATGGCTTAAAAACCATTGTCGAGAATAACATGGTAAGATTTCAAGGCTTAAAAACAGCAGTCGAATGGTGGCATGCCTCAGTCGATTAGTTTCCCTCCAACTGGGAACATCGAAACATGGTCAGTCGATCAGAGCAATACACATATGCCATGAGCCTTGCCGAATCCCCACAATAATTAACTTTAAAGTCACAAACAACAGTCAATTAATAGGCATCATTTGGCTTCACACGTTGGCTACTATATCTATGCATTAATACCAAATACCAACATTTATTAGCCACTCCATCAAAAACTAATTTTCCGTGTCCTCCAAAATGTATATTGATCGACAGAAATCAATATGCAAAGTATTTATAGCCATGTTTGGCTGAAAATGTACTCCATGGTTAAGTTTTCACCTTTACATCTTCTTAACCCGTATGGAGGAGTGGAAGGATCATTTTCTACGTCGACCATCCATGGTCTAAATTGAAAATCTCTAGTCGAATGACCTTCACGACTCGACTTCCTTTGAGTTTTCAATTTTCGAGCCACTTAAGTTTTATAATTGGCTCTTCTAAGGACGAGTTTGCCCCCCATGCATACTCGATATCAAAAGAGGGCTAATTCTTAACCTGTATAGATGGAGTAGAGGGATTATTTTCTATTTCGACCATTCATGGTCTCAATTAAAAACTCTAGTCGAATTATTTTCACGATTCAACTCCATTCGAGTTTCAATGCCAAAGCCACTTTCTTTGCGTAATTTGGCTTTCTAAAGATGAGTTTGCCCCCCAAGACACATCGCCGAGAAGAGGGTTTCTCATTGTACGATTCAGCCACAACGTAATTTTCTTTTTAAGGCCATCGAAACTTAGCCTCCAACAAATGGGATCAATCGACAGTGAAAATTGTTTTTGTAAAAAATGAAGTTTATAGTCAAGTTATAACTCGACTCTTCCAAATGAACCAATCAACATCCCAAACTAATCGATCAACATCCCAAGCTATTTTATATCATCAATATGGCTTTATAGAGACGATTTGCCCCCCAAGACTCATGGGCATAGCCTTTCAATGATGCCAAAAATTCATGATTGTCCCGCTTTATAAAGGTCAATCATACTATCAAATGGCATTTTTTGAACATGTAAATTGACCATGTCTTCATATTAGACTAGAATTTTTCATTTCTTACATTTTTTTATAATGAACCCTCTAATTTGGGTTCATATTCGAAACAAACAAAACCATATAGCCTGTTGAGGAGCAATTGCAACACAGCCATCACAGTGGCTTTATGCATACCTGAATGAGGTCTTCACTCCATTTAATGTTTGAATCAAAAAGGCTAACACTAATCCAAAACTGGATTAACGTATTAAGCCATATGATAGTCTCCTGCAATTAATATTTCTTACCAGCGAGTCTTTCCGTGCACATCAATGGCCAAATTAACAGTTACATTTGTTCCAAATTACAAGGCAAATCAAATGCCTCGATCTGTTGAACCGTTTTTGTCAAAACCAGAGACATGGTTCAAATCTCTCAAAACAGTTGGCCAACAATTGGCCGGCTTCTTTTGAACAATAAATTGCTTTCAAGCCCAATATGCAAAGCTTGAAAATTATTTTTTTTACATTTGATCCGAAACCTGACTGTTCCAATTAGCCAACAAATGGCCGTTTAACTATTACGTAAAATGTCAAAAACCTTGTAAGGTTTTCTTTTCACATATGATTTCACCATTACTTCCGATTTAGTAATGTTGCCCTCCTTCTAGCGCCAAAATTGTTTACCAATTTTTCCCTTCAATCGAAATCGACGGAGATTTCGGGAAACAATGCCAACAACAAAAATAAGGGCGAATGCGGCTATGTCTCCACAAGACGGATCCGTGGTTCCACGCCGTATTTCAGGACTTCACCAGAAGAGAAATGGCGGTCGAGTCAAATGTGAGATTGGTGATATCGATTGGGCGGAGCGGATTGATGGTTTAGTGAAGCGGGGTGGAGCGGAAAAAAAATAACAAATGGACTTTGTTATTTTTCTAAGGTAGAATTACAATAAAAAAGGACGGATCCTCATCGAAAGTAAGAAAATTAAGTTAATCCTACTCCTGCTCCTAGTTATAACCCGAACGGGTTAGTAGTTCAAAAAATTAAGACAAATAAAGATAGACTTTGATTTGTTGGAGAGAGTTTACAATGAGGCCTAAAAAGGCTATTTATAGGAAACAACAAATGTGCGGGAAATAACTTCCTAACTTCCCACTACTCTTCATTCTTCTAATTTGCTTCCAAGTGTCCAAATAACTTCCCTTCAACTTCAAAGTGTGCAGGAGCGCGCCAAATGTCCTACATGCAAATAGCAATAATAAAAGATATACTAATACTAGTTCTAATATTAATACGAATACTTAATATCTAATAATAAAATAGGAAGCATTCTCATAATTGCCACCTTACGGTCGATCATCGATAGACGGTGAAATATGGTGTAAACAAACGGCGGATAGACTTTTCAAGTTGAAACACATGTCCTCCAAAACTCTTACAAGCCAAGCAATAAATTGCACCATTACCAATATGCCTGACAAAACTATACTCACACACACAGAAATAACACGCCAATCTACCATCAGAAAACACCCACAAAGGCGAAGGAGAGTCCCCGCAAAGGGGAGGAAACATTCCACAAGGTAGATCACAATGAACCATTGCTAAACATAAGAAGAATGAATGGAAAATTAGAGAAATAAAACCTCCAGCCACTGTCAATGTCGATGGAACTCGTCGCCCAGGATCGAGCAACTTATTTGCCGGAAAAGACCAAGCCATCCTTGCATCATATGGTCCCAGATCTGGCCCAACCCGGGTAAGCTGTCGAGGAGAGGGGGTGGGCCGGATGGGGATTTGGGAAGGAGGAGAATGGGGTGATCGAAGAAAAAGAGAAAAACTCCCAAATTTAGGATCGAAAGACAGAAAATACCCACGAGGGGGAGAAATCCCCCCTCCCCAGGAATCACTAATGTTTTTTTTCACTTGAACTCCTCAGAGTCTATAGTACGGAGTACATTATATCTGAACAAGAGTACTCTCTAACGTTTGCTTAAGCACGTTTAAGGATAATTTGCGGACTTTACGGTACCATACCTACTCCATCGTGGCCATATAGGAACCAATCATAATTCGTAGACGCACATAGACATTATTAGAGCTGCAAACAAATCAAGTTGTTCGAAAGCAGTTCGAGACTCGATTTTATTAAAGGCTTGGGTCAGCTCAATTTGTACAGTAAACAAGTCGATCTCGAACAATTATTTTACTTGTTTAGCAAATAAGCCGAGATTTAGCTAACCCTAACTTGAACCGAACTGAACGCCAGTAGAGCTCGAGCATACAAATTTCCAAACGAACCAAGCAAAAACTCTCTAGTACGCTTCTATACCAGCCCAAAAACAAGCCCTTAATAATATTCGTCTTCAAGATTTTTTTAAATGGGTTTGATGGAAGCTTTTAACACTTGGGGTGTTGAACCACTCATCATGAAGATGCTCCAATGTGTAATCCTAGAAATTCCTGAGTTGAGGACTACCAAAACCATGAAAAATTATTCATTGCTGCTGAGGCACCCCACGTGGTGTCCTAGAGTTTTTTTTAATCACAAAATTTTATGAGACCCGAGACTAAGTGTGTGGATCCCGTGTGATTTGAAGATGCTTGGGGCACTGTTATATGGTACCACAAGAGCACTGAATAATCTCTCGAAAACTTCACGTGCCGTTTTGTGTCCACATCGTGAACGTCATACGTAAATGTTTACTGAAATATACTACAAGTAGTTAGGTTGGAGTATTACACAGAATTTTGTAAATTTAATGAATTGGATTCTCTCCCGTTCCTTAATTATATTGGATTCGAATTTACTGAGAGACTCTTACCTGCGAGTGGGAGGAGAGTGGGATCCAACCCAACCATGTTACCTATGAGTGGTCTAATGCCAAAAAGTATAGTAACACAACTTTGGTAATCCAAAGTAATAGGACTCACTAATTAGAAGATTATAATTTAAGGTAGATATAACACAGGAAAATGTAGAATTACCAACGCTGGTATTGGCGGCGTTTTTTCCAAAATGCCACCATAGTATATAAGTACGTTTTACGAGTGCTTTTGGAGATCCGCTAAGCCTAAGATTTGATTTAGATGGCTGGTTGAGTGGAATCCAAAACGCGGTCAACATAGTCATCGACTTGGGTGGCCAACTCAACTCACGTGGTTCGATTGCAATATTTACAAGTCCACAGGCCATTGCCTATTGCCGGCCTGACCACTGTGGGTCTTGGGAATGCAAAGCGGACGCATGGGTTGCAACGGGTCCACCAACACCACAAGTGGTTCGTATCAATGATTTACTTTTCATGGACGGACAAGCTTTTTGCCAATGCAATCACCGAGTGGGAATGCATAGCGTGATTTCTAGCAACAAGGCGCCCGATTTTCCTTTCTCATGTGCCGATTCGTCCCTATATATTCAAAGGCCTAGCTTTTGGCTGCTTAGGGATGGATGGTACGCTTGGCTGGGTCTCCAACTTCGTTACCCAGTACTATCATCATTACAACGGCATCCATTTGTTCAGTAATATTTGGAGACATATTCATTGGACCTTACTACATGCTTCCAAACACTGAAGATCTGTCAAAGTCACTGAGCACTGCTCCGGCTTACTCAGAAGTAATCCATCTGAATATTTAATCCGATGAGTATTTCGCGTCAATGTAAAGTGGATGGTATTAGGCTTCACTCATTGAACACCTCCTTGCTACCCACAGACAACATGATCAGGGTATCGGTGGCCCGAACCTTAGTAATGTAACGCAATATACCCTTCTCCACAGCTCCTTAATTATCTGACTCTTCTTGTCAATAGGTTTGTCAAAATAGCCACATCGTAGAAGATCAAAAGATCGGCGTCTGTGACGCCATCCAGAGCGTGATACCATTGTTAATGCTAATATGTACGGGACCGGTTGTGCCGATTATCTATCTTGTTTTACCATTGGAGGGTTTACGGTGCCTTTTTCGATGTTAGAGTTAAGAAGGGTATTATGTGCTTAGGTTTGTGCATGAACCATGAAGGGCCAAAGCCAGGGACAGCAATGGTCTTTCGGTCTTCTGAAATCAAAAGCTAGCTAGCAAATTCACCATGGGAAAAGAGGAGAGATCAAGCAAAATACCCAAATTCCAATCGATCCATAAAAAGTCCCCAAAAAAAAATACCATTTAAACCTTACTTAATTGCAATCAACATTATACTTACTAGCTACAAGGGAAATGTATCACATAAGAGTACAACATTTTGAAACTGTCTTGTTTCCAAATTCGATCATCCCATTGATCGTTGAAATTTCAAATTGCCAAATTGAGCTCATTGGCAAACTTCCCCTTCCGCGGACTGCCGATGCAAAAGTCCGGCGACCCTTCTCTGCTCCGATGATCACCGTTCCCCTTGAACAAAGTCGCAACCATCGGCTTCCAATTTCCTCCCCACTGCCCCCAACTAATCATCTTCCCCCTCTTCGGCGCAGCAGAATCACTAGCTGAATTCGCTGCCAGTCTCATCTGCTCAATCAACGCCTCTGTGTTAACCTCTTTCGACAAAATCTCCTCCAACTGCTTCGTATCGATCACCAGCTTCACCCTCCAAACGCCTTTCTGCGGCGGTGGCAGCACCTCCACCGCCGCAGAAGTGGACATCCTTATCGGCTCTGCTTCACAAGCAGAGTCCGCGTTTTTCTTACCCATTCTGCCGTTTTCCGCAAGGGGGAGGAGGTAGTAAAACTGGCCGCCGCGAAGCAGTTCGTGATCATTCAATGCCGAAGACATGCGACTCTTCTGATAAATCCCGTGTCCTGGGTAGTCGTTGAGGACTTCTTTGACGGATTTAGGACCTTCGAATTCGACGATATTGCCGGAATCCGTCATGACCCGGATAGAGTACTTGAGGCCTTCAGCTTCTGCAATGCCTTTCAGAGAACAGTTCCCCATTGTAAGAATTTCTAGAACTTGTTAGGTTATTTGGTTGAAGATATGCATGTGGTTGATGGGTTTTATATATATGTCCAAGAATCTGAATAATACTCCGTATTCAAAGGGTCACGGATTTAGAGGAGGAAGAAGACAAGCTGGGGGGGGGGAGGTGGTATAGGGAGAAGACATTTGTGTCCTGTTTTTTTTTTTGAAAATTTGAAAGTTGCGTCGTTAGATTAGACCGTTGGTTTGCGTCAATTAAGCACAATTTGTTTTTATCCTAGGCAAATGAATAGAATAAAAGGACGGTGTTGTAAGTTTTTGTTTTTGTTTTTTTTTTTTTTTATAAGTTGAACCGGTTTAATGAATCGACAGATTCGGAGACTAGTTCAACCGATCACTGGTGGGCGACCTACTTGAAGTCGGAGAATAGTCGGTAAAAGTGTTCCTAGACTTATTATGGAGTAATTGACATTTTTCGTGCGGCCCAATGCAATGCAATGCAATGGCTTGTGATTAGGGGGTGGATCAGCACTATGCTAGAGATTCCTTGGTGTGAGCATTTTGAAAACTGTAACATAATTTGATTAAATTATGCATCTTCTTATGTCAGTTTCTCTTGGTCCCAGATGTTTTAAAAGTCCAGAATCAATTAGAGAAATAAGCAAATTCAAATCTTGCCAAACAGTCATGATTTTGAGTAATTATGTTTTTTTTTTTTGGGCAAGTTAAGTGTATAGTAACCCAATATAAGATTAATGAAGAAGCTCGACAGATATTCTGAAAGGCAAACAAAATGATGAAAGCAAACCCGAAGGGCCCAAGAAATTGGTCTAGTGATCAAGATTTGGGACTTCGAAGTTAGCTTTGAAGAATTTCTTAAAACAATAGGGAAGAAGAAGATATATATAAGAGTAGTATTCATTTTCATTGATTTCTTGCTTAATCTAATGCATAGATAAGCTGAGCTTAACTTTAGATTCCTTCTAACAAACTCAACCAACAGCCAACCACTAATCAATGATAGCTAAGCACAGCTCAGCATTAATCTGAGCGTAGTTGAACTAACTGTACTGTCCCTTGCTTAAAAGCTCCCACATATAAAGTCTCAGATTCGAAACCTAGCTTTCAGGTGTTTTTTTTGGGTAAATAGCTTTCAGGTGTTATCAATTCTTTTGAGACCAATCCATACAGAGTTTTGCTTTGACTCTAATTGGGACCCCCACAAGTGGGCGGTGTGATTGATCTCCTGAGAATTAGTCGATGTGCGAATAAGCTGACCCAAACACTTTAAAAAAAACAAGACTACGAAAGAGCAAGCAATCAAGAAAAAACAAGAAGCCCCATAAAATAAGCCAAGTAAACCTAATAGCCGAGAACTAGGTCAAGCACAAAAGCTCTCAAGCCCATAATACAATGCGGTTTACTAGGTGGAAGGTTTGAAGCAAGACTTCCTTAGTTTAGGCTGGTTAGAGAGGTTAGCATGAAATTGGAAACACCACAATCACTATAAACCTAAGGGAAAGTATTTAATACACACCCCTTTAAGGTATGTATCATATGCATTTATTGTGTGGTTTATATTGTGTCACCTCATAAAAAATTACTTGTAGGACCGGTTATTCATAATATTTATTTCGAATCGTAACTTTTATACTAAAAATTGGTAACTTTTCATCAATATGATTCGTCACTTTTTAGCAATAGATTCATAACATTTTGAAAATCATAACATTTTGGTGTGTTTCAATAAGGATGCATATGATACACACTCAAATAAGAGGTGTGTATTGTAACACTTTTCTAAACTTAACCCAACTACCAGTTCCATTAGGAGAAGAAACACTTATACATTGATGGAGAGATTCGAACTTTTGACATCTTAGTGAGATGCAAGAATCATGCATGACAAGCTAAGGCTAGCTCAGTTTGTTCTCAATTATGCCTTCTAGGTCTTCTATGGTCCAATGTGATTTTCATCTGAAAGGGTCTTTGGAGGCACTTTTAAGACGTAGATAATTAGTGGAGATAAAGTTCAAGACGTTGATGTGATTCAAGTTTCAAAGTGTTCTAAAATTTTTTTTAAAAAATAGTAGGGGTAATAAGTGGAGAGAGATAGAGAGAGAATTGTTGGAAGTAGAGGGAATTTAGGGGGAATTTTTTGAAAAATTCTTTCTGAAAAGGGAAGAGAACAAGGCAAACCGAAACTAATTAGATCCCATTCCACTAAATTTTTTATATTTTTTAAATACTTATTTCCATTAAAGGAACATGGCGTTAGTCTTTCAAGTCCGTCTTCTAATTAGGACACTGCTTTTAAGTGATTATGAAAGTCTATGTCGCAGTGAGCATGACTACAAGTTATATATGGTGTAACTAGTAAGCATTCCATGGAACAAATCTTCACTGGTATCATATTGGGTGGCCCTCTACGCCACCTACTAAACAACAAAAATCTGACAACCACTGTTCAATGTAGTTGGTATGTTATTTCTCCCCCTTAGGAGAGATCTTGGGTTCGACCCCTGCTGGGGCAATACCCTTGGGTCCCAAGCTATAAATAGCTTCTGGACTCTGTGCTAACCCTAACACCTCCCACTAACCTCCGCTGATGTATGACGATTGAAAAAAAAAAACAAAAAAACAAAAAGCCAACTCTCAAATATGCCAATATTATTACTCTAGATAAGGGTTGGTCAATCAACCGACTAGGACTTGCTCAGTTAAGGGTTGTTTGGTCTAGATAAGTCAAATGAATTATTTTCTGTTTTTATTCAATTTTTTTTACACATTTATTATTTTTCGTTAATTTTTGATGGATTATTATTTGCTCATGACGAGAGAAATATAAAAAGTAAAAAATCATGACCGAAACCCCTTTTTTTTAACAAAGGCGATGAAAATTGGCTTATTGCTTATTTTTGTCTTTATTAAAAAAAATGGGTTTGGATCATAATTTTTTACTTTTTATATTTCTCTCGTCATAATGAAGCAATAATTCATAAAAAAAAATTGACAAAAAACTAACAAATAAACCCATATGAATGTGAGAGATTGTGTTTGAATTATTGTGTGAGTATTAATAGACTTTCAGTTGGACTTGTTTGGCTCGTTCGAAAAAACAAGAGGTGTAGATTATAGTGGAGATGAAGTTCTAGATATGGTTGTAGTACAAAATTTGTTTGCTCCGTTGATGGTGACCCACGAGGATGTGACCTTGGTCTTATCTTACGACCACATATTTTATCTCCCTACCTAATTAGGTCCCGTTCCATTTTTCTAAATACATGAAGTATTTAAAAAGTAAGAACTTATTTTTAAACTTAAAAATATTGGTTTCATGAAAATAAATTTTCAATTTTTTTTTTTTGCAGGGTTTGATAGATCTCAACATCTCGTCAAGATCTATTGTAACGACCCTGATTTTTGGTCAATAAAAAATTTCGCTAAAAATTTGAATTTTATTTTAATACTTGAATTTCATTTTTAACATCCAAAAATCGGTCGTTATTGACTTATAAATTTTTTTTATTATATTTGAAAATTCTTTATTTATTTTATAAATCCCTTTTTGCGATTAATAATCCGTCATAATTAGGTTTATGACTTAGGAGATTGGAATTCATCGCCCGGGCATTAAGGTCATTTTCTAAAGACGAGTATGCCTATTATGACCTGGGTATAGTAACTTGGTAATTGTAGTAAAATCCTAGAATTATATTTCTCGATTGGAAATCCTACATGGCAACCGATTAGTTAGCAACTCTAACTACCGTTTGGCTTAGTTACTTTTTCCTAACCTAGAGCGTTGCATCGATGACAAAGTGGTTAGCAGAAAATTTTTGGCATTTGCCTTGACCGTTGACTTGACAGCTTTCGCTTTGGCTTAGCTAGGCTGCTTAGCGTGTTAACTTGACTGCCTTGCCTTAGCGTCGGTCATTGTCGGGCTGCCTCGCTGGCGTCGGGTCTGTCATCGAGCTGCTCGCTAAGCATCGGCTTCTTTGTCGCGCGCTGCCTTGCCTTAGCGTCGGTTCATTGTCGTCGCTTTGCCTTGCCTTGGCGTCGGTCATTGTCGGCTGCCTTGGCGCTTGAACTGCTTAGCGTCGGCTCATTGCGCTGCGCGCCAGGTCGGCTCATTTGTCGGGTTCGCCTTAGGCGTCGGTCGCGCTTACTTTTGCCTTGCCGTTCTTTGGGGCGCCTTGCTCTGCCTTAGGCGCCATCGGGTTCTGCCTTGGCATCGAGTCGCGCCTTGCTTTTGCCTTGGCGTGGGTGGGCTGCTTTGCTCTGGCCTTGCCTCTGACAGCCCGCTAGCGGGTAGCCGCTGCCACCGCTTTGCTAAAGGGCCGCTTGGCCCGCTTTCAAGCGGGCCGCTTGGCCTTGTTTTGCCCCGCGCCAACTTGCCGCTGCCAGCCATCGGCAGCCTTCTTTGCTAGCGAATTGTCTTCGCCACCGCCACCACTTTGCCACCGCCACCACGGCCACCGCTTGGCCACCGCTTTGCTAGCGGGCTGCCTTGGCCACACTCACGCCTTGCCTTGGCATTTGGCACCGTCGGGCTTTAGTATTCCGTTATTAGGCGATTTCCTACTAAATAAAACCAAAATACCACTCGAGCAATGAAAGCCTAGATTGAGTATCGTTAGTCTTTGACCAATTAGTTAGATTCCTAATAGACTGTTAACCTAATCACTTGGATCCCAAATCTAATTAGGTTACCCTAACCCTAGATGGACCACTTTACCCTTTTTGTCTTTATCCATTGGACGATAAAGGCTAGGGTAATATTTATCCGTTGGACAATAGCGTTAGGGTTTCCTTTACCCATTGGACGATAGACCAAAGTACTTGCCATCCTTAACCATTGGTTATTAACCGGTAGGGAAACTATTATCCATTGGATAATAGCTTTACTTGCCAACCAAGATTGGGTTGAATAAAATAATAGATTTGCCATGTGTGTTAAATCCATTAAAGTATAATATGTATATTAGGTTATTAATTTAGTACCTAGTACTTTGAAAGTAGTAGGATAGTTAATTAGATATTGGAATGTGACATATCTAGTCTAGATATTGTTGTACTTGGCTTGAATATATAATTATGTGTACTTGTACATAATAATTGTAAAGGGCCATGTGCTTGTTTCCTTATTTTAATAAGAAAATCTTACTTGAAAGAATATATTTATTTTATTGCATTATCCTTTGGTCCATAAAAGTTAGGAATTTTATTAACCATTGGATAATAGGGTCAATCCTTCAAAAGTACTAGATTTGTTATTTTTAAAGTACTAGATTTACTCATAAAAGATTTTATGACTAAAATATATATTGTACATGTACCTAGTCTTAAAATATTAGATTTTCTAAGTACTTCTTATCTAGTATTTTAATAAATGAACATGTGACCATTTGAATTATTTACTTAGGAAATCTTGTAAAGTACTTTAATTCTTTTATCCATTGGATAACAAATGAAACGACCCGCTCCAGGAGGATTAGGTTAACCAGTCCAAAACTACCTGATCAATCGAAGTTTTCTCCACTAACACAAAACAAGATCGACAAAGTGTATTTCAACCAGCTTCCATAGCAAAATATACAATGCAGAGCTATACAAGATGTGTTATGTGTTCATAAGTCCAAATGTTACAAGTTTTTTCTCAAGAAAATATATATCACATATGCACAAGGCCTTAAGGACTCCATCTCAACTCCTAAAGCCTGTCAGACCAGTAGTGGACCAAAAACTCTACCTCATTCACCTGAAATGGTTAGTGAGTGTTACTGCTCCATTCAAGCGGAAAGCATATAAATAGTTTACAAGAGAAAACATGGATCAAGTGATGCTTCCAATCATAGATAGCCAGAAACATACAACTTTTCACAAAACCACCTTTTCACAAAACCATAAATAAGCCACAATGTTTCAAGAAGCCATAGGGTTGCTTTCCTCGCAACCAGGAGTTATGACGGTACCGTGACCCTGCGAACAGGGAACTTCCAACAATTTATATACCCTGTTTGTGTACAGCAAACAGACAATTTATATACCCTCCTTGTGTACATCAAGGAGACAACGAATCCAACCCACATCAAGCTATGGCATACTCTTGAAATAAAACACATTTCAAGCAACTTGATCCATATCCACAATCATCAAAGTATCCCAACATTTGCAGAAATAAAATATAAGTTTAAAATTAGCTAGCCACTTCAATGAAACAGTACACTCACCTTATAGATCCAAAAAGACAAGCAACAAGCCTCGTTCTCAAACTTGAGCTAGAGACACGTCCCCCGAACCTTAAATATGAATGACACTATACTTAGTATTGCTCATGCTCAATATATGCTGTAATGCAATGGAAATGTATGAACACCTAACATCCACTTCTAAATCTTAATCTTCATCCCTAATATGAAACCAAATGCAACCAATGCAATAGAAATGATGGACGGTGTGTTTCAATGCTCCAAAGATGACTCAATGAGATTAGACACAAGGATTTCTAAGAATGGAGACTTGGTCCATGACCAACATGTACTATTCTGACCATATCCAATACATAATCATGAATTTTAAGAATGTCACTTAAACCGTTGAAAAGTATACTTCTTCCTCTTCGAATCGACAGGTCATACATCAAAAACGGAGTTCGGGTAACCTCGCGTTTATAATTTAACAAAATGTTAAAACTGGAACAGAGACAGATTTTGGGTCAACTTTAACAGTAAATCTGTTATTGCTCAGGCATAACCACCGCGCATGGGTTACATCGTTGGAAAGCTCTACGTGTCTAGTTTTCAGCAAAACAAGCGGAATGTGTTTTCGAGTCTCGAGCTAGGAGATAAGACTGTTTTTCCAACTTGTGTCAGCGCAGACTGCTCAATTCCGAATTTGAGTGATGCTAGGTTAGAAATTTCTATAGAGCTCAATACTTTGAACTAGATCCCGAAATTTTTACCGTAGATAGAAGACTCATAGAGGAACTCTCAGAAAAATTCCCAGAAATTTCAGAACTTTCGAACAATCTCAATAAAATTCTCCAAAATCAAACAACCATGAATTTTCCAATTCTGCAGAATTCTAAACCAAGTAATTTCTGTTCTTAACTTCTTTAACTACACAAAATCCATTCTTCTATGACCTAATTAGGATTTAAACTACATGAATATGCAGGTATACACATGTTTGATCAATACCCAAAACATAAATTAGGGTTTACCTTCAATTAGTTTCACTAATTCTTTCCCCTTCTTCTTCTTCTTCTTCTTCTTCTTCTTCTTCTTCTCTCTCTCTCTCTCTCTCTCTCTCTACGTTTTACAATAACTGGTGGAGGGTGGAACGGTGTAGAACATCGTAGAAGGTTTTATTAGGGAAGAATTATCCCATGAGGTTGGGAGTATTGGTTTAAATGAGACATGGCTCATCCTTACCCTTCATTCCATTTACCAAGTCAATCCCCTTTTAATTAACTTAATTAACACCTCAAATTAAATCATGTATTGCTAGGCAATTAATAAATGATATGCAGGGGATAACACAACACATGAATCAAATAGCATGACCTATGCGACAAAAAATTAAATGTCATATGCGATGCACGTGCATGCTCGGAACGGGTGTTACAACAAATGTTAGGGGATTTATTAACCAATGGACAATAGCTTAGTCTTGCCAAAAGAACATGGTTTATTATTTAATTTCCCATGGGATTCTCTTATTATTATATAAAAAGACTAGATTTTTCATGTGTGATATTTGATTAAAATAGGATTAGTACATTAGGTTAATATTTTAATGGTTGTACTTTGAAAGTAGTAGAATACTATATTAGATATTGGTCCTAGGTCATAGCTAGTATAGATATTGTGTGGTACATGTATATATATATATATATATATATGAGTGTACTTGTATGTATATATATATAATATTGTATATAACATGTGTGTATTACAATATTATATTAAGAAAATCTATATTTAGTTTTAAATACAAGATTTTGAAAGACCCATAGTACATATGTATATATTAGTATATATATATATATACTTTCCAAGTGGTACAAGTGGGAGAGAGAGAGGAGAGAGAGAGAGAGAAAGAGAGAGAGAGAGAGAGAGAGAACTGAGAGAGAGAGAGAGAAGCCGAGAGAGAGATGGGAGAGAGAGAGAGAGAGATTCGGATGGGAGAGGGAGAGAGAGTGATGTGTGCTTTCCTTTGATTGACCTTGCTTGGTCATCCTTGTCCTAGTTTGTGTATGCTTCAAGTGAAAGCATAACCAATGCCATCCAATCTTGTCCTTCCTTGTACAAACCCCATTAGAATACTTGAATCAAATCTCCTTCCTTGCCAAATCTTCCAAAATCCAATCCAAAGGACATATCCATAGCCATGCAAGCCTAGGTTTAGGTTGATTCTTGCAAGAAACCAAGATTTGGTGGGATTAAAAATTGGGAGAAAGAGGGAGAGAGAGGGCCGGCCAAAGAGAGGAGAGGGGAGAGCTCTTGCCTATAAATACCATGCCAATCTCATCCATTTTGCTCACACTTCTTCTTGCTCCAACTTCTCTCTAAAAAGTATAGCTCATTCTTGCTTGTTCTTACCCATTCTTGCTTATTCTTACTTACTTACTTTCTAGTTTCAAGAAACTTTCCATCACCACCCGACCACTACCTAGATCCAAAAGTAGTAGTTGTAGTTAGGTTCTAGTTTCGAGAGAAACCTTTCTCTTTCGAAGCTATCGGAAGCTTATCGTAAGCCGTTACTCCGTCCGTCCGCCGACTTTCTTTCCGTCTATCTTTCGTAGTCTTTTTCTACCGCCGAGAAGAAAGGTAGAGTGTCCTTACTCTCTACCTCTAAGTATAATTGTATGCATGTTTGAATTAAATATAGTTAATTCCTAACTACTTCCTCTAAGTATATTGTATTGTATGAGCATGAAGCCATATGCGTAGAATGATTTGTTTTACGTAGTTTACTTTGATCTTATGACTACTTGATTGCTCGATCTCGTGATAGTTGCTTGTTCATGTATGAACTCGTCAATAAACATATGTTGTTCCACAAAGGAAGAAAGAATGGATTTTGGTAATATATTATTGTCTTGAGGATGGTTATGAGCATTGTGGGCACACGCCCCTGAAAATCCCCGCATTTTCGGTATGCGGGGTTAGGTTTGCGCCCTTTTTGTTTGAAAGCATGACGAAATGCCGTTTTGAGAGAGTCGCCACCCGGGTTTTGCGGAAAACACCCAAGAAACCGATTTTGAAAAACGTTTTTGTTCACGTTTGTTTGATTCGAAAAGGTTTGTGGACTGGACCGTCGTCACCTTCGATATCTGAGGTTCGGGAGCCAGATTACGAGAGGGGAAGGGTTTTATGGCACCCATCTCGCCCAATCCGAAGATCGGTCTCTACTTAGGCATTTTTGTAAAACATTTGCATTTTTCTCTCTTTTAATAATTTATTCAGCCAATTAGGGCGGAGGAACAGTTAATGGGGATTAACAAATGGCAAGTTGCATTTACATGGCACGATGTAATGTATGGACTATGAATAATGTAATAGATTGAGAACAAGCGCTTCTGTGAGCATTTTGGACGAACTAGAACACACTGACCCAGAGTTATACACGCAGAGGTGACTGCTTGCACCGCCAAAGGCCATCGCACACGAGATCACATGCGTCGCGCCACCATAGCACCGGCGCGCCGGTGCGCCCCAAACTCACAGCCTTCGAACTCAACCTCCGGGCTCGAAAGGACCAAAGGCACACCTGTGACAAACCACGCAGTTGATATAGCAGCATATTTATTGTTACAGAACACAACAACAAATCAAACAGACATAAATGAACTGACAACCCCATGAACAGGGTGGGGAATCAAACAGAGGCCAGAACTGAGCTAGGAAGCAAGGGCCAGCCACTGGAGCTCAGGAACACTGGCGTGCGCAGGTCATGAGTGACCGTGTGCCAGTATACCCTTTGATCCGGTGCTTGGCTTTACTTCGCCTGGGTTCTGGAACAGGACCAGAAGGATCCCAGTGGCCTTATTAAACAGTTTAAACTAATAATAGGCTACACAGTTCTCAAATATGGAAAGCAATAAACTGGTTTTAGCATGCTTCACGGTGATCAGAAAGAAAGAGGGAGGAATGAGAATGATCAGTGGTCTCAACGCCAGCCCCATGCAGCCATGACCGACGCACGCATATAAAAGACTGGCGCACGCCACTGATCTTTCTACATTATTGTTTTATTTGCTAGCTTTGAGTCCAGACTTGGTATTGATTACCAGCCTGGCCTCTGCTAGCTCCCCTCAGGGGTCGAAATAGTTTCCAGAAGCAAAGGTGGTATACCTTTGGTTTGAGATTGATAGATGGTTTGAGCCTTGAGATGGATGGATGGATGGATGATGAAGAAAGACAATGTAGGACCAGAGGCTACTCTCTCTTGTCTTGTTTTCAATGGATGAAAGAAAAATAAGAGAAAGAGCTAGAGAGAGAAGGTGGAAGGAAGCTTAGGAGCTATTATGAGTGTTAACCCTTGACTTGGTGAACCACTTACAAGAGTGAGAGAGGATCAGCTGGCCTAAGGGGTTGTTTGGCCTCCAAGAAGAAGGGAGCCTCCCATGCATTAAATGCATGGGACTAGTTGATGGAAGGTGTAGGAGAGAGGGGAGACCGCTCTGGACGAAGTCATCATCAGGAGGGCTGTAGCACACGTCAGGGTGGCTACAAAAGTCTCGGGCAAGTGGTCCCGAAAAAGGTGATTTGACTGGGTGATTTCACTGGCGTACGCCTATGGATGACTGGCTTGCGCCAGTGGCAACTGGGTCAACGGTCGATGACTGACACGTGGCAGTGGACCTGCGCACCCCGGTTGAATACCAACGTATACAGGTTGCGTTTTTTTGAGGCCATTTGGTTCTGGCTTGAGGGGTTCGAAGAGGGTTTTGAAGGGGTTTGAACGAGGTTCGGGACGCTCAGAGCTCAAACACACCATCAACCTTGAGAATTCTCGACCTTTAATCATCCTCGGGGAAACAAAAGACCGCATATAAACTAGTCCGGACAGTCCAGGATAGGGTGTCTACAAGCATGTATGTATATTTGCTTGCATTACTTGTTGTTGATAAAGCATAAGTGGCTTTCCACTCCAAGGGCGTCCGTACATGTGGCGTTATGCTTTAAGTAATAATTTGAGTACGATTAGGTAATATAGAATTGGATAATCTTGCTAGTTTGGTTTCAAGATTACTTTAAAGTGATTTGTCCCGCCGCGGAATCTATGCATGATTACGAGACACGAAAATCGAGAAAATAGAAACATGTCATCGAGGGTGTGGATAAAGGAAATAATTGGACTTGGTAAAATATTTTTTGAAACTACGTAATGGCCGGACTTGGTAGCCTTACGTTGGTATGCGTTGCCAATGGAGCCGGACTTGATAGCTTCATTTGGAGGTGAGTATGTGACACAATGTGCCGGACTTGGTAGCCATTGTGGCCAATAAGCCGGACTTGGTAGCTTATTGATTTTGTGCGTTCATAATGTGCCGGACTTGGTAGCCCATTGTGTAGATTGTTAACGGAGCCGGACGTGGTAGCTTCATTGATTGATTGGGCTTGGTTATCCGCGGAGAGGAGCCTGTAACAACCCAGATTTTCAACCCAATTTTTTTCAAATAAGAAATTATTATTTTAGTCTATAATAATTGATTAAATGTAGAAATATAATTGAAACCTAAATTTATGTTTGGAGATTAAAAAATTTCTTTAAATATAATTACCTTGTAAGCATATAAGTGTTGTGCAGCCTGAAAATTTTCATTATTTATAAGATCATTAAATAGTATTATTAGTAATAATAAAATCGTTTCCCTTAAGAGATTTATACAAAAAATAATTATCTATCGTATCCTATTTTATTTTATTTTATTTTCTTTCCTTCTTACTTTGCATACAAGTAATTGCATGCATGGACATCTCTCTTCTCCCTCACACTCCTACTCGATCTCTACCTCCTCCGTGACCCAAAAAAAACGTGCATAATTCGTTCGTTCCGAAACCCAATACCGTTAGGACTCGATTTAATTCAAAACTCATCCAATTCTCCTATAAATACACACCACTCCAACCCTAGGGCACGTACATTATTCCACCACCTTCCACGGAGCCAGAGAGAGGAGAAAAACCCGAGAGAATCGAGCTTTAATCCATAGATTTCTATAGAGAGAAAGAAAGAGAGAGAAAAATGGGTTTCGTACCTACGATCAACCGAAACTCAAATTGATCGTTCAAGTCTCTTCCCTCAACTCCTAGCATTGCCAAACATCATCCAATTCGGTCCCAAGGTCCCCCGATCGACAGAATTGAAGTCGTCTTCTCCAAATTCAAGTTTTCGATCGAAAACAAATTTAATCCGAACCGAGGTACTATAATTCGATCTGAAGCCTCCTCTAAGTATATTTGATGTTTATAGACATAACCCAATAGACCCCGTAGCCCCATGCATCAAAAACCATCGCGAAAACAAAAAATCAAGGCGACTGCGACCTCGCGCATAATGCGGCCCAGCCGCTAGAACCAGACACGCGGAGTTCGCGGCCGCGAACTCCCTTTTAGCCCAGCCGCGCGGTTTGTGTTGTTGTGGTTCGAATGGACCTTTCGACGTCCCGAACAGGGATTTTGACTCCCGAATTATTTTTCCTAGGTTTCCCACACAGCAAAGATCATAACTTGTTAAATTCATATTTTTTTTATTTAATCATCTATTTATTAAAGTTGTATTCGTTATTATGTAATCGTTTGTAAACTAAAATTCGTTGCGACCTTTTAAATTACTCTATAAATCCCCAAACTATTTTTCTTAGATTCCTAACTTCTTAAAGATCATAAGTTGCTGATTTCATAACTTTTTGATGTTATTTGTTATTTACTTTATTTTTAATTAGAGTTACAAACGAAAAATAGTTACGACCTTACAAAAAATGTTTTTAACATCAAAAATATTTTTATTAGACTTCTAACATCTCAGAAGTGATATGTTATTAAAATAAAATTTTGTTTATTTGATTAACTATTTATTATTATTTAAGAGTTGTTTCTTAATAAAAATACTTTAAAATATTATAAAAGAGGATAATAATTCCGAATAATTTTATTTAGACTTCTTACAGTCCTAAGATGATACTTTGTTAGAATAAAAATATTTTTAATTATTTAATTATTTATTATCTATTTAGTCTTCTTTTGCCTATTAACTTAATCTTTTTATTTAAAATAATTCCGTGAGCATCCAAACCCAATTTTTAGCCCTCGAACTTATTATAGAGGACTGTTAGGACCTTTATTAAGGGTACGATAATTATTCTAAAATTTTTACCTAATTAATGTATTTAATTAGTGTTTAATTAACTTAAGTACTTATAATTAATTAACGAAAGTCTAGAAAATTATTTTTAAATCTTAATTAATTAAATCTTTCATTCTTAATGACTTTGTGACCATACGAGATTAAAGGCAACGTCCCAGTCATAAAAAGTTATGTGATTGCATTGCTTATTAACTGTTTCGATCCGTCTGTTATTCGTTTTCAATTATTATTGTGATTGATATTGTATCGATATTTCATTTGAATGTTAGATTGGACCTTAGAGTCATGGGGTGGTATACGATATAGAAATCACTTAGACGATGCTAAGTAATGGATAAATTGTGAAGTTTCTTTCTGTTTAGAGGTTGCCTGCAGGCGTGATATGAGAAATGATGAGATTGTGATGAGAATTGAAACTGGCAAGAGTCCAGTGATGAATTGAAACTGGCGAGAGTCCAGTGATGAATTGATAGACTGGCGGGTGTCCAGTGATGATTGTGAAATGGTTGTGATGTGGTTTATAAGATAGCGAACCCCTAGTTGTGATTAAGGCATGATAAGCTTACCCCTTGTTGTAGTTATTGGGGTGCACACTGGTACATAACTTAGGTGTTCTTGCGACAACAAAGGAAGTGATCTCATGGGGTGAGCATGGCTAGTGGTTGGGGAGGAAAGATCTCGTGGAGAGATCTTAGATTTCATGTTAAGTTAATGGATAGCAATGAATCAAGTTATGTGAATTATCTCTGTTTTACTTTTTCGCACCATATATATTTTGTTTGCCTGCTAGCTGTAAAGTAAGAGGGGTGGTTAGGTTGGATTATTTTACTGGGTGATTTATCACTCACGGATACGTCTGTATCCTGGCAAATCGATTGCTTCGGCGGTCAATTTGCTAGAGGGCGCAGGATTCAATGGAGGAGATTCAACGATGATGCAGTTCGACACGAAAAGAATATCAGTAATGAAGATCGAGGATGCTTAGGATTCGTATCAAAATTAGAGTCAGCTCTGAAGTTACTGTATTTTGATTCCGTAAAACTATCTTAAGATTGTATTAGCAAAAGCTTTATTTTGGAAAAATCATATTTATTTAGCAAATTTTCTTGAGAAATTATTTTATATTGCACCCGAAAAGTCGGGGCGTTACAGAGCCAATGCAAGATTTGATAACATGGCCGGACTTGGTAGCCATTGTGGCCTATAAGCCGGACTTGTTAGCTTATTGGTTATGTGCGTTCACAATGTGCCGGACTTGGTAACCATTGTGGCCAATGAGCCGGACCTAGTAGCTCATTGGTGTGTGCGTGTGATTTTTGGAAATGATAGATGAGACACAAAACGATGAGTCACGTAGGAGAAACACACGGAAACATGACACCAACGATAGATAGCGAATGCGGATGTGTCATTGTTGTTGTTATTGTTATATTAATGCATGTGCTGTTATGACTCTTTATGATATATGCATGACTTGCTATTTGTAAGTTAAGGGTTAGTGGGTTTCGGATTATTCTATTGAGCTTTCAAGCTTATGGTGTTGCTTTATGTGGCCCTGACATATTATACTGGTGGCGACGCTGGTATAATGTGTCAGACTTGTTAGATGAACAAGGGGAGCTGTATACCTTGGAGGCCTTTGGAGCTGAGGAACTTGCTAGGATGGAAGAAGAGAAGGAGCTGTTGTAACGCCCCGACTTTTCGGGTGCAAAATAAAATAATTTCTAAAGAAAATATTGCTAAATACATATGATTTTCCAAAATAAAGATTTTGCTATTACAATCTCAAGATAGATTTACGGAATCAAAATACACCAACTTCAGAGCTGACTCTAATCTTGATACGAATCCTAAGTATCCTCGATCTTCGTTACTGATATTCGTTCTGTGTCGAACTGCATCATCGTTGAATCTCCTCCATTGAATCCTGCGCCCTCTAGCAAATTGATCGCTGAAGCAATCGATTTGCCAGGATACAAACGTATCCGTGAGTGATAAATCACCCAATAGAATAATCCAACCCAACCACCCCTCTTACATTACAGCTAGCAAGCAAACAAGATAATCATGATGCGAATAAGTAAAACAGAGATTTTTCACGTCAACCAGTTCATTATTATCCATTAGCCTAACGTGTGATCCAAAATCTCCCTACGAGATCTTTCCTCCCCAACCGCTAGCCATGCTCGGTCCCATGAGATCACTTCCTTTTGCTGTCGTAGATAAGCTAAGTTACAATACTACAACAAGGGGCTAGCTTATCATGCCTGAATCACAACTAGGGTTCGCCTATCTTATATACCACATCACAATCATCACTGGACACACGCCAGGCATCAATTTACCACTCGACACACGCCAGGACATCAATTTATTCCACCGACTCTCGCCAGGATATCATCACAAAACATCACTAGAACCATCCGCCAGGTTTTAACATCACAAAATATCGCTGACCACCGCCAGGTTTTATCAACAGAAAACATCTACGGACTATCGCCAGGTTTTATCAACATAAAACGCCACCGACCACCGCCAGGTTTTATCAACAGTAACACATCTTTGGGCTCACTTTACCAAGTTTTATATCATCACCGGGCTTACTTTGCCAGCCTTAAATCATCTCCGGCTTACTCTGCCGGTTTTAAATCATCACAGACATCACTCGACTACCCGCCATTTCAAATCATATCACCGACTACCCGATTCAAATCACAATCCTAGGTCCATCAGTCCCCCAAGGTCCTGCTCAGGCTACCCCAATACTTGAGGTCCTGTCAGGCCCTAAGGTCCTGCTTGGCCCTTCTCACAATTCTAGGTCCATCAGCTGCCCTCAAGGTCTGCTCAGGCTACCCCGATCGCACGAGGTCTGTCGAGGCCACCCCGAGTCCGCTTGGCCACCCTAGCGACACTGGGTCTTTCAGGCTGCCCTCAAGGTCCTACTCAAGCTACCGCCGATCACACGAGGTCATGTTAGGCCACCCCTGAGGTCCTGCTTAGCCCACGACTTTCATTTGTTTCCTTTTCCCTTAACAATAACAACGTCTGTATACTTTCTCACCACAAATCTCATCATATCTCAGAATCACGCCTGCAAACAATCCTCTAAAAAGAAAGAAACTTCACAACTTATCCATTACTTAGCATCGTCTAAGTGATTTCTATCTCGTATACCACCCCATGTCTCTAGGGTCCAATCTAGCAATCAAATCCCGCATCGACACAATTTTATTCTCAATAATAATCAAAAACGAATAACAGACGGATCAAAACAAATATTAGGCAATGCAATCACATAACTTTTTATGACTGGGCCGTTGCCTTTAATCTTGTATGGCCACAAAATCATTAATAAGGTATGAACTATTTAATAAAGATTTAAAATAATTTTTCTAGGCTTTAATTAATTATTCTTAAGTAATTAGATTAATTAAATACTAATTAAATACATTAATTAGGTAAAAATATTAGAATAATTATCATAACCTTAATAAGAGTCCTAACGGTCCTCTATAACAAGTTTGAGTGCTAAAAGTTGGGTTTGGAGGTTCGTGGTATTATTTTAAATAAAAAGATTAATTTAATAGACAAAACAAGAATAAATAGACAATAAATAATTAAATAATTGAAAATATATTTTTATTTACAGAATATCATTATAGGACTGTAAAAAGTCTAAATAGAATTATTCATAATTATTACTGTCTTTTGTAATATTTTAAAGTGTTTTTATTAAGAAACAATGCATAAATAATAATAAATAGTAAATCAAATAAATAAAATTTTATTTTAATAACATCTCACCTTTGAACTGTCAGGAGTTTAGGAAAAATATTTTTGATGTAAAAACTATTTTTTATAAGGTCGTTATTAATTTTTGTTTATTACTTTAGTTAAATATTAAATAAATAGCTAATAATGTTAATTAACCACGAACTCAGCAAGTTATGACCTTTAACAAGTTGGGAATTTAGGAAAAATAGTTTGGGGATTTATAGATTAGTTTACAAGGTCGCATTGATTTTTAGTTCACAAACGATTACACAATTACAACTAAAAATTAAATAAATATAAGATTAAATAAAAAAAATATGAAACTAACAAGGTATGAACTTTAGAGTGTGGGTAACCTAGGAAAAATAATCCGGGGTCAAAAACGATATTTAAAAGGTCGCAAATCAATTCGACACGAAACAAAAAACCTGACGGCCACTGGAGTTCGCGCGAACTTCGATTCTGGCGGTTCACGCGGCTGGAATTCCCGAAGGTTGCGGCCGCAACCTTGCTGTCTGCTTTTATTTTTTGCGTTTTCTCGATTGTTTTCGATGCATGGGGCTACGGGGTCTATTGGGTTATGTCTATAAACATCAAATATACTTAGAGGAGGCTTCGGATCGAATTATAGTACCTTGGTTTGGATTAAATTCGTTTTCGATCGAAAACTTAAATTTGGGGAAGACGACTTCAATTCTTTCGATCGGGGATCTTCGGGGCCGAATTGGTTGATCTACGGTGATCCTTGGGACTGAGGAAAATACTTCAAACGATCAATTTGGATCTCGGACGAACGTAACCTCGAAACCCACTTTTCTCTCTCTCTTTTTCTCTCCCTAAAATTCTATGGATTAAAGTTCGGTTCTCTCGGGTTTTTCTTCTCTCTCCGGCTCCGTGGAACGTGGTGGGGTGATGTACGTGCCCTAGGGTCGGAGTAGTGTATATATATAGGAGAATTGGATGAGTTTCGAATTAAAACGAGTCCTAACGGTATCGGGTTTTTACATGGACGAATTACGCACGAATTTTGGGTCATGGAGGAGGTAGAGATTGAGTAGGGGAGTGAGGGAGAATATAGGCGTGCATGCATGCATTTATATATATGTATATAATGACAAAATAATTTTTAAGAGGTAATTAGATAGAATACTTATTTTTTTTGTAATTATCTACTAATTAATAAATAAGGAAAGTATTATTTTCAGAATTAATTGATACCTTTTAATATTTTTATAAAAAAAAAATTGGGTCGAAAATCCGGATCGTTACAGTTTCCACTAACAAAAAAATACTAAAAACTTAATTTATTTTACTATCTCATTTTTATTAACAAAAAAGTTTCTTTTGTTGTTCAATAAAATGTTATTTAACGTACCCAAAATTCGGGGCGTTACATCTATCAAGCAAGATCCATATTATATATTTTTTTGATTTCAATAAGCCTGTTATTTTTAAGCTTGAAAATTGCAAATAAAAATATATTTTTTAAGGGAGTAAATCAGAACACCACCTTAGGATACCAAGAGCAATTCCCTGCCAAAAAAAAAAAAGAAAAACAATTTCAAAGCGATCCCAGGCTGAGGCTAGTAGGGAGGAACGAACTAGTAGGGACTCCGGGCACACGCATTTGTTGCACAGCATCCAAGACTTGAGTTCCGCAATGAGTGATAGGAAACGTGAAAAATTTCCATGGATCTCGGCCATCTATTTTAGTTCTATGTTCATGATTCATAACATTTCACTTCCGCAATACATCTCCAATGTCACACACAAAGGTACGTGGAAATTTTAAAGAAAACAACAGTAAAAAAAAATCACACATAAATTCTACGACTAATAAAGAATTTCCCGTGCTTTCACATTCTTTAGGTAATGGTCAAAAAAAAGATCGAAAACGGCATCTGGTCTAGCCAAAGCATGGCAAGCAGATTGCTTGTCACCAGACAAAACAAGGCAAGGCAAGACACGACTCGACTTTATCGAGCAAAAAGTGAATGCTTTCACGTCTCATGGGTAATGCTCAAAAACAAGACCGGAAATCAGCATGCAGTCTAACCAAGGCACGACTCTACAATGCCCTATCTAGCTTCCATTACAAAATCCAGCCCCTTTTCGACATGGCAATTGGCCTGGCTGAATGAAAGAGCAGACAAATTAGACGCTACCGAATTTACTTTGGTTTCTTCTTGTAAAATTGGCACAAAGTTATAGTACGCAAATTTAAAAACTGGATAGCTAAAATAAATGGTTTTACTAACCTCAGCCTACTTGGCTCCGTTCGTCCCTAAATAAGTGTTTGACGCGCAATTCTAGGCCTTACAAAGCATACATATTTTTCGTTAAAAAATATTTTTTTTTTCACAATCTAATAGAACTCATTGCTATCTATTGATTTGTGAAAAAAATTTAATTTTTATAACGAAACAAATACATCTTTTTAAAAGTCTTGGTTCATGCACTGGACACTTATTTAGGAACGGAAGAAGTAAAAAAAGTTTTCAAACATACAGTACTTCTCATATATATCAATGCAATTTCCGGGATACGTATACATTTTTCACATACTACTCCGTATATCAATTCACTTTTCGCACATAAACTAAATAAATGACTTTTTACTTACTTTCTTAAGTGAAATTTGTTAGAGACATGTGCGGATGCTCTGAGTTGCTGATCGAATTTTGCAACGAAATTATCTGCAACGTGGTGTACTATCATCCATGATCAAAATCAGGACAAGTCTTCTACCATAACCAAACAAAATGTAGTAGTCCAAGTTGCATAAACCAACGCCACAAGATCAATCTTGAGGCTAAGAACTAAAACCCCCCAACTCATCAAAAAGATAAAACCCACCCTCACAACCACACAAAAACTCATACACCAATTTTAAAGCCTCTATCCTTTCCCACCAAAGTTTCAATACAGTTTTGATATCTAAGGTGTCCGCCTCCAGAGGTGTACGGATCAGCTTAAGCGCAAAGTTTCAATATCAATATAGTTAAAAAGAGAGAAATAATGGGTTGTGCATCGTCGAAACGAATTGATGTAGCCGTGGATGTGTACCGTCCGCCGCCGTCGAGTTTCGCGGTATTCGACATCAACGCCATTCAGGAGCCATGGATTATGGTGGACGATACACAGGAGCAACACGATGGGAAAACCCAGCTCGTGCCCGACCCGATTCTCGAGAAGCTCAACAAGCTCGAATCCGACGGTCCACAACCGTGGGATGAAGTAAGCAAAGCGTTGGAGGATCTCAAGCCCACTCTCACTGATCCTACACCTCCCACACCGAATCCCAAGCCCGTATCCTCACCCGTTAACACTCCGGCGCAAGATAGCACAGTCGCGGAGAAAGTCCAAACCCCACGTAAGAACTCTTTCCGCACGGTTGAAGAACTCGACACCAAACTCACTTCCAAACCCACTGAGTTGAAGAAAACCCAATCGGCTCGGACCGAGTTGGGAAAAAACGATCGAGTCAAGACCGAGTTGAGGAAGACCCACTCGGTCAATCCCGAGTCACGAACTGGGTCATCGCCGGCGGCGGCAGCAGCCGAGTCCGTGGTGATCAAGCCGGTGAGAGAGAATATTTTCGTATTGAGAGACAGGTTAGAGAGAGAGAAGGAAGGGAAGGGCCCACCGGTGAAGTGGGACCCACTGAGGGACTATCCGGAGAAGTGTCCCCCTGGCGGGTCCGACACGGTGGTGCTCTACACGACGTCGTTGGGCGGGGTTCGAAGGACCTACGAGGACTCGAACCGAGTCAGGGCGATACTGGAGACTCACCGGGTCGTGTTCGACGAGCGCGACGTGGCGCTGCACGGCGGGTTCTTGGCCGAGTTGAGGGAGCTACTGGCGGGGGAAGAAAAGGTGGGGGTGCCGAGGTTGTTTGTGAAGGGGAGGTACGTGGGGGGAGCGGATGAGGTGGTGGGTTTGAACGAGACGGGTCGACTCGGGCGGCTGATGAGTTGGGCGAGGGTGGAGAGAGGGGTGGTGGGCTGCGGCGGGTGCGGTGGCGCTAGGTTCGTGCCGTGTTTGGAGTGCGGTGGGAGTTGTAAGGTGGTGGTTGGGGGTGAGAAGGAGAGGTGTTCGGAGTGCAATGAGAATGGGTTGATGCTTTGCCCTGCTTGTCACTGAGGAGCTCAAATCACTATGTCGAGCACGAAAAGACTAGCAACACATTTTCTGAATTTACATAAATCAAACGGCTTTGAATATATTTGTATTTGATATTATGTTTTAAGGTTGTGTTTATACCATTGCTCTATCGGAAACTCCATACTTTTTTTTCGTGTAAATTACTCTCTTTTCCTTTTACTTTTAGGTGTAATTGGTATTTGCATGGCAGAGCATTTCTAATGTTATAATATATGACTCTCTGTCCATGAAATGGATTGAGAGTTATTGTACCACTCTTTTTTCTAACGGGCTCTTTTAAAATTTTCCAAGCGAAAATTGTTTTAAAGTTTTCGCCTAGAGTGCTTTTTGTACTTCAACTGACTCTCTAAATTGGTTCTTGAATAGTACAAAATGTTTTGTATGAGTGAACAATTTAGCAATCCAACTTTTCTAGAATGCCTTGTTCGTAACTTCAAAATCTAGCAATCTATTTAGGAGCACTAGGGGAGAAAAAGAAAGAGCGTGGATGAACAATTTATTTTTGAATTCGGCGGGTGAACTTGAATTTCATATGGGAAAGCTAGACTACTTTAAACTCGTCTTGATAAAAGTTTGTTTCAAATGAACTCGGCTCTAGGAATCGCCAAGTCAAGCTTGAACACATTTTTGCAGATTATTCAGTTATAAAACCAACTTAAAAACCATTATTTTGTTGACTCGGCTCAACTCGTTTACAATGCTACATACTTGTCTAGAAGTTAGCCAAAACTCGTTTACAATGCTACTACTTGAGTAGAGAGAGTGGGCTGAAAGTGGAGGTTGAGTTTGGTTTTGGGCTTTCTGAACACAGACCAGTTTGGGCTTAATGGGCTATCTTTTGGGTTTGGTAGTGAGCCCTTTTCAGCAGTGGCAATTGATATGAATGGAATTTTCCTTATTTTTCAATTAAAAAAAAGGAAATAATTTTCACACTTTCTTTTTTTATGTATAAAAAAATAGGGAATGTAAAAATCATTGTCAAAAAAAGAAGAAGAAGAAAATTTCCTTGTTTCATTGTCTTCAGAGCAGAGAATAATTAATTGCTTCTAGAGCACTGCCACATGATGTTTTGAGGTTTTCTCCACTATACATCGGTGTGGACTACTAAGTATGTCTGTATGTGGCTTCAACACTAATGCATGGTAGAGAAGGCCCTTGAAGCACCACATGGCCGGAGCACTGAATAATCACTCTTCATACCTCAGTTATAAAATTCTTCCTATTCTTAGGCCTTACATAAAAGAGTAATATGTACAAAGCCTTTCTTTCCTTTGGATAAATTGATGTCCAGACAATACTATAGACTAATTCGGGAAATCAAGTCTACCGTCCTCTATTAATGGGGAGCCACAATTAAAGTTGAGGCAAAAGCCTCGAATGGCCTGACCGAACACATGATGAATCGTATAGCGCGTGGGTTGATCGAATTTGAACTTCAAACCAGAGGTTTTCTGATGTTCTTAGACAAAAGATGACTACCACCACTGTATGTTTGTAACCCTAGTGTTTAAAATGCATAACGTAAAATACTTGACCCAGCTGAAGAAGAGCTCCTCTTGATTAGAAGTTAACCCAGAAAGTCTTAAGGTTCCCGACGGGAGGGATCCCAACCCGGATTCCGACGGAACGCCGGGCCCACTCCGACCACCAAACTGCTGATCCGAGTCGTCCAAAAATTCTAAAAAAAAAAAACGAGTGGGCCGCGCGAGAATCAACGACATTCGATGTGTGTAGGTGGCCGATCCAAGCACTCCACTTTTTTGTATATATAAGCCATTCTGTGTGTGTACATATATATATATATATATATACAAAAAATGAACTACTTGGATTGGTCACCTGCATACATCGGATGCCATTGATTTTTTTTTATAGAATTTTTGAACGGCTCGGATCAACCGTTTGGTGGCCGGTGTGGGCCCAGCGAGCCGTAGGGATCCGGATCGGGATCCCTCCCGTCGGAAACTGTAGCACCGCTGTAACTAAAGCCTGTTTGGCTGCTTCAGTTTTAGATTTTGACTTGTGCATTTTTGGATTACAAGTGTTCGGTCAGAGAACGTAGGATGCATTCTACCACATGAGGGTTGTGCACTATGTAAGTAACAATCAGCACTTAAAAAAATCCTGTCAGAGATTAACAAGAAGCGTAGATGGGTCATCTCACTATCATTTCATGAACTATTGGACCTTATTAAAACTATGTAAATTAAGTTGGTTGTTTTGTGCTCATTGAGAATACATTTGTGTAGTGCGAATACAATTAACACACTTGACAACTTACGTGCATTCCATCTTCTCCCCACCAACTCCTCTCTCTCTCCCCTCTTCACGTGCATGTGGTCGAAATTAATTGTGTCTCACCTGTTTAATTGACTTTCGGGCGATTGTGATTCTGATTTTGATTTTGATAAGTATTAGATTCTGATTCCTCCCTATTAATTGTGTTCATACTATACAGTTATATTCTACCTAAAAAGCCCCTCCAGTTTGCAGATGACTCGCTAATTTTCCTTGAAGCAAACCCCCAAATTTGCTCAAATTTCAAACAGCTAGCTACTTGTTTCAGTGAAGCCTCTGGACTTTCAATTAATGTGCATAAGTCCAGTCTTTTTTTCTCAGCCAATGCCTCCTTGGGGATCAAAGAGGAGATTAAGCAGATTTTGGGCATGGAAGAGATGGAGTCTGGTGCAAAATATTTGGGGCTTCCAGCCGTGTGGGGGAGATCCAAAAAGGAGTCTTTGGGATTCATTAGAGATAACATTATGGGGAAAGCTCAAGGCTTTGAAAAGGTAAACCTTAATCACGCTGGAAAGGAGGTTCTTATCAAATCTGTGATTCAAGGTAAGCCTTTGTATCCTTTTATGTGCTTTAAGGCTCCAGTTTCTCTTTGCTCAAAACTCAACTCGGTGGTTAGTAAATTCTGGTGGGGCTTTGGAGAGAAAGGAGATGGTATTCATTGGGGTGCTTGGAAGAAATTAATGATCCCAAAAGGGGAGGGTGGTTTGGGTTTCAAAGATTTTGCCTCATTCAATATTGCTCTTCTTGCCAACCAGTTTTGGCGTTTGATTAACAATTCAAATGCGTTGTGGGCAAAAATTTTGAAAGGGCTTTACTTTCCTAATAGCTCTCCTTTGGAAGCCCGTAGAGGTTCAGCTCCTTCGTCGATTTGGTGTAGTTTACTTGAGGGCAAGGAACTGCTACATAAAGGGTTAAGGTGGAATGTAGGGAATGAGGACTCTATTAATTTCTGGGAAGACAAGTGGGTGCCAGGACTGACTGGAGCAAAAATCAACTCCTTACCTCCTGAACAGTGCGATTGGATCAAGGTGGCTGACTTTATTGATCAGAGTAATCAATCTTGGGATGTAGATAAGTTAAGGAATTGTGTATCTATAAAAGAAACTCGAGCCATTTTAAAAATTCCCATTAGTATTTCTAAGTGCCCAGACAAATTGATTTGGCACTCTAATAGCTCCGGCAAGTACTCCGTCAAGTCTGGGTATTACAAAGCTTTCAAAAAGATTCTCGATCTTGCTCCAAACCCGCCTTCTTCTTCCTACACTCCATCTAAATCTATGTGGATGAAGCTTTGGGCTATCCCTACAGCCCCCAAAGTGCGCCATTTTATGTGGAAGGTGGTCCATAATTGGTTGGCAAGTAAAGAGAATTTATTTCGTCGCAAGTGCGCTCACTCACCCCTTTGTCCCATTTATGGTAGTGAGAATGAATCGATTGAACATTTACTATTCCGGTGTCCTTGGACTAGGGCTGTTTGGTTTGGGAGTGATATGGCAGTTTGGGTTTTGGACAAACAAATAGTTGCAGCTAACAGATGGATGGAAGATTTGCTTTGTGGTGAGCTCTCAAAGGAGGCAAGTGCAGAAGTGGTGGCTTTCATTTTTCAATTATGTTGGGCTCTTTGGAAATCAAGGAATGATTTTGTGTTTAATAGAAGAAAGCCTTGTCCTGAGGATGTGATATTTAAGGCTAACGTGTCGAATCAAGATTATCTTCTGGCGATTTTTTCAGATGACAGGGAGAGGGCTCCTAAACCTCATCGGCTGGCCAAGTGGGTTCCTCCCCCCTCAACTGTTATTAAAATGAACTGTGATGGAGCTTACCATTCCTCCAGCAGCAAGGCTGCCTTTGGCGTCATTGCCAGAGATAGTGGTGGACATACTCTTTGGTGGCGAGTAGGTAGAATTACGGGATCTTCAGCTATTTCTATTGAGGCATGGGCATTACGTATAGCATGCTCTGCGGCACGAGAACTGAACCTAACAGAGGTAATTTTTGAATCAGATTGTAAAACTCTAATTGATTGCATCAATGGCTTGTCTACTGATTGTCCGTGGGAGATTTATGCTATTGTGGAGGATATCAAAGGTTGGGCAGCAGCTTCAAATTGGTCTTTTGTTTGGTGCTCTAGGAATTTAAACTTGGTGGCTCACTGGCTAGCATCCAACTGTCTTAGTAGGAAAGTTTTGTCTTTACCAGGTTGTATTCCGCCTGGACTTCATGATTTGCTTGTAAGGGATCTCCCTAGTTAGTTGGCTGTTTTGTTCTTATGATCATGTCAAAAAAAAAAAAAACGAAAAACATTTAAAAGTCTGATAAAGGCAATATAATAATTCGGAAATGCTACGAAATTACGCAATCACCCATCAACCATCCACTCCGGACAAACCAACAAATTAGGCCAAAGGCAGAGGGGCAATTTCGGGAGGTCAAGGCCAAAATGGCTCATCAACGCTTACATGGCAAACCATGCTCCACGCTCCTTTTAGGCAAGGGTAAGGATCAAAGAGGTAACACACTACTAAAGCCTAAAGGTGCCGCCATTGGAAATTTGAACAACATATATAATTAATTGCCACATAATTCCCGTCTGTTTGATAGAACTAGTAAAAGATTTGCATTCCATAGAAAGGATATGTGATCTCATCAGATTGATAGAGATGTAGTGTATATTATATATGACCCTCTCGATAGTATCGTACATCGCTTATTTTGTGCGAATATGTATTTATTAAGTGTTTAATTCGGGTATAAAAAAAAATTATTCAAATATCGGTTATGGACAAGACCCAGGTCCGAGTCCCCATAGCTCTTTAATTATTGGGGCTAAACATGCTCCGAACACCACCACCGACACATGGTGGGATCTTAGTTTCGGTCCCGACTTAGGCGCAGTTGAGTCCCTCACAGATAGTGATGTAGCGTGTCGGGGCAACACTCGCTGACGGAAGTAACAAGATACCATACCTACTCTCCCGTTTTTTCAAATGAAGAATATCGCGTACGGGATCTCCTTAAATATAATCATATTCCATGCTCCTATTCCAAAGAATCTGATGATGTAACAAAAGTAGTGTTACCATAATTGTGAGGGTCAACCATCTTAGAAATTATTAGAAATTACGTGAAAACAAGATGAGAGAATCCAAATCATTCTCTACCATAACAAGAAAACAGCTACACTTAACCTAACTGTGTGTCTGTGGAACAAGGACGATTCATCTAGATAAAAAAACACATGTGAGTAATTACTAAGTGAATCATGGGGATAATATTTACGATGAAATTGATTTTAGCACTTCAAAAATTGATGAATGGGGCTTCAAAACGACGTCGTTTTGTGTATCAACGCAGTTCAGTTTTGGAGTCCCTCAATCAATTTTTGGAGTGCCAAAATCATTTCTTATTTGAAATTACAACAATACCCTTCTATGTGTGAGAAAGTAGACGAACACTAATATAGTAAAGGTTAATTTGATAATTGTACATAGGATAAAGTCAAAAGGTAGAGTGTCAATGGCTAAATGTGGAGGGCCAAAATCGCTAGTACTAAGAGTAATAATAGCTTCTCTGTACTAAAATTCTAGATTTGTCGCTGCATGCATATGTACGGCGCGCGTATATTTCGCCGCACAATGTGGCGTATATATGTTTTTCAATTTACATATCTTCTTCCGAAATGAAATCAAATGACAGGCGCCAGTTTGGGCCATTGTAGGCATATTCCGAGGTCACAATTGATCAGAACCATTCATATTTTAAATTTAATAAAAAAAGTCCATTTTTTAAACAAAGTTATTTTGGTGTAGCTATATAAATAGTTTATATTCCTTGAAAACAAAAAGAGGCATAGCAATTTAATAACTACTACTAAAGGCTGAGCGTGCTTCTTTGTAAGATCTAAATATGAACCATTCCAATTATTCACATAAATTTGAGTGGGTTCGTAACGCAAAAAAATGTGGCTCTTAGTAGTATTCCTCGACTTTCCAATGAGAGATTTGGGGTTCAAGTCTATAGAAAACACACACAAAAATGCAGTTCTTAGTCGATCTGATAATATCCCTCGACTCCCAAATGAAAGATTTGGGATTCAAGTCTTTGGAAAGACGTTGGACTCCTTTGGCTGTTAACTGCCATGTTTTAGAAAAAAACAGACACGCAAGACACAGTTAGTAACTACCGCAAAAGCAGTTAAGCATTTGAAAGAGCAACCTATGGGTCTCTCCCCCCATTGACTTCATCAAGTTCTTGTTTAACAGTTATAATTTAAATCCTTTGATCTCAAACAAATGATACTAAAATAGTTGGGCGGAATCTACAACCAAAAAAGTTCATTTCTTAACGCCTACCAACTGTTTGATAGCTTCCATTCCTTCTGTCTGTCTGTCTGTCTCTCTCTCTCTCTCTCTCTCTCTCTCTCTCTCCATATCTGTCTGTCAAATCAGACTTGTTTTTACAGGGAGAGAGAGAGAGATGGCAGCCATTGCTGGTGGTATTGGTTGTTCTGCTGGTTTGGTGTTCAAGAACAAAGAATCATCATGCAGCAATGGAGTTTCTGTGTTGCAATTCAATGCGATTAGAGCGGTGGAAAACAAGCAAGTGGGTTCAGCTGGGTGTAAGCCAAATGGGTTCCTTTCAACTTCAGGTTCTAGTTTGATCATCCTTTGACTTTGCAGTTTTGATGTACTTGAATGCTATATCTGTTGAGGAATCAGCCAAACCAACAACTAGACAACACACGAAGAACAATCAAGAAAAGAAACAAAGAACGAACGACACAGAGTTTTTTTCGTGGTTCCCTAACTGTGTAGTTGACCACATCGTTCCACAACTCCTAAGCCCAACAATATCCATGCCCCTGGCTTGGATTTCTATCTTGATGTACCATTTGCCGAGTATTGATAAAAATTTGTTGTCGATAAAAAAAAAAAACAATATCCATGCTTGACACAACTTCAAAACGCAATTGCGTTCACAATCGCAACCATTCTCAGAAGAACATGTTTTTTACCAATCAATATCCATAATTTTGTTGAATCTTGGGATTTTCGAAATGATAGGTAAAAAGAAACATAAAATACTTTCTCCAGAAGAACATGTTTTTTACCAATCCACTGAACAGTTTTAAGGGTAAGATCGTTATTTTATCAGCTTCGCTATGAGAGAACATACAAAAGGGTACATACCCCGCATACCTATTGCTTTGGGATCCGTCTCGGGGCCCAAGAAGATGATCAGTTCAAGAGCAAAATTGGATGTTTCAGAAACACCCTTACCATTATTCGATTGGACACAATGAACGGCTCCGATCATCTTTTGGGAACTCAAGACAGGTCTCAAAGCAATATGTACTCTGGGTATGTACCCCGTTGCATGTACTCATATTATTGTACTATAAGTATAGTAGTGAGAAAGCTAATCCTACTAGAAAATAAGTTAGAGAAAGCTATTGTACTTGTTAATCAAGCCTAAATTAAAGCAACTATGAAATTAAAAAGAAAATGACATGCATGATGCATGAGTCAACCTCAAATCTGAAACTAGAAAGGAAAAACCATGTTGGGCAAAACCTTGGCTAAAAGAAATTTATTTCCATCAAGTAGTTGACAAAACATATGTTGTTTAAAGAGGAAAGTCCATTTTGACCCCCCGTGGTTATCGCAATGTGCGAATACTCCCTTTATGATTTAAAATTGACCACAGAACCTACCTGTGGTTTTGAAAATGTGCGGATAGACCTCCTGCCGTTATGTTTTTCATTCATATTAACGGACACAACATTAAAAGACCATTATACCCCCATCACGTCCCTTGATTCTTCTTCTTTTTTAAATCTAACCACACTATCCCGTATACCAAAAATTGAATCCAAACCGTTGATATTGTAAATTTTGACGAGTACTACGTCTATACCAAAATTCAAGTCAATCAAAAAATGAAAAACTCATGGTCAAATCGATTTTGTTATGAAATTAAAATTTCAAATTTGAATTTACTAAAAATTAGATCACTGGGTTATTGATACCTGATCGAGATAATTTTTTTAAAAGATACTCTATTCTTTATTTAATACATTATGAACGACTCAGATGACATTCTAGAGGTGTGTGAGATACACCTCCGTTAATATGGATGGAAAATATAACGACAGGGAGTCTATCCGCACATTTTCAAAACCACAGGTACGTTATGTGGTCAGTTTTGAACCATGAGGGAGGTATCCGCACATGCCAATAACCACAAGGGATGAAAGTGTACTTTCCTCTTGTTTAAACAAGGGTAAAATTTCTAATTTGAGGCCCAGACGAATGAGAGTAGCTCTTTGGAGGATTGTTTCGAGACTCAAAGGGAGACTGGATCCTTGGGTTCTTTGGTAAGCTCATTTGCGACTCTAGCCTTGAAGCGGAACTCTGGGGAATTTATAGAGGCCTTACTATTATCCTGGAGAAAAGTTTGGCAAATGTTACTATCGAATCAGATTCTCTTGTGGCTGTTGAGCTCATCAATGAAGGCAATCCAGGTAATCACGCTCAAAGTATCATTATAACTGAAGCTCATGGGTTGCTAAACCGCACGGACACCAAGTTATCTCACACTTACCGCAATGCCAATCAATGTGCCGACCATCTTGCTCACTTGAGAGCCAAACAAAACGACGAGCTGATTATTGCAGTGGCTACCCCCATCTCCCTACGAGAGTTCTTGATAAAAGATAGCATTCTTCTTAGGCAGGCTTTAGATTAGTGTTCTTTGGACTTATCTCAGGCCTTCTTATCCTTTATCTTTGCTATGACTCTTCTATGGTCCTTGCTTTTTTAGTTATTTGAATTTCCGATGTACCAAAAAAAAAAAAAGAATGAGAGTAGCTCAAAGAGTGCCTTAGGTCACGGCATAGGCGTCAGTCTTGCTCGTTGGGCTTATCAATCATGGGCATTTCGATAGGCATGAGTCTTGCTTGGTGAGCCTATCGATCATGGGCGTTTCGAAACTCATCCAACAAGATCAGGGCCTTCACTATTGCTTTGCCACTCGAGGAATCGATCAAACTGTTCCAAGAAGTGGCAAGGTAGCAGTCTGCATCAAGTTCTTTGTATTCCAACATTCCTGTGTTTACCAGTTGTGAGTCTGGAGTTTCTTAGAGCCTTTGCACTTGTAATGAGGACTTTCTTTCAAGTATAAGAAAAGAAAATAAGGATGAAAAAGAGAAGAATTCAATTGCTTCCAAGTGAGTCGGGAATTCCGTAAACTACTCCTTTTAGGCAATCTAAACCACATTGTTCTACTCCTGCCTGAATTAATCTACTCCTATCATAGGAATGACAAAAATACACTATATTGATGAAGAAGATGTAAGGTCAAGGCCTTTTACAATGAAGCCCGAGTGGCTATATATAGAAGAATTTGTTGGCAATAGCTTCTTAAACTGCGAATCATACTCTTCTTTAGTCTTGTGCCGCCTACTCTACAGAACAAAGCTAAATTGGCAGTCAGACTCTACCTCTTTGTTACTCTGCGGAACAAATAGTTGGGAGAGGACTCTCTTGATATGAGATTTGTAGCACCCAGTATTAAAGATACTCAGAAAGTTTAAGATGTCTGTTAGTTCACTGTAATTAAAAATTAAGCATTCCCAGAACCAATCTCCTTATGAGTTATGAAAATAGAACTTCTATAGTTTATATTCAGGCCACGAAATTTGTGGAGATTATAAGAATAGTGCAATTGTTTCATAGACCGATTGTCATGTACCGTACCACTCCACCTCTAATAATAGTGCAATCGTTTCCCGTTTTCTTGCCCACTTTTAGAATGATTCAACACAATAAATAACTCGCCCTCTGCATCAGTGCAAGTTTACTGCTGATCTTGATTGAAAGTACCTGTAGGTTTTAGAATGTCAATCTCTGATAATGCATCTAGTAAAGTATTTACCCACCCTTCTTGTGAGGCAATTAAGCTTAAAATGAGAGATTCAAAACTTCAGGTAAACTTCTATAGTTCGAGATGCCATGTCATAATTCAAATACAACTTTCACACTCTCAGGTTCGAAGTTCAGAAGAATCAAGGCCATGTCTTCTCCTACTGTTTCGGCTCCCAAACGAGAAATGGATCCCAAGAAAAGGATTGTTATAACTGGAATGGGTGTTGTTTCAGTTTTCGGCAATGACATTGATACATTTTACAATAAACTTCTTGAGGGAGAGAGTGGTATCACCCCTATTGACAGGTTTGATGTGTCATCATTCCCTGTTCGATTTGCTGGTCAGATTCACAATTTCTCCTGCGAAGGCTACATCGATGGAAAGAATGATCGCCGACTTGATGACGCATGGAGGTACTGTTTGGTCGCTGGCAAGAAAGCTCTTGTTGATGCCAAGCTTGGTCCGGAAGTCCTTGAAACTGTAAATCCCATTCCCCAATTCAAATACTTCACATAATGTCATTCAACTATAACTAGTTCAGCTACTAAAGGTAGTGTTTGGTTCACTGAAATGATTTCGAGAAGGAATGGGATGGTGATTCCTTGGCCTTCCAATGGAATAGTCATTCTCCTAAGAATGTGAAATGATGATCCCTTTTGCAATGCACCTTCTATCATTTTTTAGCGAACCAAACATTTGAAATGAGTATTCTAAGGGAATGGTCATTCCATTCCAACTTGATTCAGGTTAACCAAGCACTGTCTAAGTTTCTCGCCTCTGTGTTGCAGATGGACAAAACAAAAATAGGAGTTCTTGTGGGATCAGGCATGGGAGGCTTGACGGCATTCAGCTCTGGAGTCGAGGCACTTATCGAAAGCGGATATAGAAAGATATCTCCATTTCTCATTCCGTATACCATCACCAACATGGGTTCGGCATTGTTAGCTATAGATACCGGCTTAATGGGACCCAATTACTCCATTTCAACGGCTTGTGCAACGGCAAACTACTGCTTTTTTGCAGCTGCAAGCCACATTAGAAGAGGTGAAGCGGATATCATTGTAGCTGGGGGGACGGAGGCTCCGGTCAACGGTGTTGGGGTTGGTGGATTTATTGCTTGTCGGGCCTTGTCTCAGAGGAACAGCGAACCCCACAAAGCTTCAAGGCCATGGGATAAAGATCGTGATGGCTTTGTCCTTGGAGAAGGCGCTGGCGTGCTGGTAATCATCAGACTCTGTAATTTGATTGTAAGAGTTCCATTGGATTGAGGTTTTTGGGAACAATTTTATATAACAGAACCAAACCAAAACCCTCAAGGGGAGGAACCCTTACAAGAGAAACACCTCACTACACTAGGACAAACCCTAGCTGTAGAAGGAGAAAAACCTATGAAAAGAAAACTGAACAAAGTGAATAAAACTAGACTGTACAAAGGAGGTCAACATTTAAACCCCACTCAAGAATCAAACAAATGTGAGTAGCAGACCTACTCACATGCCTCCAGGAGGTCATACTAGCCTTAACCTCCTCCAGAATCAAACGCACCACTGAAGTAGATTCATGGCCAATCTGTTGAAAAATCCTACCATTTCGCTCTTTCCAAATATAGTACACTGAAGCAGCAAGGCAGAGCTTGAATAATCTAGACTGGATAGAACAGTCCTTACAATGAGTTAAACCCCAGTGAATCTCATCCATGAGATCACGAGAAGGAAGAACAAAACCACACTTAGCTTTCACAACCTCCCAAATAACAGAAGTAAAGGAGCAGTCAAAAAATAAATGTGAATGGGACTCAAAACCACCTCGACAAAGGACACAAGAAGTGTCATTGACCAGACCCCAAGCTCTTAGTCTGTCCTTAGTAGCCAACCTACCAAGAAGGGCCAGTCATTGAATGAAAGACCATCTAGGAATGTGCCATCTATGCCAAACCATATTAAACCAAAACACCTCAGGCCCATTAGTGCGAAGTGCCTGCCACGCTGATCTAACAGAGAAAGAACCATTTGCAGACAAAGTCCAAGTAACAGTGTCCTCCCTATCAACATGTGGGATGAGGTTAGGATCTGTGGAGGCCACAATTTCTTGAACAATAGGAAGCCTCATTCTAGGCCATCTCCAAGTCCCATTATGAATAATAGAACTAACTGTTATAGACCTTCCAAGGTTGAAGACCACTTGATTCCCATATCTCTGAAATAAAGGGCCAAGGGTATGCCAATTATCCAACCAAAGGAAGGTGCTTAAACCATTACCAATCTTGGATAGAATAAACTTCTGACCTACACTTCTCAAACCAAAAATCTTTCGAAGGGTCCAAGAGGAGTCATTGGGAAGATTCATTGACCAGATACAATGATTTTTTATCACATAAGAATGAATCCATTTGACCCATAAGATATCTTCCTTTTTACAGAGAGCCCACAAGTGCCTTAGCATAGCAGCCCGATTCCATTCTTTAACTCTCTTGAAACCCAATCCTCCTTCACATTTAGGAAGACACACAGAAGACCAAGCCACCTTAACCCCAAAAGATTTTAGCTCCACCCCTTTCCAAAGGAAAGCACTGAGCATACATTCAATTTCTTTCATAATCTTCTGAGGCAGGATGAAGATAGAGGACCAATATACCTGTATACTAAACAAGACAGAGCTAATCAGCTGAGCACGGCCTCCAAAAGAAAGCAATTTATTTGACCATGATTGAATCCTTCTGAGCATTCTTTCCTTGAGAATCACACAATCTGAATGGGTTAGCTTAGTAGAAATTAAGGGCACCCCTAGATACTTGACAGGTAAGCAAACTTCAGGAATATTAAGAATAGTCCTAAGATTCAACTTCATATCAGAACCCACTCCAGCAAAAAAACAAGCACTTTTGTTCAAATTAGGTTGCAAACCAGAAAAAAGATAGAAATCCTCCAACACTCCAGCAATAGTAGTGAAGGTCTGAGAATTAGCCCCACAAACAATAAACATATCATCTGCAAAGACTAGATGAGAAAGGTTTATAGCCTCACATTTAGGGTGGAAAGAGAAAACCCCCATACTGATTCTGGATTTCAATAGAGAAGAAAAAGCTTCCATAATAAGCAAAAAAAGATAAGGGGAGATAGGATCCCCCCGGCGAAGACCCCTTTTAATTACCAGAAAAATAACCTTTCAGCTCTCCATTTACAAGCACAGAAAACTTTGGGGTAGTCACACAAGCTTGTACCCAACTAATATAGAGACTAGGAAACTCCATACTTGTCATAATCCCAAAAAGGAAATCCCAATCAACACTATCATACGCCTTACCATTTTTTGGTGAGATAAAAGTGAAAAACGAAACTAGACCAATAAAAATTCACATCTTCCCTTCATTACCATTTCTCACCTCCTTTGTTCATTCAAACAAGGATTAGGATTCTTTCTCCATTTCTCACCTCCTTTCGATGGTGCAAAACGGTAAAATAAAACAATATTAATATTGTTTTATTTTACCTTAATATTGTTTTATTTTACTGTTTTGCACCATCGAAAGGGGGTAATTATGTTTTGTTTACACAGACTGTGGCCTAAGTAGTGTCTGGATCGTTGGAGTGATTTTGGGAACGAATAGAAATCACTACTTGGCCACCTAATGGTACGAGGCATACGACTATGGTGTCCTACTACATATATTGAACAATCGACAATTGGATGAGGATACGGGATCCTACTCTATTAGTTGGACATTCAACTAGCTAGCAAGTGCATTTGGTCATTCGACATTTATCATGAACGGTGTATGGAACTAGTAAGGAATGAAATTGCCCAGGGCACTATGTACACATTAGTTATCCAAGAAAATAAAAGAAAACATAAGATAGTAAGAAATTTGAATATTTTTGTGTATCCCTGTGTCCTTGAGATGGAAATTTGCTGAATGCATTTAACGGAGTATAACCATTCACCTGGATTGGTCAATGATGTTTCCATTTGTGTTATATTAAACCACGTTTTTAGTAAAACCAAACGTTTAAATCGGCATTTCAAAGGAACAGCCATTCCTTTCCAACTTCATTCTGGTGAACCTAACGCTACCCTAGAGGTTATGACATTGCATCTCAAATGCTTACGAGTATTTATTTTGCTTGGAAAAAGATAATGGAGAGCTTAGAGCACGCAATGAAAAGGGGAGCCAATATAGTTGCAGAGTACTTGGGAGGTGCGGTCACATGTGATGCTTATCACATGACCGATCCTCGGAAAGATGGCCTCGGAGTTTCATCTTGTATAACAATGGCTTTGGAAGAAGCTGGAGTTTCCCCTGAGGAGGTAAAAGTGCCGCATTAAAATACCTTGGCACTACGGAGACATATTTCTCAGTGCAATGTCACATACTATTGATTCTGATGCAAACATTATGAACTCCGTAACTCACAGGTGAACTATGTGAATGCTCACGCAACGTCAACTCTCGCTGGGGATTTGGCAGAGATTAATGCCATGAAGAAGGTCTTTAAGAACACATCTGAGATGAAAATGAATGGGACCAAGGTGAGAAACCTAAATTCAATTCCCATACACGTGTTGGAAAACTGCACTTTGAAAATACCATTTGCAATCATACTTACCTCTTGTTATTCTGCATTGTTTGCATGCATACTTACCTAGCCACAGTGATTGAATGATGAACTTACGGGTTGGAATCTTTGTTAACATATGACAATGACAAACTTAACCATACTGATGCTAGAAAGTTACGACTGACTAGTTTGATTTCCTCGTTTTGCTGTTTCCAGTCTTTGACCGGGCATGCGCTTGGAGCTGCAGGTGGATTGGAAGCCATTGCAACCATAAAAGCAATCAACACTGGCTGGCTGCATCCAACCATTAACCAATGTGTACTGCACCGAAAGCCCATTCCTCCAATTTCTCCAATTATGCTAAATTTTACGATGCACTTCATGTCCTTATGGTTCTCTAATTTTGCAGAACTTGGAGTCTGATGTCACAATCGACACTGTTCCAAACGTGAAGAAAGAGCATGAAGTCCATGTTGGTACGTGTTTTAGTCCCTCTTTCTGGAAATTATGAAACCACAGTAGCATAATGCTTAATGGTTAAGAACCAAGGAACTTTAAGTTCTTTTCTTACATGTTTTTGCTTTGTTGGCAATGAAAATAATATATCTTTCGCAACTTACACTAATCCAACATTTGAACATTTTTTTATCCAAATTCCGCATATTCCAACATTGCTTAGCGAAGAAATAACATTTCAACATTCACTAATCGAATTTGCCTATTCGTGCAGCTATCTCTAACTCATTTGGCTTTGGTGGGCATAATGGGGTGGTTGTTTTCGCTCCATTCAAGCCCTAGATGAAGGTTAATCGACGTAGCCTCTCTCCTCACCTTTTCCCTTTTGGAAAGATTTGATTTTGGTATCATTTTATTTGTCCAAAACATAACTACAGAAATTCGAGTATCACGGTTTCGCCATTTGCTTTTCAGACCCATAAACTATTTGATGAGACCTGATTCATAATCTCCCACCGAGTATAACTGTCTTTCCTGTTCCTGGATTCTTCTTTTCTTTATAGTTTGCAGTCACCTATTAACTTTGACCAGTTAACAAAAAACCTATCTACGAATGTAATTTCTCTAGCATTAGAGAGGCTTTTTAGCAAATCTTTCAAAAGTTTGAAAAAAACAAGAACGAACTCTGTGATCACAACAGAGAAAACAGTCCATGAAAATCTTTTGAGCAGATACGATTAATCCACGTGCAACATTTAACGTATTCAAACTCAGACACATGTTGTGGGACCCACTTCATATGAGAGGAATGTGCCTAGATCTGTATTCGATAAGTGTGCTATGTTCTTTTCTCGCAAAGACTTGTAATCTTCTTGGACTAGCTCTTTTTATGTGAAAAGGCTCCACACAACACTACCCCTAATGTTGGAGAGACATGATTAAGTGCCTCTTGTTTTGCTAGGCATAAAGTGTTCTTCCCACCTAATTCCTCTAAATTGGCTTTCTCTCTAACCTTTTTTTTTAATAAATCAATCGCAATCATATCATTTCATAAAGGCTAATGACACTTACAAAGGAAGCCACCCACAAAATCTGTAGGCTATACTATGAGCTTTTCATTCAAAAAGTAAATCCAAGACATCATTTCTTACGTCAATCGCAAATCCTATTCCAAAAATGTTGAGAGAGAGAGAGAGCAGTATCTGCATATAGTGGAATACTATTTACCAAATACTATGAGTAATAACAGCTCTTTTGTACTATTTTCCAAGTTTTGATTTTGTTTGTAATCATCCGGTTTGGGTCATCGTAAAGCATATTTCGATGCCACAACCATGATCAAAACCATTCCTATTTTAAATTTTGTTAAAATGTCCATCATTTTGGAAAGTTATTTTGATATAGCTATAGAAATAGTTTATATTCCTTAAAGAGAAAGGCTCTGTTTGTTTGGACATAAAATCTTTTACATATTTTCCAGTGTTTGGTTGTTGAAATTGTCAGAAAATGATTTTTTGGGGAAAATCTTTGACACCCTTAGGCGGTAAAATGATTTACCATAGAAAACTCGGTAAGTTATTTTACAATAGGTGTCCAGGCATTCGTTCTCCCATTCCAGTGGACCACTTCTCATTTCTTCATTCCACGTGATTACTCTCTCTCACCAATTCCTTCATCTCTCCACAAGGCTTCCTATAAACATCAAGTACTCACTTTTGAGGGAAAACAATGTTTTGAAACATATTTTTCACTCATGGCTGCAAATAATTACTTCTGGCCGTGTCGAATTACTCTTGGCCGCAAAAAATTACTCTTGACCTCGTAAAATTACACTTGGCCACGTAGAATTACTCATGGCCGCGAACAATTACTCTTGGCCGCATAAAATTACACTTGGCCGCGTAGAATTACTCTTGGCTGCAAAGAATCACACTTGGCCGCGTAGAATTACTCTTGGCCGCGAAGAATCACACTTGGCCGCCTAGAATTACTCTCGGCCGCGAAGAATTACTCTTGGCAGAATTACTCTTGGCCGCGTAGGATTACTCTTAACCGCAAAGAATTACTCATATGTCAATCAAACTCCGAAAAATAAAAGTTTAAAATTTTTTTTTGAAAAAATATTTTACATCGAAACAAACGGAGCCAAAATGAATCGTGCAAAGTTTCCCTGTACATTGTCTTCTACAAATGTACTTTCAGCCTACCAATAGCTACTAAAGTATGAGTGTGCTTCTTTGCAAGATCCAAATATGAACCGTTCCAATTGTTTTTATAAATCTAATAAGATGGGCCCACAATGGCTTTAAATTGTAGGAAACTAATTTTTGTTTTGGGTAATACAGCTTGAAAAAGAAAAAACAACTAATCAAATAAATAGCCTACAAGGGGCATATCTCAGAAGGAAAAAAGAAAAGAAAATAAAGAAACAAAAAATTGAAAACCAAGGCCTAATGGCTACATGGTGCTAGAAGCAGGGCCGGCTCTGGGCTAAGGCTCAAGAGGCCCGCGCCTTAAGTCCCCAAAAAATGTGTAAAAATTAGGGCTTCCTATTTTTTTTAAGTATCCATTATATATGTCCAATCTTTTTAGGTATAGCAACACTAGGGGCCCTTTTAATACCCAAACCACCTATTTTACATTTAAGAGACACAGGCCCAATGGTTGGGCCCAACCTAATTTGCTCAATTAGAGGAACAATAAAGGAAAAAGAAATTGCAGATCACGGGCGGCTGTCTTCTTCATGTAGACCCCTTTGGAAAATGATCTCATGTGGTGGGTTCCTCAATAAATTTTATATATATTTTATCCTTACAGCTCTAATATCCTTGAACACACAATAAAATGGAAGAAGATGAATTCGAGAACAAATGAGAGAAAATAGGATAAAAAATTAGCATTTTTATGGGTTTATTCTTGTCAAACACATGCATTTGGCTTTGAAAAAAATCATTTATCTACTAATTATTTTATTTTTCAAAAATTTTATTAAGGGCCTCATTATTTACGTTCGTCTTAGAGCATCCGCATTGTAATAATCAAATGGATGAGAATAAGTAAACTTAACAATAATACTCAAAAAAACACCTCACATTGTAATAAGCAAAGTTATAAGTCTTTTACCAAATAATCAAATTCCACCCATTCCATAACCAAACTTAACAACTTTTACCAATAACCAAAACTCAATAACCAAACCCAATAAGGAAACAAAAAACTCAATAACTCAAAAACACCACTCATTGGAATCGTCTCATCGAGCGAATAATTTGGTGTGATCGGATGCGTGATTGAAACTCGTTTGCGATTGGACATAGGTGCATTGTGTATTTTGGGATTTTTTTTGGTTAGAGATGCAAAAATAACCAATGTGGAGATAGAGGTTGTTAAATTTGATTATGAACTAAATGGATAATCAAATGCTGACGTGGCACATTTTGATTATTGATTTTGATTATTCCCATTGCGGATGCTCTTAAACCCCCAAAATCTCAGAGCCAACCTTGACTAGAAGGGAGCACTATTGGATGTTTCCCTCCCATCTACGAATAGGGAAGAGAAACAAACGGCAAAATGACATAAAGTGGAATATACATTGAAACAAAAACATAGCAACCTCTGCTTCTACAATCCAGACTTGGATTGATTAGGGACTTGGGTGGCATGAATCCTCCTTGATATTGATTTGAGAACAGCATCATAGAGCAACCCATAGTTGCACGAATTTTTCGGATCCGATTCGGATCGGATCAGATTCATTGACAGGCCTAGTTGCACCGAACCATTTCCAAACACACATTGAACAGCATCATAGAATCCACCACACTAAGAGCATAATCAAGAGAGCACCTTCCTAGGGGATGCATTAAAAATTGGAAGGTACAAAGTCTCAAGATGATGGATTAAAGCATTGATCCACCTACATAGGATCAATTGGGATTGTGTTTCATACAGGAGCCTTGGAACTGAATCAGAATCTAGGGGTACCTTGTACATTATCTCATTTCATTTTGTGTTTCAGCTATTTTGGTTGATTTGTTATCAACCTTGTAGCTTCAGGCCGAGTAGCATATGATTGTCACAGGGTGGGGTAGTTGGAATGTTGCTCTTGCAGTCTTGCGTGGTGATGATATTAACTCAAGCCTTATCGCATGTAATCTTTTATTACATTAATAAAATTTCTTTTCCGTTAAAAAAAAAAAAAATCAAGAGCACCTTCCTAGTGATATGAACATGAATAGACCGCAGCACTCAAGACACCATGCACACAAGTAGAGATCGAGGGAATAAAATCCAAGGGACATCCCCCAAGGGACATCCCCCAAGGATAGGCAATAGGGATAATAAATGGCGTCACAAACAACTTCAGTATAGACGGCCCCTTACGGATAGGAGACTAGAGATTGCAAAATTATCGATATTTACAATGACATTACCACAGTCATTCCATATATGCATAACCGAGAACAGATTCAACGAAAGAACCGTAAATGAACCACAACTAAACCAGCACTAAGGACTGCACAATACTTTGCAGCGAATGCCAACTACTGAAGCACATCAAGCGAACAGCCTCCAAGGGACATTCCATACAACCGCTATCAATAACGAGTGAACCACAACTAAACCAGCTAACTACTGTAGCACATCAACGAGCCAACTTTTCAAATGAAACAAGAGAGGAAAAGAAGAAATTCCCTTGTCAATTTCATTAGGGCTCACCAGGAAAATCGTTTTGCATTTTAGTGATCACGTCACAATTCCCTTAAAATACTCACAACTCCCACTCAACTTTTCACACAGAAGAAAAAGAGTTGGGTTCCTCAACTCCCTCCACTTTATCTCACATGATTCCCCCATTTAATATTATCTCCACTCCATAAGAAAATCTGCGGCTCAATCACATGATCGACTCACAGGATGCACACAATATGTGGGGCGCACACACCTGATTACATTTGAGGAACCGGTCCAAAATCATGGCAGCCACAAACGCACACCCACAGATTATACACAAAGTACCCCAGAATGTTTAAGGTATATACCGTATAAAATAGAAGTACTAGAAGCTTCGATTACATGTTCCACAAAAGCTATGGCAGCCATCCCCCCAATGGTGTTCAAGAGTCAGCCTAAAAGAGCCACAAAGACTCCCCTCAAATCTCAAAGATAGCAGGTCCAGTATCAAAATCAGATTGATGTGTCTGTCCTCCCGAAGTAAATCTGCCAACTGCGCATGAGAGTATAAGCCCGAAGCAAAAGCTGAGTCAAAACATATAAATTTTAGCACAATGAACTTGCAAAATGATTACAAGGTATATACATGACACAGCTAATCATTAGCCAAATTCCAAGTTTAAACTAACCTACTAAGTCAGTTTGAAATAGAACATAATAAATAAATATTAGGAGCAACGTAACAGGACATAACAACCAGAAAAGAAAAGAAAGGAAAAGAAGAAAGAAGAGAGAAGAGAAACAGAAATAGAAAAGAAAACCTAACAGGTATGTAGATACGCGAATCACACAATGAAATTCCATATACAAAGGAGCCGATCTAGTTGGTCATTGTGGGAGATTAGTCAAAGACATGATAGGCACAGCAGTTCTAGTTCTTTGAATTCGCTCAATTAATCCATACATGATAAAGTGTAGTTGTGAAGGCCAATTTGGTAATCGTGACGCTCAAAGATTTACCTCTCAAAGCTCACACAGATGCAACTAAGTTAGATAAAGTTTGAGGATGGCACCCGACATTGGACTTGGAGGAAATGGTTTCCTAGATTTGCCTTGTAAAGGAGCAGTTAAAGAATAAGTGATCATGATCCTCACTACCTGAGCAAAAACTGCAACAAGAGGTTTCCTTGATACCAAACAGGACAAGCCTATCCTCAGTGTTTATAAGTCTATTTTGAATTGTCAACCATGTGATCAAACTAACTCTGGGATATGGGCTGGAAATCACTCCACATGATGCCAAGTGATCTCAGGGAAATGGTCCCTCAAGTGATTCCAGAGCATGGAGATAGTGAAATCCCCATTAGGTGTGAGAGCCCAATAGCACCTATCTAACTGATTAAACAACGATGGAAGAGAATTCCGCACTCCATTTAATATAGGAAAGCTCCAACAATTGGAATGGATGACAGAGGACACAAGTGGCATTCTCTAAAAGACCTGAGTTATAGATTATTCTAGTAATTACTACCTTAAAAGCAGCTAAGCATTAAAAAGAGCAACCAATGGAAGGGGGGCCTCTCTCCCCATTGACTTCAAACAAATGGTACAAAATAGTTGGATGGAATCTACAGCCAATTCCATCGTTTAATGCCTATGTACCACCTGTTTGATTGCTTCCATTCCTTCTCTCTCTCTCTCTCTCTCTCTCTCTCTCTCTCTCTCACTCTCTCTCTCTCTCTCTCCATATATGTCCGTCAAATCAGACTTGTTTTACAGAGAGAGAGATGGCAGCCATTGCTGGTGGTACTGGTTGTTCTGCTGGGTTGGTGTTCAAGAACAAAGAATCATCAGGTAGCAATGGAGTTTCTGTGTTACAATTCAATGGGATTAGAGCAGTGGAAAACAAGCAAGTGGGTTCATCGGGGTTTAAGCCAAATGGGTTCATTTCAACTTCAGGTTTTAGTTTGATCATCCTTTGACTTAGCAGTTTTGATGTACTCCAATGCTATATTGATGTACTTGAATACTATATCTGTTGGGAAATAGGCCAAGCTAACAAATAGACAACACACAAAGAAATCAGCTAAAAAAAATGTCGAGAAGGGCTTGATCCATGCAGCATTTCATAAAATAGTTTCTGTCAGTATTTATGAAAAATTACTCAGACCAAATCCTTTCCGGTCATTTTTTTTCCGATTTCTTGGGAGTACTCTTAAAATCACATTTTAAATACATTGAATGGTTGGGATCATCAAAATTTGATCGGAAAATGAGAGGTGTGGACAGTGCGGGCCGTAAGATGGTGCAGACTTGAACCAAACTCTGTATATGTATCTGTGTGTGTGTGTGTGTGGGGGATTAAAAAATATTTAGTTAGTTGAGTGATTGAGGGGAAAAAACTGATTAATTATATATTTAGTTATTTGATTCATTGCAATATGTTGGTGATAGCACATGTATTGATTTTGTTGCATCTTGATTTTAAGTCATAGTTTCATCTTCACCTTCATCTGGTTGAAAGTTCAAAGCCAACAAAAATATACATGTACCGCTGCATTGAAGTTAATTTTCTTATTCAATTTAATTTTCTATAGTACATAACACAAGGGTGTAGGACTCATCCATACTTAACAAAAGACAAGTTATTGTAATGGACGATTACTTTGATCCTATGGTTTAGGCTCATTCTCCTCCTCTAGTAAAGTGCCCGCATTTTTTTTTTTTTGTACATATTACACATTGCTGGGTGATTAATGTCTCTGTAATTTTTCACAAAAAAAAGGGAGAAGAATACCAAAACTTTGCAGATTCTGTGGTAATATGGGTGTGTTCTGAGGACACGAAAAAAGACACTCCATCTCAACCATTAAGCCATTGAGTTCACAAAGAATTACCCCTAGCAGCAAAGAATTACTCTTACCCACAAAGAATTACTTTTGGCCACACAAAATTACACTTTGCCACCAAGAATTACTTTTGGCTGCCAATAATTACTCGTGACTGCATAGAATTGCGAGACCATGTATAATTCTGTGCGGCCAATAGTAATTCTTGGCGGCCAAGTGTAATCCTGTGCAGCCAAGAATAATTATTGGCAGTTAAGAGTAATTTTTTGCGGGCAAGAGTAATTCTTTGCGGCCACAAGTAATTCATCGCGGCCAACAGTAATTCTTCGCTGCCACGAGTAATTTTTCGCAGCCATGAGTAATTCTTTGCAGCAATGTAATTCTTCGAGGCCAAGAATAATTTTTTACGGTCAAGAGTGATTCTTCGCGGCCAGGAGTAATTCTTTACGGCCAAGAGTAATTTATCAAAGCCAAGAGTAATTCTTCGAGGTCATGAGTAATTCTTTGTGGCCAATAGTAATTCTTCATGCACAGCAGATTCTTTTTCTTTTTAACTATTAGGTAAGAGAACAAAATTGTAGTTCAATACAACTTCAGCTGTTGATAATTTTTTGCGGTCAAGAGTGATTCTTCGCGGCCAGGAGTAATTCTTTACGGGCAAGAGTAATTTATCAAAGCCAAGAGTAATTCTTCGAGGTCATGAGTAATTCTTTGTGGCCAATAGTAATTCTTCGTGCACAGCAGATTCTTTTTCTTTTTAACTACTAGGTAAGAGAACAAAATTGTTGTTCAATACAACTTCAGCTGTTGGTTTAGATGATTTGGAGTTTCATGATCTATCTAGGATTGAAGATTTTAAGTTTTTTATTGGAACCTTTTGGATAGACAGAGTTTCAAATTCTACTCCTTACTTGGTTATATGTAATCTTAGAATTTTGGTTTTCTATTTTTCTAGGTCAATGAAAGAAACAAGTGTGGTAGGGGTGTCACTTTTGAGTGAGTGGACATTCAGAAAATTGAATTTGAGTTGGAATCCAGTATGATACATTCTTAATATTTCTGATACTATCCCTGAATGCAACTAATAGAATTACACAGATTTGGTAACATTTGTTATGTTACAGTATTTTATGAATTTGGTTAGATGAACCATGTTTGAAGCTTATTCAGAAAATGAAAATTTTTTGAGAAGTAGATTTTTGTTGAGAGAAGGAAAAAAATTTCTAATTCACAGTTGTTTATAACGCTCCTCTCGCATGAGATGGGACCATACGCGTATCCGGGACTCACCTCATGTGAGATGAGGTTAAAAACAACCGTTGTATCCAAAAAATTCTTCAGAAAAGTGGGGTTTGATACTTGTTTTAGACTATGTTTAGAAAGCATTGCGTAGTGCCATTAGATACGAGCAATTACTAGTAACTTAGTACGGACGAAATTGGGTGTTATGTGCACACTTCACAAACTACAAGGGTGTTATGCGCATACTTTTGAACTATAAGAGGTGTATTTGCACATGAGCCAAAATGCAAGGGGTCAAACTGGACTTTGCCCTAAAAGCAATGAAATTACCAGAAATGAAACATATGAGTCAACCTTAAATCCGGAAACTAGAAAGGAGAAACAATGTTGGAAAAAAGCTAGGCTAAAATACATTCACTAGGACCAGGTAACTGAAAAGACATATCCTTTTCAATTACGGGCAAAAATTTTAATTCGAGGCGGTCCAGACGAATGGAAGTAGCCTCATTATAGTATCAAAAGGAGTGGTGAGAGAGATGCAGATGCTCTTAAACGGTGGATTTTTTGTATTATTTGTTTGAAGTCAACTGCTTTTGCGGTAGTTACTAACTGTGTCTTGTGTATATTTTTTTAAAAACATGGCAGTTAATACCGAAGGAGTTCGACGTCTTTGCATAAACTTGAACCCCAAACCTCCCATTTGGAAGTCGAGGGATACTATTAGATGCACTATAAGAGCCACATCTTTTTGCGTGTATTTGATGGATCAAGTTGGACCAAGTTCTCGTCCAGTTTTTAGCTAAGTTTGGTACAGTTTAAAGCCATTGTGGGCCCACTAAGATTTATTAAAATAATTACAAAATAAGAGGCCGGCACCGTTTTTTAGGTTCAGTTTGATCCTAACCCTCAATATTATTCCCGAACCTAGATAAGCTCGGTTATGTTACTTAATGACTTTTTTGCCCACAAATATCCAGTCCACGATTTTAATAATGATTGTGGCCTCCAAATATGCCTATGATGACCCAAACTGGATGATTAAAAACAAAATCAAAACTTAGAAAATAGCAAAAAAAAATTAGTACAAAAGAGCTATTTACTCATAGTATTTGTGAATATTATTCCACTGTACGCAGATACTGCTCTCTCTCCATTTCTAGAATAGGATTTGAGATTGACGTAAGAAATGATGTCATGGATTTGCTTTTTTAATGAAAATCTCGTAGTACAGTCTAGATTTTGTGGGTTAATTCATTGCAAGTGCCGTTGGCCATATGAAATCATATGATTGCGTTTGATTAGTTAAAAAAAGGTACAGAGAAAGCCAATTTAGAGGAATTAGGTGGGAAGAACACTTCATGCCAATTAATCATGTCTCTCCAACATAAGGGGTATAGTGTCGTGTGGAGCCTTTTCACATAAAAAGGGCTAGTCCAAGAAGATGACAAGTTTTTGAGAGAAAGGAACATAGCACACAGATTTAGACACATTTGTCTTAAATGAAGTGGGTCCCACAAGGTGTGTCGACCGAGTTTGAATAGGGTAAACGTTGCACATGGATTAATCAATCGTATCAGCTCAAAAGATTTTCCTGGACTGTTTTCTCTGTTGTTGTGATCACAGAATTCTTTCTTGTTTTTTCAAACTTTTGAAAGATTTGCTAAAAAGCCTCTGTAATGCTAGAGAAATTTACATTCGCAAACGATAAAGAAAAGAAGAATCCTGGAACAGGAAAGACAATTCTATTCGTTGGGAGATTATGAATCAGGTCTCATCAAATAGTTTATGGGTCTGAAAAGCAAATGGTGAAACCGTGATACTCAAATTTTCTGTAGTTATGCTTTGGACAATAAAAATGATACCAAAATCAAATCTTTCCAAAAGGGAAAAGGTGAGGAGAGAAGCTACTTCGATTAAGCTTCATCTAGGGCTTGAACGGAGCGAAAACAACCACCGCATTCTGCCCACCAAAGCCAAATGAGTTGGAGATAGGTGCACGAATAGGCAAATTCGATTAATGAATGTTGAAATGTTATTTCTTCACCAAGCAATGTTGGAATATGTGGAATTTGGATTTAAAAAAATGTTCAAATGTTTGATTAGTATAGGTTGCGAAAGATATATTATTTTCATTGCCATCAAAGCAAAAACATGAAAGAAAAGCACTTAAAGTTCCTCGGTTCTTAACCATTAAGCATTATGCTTCTGCGGTTTCATAATTTATGGAAAGAGGGACTAAAACACATACCAACATGGACTTCATGCTCTTTCTTCACGTTTGGAATAGTGTCGATTGTGACATCAGACTCCAAGTTTTGCAAAATTAGAGAACCATAAGGACATGAAGCGCATCATAAAATTGAATAACTTCAGAAAATTCAGCATAATTGGAGAAATTGGAGGAATGGGCTTTTGGTTCAGTACAAATTGGTTTATGCTTGGATGCAGCCAGCCAGTGTTGATTGCTTTAATGGTTGCAATGGCTTCCAATCCACCTGCAGCTCCAAGCGCATGCCCGATCATAGACTGGAAACAACAAAACGAGGAAATCAAACTACTCAGCCGTAACTTTCTAGTATCAGTACGGTTAAGTTTGTCATGCTCATATGTTAACAAAGATTTTCATAAAATTTAGTTCAACTGTCGATCACTGTGGCTAGGTAACTAGGTAAGTATGCTTGCAAATGATATTTTCAATGTGCAGTTGTCCAACAGGTGTATGGGAATTGCATTTAGGTTTCTCACCTTGGTCCCATTTGTTAGAATATTCTAGATCATAAGATCAAATCATATATTGTTAGAATATTCTAGATCATAAGATCAAATCATTTATAATCAAATCATATATTATGATTTTATTATATATGATTGTGATTAAGATTGTGATTGTATTTTCCTTTATTGTATCATGGCTCACACTATATATATGAGCCCTCTAATTTGTACGGAATATACAATTCAATACAATATTATTTCTTTCTCTCATATCATAACATGGTATCAGAGCTACGGTTGTAAACCTAGCTTCCCCCGCTGTCCTCCTCTTCATCCTTCAGTATCATTCTTTTTTCTTCCACCGTTAAAATCCACGTTCCCCGCCTCGCTTTTACAAGTTCCAAGCCAAGACAATACTGCCATTCATTTAATCATCCATTTCATTACCATACATCATCATCCAAGCACCATTATCATATTGCCCTCCACCGAAATCTGTCAAAACCAATCCCACCGCTACTCCGAACCATAATCTGCCAAAGCCCCCTTCCAAGTTCGAATCCCAAGCAAACTTTTCCAAACCAAAATTCCAGTTTCCAACTCCATAATCACAGATCCGTTTTTCTTCCGAAATCACATACCATTCAACCCATTTCTGAAATCAATAGCTTCCTATTTTCCATGGACCGTTCTGACGCATCTCAACCCATTTCCGTCACACTCGACGGCACAAACTTTGTCCTTTGGGCTCAAGCTATGTCCAGCTTTCTCAAAGGCAAGAAACTCTGGCGTGTCATTACTGGCGAAGTCATTAAACCCACCCGAGGTGCTACTGAATCACTGGACAAATATGGCGAACGATTGGAAGAATGGGACAGCAAGAATCATCAGATTATTACTTGGATCCGCAACACTTCAGTCACCTCTATCAGTTTACAATATGGTAGATTTCAGGATGCCGAATCCCCTGCCAAAGAAATCTGGGAGTTCCTGAAAGAACGATACAGTACCACGGGTCTTGCCCATCAATATCAACTATTGAGTCATCTTCATCGCATGCGCCAGGAACCCGGCCAATCTATTAATCATTTCCTCTCTCAGATGTATGGGGTTTGGGATCAGTTATCTCTTTCCGAACCTGCATGGAATGATGCTGCTGATGCTCAAAAATTTACCACATATCGAGACCAACAACGTCTTATTCTTTTCCTCATGGCTCTCACTACTGATTTTGAGCCTGTTCGTGCATCACTCCTTCATCGCAGTCCACTACGTACCTTGGAACAAGCAATCTCTGAGCTTCTTTCTGAGGAAATCCGTCTTGGTACTCTCAAGACTCAACATCAGCATCTAGACACGGTACTTGTCACCTCTCAGTCCACTGGACGTTTTGCCATCCCAAGTTCAGAGGGTGATGGTTGTCGATATTGTCACAGCCCTGATCATAATTTGGTGCAGTGTCCTATCAGGATCTGCAAGCATTGTCATAAGACTGGTCCTGGACATCGGCAATATGATTGCCCTAAAAATCCCTACAAGCAGTCGCATCCTTCAGGCAATCCCTACAAGCAGTCAAACCATTCAGGCAATCCCTACAAGCAGTCAAACTATTCTGGCAATTCCTTGGCCAGAGGTGGTCAACACAAACCTCATATTTAGTTCAAGCCATCGTCTACATCTCGTACTGCTGCTGCTGCTGCCGAGGGTTCTTCCTCTGATATGCCCTCTCCTCCAGAACATTATGTTCCTTCCATCTCCATGCATGACCTTGAGTCCATACTCAAACAGGTTTCCTCACATTCTGGTACACCTTCTCCCACTGCCCTGTCTGTCACTTCAGGTATCTCCTCTTGGTTTTTTGATTCTGCCTGTTGGAATCATATGACTTCTGATTCCACTATTTTTTCTCCCAAGTCAACGTCCTCTTCTATGCATGTTATTCATACAGCTGATGGATCACATATACATGTCAATCACGTAGGCCATGTCTCTACTACTAATGTATCTCTTCCTGATAGTTATCTCATACCGGCCCTTACTTTAAACCTAATCTCTGTTGGTTAACTCAGTGAACTTGGACTCACTGTTCTCTTTTCTCCTTCTGGTTGCCAGGTGCAGGATCCACATACAGGGCAGACCATTGGGATAGGGCGTAGGACCGGACGACTTTTTGAGCTCATCAGTCTTCACCTTCCGCCTCACTTGACTTCTCCAGTTCAGTCCGCCGCTTCTGCTTCTTCCATCTCGTCTTTGAGTCTTTGGCACTCCCGTTTGGGGCATGTGTCGGTTAGTCGTTTACGTTCTTTAGTATCTAGTGGTCAATTACGATCTGTGAGAAACACCAATATTGATTGTTTACCTTGTCAACTTGCTAAACAACCTGCTTTACCTTTTAATAATTCAGATTCTATTTCCTCTGCACCTTTTAACTTGGTTCATTCTGACATTTGGGGACCTTCTCCCAATGCCACCATGGGTGGCTCCAAATACTTTGTCATATTTGTTGATGATTATTCGCGCTTTACTTGGATATATCTATTTCACAAACGATCTGAGTTACCAAAAATTTATGTTGACTTTGCGAACATGGTGAAAACTCAATTCTCTTGGTCTATAAAAGTTTTTCGTTCTGACAATGCTATGGAATATAGAGAAACTAATTTCTCAACTTTCTCCATCAGAATGGTACTCTCCCACATAGATCTTGTCCAGGTACATCCCAGCAAAATGGTCGTGCTGAACGTAAACACCGCCACATTCTAGACACAGTTCGTGCTCTTCTTATCTCAGCCTCATGTCCTGAATATTTTTGGGGAGAGGCAGCTCTCACCGCTGTATATACCATCAATCGCATTCCATCCCCAATCATCGACAATATGACACCTTATGAACGATTGTATGGTATCTCTCCCAATTATGACCATCTTCGAGTTTTTGGATGTGCATGCTTTGTGTTACTTCAACCTCATGAACATACCAAGTTGGAGCCTAGAGCACGTCTTTGTTGTTTCATAGGTTATGGAATTGAACATAAAGGTTATCGCTGTTGGGATCCCATTTCTTGTCGTCTTCGCATATCCCATCTTGTTATTTTTTGGGAACACAAACCATTTTCTTCTCTCTCTAAGTTTCACTTACGCACCACTGACGTCACCTCTTTTTTTACTGACTCGTCCATTGAGTTATTCCCTGATGAGCTTGATACAGGTTCTCTCCACACGTCTTCTCCGCAGCCTATCCCAGATGCCTCTGTTCAGCCTGCTGATCCTGCACCTGCATCTTCTGGCTCCTCCCTCCCGGAGCCTCCTGAGTCATCTCCTAATAATGATGTCATTGTTCCTCCACCTCTCCGTCGTTCTGATAGGGTAAGGGAAATACCAATTCATCTTCGTGATTACCATTGTTTTTCCACTATCCTTTCACATTATGAACCACAATCTTATCATGAAGCTAGTACTAACCCTCTTTGGCAGCAAGCAATGACAGACGAGTTGCAGGTTTTGACTAATACTCAAACATGGGATTTGGTTGATCTTCCCCCAGGCAAAACTCTCATTGGCTCAAAATGGGTGTACAAAATTAAGACCCGCTCTGATGGCTCTGTTGAACGGTACAAAGCCCGCTTGGTGGCAAAGGGGTTTAACCAAGAATATGGCATTGACTATGAGGAGACTTTCGCTCCAGTTGCTCGTCTTACCTCTGTTCGGAGTCTAATTCCCGTTGCTGCTGTCCAAAAATGGCAACTGTATCAGATGGATGTTAAAAACGCCTTCCTCAATGGTGATCTCGTTGAGGAAGTGTATATGAAACCCCCTCCTGGGTATACTCATCCTCCAAATAAGGTCTGTAAGCTTCGTCGTGCCCTCTATGGCCTCAAACAAGCTCCTCGCGCATGGTTCGCCAAGTTCAGCACTACAATTCAGACATTCGGATTTTCATCTAGTCCACATGATTCTGCCTTGTTTATGTAAATCTAAGCATGGTACTATTTTCCTTCTCCTCTACATTGATGACATGATAATTACTGGGGATGATAATATTGGTATCACTGAACTCAAGAATCTCCTCAGCCAGCATTTTGAAATGAAGGACTTGGGTCTTCTAAGCTACTTCTTGGGCCTTGAAATCTCTTCAGATCCCTCTGGCTATTATCTCTCACAAGCCAAATATGCCTCTGACCTTCTCTCTCGCGCAGGCCTCACTGATTGCAAGACTACTTCAAATCCTCTGGAGCCTAATGTTCGCCTTACTCCTCTAGATGGTACTCCACTTTCGGATGCCACCCTATATCGTCAATTGGTTGGCAGTCTTGTTTATCTCACAGTTACTCGACCGGACATAGCTTATGCTGTTCATCTTGTTAGCCAATTTTTATCATCCCCACGAACGACCCATTACGATGCTGTTCTTCGTATTCTGCGCTATGTCAAAGGGACTTTGTTTTATGGTCTCCACTACGCTGCTCATTCATCCTTAGAGTTGCGAGCTTACTCTGACGCAGATTGGGCTGGAGATCCTACCGATCGTCGTTCTATCACAGGCTATTGTTTCTTTCTTAGGGATTCTCTCATCTCTTGGCGCAGTAAGAAACAAACTGTTGTTTCCCGGTCAAGTACTGAAGCCGAATACCGTGCTTTGGCAGATACCATCGAGGAACTCCTATGGCTGCAATGGCTACTTACAGATATGGGTGTTCACCATTCGACTGGTACTACCCTTTGTTGTGACAACCAGAGTGCCATCCAGATTGCTCGCAATGATCGATGTCTTTCATGATCACACCAAGCACATCGAGATTGATTGTCACTTTGTGCGTCAACATGTTGCTAGCGGCACTCTTCGTCTTCTATCAGTATCGTCATCTGATCAGACTGCTGACATTTTCACCAAGGCGCACCCTCCAGGGCGTTTTCATGACTTAGTTTCCAAACTCAAGTTGGTCTCTACTTTACCACCTTGAGTTTGAGGGGGGATGTTAGAATATTCTAGATCATAAGATCAAATCATATATTGTTAGAATATTCTAGATTATAAGATCAAATCATATATAATCAAATCATATATTATGATTTTATTATATATGATTGTGATTAAGATTGTGATTGTATTTTCCTTTATTGTATCATGGCTCACACTATATATATGAGCCCTCTCATTTGTACAGAATATACAATTCAATACAATATTATTTCTTTCTCTCATATCATAACACCATTCATTTTTATCTCAGATGTCTTCTTAAAGACATTCTTGATGGCATTAATCTCTGCTAAATCCCCAGCGAGAGTTGACGTTGCGTGAGCATTCACATAGTTCACCTGTGAGTTACGGAGTTCATAATGTTTGCATCAGAATCAATAATAAGTGACATTGCACTGAGAAATACGTGTCCGTAGTGCCAAGTTATTTTAATGCGGCGTTTTTACCTCCTCAGTGGAAAGTCCAGCTTCTTGCAAAGCCATTCTTACACAAGATGAAACTCCTAGGCCGTCTTTCCGAGGAGTCATGTGATAAGCATCACATGTGACGGCGCCTCCCAAGTACTCTGCAATTATATTGGCCGGCTCCCCTTTTCGTTGCGTGCTCTAAGCTCTCCATTATCTTTTTCCAAGCAAAATAAATACTTGTAAGCATTTGAGATGCAATGTCACTAAAGATGATGTATCATAACCTCTAAGGCAGCGTTACGTTCACCAGAACGAAGACTGTTCCTTTGAAATGCCCATTTTTATCGTTTGGTTCGCTAAAAACGTGGTTGAATATAACACAAATGGAATCACCATCACCAATTAATCCTGGTGAATGGTTCTACTCGGTTAAATGCATTCATCTAGTTTCCATCTCAACGACACAGGGATACACAAAAATATTAAAATTTCTTATTATGTTGCTTATCTAGTTTCCATCTCAACGACACAGGGATACACAAAAATATTAAAATTTCTTATTATGTTGCCTTTATTTTCTTGGATAACTAATTTGTACATATATAGTGCTTCGGGCAATTTCATTCCTAACGAGTCCCACACACTGTTCATGATAAATATTGAATGACAAAATGCGCTTGCTAGTTGAATGTCCAACTAATAGAGTAGGTTCCTGTATTCTCATCCAATTGTCAAGTGTTCAGTATATGTAGTATGTAACACGGATACGGACAAGGACATGGATACTGACATGAACATGGACACGTGACTTCTTAAAAAATGGGGACGCTGACATGGCAGGGGACACGGCAAAATTAAATAAATAAACAAATAATACATATTTTATACGAGTGGAAACATAGTTAGATGAATAATCGTGGAGCTTCAATATATATGAATAAGCATCAATATACATCATTTTCCACATTCAACCCACAATATTTGAAGTAATAAACATTTACCTCCCAAAAATTTTAAAAAATTACATATTTAACCCCCTGCGTGTCCCTAATCGTGTTCCCACCGTGTCCCTCACATGTCCCCGCCGTATCCCCCTAAAATCATGAATTAAATATATATATTGGATGCCCCACATGGCGTGTCTCATACGTATTGCCGTATCCCCGCGTGTAGAAGAAAAAAGTTCCATGCCATGGCACTTGCCTTCCTTTACTCTTACCAATACTAATGTCCCGTGTTGGACATGGGGACACGCTGGCCTTTAGGAGTGTCAATGCCTCATAGTATGTAGTAGGACACCATAGTCATATGACTGATACCATTAGGTGGCCAAGTAGTGATTTCTATTCGTTCCCAAAATTATTCCAACAAACCAAACACTTCGAACTAATTAAGATAATCTTTTGTCGTTCACACGGCTACCAAGTCTAAGCTCCTGCGTCACGTAAAATCAAATGACAGAGTCTGATGATTACCAGCACACCAGAGCCTTCTCCAAGGACAAAGCCATCACGATCTTTATCCCATGGCCTTGAAGCTTTGTGGGGTTGGCTGTTCCTCTGAGACAAGGCCTGGCAAGCAATAAATCCACCAACCCCAATGGGGGTGACCGCAGCCTCCGTCGCACCAGCTACCATGATATTAGCTTCACCTCTTCTAATGTGGCCTGCAGCTGCAAAAAAGCAGTGGTTTGCAGTTGCACAAGCTGTTGAAATGCAGTAACTGGGTCCCATTAAGCCGGTATCTATAGCTAACAATGCCGAACCCATGTTGGGGATGGTATAAGGAACGAGAAATGGAGATATCTTTTTATGCCCGCTTTGGACAAGTGCCTCGACTCCAGAGCTATATGCCGTCAAGCCTCCCAAGCTTGTTCCCACAAGAACTCCTATTTTTGATTTGTCCATCTGTAACACAGAGGTGAGAAACTTACCAGTGCTTGGTTAACCTGAATCAAGTTGGAATGGAATGGAATGACCATTCCCTTAGAATACTCATTTCAAGTGTTTGGTTCGCTAAAAAATGATAGAAGGTGCATTGCAAAAGGGATCATCATTTAACATGCTAGGTGAATGAATATTCCATTGGAAGGCCAAGGAATCACCATCCCATTCTGTCTCGAAATCATTTCAGTGAACCAAACACTACCTTAAGTATCTGAACTTGTTATAGTTGAATGACATTATCTGAAGTATTTGGATTGGGGAATGGGATTTACAGTTTCAAGGACTTCCGGACCAAGCTTGGCATCAACAAGAGCTTTCTTGCCAGCGACCAAACAGTACCTCCAGCAGTCATCAAGTCGGCGATCATTCTTTCCATCGATGTAGCCTTCGCAGGAGAAATTGTGAATCTGACCAGCAATCCGAACGGAGAATACTGACGCATCAAACCTGTCAATAGGGGTGATACCACTCTCTCCCTCAAGAAGTTTATCGTAAAATGTATCAATGTCATTGCCGAAAACTGAAACAACACCCATTCGGGTTATGACAATCCTTTTCTTGGGATCCGTTTCTCGTTTGGGAGCTGAAACAGTAGGAGAGGACACGGCCTTGAATCTTGATTCTTCTGAACTTCGAGCCTGAGAGCGTGAAAGTTGTATTTGAATTACAAAATGGCATCTCGAACTGTAGAAGTGTGTGTAAACAATTTACCCTATGCATTATCAGAGATTGACATTCTTAAGACAGTCCCAGTTAATTACGATGACAACCATGAGGTACTCTTGACAGTCCCATTTATAACCAATGGTAAGTGTTGGACAAGATTGAAATAAAAAAGACACAAAAATAATGGAACTTGCTCTTAGACAGAGGTCAAGATTCATTTTTAAGCTCCAGAAATTTCGTGAAATGACTCATAAAGGAGATTGGATTGGGGAGTGCTTAATTTTTAATCACAGAGCACTAACAGACATCTAAAAGTTCGTATCTCAACTATTCATATTTTAAAACTTATTAGGTTCACCAAGCTATTTTGAAACCCAGTAGGTCCACCTCGACAAAAATACTTTTACATTAAATTAAAATTATTTACCCCCTCGCCACATCATCGCCAGAAAGTTGGCTGGAAGAGTGGACAGTGCCGGAAAGTTTGTCGGAGAATTGGTCGAAGCCGGAAAAGTTGTCGGCGCCGGCGCCAGAGTTGGTTGCTGGAAACCAGCACCAAAGATGAAGACCGGTGAGAAAGATGATGTTTGACAGGGTGAGAATAAGATGTTGATCAATAATGCTGGCTATTTGATAAAAAATTAAATAATAAAAATAATGGTGATAATGTAGACAGATATAGTTATATATGGAAATCTGAACTTTGTGTTATGCCAGTAAGATCAACAGATAATAATATAATATCTGTCCAAATATGTTGAACTTTATTTATTTACTTATTTTCATTGCATATTCAACTTGGTCAACATTTTCGGCGGTTAACATCTTCTTCCCCATCTCTGGTCACCATGGCCGGCGACTTTTCCGGCAGATTAATTTCTGGCGCCGGTAATTTTTTCGGTCAACTTTTTGGCGCCAACCAATTTTCCGACAAACTTCCGGTGTCGATCAAATTTCTGGCTAACTTTCCGTTGATGTGGCGGAATAATTTTATATGAGGATATTTTTGTCCTACAACATATAAAGAGTGGACCTCACACTTTCGAAATTATCAAATAAAGGACCCCAAACATCTATAGTGGACCATAAATTAATTTTTTATAGCAGGGCCTACTGTGTTAATTTTAGGGACATTTACAAGTGCATGGAGAAGGCTCTAAGAAACTCCAGACTTCATTAAAATCTGCGATCAACACATAATAACTCTAACCAGTTTATTATCAGGTGGCAAGGAGAAGGCCATAAGCTCCTTTCCATTCCCTCTTGCTGACAGATGTGATTTTGGGCTGTTGAGCTTAATTGTTGTTGGGTTTCAATTTGTTTTGGGTGTTTTGTTTGGTTTTGTTTTTGCATTCAACCTTTGGTTGAATTCTTCTTCCCTCCTCTCGACTTGATATATCATTTGTCAAATTTTCTATAATAAAATGTTACTTTTGTCGATAAAAAAACACACAATTTGAAGCTCCTGTGCGCATAATGACATCACTAGAGTAGAGGGATTCTTTTGTTATTTACCCCTACTAAGAGAAAAAAGGAAATATTTTTGATAGACACAGGAATGTTGGTTGAAGAGTAACAAAGAACTTGATGCAGACCTGCTAGTGCTACCATGTCAAGAACAATTTGATCCTTCGGTGGCAAAAGCAATAGTGAAGGCACGGCCTGATCTTGGTGGAGGCCAGATAAGTTCTAAACGTCCATGATCGATAAGCCTGACAAGCAAGACATCGGAATGCCCATGATCGATATGCCCAACGAGCAAGACTCACGCCTATGCTGTAACCTAAAGCAGGTAAAGATATTGGTACCGATTGTTTTGTAGGGAAATCGTATCGACTGGCCAGGCGGGCCGTCTCCGGCCACCAGACGGCCGATCCGAGCCGTCCAATAATTCTAAAAAAAAAACTGAGGGCCCCTTGCGAAAATCAATGACATCCGATGTGTATAGGATGCTTGATCTAAACACAATTTTTTCGTGGTGTTTAGATCAAGCATCCTACCCACATCGGATGCCGTTGATTTTCGTGTGGGGCCCTCAATTTTTTTAAAAAAAATTATTGGACGGCTCGGATTGGCCGTCCGGTAGCCAGAGACTGCCCGCCGGGCCAGTCGGTACGATATCCCTACAAAACCCATCCCTACCCATAGCAGCACTCTGAAGACCTATAACAACAAGTAGGGCCGTAAACGAACCCAATCGAGCCGAACCCTGTTAAGTTCGGCTCGAGTTCGTTAAGGTACTAGTTCGGCTCGAGTTCGATTCGAGCCCAAACAACTCGGCTCGAGTTCGGCTCGTTAAAATTTTTCAAGGCTCGGGTTCGGCTCGATTGGGTTCGTTAAGGTACTAGTATGGCTCGAGTTCGGCTCGGATTCGGCTCGGGTTCGATTCGAACCTGAACATCTTGGCTCGAGTTTGGCTCGTTAAACTCAAACGAATGGAGTCGAGCTAAATCTAAGCTCGAATTGAGCTCGTCAAGACTTGGGTTTGGTTCCGCTCAGCTCATTAAACTCAAGCGAACCCAAACTCTCTCATTGATCGTATAGAATTTGGGAGAAAAATAAGTATTGAATTATATATACAACCTTAAAAAATTTTATATTTACAAACAGACCCCTATTGAATTATTAATTAAATTTAAGTATAGGTTCGTGAGTCTAACCGAGCCGAATACAGTTAGGCTCAAGTTCGGCTCATTTACGGAACGAGCCTAGAATTGAGGTTCAGGTTCAGTTCGTTTAAGAGACGAATCGAACTCGAACGAGCTCTTGCCGAACCGAACCTCGAACAGTTCGCGAACGGTTCAATTCATTTACAGCCCTAATAACAAGCAAAGCACAAAAAAGTGGGCTACATCAAACTCGTCTGTTACATTGCTATTCTACAAATTATGAAGGGTGTGGTTGTTTTAGGCTGATTTGGGTTTCATCTAGGCATTTTAGGCCCATTGTGGTTCAGACTTTGTCTGTTTTGTTTTCGGGCTTTGTCCCTAAGGTGTTTGGGTCTCGGCCCAATAGATATTTTTTTTTAATCGAAACTCCTAACTTGATGTACCCTTTGTCAAGTTTTTCAATAAACTTTTTGCCTATTTAAAAAAAACCTTGCTACAGGTCCTCACGTCTCCCAGCAAGGCACTATTAATCAACTATACAATATTTGATTATTTTAAGTGTGAGCTTTAACCCACTTGTTAGTCTTTTATTATTCTTCTATTCTGTGCAAGTAACTGTACAATTGTGAATGCATTATTACTCATTAATTTTTTTACAACCCGACGTTAGGGTCAACTTGCACACACCTCGATTAATTTTAAAACCCTAAAGTTAACGATGGAGCAAACCTCCAGTGACACCATGGTCGATCGAAGTTCTTATTAGTTTTCTCATATCCACTCGCCAAAACCTCTTGGGGCTATTATTACTGATTGATGCTTGCCATTAAAAGAATAAAATTGATTTGATAAATTATTTCAGAATCTAAAAGTAAATATTTTGATAAAGATTTTAGAAGTTTCATTTGATCTCCTAATTAAAGTAAAGAATAGAGGATTAAAGAATAAAATATATACTCAAACAAAAAATGTAAAAATACTAGTATTAAAAGAGCATATTATAATGGAATAGAGTCGGAATAAAAAGTCTGATGTGGAATGCATGTAAGAAGGTGACTTGTTAAAATAGAAAAATGACTTTTTAATTGTAATCTAGTCTAAAATTTAATGAAACTGATGTGGATGCTCTAACCCCTGCCAACTGTTTGCTTGCTTCCATTAAAAGAGCAACCAATGGAAGGGGGCTTCTATCCCCCATTGACTTCAAACAAATGATACAAAATAGTTGGGGAACCTCCAACCAAAAAGTGTAGAAACTTTATATCCATCTCAAAATTAATTAGCAATGAGTTGAGAGGTTCCAAATTTTATTAAGTGGTCACTCATTTCACTCCTAAGTAATGTGGGACTACGTTTTCCTTAACATCCCCTCACTTGCAGTCGCATTTGAAGTCCATCACACGTAGCGTCTTATGGAGTCTATCATTGTGCAATCTTTTTACTGGTCTGTTATTATGGGATGTGGATTGCGATTTTTTGAAATGTGGGGTGAAATGGGCCCCGCTCTGATAGTATGTGCAAACTTTATATCCATGTCAAAATCAATTGGCAAAGAATGGAGAGGTCTCTCATGTTATTAAGTGATCACACATTTCACTCCCAAATAACAATGTTGGATTTTATTTCCTTAACATTCTCCCTTAATTGTTAACCACCAATTCATTTAAAAGCTTAAGTTGTTAGAGATAGGGGTAACTTCATTATTTATACCTTCAACACACCCCCTCATGTATAGTCAGACCCTCCTCAATAAGTGGGCTAAACACCTGTAAATATTATTTTAACATTAGGCAGGCGGTGAGATTCGAACTGAGGGTCTATTGTCTGCTTTGATGCTATGTGAAAACTTTGTATTCATCTAAAATCAATTAGCAATGAGTTGAGAGATTCCAAATTTTATTAGGTGGCCCATTCCACTCCCAAACAATATGAGACTATGCTTTCCTTAACAAATAATCCATCGTTTAACGCCTACCAACTGTTTGATGTCTCTCTCTCTCTCTCTCTCTCTCTCTCTCTCTCTCTCTCTCTCTCTCTCTCAATATCTGTCTGTGAAATCAGACTTGTTTTACACAGAGAGAGATGGCAGCCATTGCTGGTGGTACTGTTTGTTCTGCTAGGTTGGTGTTCAAGAACAAAGAATCATCATGCAGCAATGGAGTTTCTGTGTTGCAATTCAATGGGATTAGAGCGGTGGAAAACAAGCAAGTGGGTTCATCTGGGTTTAAGACAAATGGGTTCATTTCTACTTCAGGTTTTAGTTTGATCATCCTTTGACTTTGCAGTTTTGATGTACTTGAATGCTATATTGATGTAACTATATCTGTTGAGCAATGAGCCAAACCAACAGCTAGAGAACACACGAAGAATGAAAGAAACAAAGAACCGAAGACACAAATTTTTTGTAGACAGATTTTTCGTAGTTCCCTAACTGTGTAGTTGATTTTATACACGGCTCATAAGCCCAACAATATCAATGCCCGACACAACTTTAAAATGTGATGTGTTCACAATCGCGCAAAGAAGAAAGCTACAATCGTTCTATGATTTTATTGCTTCTGCGGATTTCCAAAATAATAGGTAAAAAGAAACAGAAAATACTCTCTCTAGAAGAACATGTTTTTAACCAATCTACGTACGCTATCATCATTTATTTTTAGCAGAAAGAAAGCTAATCATACTAGAAAATAAATATAAAAGTTGTAACTTGCTAATCAAGCCTAAATAAAAGCAACTATGAAATTATGAGCAAATGAAACATATGAGTCAACTTCAAATCCGGAAACTAACAAGGAGAAACAATGTTGGGAAAAACCTAAGCTATAAAATACATTCACTAGAGCCAAGTAACTGAAAAGACATATCCTTTTCAATTAAGGGCAAAATTTTTAATTCGAGGCCCAGACGAATGGAATTAGCCCGAAGAGTGCCTTAGGTCACAGCATAGGCGTGAGTCCTGCTCGTTGGGCTTATCGATCATGGGCATTCCGATAGGCGTGAGTCTTGCTTGTCAGGCGTATCGATCATGGTCGACATTTTGAACTTATCCGGCCTCCTCCGAGATCAGTCTGTGCCTTCACTACTGCTTTTGCCACCGAAGGATCAAATTGTTCCAAGTAGTGGGCGTGGTATTGCACTAGCAGGTCTGCATCAAGTTCTTTGTTACTCTTCATCCTACATTCCTGTGTTTATCAAAAATATTTCTATTTTTCTCTTAGTGGGGGTAAATAACAAAAGAATCCCTCTACAGTCTCTACTCTAGTGATGCCGTTATGCCCACAGGAGCTTCAAATTGTGTTTTTTTTCATCGGCAAAAGTAACATTTTTGTATTAAAGAAAACTTGACAAAGGGTACATCAAGTCGGGGGAGGGGAGGGGAGAGGAATTCAACCAAAGTTTGAATGCAGAAACAAAACACCCAACAACAATTAAGCTCAACAGCCCAAAACCACATCTGTCAGCAAGTGGGAATGGAAAGGAGCTAAGTTGTGTTTATCAATGTTGGTATGCTGTTATGCCCAAAGGAGTTTCTTATAGCCTTCTGGCCCTTCTCCTTGCCACCTGATAACAAACTCGTTAGAGTTATTATGTGTTGATCGCAGATTGTAAGTCTGGAGTTTCTTAGAGCCTTCTCCATGCACTTGTAAATGTCCCTAAAATTACTAAACACACTAGGCAATGCTAAATTAAAAAATTAGTCTAAAGTCCACTATAGATGTTTGGATCAAGGCCTAATCCACTAACATTTTTTGCAAGGCTTAGGGTCCATTATTTGATCGATAGTTTCTAAAGTGTTAGCTAGGTCCGCTTTTTATTTGTTATAGGACAAAAATACCCTGACATAAAATTATCCCACCACATTATCACCGGAAATTTGGTCGGGTTGTAAGTTCATCGGAAAATTGGTCGGCGCCGAAAAGTTAAGCAGAAAAGTCACCGGCGCTGGAGGTCCGCCGGAAAATTCGCCGGCCATGGTGACTAAAGATAAGATGTTGACCGACGAAAATGTTGACAATGTAATAAAAATAACCATATATGGAGAGCAAATTTGTACAAGTAGCATTATCTGTTGATGTCATTGGCATAAAGCAAAGTCTAGATTTTAAAAGATAATCATATCTATCTGTATTGTTGGCAAAATATAGGGAACAAAATTTGGATAGAAAGCATTATAAAATACTACTACATAACACCGAGTCCAAATACCCATAAATAACTATATCTGTCTATATTATGACCATTATTTTAATTTTTTTTTTATATAAAATAGTTAACATAAATGGTCAACATCTTATTTTCAATTGGTCAAACATCTTCTTTTCCACTAGTCATCATCTCCGGTGCCTATCTCCGGCGACCAACTCTGACGCCGGCGCCAACAACTTTTCCGGCTCCGACCAATTTTCCGGTAAACTTTCCAACACCGTTTACTTTTCCGGCGATGATGTGGCAAGGGGGATAAATAATTTTCATTTAATGTAAAGGTATTTTTGTCATGGTGAACCTACTGGATTTCAAAATAGCTGGGTGAAATAAGATTCAAAATATGAATAATCGACGAGAGAGTAAATCTAAGTCAACAGTTAGACTCTATCGCTTTGCTACTCTCTAGAACAAATAGATGAGATAAGAACTTTTAGATGTCTGTCAGTTCTCTGTAATTAAAAATTAAGCACTCCCAATCCAATCTCCTTATGAGTCATGAAAATAAAAATTACATTTATATTCATTTCACGAAATTTCTGGAGCTTGAAAATGAATCTTGACCTCTGTTTAAGAGCAAGTTCCAACATTTTTGTGTCTTTTTTTATTTCAGTCTTTTAAAATACTTACCATTGGTTATAAATGGGACTGTCAAGAGAACCTCATGGTTGTCATCCTAATTACTGATGATCTTCACTGAAAGTACCTGTAGGTTTTAGAATGTCAATCTCTGATAATGCATCTAGTAAAGTATTTACCCACCCTTCTTGTGAGGCAATATTTAAGCTTAAAATGAGAGATTCAAAACTTCATGAACACTTCTATAGTTCGAGATGAGATGTTATAATTTAAATAAAACTTTCGCGCTCTCAGGCTCGAAGTTCAGAAGAATCAAGGCCGTGTCCTCTCCTACTGTTTCGGCTCCCAAACGAGAAACGGATCCCAAGAAAAGGATTGTCATAACTGGAATGGGTGTTGTTTCAGTTTTCGGCAATGACATTGATACATTTTACGATAAGCTTCTTGAGGGAGAGAGTGGTATCACCCCTATTGACAGGTTTGATGCGTCAGCATTCTCTGTTCGGATTGCTGGTCAGATTCACAATTTCTCCTGTGAAGGCTACATCGATGGAAAGAATGATCGCCGACTTGATGACTGCTGGAGGTACTGTTTGGTCGCTGGCAAGAAAGCTCTTGTTGATGCCAAGCTTGGTCCGGAAGTCCTTGAAACTGTAAATCCCAATCCCCCATAATGTCATTCAACTATAACGAGTTCAGATGCTTAGGGTCGTGTTTGGTTCGCTGAAAGGATTTCAAGAAGGAATGGGATGGTGATTCCTTGGCCTTCCTATGGAATAGTCATTCACCTAGAATGTTAAATGATGACCCCTTTTGTTATCCTTTTTTTAGCGAACCAAACATTTGGAATAGTCATTCTATCTTGATTCAGGTTAACCAAGCACTGCCTAAGTTTCTCACCTCTGTGTTACAGATGGACAAATCAAAAATAGGAGTTCTTGTGGGATCAAGCCTGGGAGGCTTGACGGTATTCAGCTCTGGAGTCGAGGCACTTATCCAAAGTGGACATAAAAAGATATCTCCATTTCTCATTCCCTATTCCATCCCCAACATGGGTTCGGCATTGTTAGCTATAGATACCGGCTTAATGGGACCCAGTTACTGCATTTCAGCAGCTTGTGCAACTGCAAACCACTGCTTTTTTGCAGCTGCAGGCCACATTAGAAGAGGTGAAGCTAATATCATGGTAGCTGGTGCGACAGAGGCTGCGGTCACCCCTGTTGGGGTTGGTGGATTTATTGCTTGCCGGGTTTTGTCTCAGAGGAACAGCGAACCCCAAAAAGCTTCAAGGCCATGGGATAAAGAACGTGATGGCTTTGTCCTTGGAGAAGGCTCTGGTGTGCTGGTAATCATCAGACTCTGTCATTTGATTTTAAGTGACGCAGGAGCTTGCTTGGCAGCAGTGTGAACAACGATGGGTTACCTTAATTAGTTCAAATTGCATGGTTAGTTGGAATAATTTTGGGAACGAATAGAAATCACTACTTAGCCACCTAATAGTATGAGTCGTACTACTATGGTGTCCAACTACATACTATGAAGCACCGACACTTTTAAAGGTCGGCATGTCCCCATGTCCATCACCGGGACACGCGGGGGACACGGCAAAATACATATGGGACACGCCACGTGGGGCGTCCAATATATTTAACTCATGATTTTAGGGGGATACGGCGGGGACATTTGAGGGACACGGTGAGGACACAGGAGGGACACGTATGGGACACAGTATGGGGTTAAGTATTCGATTTTTAAAAATTTTTGGGGAATAAATGTGTATTACTTCAAATATTGTGGGTTGAAAGTGGAAAATGATGTATATAGATGCTTATTCATATATATTGAAGCTTCATGATTATTCATCTAACTATGTTTCCACTTGTATAAAATCTGTATTATTTATTTATTTAATTTTGTCGTATCCCCTCCCGTGTCCGTGCTACATAGACAAGATATACTGAACACTCGACAATTGGATGAGAATACGGGATCTTACTCTATTAGTTGGACATTCAACTAGCAAGTGCATTTTGTCATTCAACATTTATCATGAACCGTGTGTGGAACACATTAGGATTGAAATTGCCCAAGGCACCATGAACACATTAGTTATCCAAGAAAATCAAAGCAACATAATAAGAAATTTGAATATTTCTGTGTATCCCCGTGTCCTTTAGATGAATGCATTTAACAGAGTATAACCATTCACCTGGATTGTTCAATGGTGATTCCATTTGTGTTATATTCAACCACGTTTTTAGCAAACCAAATGATAAAATGGGCATTTCAAAGGAGCGGTCTTCATTCTGGTGAACGTTACGCTACCTTAGAGGTTATGATACATCATCTTTAGTGACATTGCATCTCAAATGCTTACAAGTATTTATTTTGCTTGGAAAAAGATAATGGAGAGCTTAGAGCACGCAACGAAAAGGGGAGCCAATATAATTGCAGAGTACTTGGGAGGCGCCGTCACATGTGATGCTTATCACATGACTGATCCTCAGAAAGACGGCCTAGGAGTTTCATCTTGTGTAAGAATGGCTTTGAAAGAAGCTGGAGTTTCTCCTGAGGAGGTAAAAGCGCCACTCTACCGGCCCGTATTTCTCAGTGCAATGTCACATATAGTTGATTCTGATGCAAGCATATGTCACATATAGTTGATTCTGATGCAAACATTATGAATTCCATAACTCCCAGGTGAACTATGTGAATGCTCACGCAACGTCAACTCCCGCTGGGGATTTGGCAGAGGTTAATGCCCTCAAGAAGGTCTTTAAGAACACATCTGAGATGAAAATGAATGGGACCAAGGTGAGAAACCTAAATTCAATTCTGCATACATACCTCTTGTTATTCTGCATTGTTCTCACAAGAAAATTCATGCTCTAGTAACTAGCCTCGGTGATTGAATGTTGAACTAAATTTTATGAGTTGGAATCTTTGTTGACACATGACCATGACAAATTTAACCAAACTGATACTAGAAAGTTACGGCCGACTAGTATGATTTCCTCGTTCTGTTGTTTCCAGTCTATGATCGGCCATGCGGGTGGAGCTGCAGGTGGATTGGAAGCCATTGCAACCATAAAAGCAATTAGCACTGGCTGGCTGCATCCAACCATTAACCAATGTGTACTGCGCCGAAAAGCCCATTCCTATAATTTCTCCAATTATGCTGAATTTTCCTGAGTTATTGATTTTATGATGCACTTCATGTCCTTATGGTTCTCTAATTTTGCAGACCTTGGAGTCTGATGTCACAATCGACACTGTTCCAAATGTGAAGAAAGAGCATGAAGTCCATGTTGGTACGTGTTTTAGTCCCTCTTTCCAGAAATTATGAAACCGCAGAAGCATAATGCTTAATCCATGCATGCGGTTTACTGGTTAAGAACCAGGAAACTTTTTCTTACATCTTTCAGAACCTATATACTAATCAAACATTTGAACATTTTTTCATCCAAATTCCACATATTTCAACATTCACTAATCGAACTTGCCTATTTCGTGTAGGCATCTCCAACTCATTTGGCTTTGGTGGGCAAAATGCGGTGGTTGTTTTCGCTCCATTCAAGCCCTAGATGAAGGTTAATCGAAGTAACCTCTCTCCTCACCGTATTCAAACTCGGGCACACGTTGTGAGACCCATTTCATGTGAGACGAATGTGTCTAGACCTGTATTCGATAAGCGTGCATGTTCTTTTCTCTCAAAAACTTGTAATCTTCTTGGACTAGCTCTTTTTATGTGAAAATTAGGCTTCCCCACAACACTACCATAATGTTGGAGAGACATGATTAAGTGCCTCTTGTTTTGCCAGGCATAAAGTGTTCTTCCCACCTAATTCCTCTAAATTGGCTTTCTCTGTACCATTTTTTTTAACTAATCAATCGCAATCATATCATTTCGTAAACGCCGACGGCACTTACAAAGAAATCCACCCACATTATATGTAGACATACTACGAGCTTTTCAATAAAATAAAATAAAATAAAAGTCAAATCCATGACGTCAATTCTTTAGTCGATCTCCAATCCTATTTGAGAAGTGTTTAATGAGAGAGAGAGAGACAGAGAGAGAGAGTATCTGTAGTGATAAATCATCACTTTTGCTTAGCCAACCGCTGAAACTTGCCAGCCGTGAAAGTTGAAGAACCAAATGAACTTGAAGAAATTTGCTTAGCATAGAGGATCTGTATCTGTAAATTAACAATTCAAGATAGAGCTTTTAATCCACCATTAAAGTTTGAAAACCCAATAGAATTCTCAGCTTGCTGATTTAATTTCTGCACTCTGTTGTGTCTCTTTTTGTACAGAGAATCGCCTAGAACTCCATTTTCATTTTTCTGTTATTTTTTCTGTGTTTACGCCTTGACACACTCTATTATGAAAGAAGATCATCACTTGGCCAAAATTGCTGAATTTCCCTCCCTTGTTCTACAACCCCACACTTTTTGAAGCCTTGTATAGCTGAATTCAAGATCATCTTGCAACATGCCAATAATGCAAGATGTGTCACGAATCAGGACAGAAAATTTGCAGCTCGCAACGATAAGACCCCATCTTATTCACCGGGCTCTCTGGCAACACAAAGGGGTGCAAGCAAGGGCCATGACAGCCAGACTTTAATGTAACATCAATTTTATTACTCGTATTTGCTTAGCAAAAAATAAAAACCGTCAATTTTATTATGCCTTTCGTTGATTTTACAGTAAAATTTGTTATATCGGCGCTTTCTAATTCTACTTTAGCCCTTCAAAATTGATTTTTTTTTTCCCTACAGTGTCTTGAAAACTCTGACTTTCTGGGTCTGTCTCTGACCCTAATCTTCAAGAACACGAAATTCGCTCCACAATTATTATCGTTCTCATGCTCACTGAAAAACAAAACAGAACAAAAACAAGTCAAATTAAAGAGCACTCTACTATGCCTATGTGCTAGATTGACCCAACTTATGCACTAAACTGACAATCCATAGGGTCGTAATCAACCAATTATTGACTAGTAATGTGGGTCTTTTTTTTAAACTAAATTTGCATAAACTTAATGGCTAACCAATCCTGGAGTATTTTATTGGACTTCTGTACTAAATTAGGCATTTAGTATTAATTAGAAACCTTTCTTGGTTAATGGACAATTTTTTATTCTAAATTCTTGAAAGCTTTGTAAGAGAAATTATTGCGGGGTCAGTTCATACAGGCTATGTTTGGCTTTGCTCAGAGTTTAATTGGACTCTCGCAAAAAAAAAAAGGATATTAGTCCTCTCAAAATTCGTTGTGGTGCGCGTAAACGGACCCAAACAACGTGAGTTACGAAAGAAACTGAAATTACATGCTTCTGTGAATTACTTTATTTTATTTTTTTTGATAGACAAAAATGGCAGAAGGGGGCAACCGGGGTAGCAACTCCCCCAGGGCGTGACCATAGGGGCTCCCAACCCGCCTGTGGAATGTCCGGTTCGAGCCATAGCTACCGTCTGGGAAGACGGGCTGTCACCACAGGCCCCACCTGGATGCACAGTGGTGAAAAATCCCCCTCCTCGATTCAACTACTGGGTCCGAATAAAGCCTTTCATGGCACCACCGGAAATAAGCACACAAGTGCCTCCCCCGGAGCTCGAACCCATGCAGTTGCTAAAGAGAGGTAGTGGCCCTCACCACTGGGCTACCACCCACGGTGGTTCTGTGAATTAATTTAATCTACCGAACCCCTGACTTCATCAAAGAGTTGGGAGGGTTGTGGCCTTGTGGGCCGGTTGGAGAGAACAGCCCATGGGAATGAGCTTAATAGTCGTTATGCTATGTCACTAGTTGTAAAGTGACACTGTTCAAACACGATCGAGGAGTTTAATGAGCCCGAGCAACCGTCCTATTCATGGTTTAAAGTTCAATATAAAATCATTAGATTTTATTTTAAAAACTTTAATACCGTAAAAGTTTCCCCAGCCCATCGTATATCTAAAAATTTTCAAAATACTCAGTGTTCGTCCTCCACCCAACATTTAAATTTTGTCTCCGTCCCTGGCCAAGTGGTGCCGAGACAACGCTCTCTGACGAGTACCTTAGCCTAGCTAGCCAACTCATTTTTGTATCCATTGATGAGGAAATACGATGTATTTGAATATAAACATAAGTTTCCCACCTTTAATAAGAAACTTTGCCACAAAAGGTCAATGTTTACTTTAACCACACGAGCACTAAAAAGTGAACGACTTCCGATCATTAAAATAATGTCTGAAATGGTTAACAAAAGGCTCAAAACAAAAAAAGAACCAGGAGGAGATTGCTAGATCCTACAATGGAAAAAGAGATTGTAGGACTGGATGGAATAGTCCAAATCTAAAACATACATCGAACCCAAACCATTAATTGCAGTTAACTGACACTGTCTCGTCCAATCCAAAACTTGGACGGAAGAAATTCGAACCCGTTGAGAAAGTCCCAGTCCAATGACGGAAAAATGTTGTCATAGCTTGTAAATGCCAATGTGGGGACCAAAATTCCACTAAAGCCCCTTCAATTAATTAAGTACTACAAATAAACCATAGAATATCGCGGGCACTTGCCTCATATGGAAAAGCAACTTGAAAGTTAGACGTCACTCACAAACTTAAATTATTCCAATTTAACCCATTTAAGCTTAGTTTAGTTTGATTCATCTTTTCTTAAGGGATCCTTTTTGAATCTTTAATTGGCGAAGCCATTTACTTTAACCCATTATTGATCATTTCTTCAGAGAGACCTGTTTGGATGTTCTTTAATAAGTGAAGTTATTTACTTCATTTAAAAATTATCGTTCGCCTTTTCTATACTTCTTTTTTCGAAATTGATTTTAGCACTCCAAAAATTGATGGAAGGGCTCCAAAACGATGTCGTTTTGTGTATCAATACAGTACAGTTTTGGAGCCCCTCCATCAATTTTTGGAGTGTCAAAATCACAATCCTTCTTTTTTGGGTAAAAGATATTTGTTACTTATTCGATTTTGGATAATGATCGAACAGCAAATTCATATTTGAAAAGTACATTACAGGATAAACAATTTGCTTTTTTGGGCATTTTATTTATTTTTTACTTTCACGAATTCAGCTACAAATTTAAAACATAAATTGTTACATCTACGGAGCAAGCAGAAAGAAACTACTCTATTTATAGTATATCTAAGAAAATTAATCGACTTATATGGGTCTCAAACTCGCAATCTCGATATGGAGAGGTTAAGATATGACCCCTCACTTTTTCTGTATCATAAATAACTTCACTGGATAATGACAAACATAAGCTAATGGTACTATAAAATTCGTACGGCTTTTTGCGAGGCTAATGACAAACATCAATGTCTTCCGAGTCAGTGTGCGAATAATTTTCTTCAAAGATATATACGTTCGAAAATCATTTTAATTACAACTCGCGTGTTAAAGTAGACGACGTACTTTACAAACTCCAACAATGAATGATTCCGATCATCGAAGTAGATTCGAAAAAGAGTCTACAGATGGCCCAACAAGACTCTTCCGGTTATTGAAGAAACAAAACTTCTATAAGTAAAATAACAGCAAACTACCTTAAAAGTTGCTCTCATTAGGAAATAATAATAATAATTGTTGTGGGTGTAGCCCACATCATCATCTCATCAATACTAAAACCTGGGTGTTGGGTAGAAAGGGTGGGAGAAGATTGGCTTGATCATCCACTTATGGGACCCTCTCATTAGAAAGGGTGGGAGAAGATTGGCTTGATCATCCACTTGTGGGACCCTCTCATTTATGCTTAAGTAAGGCAGCCAAGGAACACCAGCCAAATTGGTCTCCACATGGGGTTTGCATTCAAGATCATTATTACATATAGTCTTGCCAATCATATTTTCTCTCTCTCTCTCTCTCTCTCATATAGTCTTGGCAATCATATTCTCTCTCTCTCTCTCTCTCTCTCTCTCTCTCTCTCCACGGAATTAAACAAGAATTGTGTCACTTTCATGATAATTAGCATGGTGAAAGGAAGTAAAAACATCCCCTTTAGAACAACATCTTTTATTAATCACATCACTTAGCAAGCATTGTTTTTTGAGTTGAACAAAGTAAAAAACATCCTGCATTTCAGGGGGGGTTGGTGGGGGGATCCATGTTTTGGTATGCCCTTTGATGTAAATCAAAAGCTGTTTTTGTCCCCCTGACCTATTGGATCGATGCGGAGTAATTATTCAGTGGTCTCGAAGCATCATCACGTAGTTATCCGACAGTATTCTCTGCACCATTTCATCCCTATGGTGGTCATGTTATTTCATGCATACAATTGGGTTATTTTGTATTCATAATAGAATTGACATCCCATAATTTTATTTTATTTTTTTGTTATCTTTATAAAAAATTACAAAGATTAAAAAATGGCACATCGGCACCCGAGACCCAAAAATTGAAAAGGCAATACGCCAATCAAACATCAGAAATCAAAGGAAAACCTAGCTCAAACACCCAAAAACCTTGCGAACCTTGAAAGTCGAATCCCAACCGAAAACCCACATCCGTAAACATAACAATTCAAAACCAAAGCAAAAGACCGAAAAAGTTTTTTTTTTCCTTTTTCTAATCTTCCTTTTCGATCTATTTAACTTTCTTTCTAATTTTTGAATAGCTTCAGGGATAGATCTCTTCCTAATTCCTATGTTAATCCCTCCTCAACTCTCCATACCAATAGGTCTAGAATTTCCTTCCCTAGAAACCTTTTACCCAACGGAGAAAGGGCTAACAAGACTAATTTTTTTGTTTCAAAAAAAATATTACTCCGTATTAAGGAGAACTCGATAAGGTACATCGAGAAAAGAGGAGGAAAAATTCACCCAACAGTTAGATGAAGAAAAAAGATATACAAGAGCCAAACGGCACAACCAAACAAGCACCAGCAGCCAGAAAGATACCAACCCGACCAAAAACTTACCCAAACTGCAACCAAACTCTACACCAGACCATCCACCACAATCAAAATCCAAAAAACACCCTGGCTCTCTGAACAAGACTATTCGCGCCAAGAGGGTACTACTACAATAATCATAAAAGATGGCAGTTTAAAAGTGTCATTAAACATAAAAGATGACAGTTTTGAAACTGCCATCTATAGAGCTATCCTTAAAAGTCTGAATCTTAAAATGATGGTTTTAAACTGTCATTAATATTTATAAAGATGACGCTTTATAAACGTAATTGAAAGTAAAATATGACAGTTGTGAAACGTCATTAAAGTGCTTTAAAACCGTCATCTTTTGTAACCCACCATGTATAATATTGTCTGGCTTTGAACACCAAACCCCCATCAAACCTCCCAGTGAGGTCACCCATTCCAAAATTACTCCAGTGCGAGAACGCTTAACTATGAAGTTTTAATTGGTTTTGTCGCCCTCATAGCTTTAAAAGTCCTTGTACAAGATATGATGACGATATATTATTTATAGCACATAACTTACACTTCACCAGGCGATGTGGGACAACTCTCGGTTGACCCTTCTGGTCACCGATCCAACAGCCCCTCGCACGGGTCCCAACTGCCCTCAGGGCGGTTGACCACTACTTGGAACTCCCCAGGGGCAGGGTGTCACAATCTCCCCCACTTAGGAACACACGTCCTTGTATGGGGTCGAGATTCTATCTCACATTTCCGGTTGGTACAAGCTCTGATACCATATGTAATGACCAGCTCTCTCGATTTGAGACTTCAAAGCAACGACACTCATAGATGGCGCCGTTTTCTCAAAAACAAATTGTTGTTCTTCAATGTCACTTATAAGGAGAAACCGACGTTTAAAAAAAAAAAGAATAATTATGTCACTATTTTACAAAGTGACATCATAAATATATTACATCACAGTTTAGGAGAAACTGACATTAAAAAGAAAGAATATTTATGTCACTATTTTACAAAGTGACATCATAAATATATTATATCACAGTTTATGAGAAACAAACATTAAAAAGAAAGAATAGTTATGTCATTATTTTAGAAAGTGACATCATAAATATATTATATCACAGTTTTTTAGATGACTGACATTATTTATCTATTGCAATCTTTTTAATTACGTACTTTCAAAAACTGACATCTTTTCACTTTTTCAAACGTCATCTTTTAACAATATTGTAGTGGTGGCTCAATTCGAATTTAAATTCTACATACCCAAGGTGGAAAACATGGTGTTTCCACCATTGACGCCTGTGGATCCCACCGTTCGTTTATAGTTTTTAAAGTTCAATAGTAATATTCTCTTAAATACTTGAAAAAGAAAAGAAAAACCTTTATTAAAAACTATTCGTGTAAATGAAAACATTGGGAAACTAACCTGATCAGCAAGGCCTTCGACCTAGTTGAATTATTTACCTCCTCCCACCTACCCTTATATTGCGATTTAGGGTTTTACAGGCCAAGAATGTACAATAATCAAGATCGATAAAATGAACAATGACTTTCGTAGCTGAAGTTGCATTGCCTCAACCTTTGTCGCGCTAAGGTTACGGGTTCGATTCTTAAAGGTTATTTTTTGTTTTCATTTCCTTTAGTCTAAATGTGCATGCCTTGTTCCGTCAAGCTTTTTAGATTTTTTGAGTTTTGTCCTTATTAAAAAAATCGCATTTGTTAATTTTGTATCAAATTTTAATGAATTATTGATTCACTTCGACAAGAAAAATGGGAAATGTAAATTTTTTTTACTTTTATCCAAATATTTTTGGAAATATCCAAGATAAAGCCCAAAAATTCCAAAAGCTAACTTTGGGGGCTTGGGATATTCCTAAAAAAATTTGGGTAACTGTAAAAATACTTTGGTTTTTCAATTTCTTTTCATCGAGATGAATTAATAATTCACAAAAGTTTGGCATGAAACTAACAAACGCGTATTTTTTTGAATAAAGAAAAAACACCCAAAAAAATCCAAAAAACAGATAAAGCATCTCCTTAATTCATTACCATAAAGCTAAAGTTAGATCAATACTATCACATTTCCACAGTAACCCAATTATGAACAGGCTAGCATACACAAAACCCAATTGTGATTGGTTTGTCTCCGTTCATATCCTTGATTCTCTATTAGGAAGGCTTAAGAAAAAGCGTAATCCCCAATTGCAGCTGGAAGCTTATGTACGCCATTTAGTGGTCAATGCCTGAGACTTAGGTGTTTGCTTCCTTCCAAGGTCTCAGGTTCGAAATCTCTCGGGTGTTATCAACTCCTTTAGGCCATCCAAACCTAGCAACCCGTAAGTGGGCGGTGAGATTGATCCCCATGATCAGTCGAAGTGCTCGTAAGTTGGACCGAACGCCTGAGTTATTTAAAAAAAAAAAAAAGCCTGAGTGGGACATTAGGTTGGATATATATTATGGAAACACTTGGCTTACGTGGACTTCACAAACTTTAGTTCACGGGGTTAATGTTTCAATTATTGTACACACATATGATATTACTTGTATAATATTCTAACCAAAATAAGGCGTAATGCTCTCATGACAAAATTGGTCGAACCTTAACACTGGTGCTGACTATTTTGTGGCTCCTGACTTTTCGACCGCCGTTTTGCTGTATGATAAGTAGTTTCGGGTGGCAGTACCAAGACTTGTAATTTTTGAAGACAGTTGTACGTCTTTAGTTTCGGTATATATAAAGTGTGTTGTTTGCCTAAAAAACATATAAAAAAAAAATTGGTCGAATCCGGGTTGTGCTTCTAAATAAGTCAAATGGCTTTTTTCTTTTGTCCTTATTCAAATTTTTTTCGTATTTGTTAGTTTCTCGTCAATTTTTTGAGGATTATTGGTTTGTCATAACTAGAGGAATCTAAAAAGTAACAAAATTTCGATCAAAACCTAATTTTTTTGAATAAAGACAAAAATAAGCCAATTTTTCGTATTTATTCAAAAAAAATTGGATTTCGATTGTAATTTTTTACTTTTTAGATTTCTCTTGTCATGACGAAGCAATAATCCCCAAAAAATTGACGAGAAACTAACAAATTCGAAAAAAATTTGAATAAGAACAAAAAAATAAACCACTTAACTTATTTATTTAGAAGAACAAAAGTTAATCGTTCGATCACTGTCCGATTGGCTGCGACAATAACAGTAGGCAGGCTGTAGGCAACTTGCGCATTTTTTCTCTCAATCCCAGGGGTTGACCTCCTGACCAGGGTCGAGACTTTATTCTCTCTCCTAAAGTTTTTAGGTTGGAAGTCTCTATAGAGCTTTCAATTTTTTGGCGTCAGTCCATACGCGGCTTTGCCTTGATTTAATTGGGTCTCTCGTTAGTGGGACAATGAAATTGGTCTTCCTAATAGTCGAAGTGCGCTTAGACTGACCCGAAGACTTAACTTATAAAAAACAAAACTTGCGCATTTTCGTCGTTCCAGTGTCTAAATTTTGGCTAAAAAAATGTGTTGTTTCTAGGAATTTTAAGTACTTTAAATTCTTCGTAGCAACCCCTTTTTTTTTCCCTTTCAAGCAAGAGACCTAACAGATACACAATAGCAAGAAGAAGAAGAAGAAGAAACGACACAAATGTTTTTATTTGATTTTTGTTACTAGAGTATATCCACGGCTAACATCAATTTTCACTCTACATTTTTTTTTTTTGGTCAAAAGGAAGAATATTGTATTGATAAACGTCCAACGGCACTTACAAAATGGAAATCATTACAAACAACTTGGACAAAGCCAAACTAATCGTCTAACAAATACAAAACAAGTAAATTACAAGGCAATCAATATCTTTCATCCTAACCCAGACATGGCCTGACGCAATAGCGATATTTTTAAATTGTCTAACATCTAATTAGGAGTCTCAAACGAGAAAAGGTGCAAAAAGTTAAGGACAAAAAACACCAAATACCTAGACGATCAGATGTACTCCACCCAAGTATGAACTCCCAAGAACTACAGATCTGCCAAGCCGCCACGGGCTGCCTCGCCAAAAGCATCGTGTGAGGGGTGGAACGCTGAAGCATATCGTTGTGAAGCAATCTCGATTGAAAGAACCCGATCTGTAAACAAAATTCGTCCAAAGACGAAACTAATAACTCTCGTGAAACAAATTGTATCACTGCCGCATCTAATGGAGAAATTAAAGTGCATAAATTGTATCACTGCCGCATGCGACATGAATTCATTTTGTTGGTACACAGTACACACCATCAAATTACTGAAATCCAGCCGTCTAAATTTTGGGAATATTACTCCCGAGCCCGCCATTATTAATCACGTGATAACAAAAAAAACTGAAATCAGACTTCACAAACCCAAACCTAGCACTTACAATGAAAGGGCTTTTGACCCATCGGTTATCTTCTTCTGGTCTTCCCACAAGGGAGGCCATGATTCGAGCCTAATCAGAGGCATTAGGAATTCAGAATTATGGACAACTTCTGACCCCATATGGACCTCCCCTAATGTATATAATATCCCGTCAATGACGCATACATTATTGCAGTTACCGCACAAGATACAAGAAGACAAAAAGATCATCACCTAGATATATTATTCAAAGAGTTTTCTTAAATTTGCTTAAAGACTAGGAAACAAAACAACCTCACACGGTGACCAGGACAAATAAATTTTTTTTTAAGAAAAATAAAATAAAGATCTATTTGGAAAAGCATCTCTCACAAGGAACATCTGTGTCTGAATTTAGACAACCAGAACAAGTCAAAGGTGAAGAACAATGGGTATGTGTTTTCATTTTAGAAGTATCCCCAAAAGGGTCCAACACAAACACAAATAGGATTTATCCAATGGCGATTTATTTCCTTTAAAAATACATGGGCATCCATTATCATCGTCAATTGTTTTATTTTCTATCATGAAGATCTGAAAAATCAGTTGTGAATTTACTAAATGGAAACTAATAACGGAATTTACGGGCGAATTTTTTGTTCGATACGCTGAATTTCGATACGGTAAATATTGTGAGGTTCAGTTTTTTCTTATGAACAAATTAAGTTTAAACACATTTTCGATTTTGATTAGTTTTAATGCATTCAAGGGTATACATATACTAATTTACTCAAGCTCGATCGATCAGCTAATGATCGACATGTTTGAAACTTAAGATCGTCCAAAACGACTACCAAGCCAAATCGATAAAATAAAAATAGTCACAAAACACGTAAATCCTCACGCAAGCACGATCGACTCGTCATCTGCCCGATTGAATCTCATTTTGAAATCTTCAGACATGCAAATAAGTCAGGTTTTCGAGAATATTGAAAGCCCTACAAATCGCATTCAAATTTGGAGAGTATGTTCCCTGGAATTGGTCATCCAATTGCTATGCCCATTGTTTCTAAGATTTATTCTCATAAAATTAGTAATTGGGCTACTAATACCATGAAAGGATGATGTTAGCTAGACCCATTCTCAGTATACCTTCCCTCATCATCTTGCTATTTATTCGTTGTTGCTTATTTCCTCGTCTCTTTTACCAATAAAACACTCATTTAGTATATATTCCACTATGCTTAGGCATATTAAATATTGGATGTTATGATATGCACTATCTCATTTATAATTCAGTGGTCTCTACGTGTCGCTTTTATCTACTCACAGAAAGTCCATCTTTTTCAATCTTCACATTTTAATTTTTATTTTTGACAAATGTGAGAAGTTGTATTCCACTATGAGGCAAAAGCCTACACATGCAACAGAGAGGAATTCCATGGGGGCAAATGGGTGTCCGCAGACCGGATAGACCATTGAAAAGGGCAATCAAAGCACAATATGTGCAACCCTATTGCAAACTCACCTAGTGAGATCAGGTACACATAAAATAAAACTAATATCAAGCACATGACCAACAAATCTATCGTGAGGACTAAAGTAATAAGCCACGACGGTTTATGTTTGGTTAGTCTAATTTACAAAATGAACTACACAACAAACCTATCATACATGCTCGTGCAGTTATAAGGGTTGTTCAGACAAAAATTTAAATCTGGCTTATTGGCTTATTTTTTGTGGAAAAGCCTGGCTTATTGGCTTATTTTTTGCGGGAAAACCACTTGAAGGTGACGTTTTTTTTGTGTATGTAGAGGACAGAATTTTTTTAAGATGAAGGAGGAGTTTTAGGAAGTTATTCTATGTAGAAGAAAAGATTTTGGTTGATCTTGTTATAGTGGAGTATTAAATTGGATTAGGAATGAAAAAGATTCAGAGTGGGATTTGTTTGTGGATAAAGGAAAGTCACCGAGGGGGTAGTTTAGGAAAGTTAAATGGTTAGGGAGAAGTCAAAACAAATTAGCAGATTACAATGGAGGGCAATTGAGGCATATTTGAATGGAGTGGAATTAATTCCCGTGGCACAAAACAAAACCCTCCGTGGCATTAACAGCCCCCTTGTAATTTTACCCAACAGTGCATTTGATGCTCTGCGTACATGGATGCAGTCTCCTCCACGCGTCCCTTGTACGACTATCGTCCCAAAAAAAAGTCTCTAGTCCCATTCTCATTAGATGCGTACTCCCTCCGTCCGAATTTAATTGTCCCTAGTTTTATTCTAACTGGATAAAAAATGGATTATATCTTTGAATTCGTAATGAAATTCATATCGAATATGGATATTGTTTGATAGATCTTGTTTAGTTCTATAATACAATATTTTCGAAATCACGTAAAACATTATAAATTGGAAGATATAATCGATTGAAAAATGACACGAATTCCAAAAAATGACTATTAAATCCGGACAGAGAGAATATTTTTTTGGGTCAGGCTCCGGAGATTTCTCTCATAAATTTCATAGTTTCGGATAGGTTATTCGGCTAAATAAGCCAAACGGTTAATTTTTTTTGTCTTTATTCAAATTTTTTCTACATTTATTTGTTTTTCATCAATTTCTTATGGATTATTGATTCTTCTTGACGAGAGAAATCTAAAAAGTAAAAAAATTACATTTGAAACCTTAAATTTTTTGAATAAAGACAAAAATAAGCTAATTTTTTCGTCTTTATTCAAAATAATTTGGATTTCGATCATAATTTTATACTTTTTAGATTCTTCTCATCATGACGAAGCAATAATCCACAAAAAGTTGACGAAAAACTAACAAATGCGAATAAATTTGAATAAGGACAAAAAATAAGCCATTCGACTTATTTAGCCGAACAAAATCTGAGTGGCTTGTCCTTGACTAAACTAATAAAAAATATGCGTATACTGTTCGATTACCCCATGTAGCTGAACTTAAACAAAAACAAAAAAGTACTATCCGTTCCGCTAAGATTTTTTATTTTTTAAGGATTTATTTTTTGATTTACGAGCCGAGTCATTCTCTCACACCACATTATCTTTAATTCAAAAAATAAAAATAAAGTTCTCAATTTATTTTAGTCAGCGGAATACTGCAACCGAACGTGGCCCTGAACTTGTTTAGGATGGGGCTGATGAAACTGAACCAAACCTGGTTTTCAGTTTCAATGAGGCAGGCGTACGAAACCAATCGGCGGGAGACATGGTAATAACTCCACGTACTGGCGACACTGATCGATATAGACCGGTCATTACTTTCACCAGGTGAGACGACACCGTTTTATCCGGTGTGAATTGGAATACGCAATTATATGCGGTGTTCTTGGAACACAGCAACGTAACGTCTGAGATCCCTCCAATTATGAGTGTGTGGCCTTAAAAGAACGAAGTTCCGTCACGTGATGCTCCATGGATATATTCTCCACAGTAGTATATTTTTGTGTGTTGGGATGTTTATTGTCGCTAAAAATTAATTTAATTGGGCATGTAAGAGTACATGATGGGAACATATTTATATGCAAAAATTGGGTTTTGCTGGGTTTTGATTCAGTGTGCACGAAACCTGCGTCTAAATTTGGTCCAATCCTGTACTTATAGATATCTAATTAAATTAGTATTTGGTAATGAGAAACATATAAACGAGATTTGAAAATTTAAGCGGTTCACATTCTGAAATCGATGGCGATATCGGGGTGAATTGAACTCCTAATAGAAGAGCAACTTCAAACTCTATAACGCTCCAAATCTCTCTATCGAGGGGGAAATTTTATAATTTATTCCATCTTTTCTTCTATTTTTTTTTTTTTTGTACTTTACAGGTAAATTTTGGATGGATCTATTGTTCTTTTTAGAAAATCACATCTGAAAAAGACGGTAAGTCCCTCTAAGATCCTCTCATCAAGTACCAAAAAAATAGGAAACAAATTATCAAATCCTCCTCAATAATAAAATTCGGAGCATTATAGAACTTGGTTGGAGTTGCTCGAAGAGAAAGCCAAGATTTTGCATCCTAAAAGCCATTGAATGATTTTCCCCCCGAGAGACGTTTCAGGCGAGACAGTGACTAGCTTTACACGTGGCTTGGCTGAAAAGCCACGCGGTAAACTCTGATGACATGTACCTCTGAGGACCACCGAATGTACCCGTAGGCCTTTTGGTAGACAAATGGTGTTAGTACCACATTCAAACTCACACTCAAATGCACACCCATCACTCACATGAGTAATGGATCTCATACACACTACACACTCTAGTGTATGTATGGAGCTCAACACTCGTGTGAGTATAGGTGTGTGTTTGGGTGTGAATGTAGGTGTGTCTCTAGAATTATTGTTTGGCAGACGAATAAGTTAGCCCCATCCAGATCCCCCCCCCACCCCCCCCAAAAGCTTCCCCCTCTTGTCCGGTGGCCCCACTTGGTCTTAAAGTCCGTGTAATTTTCATAACCGGCTCTGTTTCTTTCCAATTCATTCGTGACCAAACCGAAATAAAGCATAAATCGTTTAACCTAAATATACTAAAATTGGCCAGAAAGTCTATTTGCACAGCAGATCTGTGCACAGATTGTATTGTGGGGTTCACTAAGGGTCTCATACAAATAATTCGAGTCGTTCATTATGTTTAAAATATTTTTTCAAGTGCCCCCGCAAAAAAGGTTAGCTCAATCCGACACTTATAAGTACTTAATCTAATCGTCTAACTTTTCATTCTCTAAAAATCGGAATGAAAAGTTAGATGATCAGATCAAGCACTTATAGGTATCGAATTGAGCTAATTTTTTGCGGAGGCCCTTGAAAAAAATGTTTTAAACATAATTAACGGATCGGATTATTTGTATGGAACCCTTAGTGAACCCCACAACACGATCTGATCTGTAGTGCAAGTAGCATCTCTCAAAATTGGCTCGACAGTTTTTTTTGGTAACGCAGGATTTCTAGACTAACTTGCACATCCCGAATTAATCCCTCCAATCTCTTTCATGGCCTTTTTCACATGATTTGCAAGTGGGATGGGACGGTCTTAGAGTTGTTGGCAAAATGAATCAAATGTGAGACTATAAGTGAGAGCAAACCCTTAGACCATCTCTAGCAATTGCTACGAGAAATGCCTATCCAGAACACAATATTCTATATTAAAAAAACACAATGTTCTATTTTGGCTAGCCTCAGTGATGCCTATTCAAAACTCCTCATCTTGAAAAAAAATTCACAAAACCCTAGTCTAATGCTTTGGAATTTAGAGAAAGAAATTTGGGAATTCTGTCTATGAGCAACTCTGTGGTCGTTATGGCTGCTACGGAACGATTGTGTGTTCAACAATGCTTCTATGTTAGTTTGGGATGTTGCGGACTTAATCAAAACAAGGGTGGCCATGTGGATGAGGACGAAGCACGACATCAAGTTATATTCGGTGGACGGACTTTAAGGAGTATTTGGACGGGATTCGTAGTCTGATATTGTAATTTTCCTTTGAGGTGTTGTCATCCAATTCTCTGTTGGATGATGTTCTGGTATGTTTGTTGAGATGCACCTTGTGTTTCTCTTTTTTCTGTTATCCCTCGATGTACCCCTTCGAGATTAATAAAAACTTTCGTTTGCCGAGAAAAAAAAAAAAAATGAAGTCGTATCGGACTCCACCAGAATTCGATCTACCACCGCTTCAAGCCGTCAAAGTGCAGTAGTCCTCCCAATGGTTCCCACCTTAGTTGCACCATCAAAACGGCCACAATTGGCGCTCAATGGAGAGAGAGAGGGAGCATAGTAGAGGCACTTGTTCTTATCTTTGTCGGGGAAAATTTTTCAGTGCCGAGCGGGTACCACGTGGTGTCCGCTCAGCCATCCGAGCCATCTATTTTATTTTTGAACGGCCCAGATTTGGAGAGAAAAAAAGAGAGAGAAAGTGTTTGGGGAAGAGGAGAGAATGTGTTTTAATCCCAGCCGTCCAAAAGTGAATCGGACGGCTGAGATGCGCCGAGCGGGTGCCACGTCGGCAATACCCGCTCGGCACTGAAAAACTTCTCCTCTGTCGGAACCAACGGCAATAATGTTGTTGTCACCGCGCAAATCTAATTCTGTGAATAGAGTAGATTTCTCCACACGAGTGCTAAAGTAACTCGCTAGTCACTATAGCAAAGGGGGAATTGCCAAGGAGGACGCTAAAGCCGTTGGATTTGAATTTGAGGGATTCTCTAAACGAAAGGACAACCGAGACAATTGGAGATGCTTTTAAGTTTTAAGTCAAGACTGCGAGGCCAAGCTATTGGTTTTTGACTTGACGATCCGGCCCAACATTGTGCAATGACAACAACAGACAAATTGGAAAAAGATTCTTGTTGAGCATGATCTCACTGATTCCTTTTTCTTTCTTTTTTTATAATATTATAATAATCAAGTGTTCGGCCCAACATAGACTTGCATTGACTAATCATACGGATCCTTGCTAAGCATGATCCTATCTCCGAGAGGGAAAAAATGTCAAAAGATTTATTAGAATCTTCGCATATATTGTTCGGAGGAATACGCAGAGTATCTCCCAATTCAATTGATTCGGAGTTTTTTATTTTCTTCGGTTGTTCATTTGATTGGTCTTGGAAATTTTTTTTTTTTTTTTGAAGGAATTTTATAATGTCTTTACATTCAGCAATGAGAAAAAAAACAGAAAAATAGGAATCTAGAAGAAAGATCTTGCTCCCACGTAAGAAAAGATTTTGCTAAACTCAAACACTAAAATTTAAAAATGTCAAAAAGATTCTGAATCTTAATACATCTCCGGACGGCACAATATCACCAATTGTGAGTTTAGGTAAGGTCTGCATCATCTTAGGGCCAATTGATTTTCATCTTCTTTTATTTGTCGAGATTTGATTGTTCATAAAAAATTAAATAGATCGGATTTGACACTTTTTGACATATATAGAAATGAGAAAAAATAAATAAATGAAAAGTAGGATTTTCATAGAATTGGAAAAATATCTTGCTACCTAGCTAACACTTTATGAGCGATTAAATTTCAAAAGATTTGGAATTGTTCCACACAGTGTGTGGAGAAAGTTGTGGGATAGTCGTTTATCCAAAACCAGATTTGAGGGGTTATTCTATTCACCGAGCAGAAGCAGCAATGAAGAATAAAAAGTGAAAATCTTAAGAACATTCTCACGGTTAAAGTTCAAAAAATAAAATAAAAATAAAATATCACAGCCTTGTAGTAAAATACTCCAATATTTGACTATCAAAAAAAAAAAAAAAATCTCCAATATTTCTAGTCATGACACAATCGAGTAGTAATACATATTGTAGGGAGGCAAACCCACATGCACAATATCTCCTGTTTTAGGGACAAATAGGATCCAAAATGGGCACGTTGACTTGATTCGGATTTTTATTTTATTTGGTTATTTTATTTTATTATATTTGGTTATTTTTATAATAATCAAACATTCATGAGTATTTAAGCGGATAAGATTTTTGGAATTTCTCTTGTATATACCATTTAGGTATAGGTTTTGGACAAGTAACCAATAACATCACATGACTACGCTCGTTCAGTCAATAGGTTGTTTTATTAATTCGTATGCTGTATAGAACAGATACCAAATAAAAAAAACGAATAATAAAACTGGAGACGATTCTTTCTAGTCCCTTTTTAAGGAATCTTGATCGGCCGGCTAAGAGATTTGTTCATTAGAGCTTATTCAAAATATCATGTGTACAAAAGAATAACGTTAATCGAATACGTAGTAACGTAATAATTTATGTGATCGCAAAACATATTTCTTGAATAAAACTAGTTTCACAAAGTGAATTGGAACCCATTTTTTCACAAAACAAATGGAGTCTTATGATGAATTTAACATCTTACCAACGTACTTTTCCTTTTCCATACACTGGAAATTTCGGACAATTTCTAACATATCAAAGATCTCGATTTAGACCGAACAAGGACCAACAAATACCCCAACCATGAAGAAAAAAAAATATTAAATTGTACTCCTAACTTGTAGGGCTGTAAACAAATCGAGCAGCTCGTGAGTTCGAGCACAAATTTTCGGCTTGTTTAGTGGAAGCTTGACTCATTCGACAAAAGTTCGGCTCGACTAAAGAGGTTTGTTTAGTAAATGACTAAACTCGACTCGTTAACACTCGAGCCCAACAAAGCTCAGCTCGTTTACCGCCCTAATTATTTGTAACACTACTTTAATATGAAGGGAGATATGGACATACAGAAGACCCATAAATGTGAGAACATATTATACAAATAAGTGAATAACCATTTATTGACTGACGAAAGAAAAAAAAAAATCATATTAATATGCAAATTTTTCTGCCAACCAGGAAGGAGAGAAACCAACAATGGCAATCCTCGTAATTACATCGCAACGGGCCGGTCAAATTCGAAACCACAACACTCCAAAAAAACTGGGGAAAAAAAATTAAATACGTAGTAATTGCGGGGTTTGAATGAAAAAACTTTCCCTGCCGGGTTTACTAAAGCCAACCCTGTTGCCTGCCGCGAAGCAGACAGCAAAACAGACGGAACCAAACGGCAGCGTCAACGCCCGCGATCGCGATTCCCCATGCGCCGTCGATCCCTCGTTTTCCCTCCAATTAATCGCCCCGCCTTGAAAAAGCACCGTAGCCGTTTATTAACGTCACGTCGCTTTTTCCACTCCACTGTCGTCAGCACAACCGTCCATCCATGGTTAATATACACCCATGGTCCCTCCGCTGCATAGGTGAACTTTAAAAAGGGTGCAGTACGTAATCCGAATCGACTATTTTTTTTTTCATTCGTTAAATATAATTTACTCTATCGTATAGGAGATTTGAGAAAATCGAATTATGTTCATGTGCATGAGAGTATACAAGAGAGAAATCAACTACACTCTACTTCATTTGCATTCGAGTCAACTATTACCAAGATAAAATCTAAATTGTTGATAACTGAGATAGACAACTCGAATCGTGCACTACAAGGACCCAGAGTCCAATTAATACTACTCACTCAGTCACATTTTATTTGTTTATTTTTTATAGGAGTTTTTTTTTTTGGAGCTGATTTTGCCACACCCTAAATTGTTAACGCCACCCCCTGCATTGTATTTTTGCACCAAAAAATACATTGCAAAGGTGTGGCGTTAACAATTTAGGGTGTGTCAATATCATTTCTCTCTTTTTTTTTTTTTTTCCACATTAAAATGACACGATGTATGAAAGGAAATAAAATGAGACGGAGGAAGCATATATATCTAACCATGGTTAGTTAGGTAAGAGTTACGGACTACACACTAGAAAAGCAGACAAGTAGAGAGAGAGAAAGAGAGGCAATCAAGGCATATTAGCTTGTTTCCGGATTCTGTATCAGCTCTTGGAGAGAGAGAGAGAGAGAGAGGAGCACAAGCTGAATTCCAAGTGAAAGGAGGTTCTGTAACTGTTCCACAGCGGTTGAGTGGTGGCGGTTTAGTGGCGCTGTTGTGAATATTACTGCTACAATAAATTGGGTCTATCAGTTAATTGTGGTTGTAAATACACGACTGTATTTATGTGCACACAAGAGGGTGTTTGGAGAATTTGAGTACACGAAAGAGAATTTTTTTTTTGTTTTTTGGGCACTGATTGATGATGATTTGAAGGGGGGTGTGGCCTTTTTTTTTTTGGTCATCTTTTTTGACTCGTTTGTGCTTTTTATCATGGCGAATCGAGGGTCATTTTCACAGCCCAATTTCGCATCTCAAGGTCAATTTCGAAACCACCCTTTTCCTTTTCTTGATTTATAAGTTCCAGTTCTTTCTGGGTTTCTTGTTAATTTGTGGAAATATGTATGTACAGGTTGTGGAGCTGATGATCTGTACAGAGAGCTATGGAAGGCCTGTGCTGGTCCACTGGTGGACATTCCGAGGGTCGGAGAGAAAGTTTTTTACTTTCCGCAAGGGCATATGGAACAAGTTAAGTCAGTAGAAATTCAGATCAGTTTCTAGTTTTGGATAAATGGTCTTGTGAGTTTTTATGTTTCTTTTTATGGGTTTTTCTGAAATTCTGTTATCTTTTTTTTGGGGCTTTTTGTTAGTTGGAGGCATCAACAAATCAAGAACTGAATCAGACAATTCCACTGTTCAACCTTCCCTCAAAGATCCTGTGTAGTGTTATGGACATTCAGCTTCGGGTATGCTCTACTTGGCTTTTTATTACTAATTTAAGCTTCTGTTTGTTTCTTGAGAAAGTGCTGGAAACTTGGGTACCACCTGGGTTTCTTTTCGAAAACCCTGGGGTTAGCCATTTTGCTCGATTATAATCAACTAAAGGTAAAAACTTTAGTTGGTATGAAGGACACAAACCCAAATCTTAGTACAAATATGAGTAGAAACTTCGTTAATGGCATGTATGGCATGGTCGTAAAGTTGGGAGGAAGAATACAGTTGTGCAAAATTTTGAGAAAAAATTTAGACCTCCTTTGTTTGAGTAAAACTCAATTTGGGTATAGGTTTGAATCAAGGAGGGGAGTGGATTTGAGGGTTTTCGCTCAAATTTTGAGTTTTGAGTGAGGAAAATGCCAAGGGCTGGAGATGCTCTTAATAAACCAAAGGAAACCGAAGCGAGCCTTGAGTTACGGATCAACTTGGGTAGGCTACATGAATTGCTTTCCTCCATCATAAATGGATTCATGTTATGCGTGTTAACACGTCTTTTTACATGCCGTTACCTACCTAACGCACAATCAACTAAAATTTAATAAAGCTGTATATGTTAATGGTGGAGCCCTTGTCAATTTTGGCTGATGGACATCCCATGCCCTTCTGCTGTTTGTTAACCAATTTAGGCTGAATAGTTGTAAGTATTCTCTGCTACTGTAATATGAAGACTCTCAATATTATAACCCAACTAATTTCATTTTGTTTGTCACTAATTTTGATTCAGCGACTCAATGTATGGTTTTGATTCTGGAAGTTATTGTTTTCTATTGTAGGCTGAACAAGACACTGATGAGGTTTATGCTCAAATTACTTTAGTCCCAGAACAAGATGTATGAACCTATAAACCTTGTGAAGTTAAATGTTCTCTGCTTCTGATGGATGTTACGTTGTTACTGACCAGTAAGTTATGTATGCAGCAAAGTGAACCAACAAGTCCTGAATCGTACCCTCCGGAACCTCCAACTCCAATAGTTTACTCATTCTGCAAGGTTTTAACTGCCTCCGATACTAGCACTCATGGTGGCTTTTCAGTTCATAAAAAGCACGCCATTGAATGCCTCCCTGGGCTGGTAAAATTCTTCTCATGTTGAACTTGTTTTGACCTTGTTCAGTTCTTTCATTATTGCCATTTTATTGATCAAATAACTTGCTATACTTGTTCAGGATATGAATAAGGAAATACCTACGCAGGAACTTATCACCAAGGATCTTCATGGCTCCAAATGGCAGTTTAAGCATATTTATCGAGGTAATGGTTTTTAGTCCATTTTTCTTCTATTCCTTATGATGCAGCTGGGATTTAGGAAGCTTGAGAGGAATAGAGAACATCTTTGTTGATCATTGAGATTCTGAGACCCATAACATGGAATATCTCTGACATCAGATAGTTTCAGGTTAAGAAACAAAGTTCTAATACTGTCTTTGAGCACCTGAGACCTCATTTTGCCTATGCATTAAAAATGTGCAGGACAACCCAAGAGGCATTTGCTTACAACAGGATGGAGTACATTTGTTACTTCAAAAAGATTAGTTGCTGGGGATAGTTTCGTGTTCCTGAGGTACTGCTCTTGTCCTTTCATATATTTGTTTCAAGTCAAATATCCGCACTATACAATTGACTATTTTCTCTACAATCTCTTTGGGGTTGGTAAGTCAATGACATGTTAACCCACATAACTTTGTTTCCTCTAGGGGAGAGAATGGGGAAATGCGTGTTGGTGTTCAGCGAGTTAGTCGTCAACAGTGCTCTATGCCATCTTCAGTAATTTCAAGCCAGAGCATGCACCTAGGAGTTCTAGCAACTGCATCTCATGCTGTGGCTACCCGGACCCTCTTTGTTGTCTTCAACAAGCCGAGGTATGATTTTTTACTTTTTGATTTTTCCTCGGAAAGCTCCTTGTGTTTTAGAGATGACACGGAATTCAAGTTTAATTTATTCCATTGATATAAAAATTTTCAGGACGAGTCAATTCATCGTAGGGTTGAACAAGTACCTAGAAGCTGTCAACAATTGTTTTGGAGTTGGCATGAGATTCAAGATGAGATTTGAGGGGGAGGATTCTCCCGAGAGAAGGTAGTAAAACATCTCATGCTAGTTATGTGTATTTCTTCCACTGGAGCCAAGTTCGTGAAGAAAATGATGCATTTTTATTGGTCAGATTTACAGGCACCATAGTGGGGGTTGAGGATCTTTCTTCCCAGTGGGAAAATTCAAAATGGCGTTCTCTGAAGGTAAATTTAGTTGACTGACTTACTTTCGGTAGGTAGTTTTGAATTTTTTGCTTTGTTTTTTCAGAATGTTCTGATTTTTTTTCCAGGTTCAATGGGATGATGCTGCATCAATTGCAAGGCCGGAGAGGGTTTCTCCTTGGGAAATTGAACCGTTTGTGCCTTCTCCTTCAAATAAAAGGCCTCGACCGCCGCCAAATGAGGTCCCAATTCATGGTGAGAGTCACAGATAAGGAGACTTTTCTTTTCTTTTCCCTTTGTTCTTTGCACGGCCTTAACTTCCTTTTCTTCCTTTAGAAGCTACTGCATCTGCTGTCTGGGTATTTGGTGTTGATTTGAAAAGTCCCTCGAATGCCCTTCTTGCTGAGAAGCCACAAGTAAAACTAGGGGGTGTGTACTACGGTGGCATTGGAGAACACGGACCAAGTACGGTATCAGGTGCCGATTCAGGTCAGGTTTCAGAACATTCAAAGGTTACGAAAGAACAGACACTAGAACAGATGCAGGTATCACCAAAGGAGGTTCAAAGCAAGCAGAGTTGCTCTACCAGAAGTACCAAGGTATATGATAAACTAGACGGCTTAATGTAAAGTTAGATTTATTAGTAATGAAGGTCAATATTTTGAGAATTCATATGCACCTTCACAAGATATTGTACTAAAACGTATGTGGTGGTTGTGAAAATTTGTCGAGAAGGTTCAAATGCAAGGGACTGTAGTTTGTCGGGCTGTGGACCTGACCTCTTTGACATCGTATGCTGAGCTTATAGATGAACTGGAAGAGAAGTTCCAAATCCAAGGAGAGCTTCACCGTCGTAATAAATGGAATATTATCTTTATTGATAACGAAGGGGATGCGAATCTCATGGGCGACCATTCATGGGGGTAAGTGCGAGATTTATTCCTACACTATTAATGATCTTTTGATCGGACTAGATTTATTTCTGAGTCGCATTTGGTACCTTTTTAAAGTCCATGATCCATTGTCATTTTTCCACAGGGAATTTTGTAATGTGGTACAGAGGATCCTTATTTGTTCAAGCCAAGATGTAAAGAAAATGAGTGCAGGAAGCAGAATTCTAACTGGAGTCGTTAGCGAAGGGAATGTTTTTAGCTTCGACACTGCAGAGAGCTGAAACCTGAATTAAAATCATTTTCTCCTTGTTTTATCGTACTACTTTCTTTTTGTTTGGTGTGGTTTTTCCTTTCGTTTGGTAGTTTGTCGAACCGGGCAGCAGAGTTTCTTGAAGGTGGAGAACGGGTGAAAACAGTAGCTAATCTGCAACTCATTATGGAAAGACTGTTGTGTTAGGGAAGTAATGAGTATTGAATGGTTAGGATTAGAATCTGTGTACATATTAAGAATATTCCTGGTGATTAACGTCGCGGAGACCTTTTTTTCTTTTCTGTACGTGTAAATATTTGTGTCTATTGACCTCGCCGGTTTTGATTGCTAGTGGGTGGAAATTTGCAAGGGGTTGTTTCTTTTTCGTTTTCTGTTTTTCTTTTTTTGATTTAGAGTTTTATAACTTGAATTTCTCTACATGAACGTGTTGTGCGCCTTAATAAAGGTTTTGTTTGGGCCAAACACTATTTCTATTGTTTTCTCGGTTGGTATTTGCTGATGCGATATTAACCCATTGTCAGGTTCAGGTTCACGTGTTTAGTACAGAAAACGAACTCAAACGAACCTTTACCGAGTCAAGCTTTAAATAGTTTGCGAACTCAAACAAACCTTTACCGAGAAATTATTGCAGTTATCACATGATGGAGTTACACAAGATACAAGAAGACAAATAGATCTTTTACTTAAATAATAGAGTTTTCTTAAATGTGCTTCGATCTGGATGCTAGACAATGCAATTGCTTGAAGACTAGGAGACAACCTCACATGTTGACTAGGACAAATAAAAGTTTATTATACGAAATATAAGGGCTTAATAATTTGTTCGGAAAAGCCTCTCACAGGGAACATTATATTGTGTCTGAATTTACCCAACGAGAACAAGTCAAAGGTGAAGAACAAATGTTAAAATGTTTCAGTGTCAGAAGTATCTACAAAAAGGTCAGCTAAAACACAAATAGGAATTTTTTTTCCCAATGGCGATTTTATTTCCTTAAAAAAAAATAAATGATGATTCATTAACGTTGTCAGTTGGCAAACATTGGTTGATATGCTAAGTTTGATACGGTACTAAATAATAAGAGTTCGATCAGTTTTTCTTATGAACAAGTTAAATTTTGAACACGTTTTGAATTTTGATTTTGGTTAGTTGTTTTAGGCTCCGTTCCAGAAACCTTCTTAAAAAATAAGCAGCTTATTTCATATTTTCAAACTCAAAAATAATGTAAATGAAAAATTATTTTTTTATTTTTTTTGTACCGTATTAAAGATCTCGATAAGATCTATCAAACAAGATCCATAGTGGTAGGAAAATTATTTGCATAAGCGCATGATTTTTGAACTTGAAATTGCCTTCTTAAAAAATAAATACTTATTTTCGTTTCCGGAACGGGGCAAGCTTATTGCACTCAAGGATCTACAGATATTACTTGATTCGAGCTTGATGTATAAGCTAATGACCAACTGGTGCGAAACTTAAGATCGTTCAAAAAGAGATAACTAAGTCGACTTTAGATCCTCACGCAAGCTCGATGGACTCGTCATCTACTTAATTGAAACTCGTTTATAATCGTTCCCTGAGTACTTAATAAGTTAAGTTTCCAAAAACATTGAAAACCATATATACAAATTGCATTCAACTTTGGAGAATAAGTTCCCTGAAATTGTTTATCCCATTGCTATCCAATTGTGTCTAAAAGTGATTATTCTCATAACTACTGTAGTTATTGGGCTTCAAAAATCTTTTCTAAGAGCATCCGCATTGTAATAATCAAATGGATGTGAATAAGCAAACTTAACAATAATGCTCAAAAAATACCTCACATTGTAATAAGCAAAGTTACAAGTCTTTTAGCAAATAATCAAATTCCACCCATTCCATAACCAAACTTAACAACTTTTACCAATAACCAAAACTCAATAACCAAACCCAATAAGGAAACTCGAAACTCAATAACTCAAAAACACCCCTCATTAGAATCGTCTCATCGAGATGAATAATTTAGTGTGATCGGATGCGTGATTGAAACTCATTTGCGATTAGACATAGGTGCATTGAGTATTTTGAGATTTTTTTGGTTAGAGATGCAAAAATAACCAATATGGAGATAGATGTTGTTAAATTTGATTATGAACTAAATGGATAATCAAATGCAGACGTGGCATATTTTGGTTATTGATTTTGATTATTCCCATTGCGGATGCTCTAAGAGCATCCACAGTGGAATAAGCAAAACAAAAAAATGTTAAAGTTAATAATGTTGGATCAAAAAAGTGCTCACATTGGAATAACCAAACCTAGCAACCTCTTAACAACTCAGCAAATTTTGACTCTTCAATAATCAAAGCTAGCAATGTTTTGTCAATAACCAAATTTTATCTCTCAATCAAATACACCAACATTACACAAAAATCTTCTCTCTCTCTTCCATTCTCTCTCTCTCTCTCTATCAAAATAATGTTTTCAAAAAATAATTTTAAAAAACTGTAACTTTCAGATTTTTTTTTTTCAGAAACATTTTTTACAGAAAACAAAATTTTCAAAAATTTAAAAAACTGTCAGTAAATAAAAAGTGTTTTTCAAAAAACTATTTTTTACACAAAATCTGTTTTTAAAAAACTATATTTATAGTTTTTAAAATTTCAAAACTATTTGTGTAAATACAATTCTTTCAAAATTTCCAAAATTGTATTTACAGTTTTTAAGTGAACAAAGTGTGTTTTTTGAAAAACAGTTTTTTGTTTCGAAAAACTATATATATTTTTTGAACTGTTTCTAACATAAATTGTTTTTTCCCTTCAAAAACCGCTTTTTCAAAAAATATGCATGAAATGAAAGGAAAAAGTTTGGAGGATTCATTGGTTTTGATTATGGGCAAAAAATAACTAATGTGGGATTTGACATTGCTAACTTTAGCAACATCTAAATGGATAATCAAAATCTGATGTGGCATGTTTTGATTATTCACATTTGCTTATTCCATTGCTGATGCTCTAATAGTCTTTTCTTTCGTATATAAAAGATGAGCTAATAGCATCATGAAAGGATGATGTTAGCTAGAGCCAATCTCAGTAATCTTCCCTCGTCATCCTATTATTTATTGTTGCTTAGTTCCTCGATCATCTATTATTATCCTACCTCTCTTTAAGAAGAACCAGTTGGGGGGATTTTTCGCTTGCCACATTTGGCACATTTTTCCAATTTTACCCCAAGCCATTGGTTTTGTAGAGCAGAGTAATTTCGTCTTTTTAACCATATTACTTTGTTATCTCCGCCTGACTTAATGGCCCAGGTGGGTGCATCACAGACAACCACGTATGTAGGCCATGAAAAAGGAATACACCATTTCACCATCCCCCCCTCACGTAATACTCTCTCTCTCTCTCTCTTCTGCGATTTTCTTCAAGCTCCCATGGCTTCTCTCTTTCTCTTATCCATCTGCTTCACCAACGATGGCACCCACGCAGCTCTTTCTACAACTAATCCATCTCAACTCCCTAGAAAACTTGAATCAGTTGGTTGTTTCGAAATCGCGACTCAATCGCAGAAAAGAGCAGATTACTTGCTCGAATCGGTAATACTCAACAATCCTTTGTCTCCCTATAGACACCCCATTCTGGACTGTCCAGACTAGTTCATATGCGTTTTTTTTGTTTGTTTTGTTTCCCCGATGATGATTAATGGTCGAGAACCCTCAAGGTTGATGGTGTGTTTGAGCTCTGAGCGTCCCGAACCCTTTCAAAAAAATCCTTTTCAAACCCTTCGAGCCAGAACCAAATGGCCTCAAAGAAAACCTCGCTTCGACGCCAATGATTGGATCGACGACGCCGTTCATTGCCACGTGTCGATCGGGCATCAAGCACCATATCTTGGCGACGCCACTTACCTCTGGCGACGCCACATATTGCCAGTCAAATCACCTTTTAGGACCACTTGCCCGAGACTTTTGTGGGCGCCCTGACGTAGTCTACAGCCTCTGATGATTACATCGTCCAGAACGGTCTCCCCTCTCTCCTACACCCTCCATCAAGGCAAGTCTCATGCATTCAATGCATGGAGGCTCCCTTCTCTCTTGCCACCCCAAACAGCCCCTTAGGCCAGGCTGATCAGCCCTCCATCTCAGTCTATAAATACACCCTTGCATTTATTTGCAAAGGGTTCAACAACTTCAATGCTCTCCCTCTCTCTCTCTAGTTTTTCTTGTCTCCTCCTTTCATGCATTGAAAGAGTAAGCAAGCAACACACCACTCCACTGATCAGTCATACAACCTACATTTCCATCTTCCATTCATCCATTCATCCATCTCAAGGTTCAAACCATCCATCAATCTCAAACCAAAGGTATACCACCTTCTGTTCTGGAATTCATTTCGACCCCTGAGGGGAGCCAGCAGAACCCAGGCTGGTAATCAATACCAAGCCTGAGTTCAAAGCTGGCAAATAAAACAATGTAGTGGAAAATCGGTGGCGCCCTTGATCGTTCATGTGAGGCGCAGTTTGGTTCCGGTTATATAATGCTAGATCATGATCATCCTCATTTCTGATATTTCCGATCACCTTGAAGCATGCTAAAAATCGGTTTCTATATTTTAAGACTGCGTAGCTTATTATCTGTTTAAACTGCTTAGTAAGGCCCTGGGATCTTTCTCGTCTGTTCGAACCCACCAAGCAAAGCCAACCTCGGATAAGGGGAACAAGTGGGCGACGGGTTTCAATGACCGGGCGTGGCGCCACCTATACCGAGGTCGATGGCGCTCTGCCTCCTGCTTAAATTTTGGCCTCTATTTAATCCCCCACTCCTTTATGGGGTTTTCAGTCTATTTGTTACTGTTTGATCTGTACCCTGTAATTGTATATATGTTGCTATATCAACTGCGTGGTGTCCTGGGTGTGCAATGGTCCATTCCAGAGCCCAGAGGTGAGAGCAGAGTTTGTGGGTTTGGGCTTATCGCAAAGGCGCCACTAATAGGTGGCGGCGCCAAGCAGTGTTGACATGCAATCGCCAATCCAAAGTGCATGCCAAGACGCTGTTTCAGCGTATGTCACTTTGTCGCGAAGCTCAGTCCTGTCCAAAACACTCACGAAGTGCTTGTTCTCAATCTATTATACTTTGTTCATTAAATCATACATCTCATTTTGCCATACGAATATCACTTGTCATTTGTCAATCCCCATTAACCGTTCCCCCGCCCTAATTGGCTGAATAAATGATTAAAAGAGAGAAAATGCAAATGTTTTACAAAATGCCTAAGTAGAGACCGATCTTGGATTGGGCGAGAGGGTGCCATAAAACCCTTCCTCTCGTAACGTGGCTCCCGAACCTCGATATCGAAGGTGACGACGGTCCGAGTCTACAAACCTTTTCAAATCAAGCAAACGCGTGAACAAAAGCGTTTTTAAAATCGGTTTCTTGGGTGTTTTCCGCAAAACCGGTGCTTCTTGAGTCGGAGATGATCAGAAACGTTGAGTTTGAGAGATTTCGGCTTTGGCAAGATTATGGTTGTTCCGGCCTCTGTTCTCCTCCTTCACTCCTCCATAGCGTCACACTCTGGCACACCACACCATCCACCCCAACTTCTTACCGAAAGCATTTCACGGCATCTGTGGTCGACGGTTAGCAAGGCCAGTGCAATGGGTTCGTTGGTGGAGGAATTGGAAGATCTGTGGTGTTGAATAAGGGTTTCAGACAATATAAGTAATATTTAGGACTTCTAATTATATTGTTGATGTTTGCATGTGGTATTTGATTTACGGACTTAGGGTTTCTGATGATGAAGCTTCTAATTAAATTGTTGATGTTTGCATGCAGCATTTTGATTTACAAACTTAGGGTTTCTGATTATTGACTATTATAATTATTTCAGGAATATTGATTGTTGATTTGATTAAGCCAAGCTTGGCTCCCCGATGTTGTACTCTTTCATTCACCGTGGCCTGTGGGCATGCAACAGCTTCAAATGAGTATTGATGTAATGCAGCCCAGGCATGGATTTTATGGTATAAACCTGTCTGTTATATATTTTTGTGTTGTGTTTCAATTTCGCTCACATTGGTTGGATGTTTTGAGTGGGGTTTGTAATTTCTAAGATAGTATGTTCATGCAAGGTTGTTTTGTTTGAAACACCACTTCTAAGAGCTTCACTAAGAGACTTTTTCAGTCTTCAAAAGGAAGTAGTTGTAGCTTCCTCTTCGGCTACAATGGAATAGTGCAAAATAAAACATAAAGAACAATAAAATCTGTTACCGAACCTAAGTTCAGGGACTTTTATGCACGCAAAGGACACACATCAATTGAAAATATAAATCAGTAAGATTTTTACAGGATTCTGGGAAAAAAGAAGTCATATTTTTACAGGACTTTTATGTACCGGTAAATAGATTTTTTCTTCTGAGATTTGTTAGCAATGTAATGAGCATTTGGAATTAGAAGAATGATGTCCTGTGCTTATGCCATGGACATGAATGTTTATGTATTGTAGTCCATACTCCACGTAAACATGGTTTACTCTCACCATTGCGTTTTCAATGTAATTGTAGATTTTTCTATCCAGGCACGAGGGAAAGCCAGAAGATATATTAAACCCAAAAAAGAAACTGTTGGAGAAGAACTCAAAAGTATGTTCTAACTCTTTTCTCAATTTGGATTTATCATCAATTCATTCGTAAACATTATTGCTTATTTGAATGCTCTAATGATGTTAACCCATTCTAATGTTTTTTTGGGTAGAATTTTAAGTTTCAATCCCTAATTACAGCTGTCACCTAACATTTATTTTAAAAGCATACTAAAGTTTTGTAGCTTTGTATCCTCTTAGCTGTTAGTATGTATGCTAAGGTAGCTTTCTGTATGAGACGTGTCGTTTGTAGGTTTTTGGCCTGAGGTCATCGGGAAATTTCTATAAACGCACCACATTTCGGTAGAGGAATTCTTTTAAGTTCTCTTGGTGCCACAATAGTTATATAGCAGTTTCTACATTCATATTCAAAGCTATTCTTTCCAGTCCTATTCTTGTACAAAATTCGCTTTCCAAATGATTTCCTTGATTCTTGATACTTTAGGCCTTGACTTACTCCCACTTCTGCAAATATGCTTGCTCTGAAGAAGTCTCTGAACTCCAAGACATGGGAGGCCCTGCTCAAGGTTTGAAAATACAATGTCTTATTTACCTTTCCTAATTTCTACATCACTAAAGAGGAAAATAAAAGATTATGACATCTTTCTGTCCCTTCTGTATGCAGAAAAAATGAACAGGTGTGTCCCTTCTGAAGAAGTCCCTGAACTCCAAGACATGGGAGGCCCTGCTCAAGGTTTGAAAATACAATGTCTTATTTACCTATCCTAATTTCTACATCACTAAAGAGGAAAATAAAAGATTATGACATCTTTGTGTCCCTGCTGTATGCGGAAAAAATGAACAGGTGGATTCAGTGTTGCTTTTGATCCACTCGATGGGTCTAGCATCGTCGACACAAATTTCACAGTTGGCACCATTTTTGGGGTGTGGCCCGGAGATAAGTTAACCGGAGTAACCGGAAGAGATCAAGTGGCTGCAGCCATGGGGATTTATGGACCCCGGACTACTTATGTTCTTGCTCTTAAAGATATTCCTGGCACCCACGAGTTCCTTCTTCTTGATGAAGGTTTGTTTTGAACAATGTCATCAACTTTTAATCTAGCCACTTCACAGTACTTGGTTTTGAGAATTCTGAATATGAATATTGGTTGTGTCCTTGCAAAACATGTTTTTGTTTATGCGTTGTAAAGGATTATCAGCTATGGTGCATGGATTTTTGTCTCCTTTGTTTGTGCGTCGATAAATTGTCGCTTTGTGTTTAGGAAAATGGCTACGTGTCAAGGACACAACAGAAATTGCTGAAGGAAAGATGTTTTCTCCTGGAAATCTGAGAGCTACATTTGACAACCCCGACTATGACAAGGTTACATTGTACTGATGTAAGTGCAATATTTTCTATCCCTATTTTGGTATTCAATTACCATTGCCCAGAAAATCAGTTGTAGCACGAAGTGTATACCTCAGTTGCAGTAGTTTGTTCATTTGCGCCCCCCAAGTCCCTCCTCTATGTTCCATAAATGAATTTGGAGCATTCATTCACCTGTTCATACCAACTCTGGATAACTAAATACCGTGTGATTATTGCAGATTCAATTGTCATAGGATTATTGGTGCTATGTTTGATTAGGCCCTAAAGGAGAAAAGATGTTTTACCAGTTTTAGTAGGATGCCAGAAACTTTAATTGGCTGGAAGCCTGGAAGCTTGGTGTGTACCCTGTCTACGCTTTCCAAGTAACACGGATTGATGGGACCAGCCTTAGGGAATGCCCAGAATGGTGATATTTCAATTTGGTATATCATTTGAATGGTAGAAAGTTTTATAGATGAACTTAGTTACTCCAGCCTTGGTACTTAGAAGTAGATTAAAGACAATGTAGGTTTATCATTTCTCCCATAGTTGAGATTGGGAGAATGATGGTAAACTTTTCTGGTCCTGCTTTAACTGTAGTTGGAGGTTATGAGTCAGCAATAGACTTTTGCTGTGTCCAAAAACACACAAAAACTACTTTATTGCTAGCCCTTTTGTAATCTACTTCACTGCTACCTCCTTTGCAAGTAGTTATGTGAATGTACGAAACTTATGTAATTTACTCTACATAAACCTTTTGCAAGCATAAATAAAACTTATGTATATGCAACTATATCATACGAAAATTTAAAGCCGATCAATTCAACGGGCAGCCACACGTGCCTTGCACGTGGCACGGTACCTAGTTACCAATAAAACATACACATTTAGTCCATATTCCACTACACCTAAACATAATATTGGAAATTATGATGTACATATCTCATTCAATATTTAGCGCGCTCTACGTGCCGATTCTATCTATTCACAAAAAGCCCATAATTTTTCGATTTTCATATCGAGGACGTGGACTTGGAGTCCATGTAAAATACTAATGCACAACAGGTTACATAAAGTTAGTCCGATTCAGAATGAATTACAAGACAAATCTATTATGCTCATGTGATAGCTTGTAGCTTCTTCCAATTTTTGCCCTAGTATTATTCTCGGTATTGTTTAATTTTACTAAATTTTTGTTTAGTTTATCATCGTAATTTTTGGATTAAACATTTGCCTCAACTAGAAGAATCAAAAAAGTATAAAAATGTGGACTAAAGTTGAAAAAAGTTCATATAGGATGACACTAAAAACAAAAAACAAAAAATATCTTTCATTTGCTATTTTTATTTTCGTCTTTAGTGATTTTTTTACTTTTATTCATAATTTTTACTTTTTAAAATTCTCTCGTCGAGACAAATGACCAATTCAAATTGCATAGTGAATCTAACAAATATTTACAAATATGAAATTAATAACGAAACAAAAATTTAGGAAGACTATGGCCTAAAATTGACCTTGACAATTTCCCCCTACATTTTGCAATGAGAAAAACAGACGAAAAGTGAGATTATTTAGTTGGAAAAGATTATTGGAAACAAGATCCTAGCGAGAGAGAAAATTACAATTCACAGCATCAAATTCAAAATTCCTAGTTTCAAGTTCATAATTCATAGCGTTAAATAACCGATTCACAGTGTAAATTTGACAATTCATAGTCAAAATGTCATATTTTTTTTTTGGGTCAATCGATAGATGAAATCTTTTTACATTAGATATGAAATATAGAGTACAAATCTGAGACGCTACATCATTTATGAGAGCCCACGAGACAACCAAACTCAACTACTCAACCAATACAAGAAATAAGCCTATTATAGGGTAGAAATAAAAAAAGAATGGAAAAGCCCTCTAAGGGAAGAACACTCACACGCAGGTGGGGAGACTCGAACTATTGATCTCCTAGTGAGATGCAAGAGTCCTGGCCAACTAAGCTAGTCTCAGTTGGCTGTCAAAATGCCATAATTCACAGTGTGAATTTTCAACAAAAAAATCTTTCTCTTTATTTATACAAGACTGCACAATCAATATGAATCTTATATAGATTTTATTGATATAATCCAGTGTTCCTTAGTCCATTTTTCTCAAGAAAAAAGTGTTTCGGAAAATCTTGATCAATATCCAATGATTATGATTTTTTCTCAAAGTTCGCAACGAGCTCCACAAAATGAATAATTTGAATCATCAAAACGAATCCGGCACGAGCCCAAAAAATGGGCCAACAGCACGCTGGAGTTGGAACTCAACTTCTTTTTGTCAAAATGATAAGAGAGTTTCATTGCAATTGGGAACCAAACTGCTGACAAGCCCCCCTTTTTGCGCGGGTTGGCGATTTTTTCCCACATCAAGAGTAGCAAGGGGAGTGTCACGGAAATTTCCGCTGTGCTCAATTGATTCTTGTTGTATGGAGAACTCTTGTGATTAATTCTTGTTTATTAGTTGTTTGGAAATGCTTCTTATTTCTAACTCAATTTTAGATAGTGAAGTCTTACCAATAAAAGTATCTTAAATCAATTAATAAAATTAAAAAAAGGCTGAGCAGATAACCGATGTTCTCTCCTCCCTCACTCTCTCTCCCTTTCCCTCTCCAAAAAATGACCACAAATTATATAATATAACCATAGCTTTTATACCGACACAAAAAATTGGCATTTACTTACCACAATGTGTCGTACCAAAAGAAATTAATCCATATGTCACGAACCAAATTTGATGGGTAGAAATTCGTGACATGACCAGTGATTTAAAAATCACCCCAATCCTGAATATCACAAAAAAAAATTATCATTATTATTTTTATTTAAAACTCCCAGGACTGTAAATTAAAAATAAAATATTATATTCAGAGCTGTCTAGCGTGGTCACCGATTACAACTTTAAAATTACATAATTGTGACTCACACACACAAATGCCACTCATTATTTCCTTATTTAGCCATGACAACCAATATCTTTCATGTGCAACGGATAAGCCTTTCTTTAACCCTGATTTCTTGAAATTGTTTTATGAAACACAAAACCAATTCAGTAAGTTACGATATATTGGGGTTTACATAAAAATATGGGATAATTCAAATAAAGCATGCATGGTGTAAACAAATTACAATAAAACATGGCATGAACATAAACCATGGCATAATAAAACATCCCATAGGCATAAAATCAACAATATTGATTTGCAACTTCTAGACTTGAATCGGTAATGGGCGAAATATCGGCGGTAGCATGGGGAGCGACTCCAACAAAACAAGGGAAACAATATCAAATTCAAGGGGATACCCGGTAGTGTCCATCGATCGGCACCAAGAGCAACTCACTACCCATGATAACTCACTGCCCACATATAACTCGCTGCCCAAATATTGCCACAAAACTTTTCGTTTTCTTTTTAAAATTAATTCCATATTGATAGGTGCGTAAATATGCCTATTTACGCCTCCTAATTTAGGCTTGTTATGTCCATTTAGTACGCTACTTGGGATTTCATACTTGTTAATTGTGTTTCAGAACCTACGGAGTTGTTGGACGGCATTTGGAGTTAAAAGGAGAATTTTATACAGTGCCAATCGAATTAATCTAGAGGTGGGATCAAGTTTAGATGAACGAAGGAGAGAAGCACCTAATCAAATTCCCACATGAGATGGAATAATTTCCACGTGTTGCTAGTGAAAGGCCATTGGGGTATTAGAATTAAAAGAAACAAATGGGCCAGGAAACCTTTGTTTTGCACGTGCTGCCGTGTATATATGACGGCCCAGTGAATCCCTTTACGGGGGAAGAAGTTTACAGCAACAAATAATATAAAAGGCAGCAAGGGTTTAGTTGAGGGGATCCTCTTATTCCTTTACACTTCGGCACATAACAGAGAACGACGGCTACGACAGAAGTTCAATGGAGTTTCATCCTTGCGCGATCATCTTTTTCTCCATGCGCGGCTAAACCCTTCGGCTAGGGCGACGAGGAAACTTTCTCCGAGTAATGTAATCGTTTAATTTATAGGGCTTTATTCAACAATAAAATTGTATGACTCTTTGGGATGATTCATAGTTTCTATGAGAGAACATATTTTTCCTATTTATCCAATGTGTTTGTATTTCGGATATCAAACACTGTCATACAATAGTTTTCACTTTTCCAGGATAGTCTCTGAGATGGGTTATACTGTGTTAGACGGATCGTGCCTTTGGTTAAATCCAATGAGACGATTCGCGCTATGTTGAGATAGCCTTTACGGTGTATGAGTCATGTGAACCTTTTTGACGATTGTCGATAGTGATTGCAAGCCCTAGCGACAATCTTATTTGTTATGTTGAATAATTACCCTAGACTTTATTACGATTATAGTGCAAGGGGAAGGTGGAATCGAAACCCTAGTCCTTTCTCTCTTTTATCTTCGAAACTTTAATTGTTTGCTAGTTTAATCTTAGTCTACTCAAATCAAATTACAAATCCAACTACCTTTTCTTTACAGAATTAACTTAAAAATTAATTGAAACTACTATAACTCAGCTTTTTACTCCCTGCGGACGATCTTGGACTTAACCACTATTCTTCGGAATACTAGTTAATTCCTTAGTTTTATAAATTATATTTTCGGTACAAAAACGACAGACCATATATTTCTTTAAAAATTTCTTTTCACAAAAAGTCGTGCTTAATATGCACTATGTACAAAATATCTATTTTTAATATATTCGAACATAACATTTTATAAAAATAAACATAAACAATCCGAAAGAATTATGTAACCAGAGTATATTTGTAACTCACCTCGTCCGGAAAACACAATTTACAGTGCGAATACCTACTTATTAATTCCGTAACTCACATCTGATAATCTCTGATTTTGGTGACAATACTGAATATCGTATGACTTGATATTCTAACAGTTTTATTCAATCATTCTAGAAATATACTTGCTAACGACATTTAGAATGTACAATGAAACCTAGTCCTCTTCTATAGTTGGATGTAAAATAGCCTTGCCACCGTGACACAATAGTAACGATCAAAACCGTTGATTTCGTTATGTTTGTTGAATAAAGTCATTCACATAAATTTATGGCTCGATCAGGTTTTGGAAGCCCCATCATTGACACTCGAATTTAATAATATAATGATATTTTTCATCCGATTAATTGTCTAGCTATAAGCGATCAAATTCGATCTTGGTATGAATAATCTAATAGATATTTTGTAAAAGATAGACGGTTGATAAAAAAATATCTTAGGTGGGGCTCTAATGATGCATTAATATATTTTAATGTTGTATTGAATTTGAACAAATGAATTTACCAAACTTCAATGATTGACTATGTAATTTACACTAAAAAAATAAAAAAATCTACAAAAAATAGAAACATATAAAGACAAATGATTAAATTAGAGACATATTATACATCAAACAAGACACACACTACCAAGCCATATCTTTCTCGTTTAACATTTTAATAAAATATATTTTATTTGACATAGTTGACAAATACAATATTAGGAGCCTATTTATGAGTCAGCCCTATATTTTTTACATTCTTTATATATTAAAAAATATAGTTAAAAAAATTAAGTGTTTCAATTTTTAATTTGTTTGAACCGGTGCGAAAATCTTATTTTTCTGATCATTTTGTCTTAAATGGTCATATTGGATTTTTGGCTCTAAGACCTTTCAATGAGTACCCTAAGAGAGTCGTGAAATTAAATAAGGAGTCTTCATGTGCTCGTTGAAAGGTCTTAGAGCCAAAAATTCATTACGAACATTAGGATAAAATAATCAAAAAAATAAGATTTTCGCATTGGTTCAATTGGATTGAAAATTGGAGTACTTGATTTTTTAATCATATTTTTCTGTTACTTTCATTGACGGTGTTAATGATTTTATCAATTTGAAAAGTAAAACAAATTATATGGTTTATTTGGTAGCAAATGAAATTGGAGGGAGGAAAGTGAAAAAACCGTAAAACTAAAGGGACAATTACGAAAATTTGCCAAGAATTTTTTGTACGACTCATTGTGGTAAGATAATGCCAATTTATGGTGATGTTATAATATTTGTGGGTTGCCTTATTTAATTTTTGATATGTACGCATATATTTGGTTAGGGCACAAGTATTATGGATTCTAGTACAAATAATTATGGTTACATAATAACAATATTTTTTAATTATGGATAACCTGATAATGACTTGTTCAACAGATAAATTTTAAAATACTAGTCGTAACTAGAATCATAAGTTTGTTTGCCATTTTAATTTTGCTTTAGTTTTATTTTTCAATCATTATCCTATATCTTTCTCCAATTATTACCATATTTTTTCAATTATTACTTGTCATCCCTCTCTATCTCTCCCTACTCATTACCCTTCTCTTCAATCATTACCCCATTTCTCTTTCCACCCACTATCAAAACTAAACTAAATTAAAATGTCAAACAAACAAAGAGAGTATGCATTAGAAAATAAAAAATCAGCAAAATAAAAATCATAAATTATCGTAATTTAAATATTTAATATATCTTGTGTACCATAACTTTCTTCCCGAAATACTAACCACCACCATCTTATCTTTCGTTTTTTTTGTTTTTTTCGGAAATTCTTATCTTTTGACTTTTGTTAATCACAACCCTTTGAACCAAGGAGGAAAAACCGTTTGGCCCGAGGGGGATGATTAAAGAAGTGGGCCACACCCCGCTTACCAATCAATCAGTATATGCGCGTTCAACAAAGGTGGGATGAGAAGAGGGTGCTTGACTTGACTTTGCGTGAGCAGTGAGCTGTGCAATTGATTTCATTTCTCTTGAGGGCGTTTTGGGGGCTTAACTCTTCGATCGATTTTGGCTGCAAAATTGGAGATGGCCTTAAACGGAAGTGTTAATGATGGAGATGGCGATAGAATCCTTGAATATCTCAACTACTTCCCTCCTAATTTCAGGGAATACATGCTAAAGGAACTCAAATGGTCGCGATTTAAACCGGATGACTATGGGGGCTTGGTTTTTGGATGGGTTTTCTGGAGCCAACTAGACCACCAGACTCTCCCTCTCGGCAAGTGACCTCTCTCTCTCTCTCTCATCCTTTCCTCTCCATACTCTCCTTACGCCTCCCACTCCCGAACCGACACCAAGAGTCGGAATTTTTCACTACTCATCTCGTAGACTTAGCTACGTTGAGGAACAAAATTAGATTCATCGAACATTTATAAACGTGTAAACAAATCACATTTTGTTTCAAATCTTGGACAGTCATGAAACTTTTGTTTTGTTTTGTTTTTTTTTGTTTTTGACAACGGAAATATTTGTCATGAAGCTTTTCATTCTGTGAAACGAAATACAATTTGCCTGTACATTTACAAATTTTCGATGAATGTGAATTTTTTTTTTTCACGAACATAATAATTGGGGATTCAACGAGATGAACAGTTCCGATCCTCGGGAGTGAAGCCACGAGAAAGAGTATGGAGGAGTGTGGAGAGATGGAATATGGGGAGGAATTGATTCCGTTAGTATAACCATAAAAAACTGTCAATTTTATTTATTTATTTATTTATTTTTGATCTTGTAATTATACTGTTTGTTTACAATTAAAACATTGTCAGATCATTTCATGGGTTTTATTCCCGATGCCCCTACCATTCTGAATGTTAAGGACAAGATCAGACATGCTCTCCAAAAGAGCTCAATGATTCATGGGTCACTACTTCAATTTTGGGCACCCACAACAACAACGGACGGGCGAACTTTGCTGAGAACTCAAAACCAACCTTTTGCTCTTTCTCGAACAACTTGTATGAGTGATAGACGGGGGCTTTGCGATTATAGGTTGGTCTCCAAGGACTATAAATTCTACGCAGACGCAGAGAGTGGAGAAGAAGAACTTGGCCTTCCTGGCCGCGTGTTCCTCCAAAAACTCCCCGAATCCGCTCCAAGTGTGAAGTATTACTCTGAAAAAGAGTATCCGCAACGCGATGATGCTTTACGTTGCAACATAAACGGATCTTGGGCTCTGCCAGTGTTTGAACATTCCAGCCACAACTGTGTTGGGGTTCTTGAGATAGTGTCTCTTTATTATTCTACTTCATATTGGCATGACAAATATATCCTCAATCACCTGTATGATGTTTTTCAGGTTTGCAATAATCCAATCACTTTTGAATTATTGTACTTTTAAGTGTATGTTGCACAGGATGATGCTTTCCTTTTTCCCGGAACCGCAGCCCTTTCTGATTTTAGTTTTTATTGCTACTTGCTAGTATGTTATTAATTGATTGTTCTCAACTAAGCCTGTTCTCTACTACCTCCTCCCCTTAAAGTTGGTCTTCTTGTGAATTCAACTCTTTTAACATAAATGCACTCCGTTTTGCCATATGAATTTTCACTTTCAAACTACTTCTATAAATTTTTAGGGAAATTTATAGAAACGGTCCTCCTAATTTCATCCGAGTCTCATTTTCGTCCTCCAAGTATCAATTGCAACTCTTTTGACCTTCAAGTTTGGTTTTCTTACCAAATCAGTCCAATTGATAACTTCTATCAAACAAATTGGACTAAAAAATTAGATTGATCACAGTTTGGACGTTACAATTCGTACCAAGTTGGTCCAATTGATAACGTCTGCCCTCAATCTGATTTTTTTCTGTCCAATTTGACTGACAGATGTTATCAATTGGACCAACTTGGTACGAAAACCAAACTTGAAGGTCAAAAGAGTTGCAATTGATACTTGGAGGACGAAAATGAGATTCGGATGAAACTAGGAAAACCATTTCTATAAATTTCCCATATTTTTATGAGTTAGATATGAAAGGCTAAAGATTACTTCTTCTTTTTTTTGACTTTATGAAGAGGAGTGTGAATATTATGGGACATCTATTTGAACAATGGACCTGGATTCTCTCTGGTTGGTAAACAACTTGGATGGGTCCAGCTTATCCAAAAAAAAGAAAAACAACTGGGTCCAGTTTTGACATTTTTGGGTCTATGCCGAACTCATTTTGATGATCTAAGCAGCTCATTGTGTAGACCTTGTGAAGAAGTGTAACATGCACAAATATCAATTCGCTTGCCTATCTAACACAAACTGATGGAAAACAAATCAGAAATATATGTGTTCTGAAAAAATCAATCAACATCCGATTAATGTAATTTCTGCGTACAGAAAAAATCTCTCCAAGTAAAGGACATCATTGGACCTTGAGGGGTTTTGTTCCCCTTTGCAACAGGAAGGCTACCGTATCAAAAAAATCGCCCTCCTTAAGGTATCCTGAGAGAAATTTGGAGTTGCCAAATCATTCAGGGACTCCTACGCCAAGTCCTCTTTGACTCGACATTCATTCGTGTAAGGGACCGTTGTTGTAGAATTCTCAGAATCCAAATTCGAATACCTTGTTGAACAACACGCAAGTAAGAGGCTTCGTGGAACTTCAGTTTAGGAACTAATTAGCTCTTGTTCGTTGGAAGCTTGTGTTCCATCAAAGATAACATGGTAATGTCTGAATGCTGACCCACAAAATACCCAAGGCCATTTCCTCAATTGCTGGGATTTCTGTGAGGCGAATGTTGTACAACATATATGTAACAGTGCATTTTACTTTGCTTTACTCTTACTCTACTTGTATGTATCGAATATGTTTCTCTGATACTATATCTCAGTATATTCAAGTTCCTGAGTTGGTTGTTTCCATTCCCCTGCAGGAGTTTGGTCTGCAATGTTTTGATGAATATACACACTGTAAAATGCGAGTGAGTTGCAAACCCTGATCCAATGTTAACTCTAGATTTCATATCCCTTTCATAACTACTGTAAGTGATATGTTCTCCTAAGTATACTAACTTGACATCACTTTCAACACAGTATAGGAATGAGAATAATGCTCTTACAGCTGCCTTCCGGGAACTCAGGATGGTGTTTGGATCAGTGTGTAAAATTCATAAGCTCCCTTTGGCTTTGACATGGGTCTCTTGCAGTTCTTGCAATGATTTACTGCCAGTCAAACTCCCAGTTGTGGGGGTTGAATATTTTGAGGAAGGAAATGGCTGCCTTACTAATTTCTTGGAAGTTAGTAAAGGGCGTCACTTAAGAAAGGGGCAGGTTACAGGGAGGATACTTCCATTTCCTAACTTGTTATATTGCTCTGACATAAAAGAATTCAGCATAGCTGAGTACCCCTTCTTACCCTATGCACGACAGTGCAAATTAAGTGGTTGGTTTGCAATATGCTTGCAGAGCATTTGGACTGGAAATGAAGTTTATGTTCTGGAGTTCTTCTTGCCCGTTAGAAGCAAAGACAATGAGAACATACTGACCACATTGAGCTTGATATTAGGTACGATGGAGGAACATTTTGAAACATTTAAGCTTGCTTCTGGCCAAGAACTGGGGGAGATATTATATCTTGAAGTTATAGATTTTCAGAATGGTCAAAAAAGTCATTCTGTTCATATGATCAAAGCTACTAGAATTTCTGATTTACTTGAACTCGTAAAGGATAGAGGACTTATGTTGCAGCTAGGTCAACTGGGTCAGCCATCAATGGATGCCATAAACAATGGAATGAATGTCGTTAGTGAAGCACAAAACTATAATTTGCCTAGTCTTGAGACGTTGCAAAATGGAAAAGTGGCGATGCAGCTAGACTCATCTAAGCAGCCATCAATGGATCCTTTAAGCATTGGACAGAATATCGTCACTGCAGAACGAAACATCATTGCGATTACTAGTTCAGAAGAAGGCACGAGAAAGAACCAAGAGAGAGAACTCACTAAAACTGGAGCTAGAATTGAAGTTCCTTTAGAGGATATCCTTAAATGTTCAAAAATGAGCCGTAACAATGCTGCAGGGAAACTCGAAGGTAAGAGTACACTCCCGAGATTTAAAATACGAGTTTGCATGTTGTCCTTTTGTAATTTTTAACTAGACTGTATCTTTTCATTTAGAAATTGTGGGGCTTTTGCCAGTAAAAAGCAGAAGGTTTTGTCTTATCTGAATTGTTCATTTTGCAGTTAGCATATCTACATTGAAGCGGGTCTGTAGGGGCTATGGTATTCATCGGTGGCCACCTCGAAACATAAAAAAGGTCCATTCCTTTTGGCCCTTGCCTATTGAGAACCAGGGACAAACTCCACAACTAAATTATGATTTACCTTCAAATCAAGCCTCAGCCAGTGGTGTTCACAGAAAGCCAACATTACAAGATGCAGATATGGTGACAATTAGGGCGAAGTATGGCAATAGTATGATAAAGTTTCGGCTGTCTTTGTCTTCTAGATTAGTAGTGCTGCAGCAAGAAGTGGCTAAACGATTAAACCTGGACCCCGGAACTTACAATGTCAAATATGTAGATGAGGAAGGTGAATTGATTTTAATAGCTTGCGATGAGGACTTGCAAGATTGTATGCACACTTCTAGATCTCTGGGCAACACTTCGATTGTGGTACAACTTGAGCCGAAACAGCCAATTACCCCAGTCATCACTGGCTTGAATACCGCCAATTATGCATTTGTTTAGATTGTGCTTGTTTTGTAAGCATTTGAAGGGATTTGGGCCTTAAATATCAGCACTCGAGGTGGAGAAGTTAGTTGTTCCCTCTGAATAGGCATTTCAACTGAAACGATCAATAAACCAAGTCCATTAATTGCTTATCCAAAACCTGCCGCTCTTGTGTTTCCACAGGCTGTGATGGCATCGGACAAACACTGTGAGAAGATGAGTTTAGAATATTTAAGATGTTTGTTTTCTCCAGCAGCCGAGTCTTTTCTAAGGGAACAAGTCTTTGGATCTCGCAATGAGACGACGCGTACATGTTTTGATGCAATCCCGAGCCAAAACCACGACGACCATTCCCACGCAATGCATATATTTCACCCATGTGTCGTCTCGTGGCAAAGATATAAGATTTGTGACTCTGAAACCCTCTACCACTGTCCACCGGGGTATGTGCCCTGAAACCATGTGAAATTCGTAAAGCGGGATTTATTCCTACACTATTAATGATCTTTTGATCGGATCACGAGATTTATTTCTGAGTCGCGTTTGGTACCTTTTGAAAGTCAATGATCCATTGTCATTTTTTCGCAGGGAATTTTGTAACGTGGTACAGAGGATCGTCATTTGTTCAAGCCAAGATGTAAAGAAAATGAGTGCAGGAAGCAGAATTCTAACTGGAGTCTAAAGCGATGGGAGTGTTTTTAGCTTCGACACTGCAAAGAGCGGAAACCTGAATTAAAATCATTTTCTCCTTGTTTTATCGTACTTTTTTTTGGGGGTGTGGTTTTTACTTTCGTTTGGTAGTTTGTCGAACCGGGTAGCACGGTTTCTTGAAGGTGGAGAACGGGTGAAAACAGTAGCTAATCCGCAGCTAATTATGATTATGGAAAAGACTGCTGTGTTAGGGAACTAATATGAGTACTGAATGGTTAGGATTAGAATCTATGTACATATTAAGGATATTCCTGGCGATGAATGTCGCCGAGACGTTTTTTTCCTTTTTATTCTGTACGTGTAAATATTTAGGGAAAAATTCAAAAAAACTCCCAACCTTTAGGCCCAAGTTCAATTAGACTCCCAACCTTTTAAAAATTTCAATTTTACTCCCAACGTTATCTTCCGTTAATCAAAATGAGTCCTTCCGTCAGAATGACTAACGGATTCTGTTAAAGCCTCCGTTAAATATCGTCTTAATAAAATTTTGATGATCCGAGCCGCTCAATGTGTTCAAAACGATTTTAAGAATACTTTAAAAAAATCAACAAAAAAAATGACCGGGAAGGGCTTCATCTGAATAGTTTTTTATTGAATAGTTCAATAAAAATCTATTTAGATGAAGCCCTTCCCGGTCATTTTTCTGATTTTTTTCGGGTACCCTTAAAATCATGTTTTGAACACATTGAGCTGCTCAGATCATAAAAATTCAATCGGAAAAAGGGAGGTGCGGACCAAAGCAAAATCCGGATGTCCGGACTTGAACAAAAAAATCGTGCGGACTTCTCCTTTCCCAATCAAATTTTGATGATCCGAGCCGCTCAATGTGTTCAAAACGTGATTTTAAGGATACCCGAGAAAAATCAACAAAAAAAATGACCGAGCAGGGCTTCATCTAAACAGTTTTTTATTGATATAGTTCAATAAAAAATTGTTCAGATGAAGCCCTTCCCGGTCATTTTTTTGTTGATTTTTCGCGGGTATCCTTAAAATCACGTTTTGAACACATTGAGCGGCTCGGATCATCAAAATTCGATTGAGACGATATTTAACGGAGCCTTTAACAGAATCCGTTAGTCATTCTAACGGAAGGACTCATTTTGATTAACGGAAGATAACGTTGGGAGTAAAATTGAAGTTTTTAAAAGGTTGGGAGTCTAATTGAACTTGGGCCTAAAGGTTGGGAGTTTTTTTGAATTTTTCCCAAATATTTATGTCTATTGACCTTGCCGGTTTTGATTGCTAGTGGGTGGAAATTTGCATGGGCTTGTTTCTTTTTCTTTTCTTTTTTGTTTTTGAGTTTTATAACTCGAATTTCTCTACAGAGGTTTTGTTTGGGTCAAACACTATTTCTATTGTTGTCTCTGTTGGTATTTGCTGATGCGATATTAACCCATTGTCAGATTAAGGTTCGTATGTTTAGTAACACAAAAAGAACTCAAGCGAACCTTTATTGAGTCGAGCTAAGAATTGTTTGCAAACGGCTCGGTTCGATTGCACCCCTAAGAGGAAGACTACCAAGTGGGTGACCGGGGGAAGAATCAACTGCATGAGTATCATCTAACTTGTTTTCAGACTATTCTTCCCCTTGATGTTTGGAAAGATTGGTGCAAAAAGTGACATAAAGAATTCACCTTTAAGCTTTCAAACTAATCTCAACAAATTTTATACTACCAGATTTTAACTAATACTCCCTCCGTCCCTTTTCTATTGTCCAGTATTCCATTTTGGGCTGTCCCTTAATAAGTGTCCATTTTGTAAAGTTAGTGGATAAAAGTTGATGTATTGTCTATTTTGTCCCTAAAAGTAGATTCCTTTTTGAAAAGTAAGTGAGTAAAAGAGTAATGATGATGGGTAAGTAGAAAAAGTGGAGGAAAAAGTTGATGTGAAAGGTATAATGATGATGTCTTTTTAATAAGTTGGAGTTACGAAGTAGGACACTTAAAAAGGGACGGAGGGAGTACTAGTTTACTTTTATGTTTTAGCTAGTCAACTTCTTAGATAAATAGTTAAATAATACTCCCTCGATCCCTTTTTTTAGAATCTAGTATTCCATTTTGAACTGTTTTTTAATAAGTGTCCATTTTGTAGAGTAAATAGGTAAAAGTTGATGAATTTTCCATTTTGTCCCTAAAAGTAAATTCCATTTTGAAAAATTAGTAAGTAAAAATATAATGATGATGTTTTCATAGAGAGTAAGGAGGGAAAGTGGAGGTAAAAATTGATATGAAAGATGTAATGATGATGTATTTTTAATAAGTTGAAATTACGAAGCAGGACACTTAAAAAGGGACGGAGGGAGTACTATTTTTTTTAATCAGAGATAAACACTACTTTATGCTCCAACTCAATTTCATTAAAGAATTCATCCTTTCCCGTTTAGGGCAAATTACATTAAACCCCCTCCAACTATACCTTGGTAACGAGTTGCCACCTTCATCGTTTAACTCGGACACTTAACCCCCTTCATTTGTTATCGCGTGACACTTAACCACCTCATGTCAACGAGCCGTTATGAGTTGAAACGAAAGAAGGCTGCACATGACCTTTTAATGACTGGTGTTGCCTTTATAAGTACCTAGATATGTGTCATCTTCTACAACGGTACTCACTCACTCTTTCTCTCTAGCCATCTATATCTCCCAACGGTTCTTTCCCTCCTCCTCCCCTCCCTCTCTCTCCCGGTAATGGAAGGTAACACTGGATCTTGCGATGGGGATTCAAATGTGTTATACAACTGTGGCATAAGAGCACCATTTAGCGCAAAGGGGTACTTATACAAGGTACAATACGCGGGAAAGGGTGCCAATTTCAAGGTCAAATTGAAGGGGAATGGAGTAGAATTGGAGGGAAGTGGGTTTGGTCTCCCGTTAAACTCCAGTCGTGATCTTAGGGTATGTTCTTATCCTTTCCCTTCATATATAAATTTAGATGGACAAATTGGTAATTACACAAGTTCCGTTAACGGCATCTTCAATTTCGCGTGATATAATAGATGAAGGGGGTTAAGTGTCCGAGTCAAACGATGAAGGGGGTAACTCGTTACTGAGGTATAGTTGGAGGGGGTTTAATGTAATTTGCCCTTTTTTTTATGTCTCTTTTCTACTTTAATATTCTCTTTTATTATGGGTGGTGTTATTCGCAGCTACGTATTTTCTCCCATAGCCCGCTGTATTTCGGTAGGTAGTTGTTGAAAATCATAAATAACATTTCGGTAAATAGATGTTGAAAACAAAATTATATTTCGGCAACTGCATGTCGAAAATATGTTCAACCTTCGGTATGCAACTGCTAATACATACATTTCGGTAAATAGCTGTTGAAAAAAATATTATATTTCGGTAATTGGGTGCTGAAAATGTATCTCAATTTCGGTAACTAACTGTCGAGTATAGTTGAAAATTTTTAGCGGGCTATGGAAGAAAATACGTAGCTGCGAATAACACCACCCTTTATTATTGTTTCTCAAGTACCGTAAGTTTTGAAACAGAAAGTCCAACTATCGTACTTTTTATTAAAAAAGCAAATTTTTTTCTAATGTTTGAAGAGGATACAAAGATTAAACAGATCTCAAACACACCGGCGAAAATGCCACCTGAGAACCAACCTACACCAAAGATGACATGAAACCAACCAAAGTAACACACCTGAAAGCAAAGAGACATCTAAAAACAACACTCCCCAACACCACAAGAGCCATAAAAGCTGCCCAAAGAAGCAAGTAAAAGACCCAACACCTAAAACCTAACCCGAAAATAAGAGGATGAAAAAACACCTACAACCACAACCGAAGCAAAAAGGAACAAACCAAAAGGAACATGACCTGAACCTTGAAAACACCAAATATATCAGATGACGGTTCAAAATTCCAAAGAAAGGAAGACATCTTCCGCGAAGTCGACATCATCCTCCAAATCATCAAGAGCATCAATTATTTTTGCTAATTCGGCCTCCTGCATTTCTACAAGAGTCTTAAGCATAAAGTTCCTCCCCCCTTTATATTGAATGCCCAATCCGGCACCAAGATCCATCATCTCTCGAGCTTCCTTGAAAAAAAAGGAGTTTCGGTTCTTGATATCACCGGAAGATAAAGAGGAAGAAGGGATCATCTTTTTTCTAGGACTTACTTTGTCAGCCTTGACCCCAAGCTCGGCAAGAAGTTTCTCCTTCTTAATTTTCCTCTTTGATATTCTCAACCTCGTTTCCATCTTATTAATAGCCTTAAAAGTTGATCTCTCCCCGAAAGAACTATCACCAGCAATTCCCAAAGGCTCCGTTCAGTTGCCAGGAATGTTGTACCGAAAAGTAATTCTCCGGAGAAGTTAAGTAAAGGAAAAGAAATCCATTTTCTTGTGAGTGTTTATTTGACAATTTTTTTTTCAGGAATAAAGTTTAGTGGTTCATTTTCCGGGAAAAGACACTTATGAGAAACTTATTTATTTTTATTCCCATGGCTAATTTTAAATAAAAATAACTTTTAGAGCTAAATAATAGGCTATCATACTTCAAAAATTAACACATACGGAAAATGTATTTTATCTAATGCAAAGCCTTAACATGAAATGAAAAAATTGACATGCAATTCCCTATTAAATTTGCTATATTCTGAATGGTCATGTAAATCTCCCATTTAAATTGACATTCTCTGATAATCAACCGTACAAATAAAGTTTAAAAAATAAGTATATGATAACTAAATAAATAAATATTAAACAACCGTGCTTGATTAGTTGCCGATGCAAAAACTCACTAAAAATTAGTTACAGTAGTACAAAACAAAATTGAAGATTAATGACAAGATAAATAAATACTTCCAAAAAAAAATAAACTACTAATCTTTTTCCACAACAATTATCTCAGAAAGCACCATAATAGTCGAAATTATTGTTGCTCATGTAAATCTCAACGTGTCTTTTTAAGAACCTAATTCGTTTTTAGTATTGGCATCATTCACTTTTTTTCTTACCTGCCAATTATTTTGGCCCCACAATGGAGAAAACTTTTTTCATGACTCAAAATCCTATGCTTTTAGCTGAATCACTTTTGCAAGAAAGTATATCTTGCAGGAAAACTTAAAAACATGTTTCTCACTACTTTTCTGCCAACTGAACAGTATAAAAGTTATGAAAAAATTGATTTTTCTATCCTTTCTTGTACTTTCCTGGCAACTGAACGGGACCTAAGAAGTCACTCGATCGTACTTTGATACGGTCGTCTTCGATAGAATGTCCTAGTACTAAATTGAATTGGAATCCGGCTCCTCTCCAATCCCATAAGAATTGGAGGATCCTCCAATTCTACATTCAAAGGTCAGGATTATTAACTAATCTATTTTCTTCTTTCCTAATTTTAACTCACGTGATACTCTATGTCTACGGGCACTCAATTATCTATGTTAATCCTTCCTCTAAAGTATTTGTCTCTTACCCATCATGTGTTCTTTTGTCAACAAAGCATCTCTTCTTCTCTTTTTTTTGGGTTCAAAAAAAAAAAAAAAAGAAGGATCCCTAGGGAGCTTCTCTTAAAGAAATAACGTGTTGATCTTGTCGCCACCGAAGCCACAGCAGACTATCTAAATTGATTTGTTTCTATCGATAACCTCCAATTGCATCATAGGAAGTACAAAAAAAGTCTTTTGTGGGATAATTGACCTCAAATCCTGCCCCATTTTAATTTGTGGTAGAAAGTTGCCACTGATGCAGGGAAGATTCTTGGTGGAGCCAAAGAGGGATCCTAGTCTCGATGTTAATTTACATTTTTCTAACTCTGTTCAAAGATTTCAGATTTGTGAAGCTTCAATCAATTCTAAAAATAAAAATACAAAGGCCTCGTTCAGTTGCTAGGAAAGTACATAAAAGAATAGGAAAATCAATTTTCCCATAACTTTTATAGTGTTCAGTTGACAGGAAAGTAGTGGGAAACATTTTTTTTTAAATTTTCCTGCAAGATTTACTTTCTTGCCAAAGTGATCCAGCCAAAAGCATAAGATTTTGCGTCATGGGAAAAGTTTTCTCCATTGTGGAGCCAAAATAATTGACAGGTAAGAAAAAAAGTGAATGACGCGCGCCAATACCAAAAAAATACGAATTAGGTTCTTAAAAAGACACTTTGAGATTTACGTGAGCAACAACAATGTCTACTACTGGTGCTTTCTGAGATAATTGTTGTGGAAAAAGATTGGTAGTTTATTTTTTTGGAAGTATTTATTTATCTTGTCATTAGTTTTCAATTTTGTTTTGTACTAATTTTCAGTGAGTTTTTGCATTGGCAACTAATCAAGTACGGTTGTTTAATATTTATTTATTTAGTTATCATCTAGTACTTATTTTTAAAATTTTATTTGTATGGTTGATTATCAGAGAATGTCAATTTAAATGGGGGATTTGCATGACCATTTAGAATATAGCAAATTGAATAGGGAAGCAAGTCGATTTTTTCATTTCATATAAAGGCTTTGCATTAGATAAAATACATTTTCCGTATGTGTTAATTTTTGAAATATAATAGCCTATTATTTAGCTCTCAAAGTTACTTTTATTTAAAACTAGCCATGAGAATAAAAATAAAGAAGTTTCTCATATGTGTCTTTTCCCGGCAAATGAACCACTAAACTTTAGTTTTTCTACAAAAAAAATTTTTGTCAAATGAACACTCACAAGAAAATGGATTTCTTTTCCTTTACTTCACTTTACTTAACTTTTCCTGAGAATAACTTTCCGGTACAACATTCCTGACAACTGAACGGAGCCAAAGGCTCCATTGAAGATAAAAGCTCATCCATCCAAACTCTAAAAGCTCCACCACTTAGTAATGAAGGGAAAACGATAATGAAGGGAAGTCATATTAGGTAATTGGGTGCTCATTGATTAGCACTTGAGTTAAAATTAGGAAAATATTAAAAAAGAAGAAGATAAGTTAATGGATTCATCTTGACCTTTGGATGTGGAATTGGAGGATATCCTCCAATTTCTATGAGATTGGAGAGGAGTTGGACTCTGCAAATATGTGATGCATCTCCTTAATTACTCATTACCATAAAACAAAGATTAGATCAATATCACAGATCCGCAGTGACCCAATTGTGCACAGGGTGAGGGTAGCATACCCACAAAACAATTGTGAGTGGTTTGTCTCTATTCATGACCTTGATTCTCTATTTAGGAAGGATTAAGAACATCTCCAGTCTTGACCCATTTTAAGACTCAAATTTAAAAATGGGGCAAAAATTACAAAAATCTCTCTTCAATCTTTGACCCAAACCCTTCCCTATTTTGGGTTTTACCCATTTATTTGCCCAAATTTGGGACAACCAAATGCTTAATTGACTCATTTTTCCAACGGCTACTTCCCACTCCGTACGACGATCCCTTCAACTCCTCCCCACTCTGCCGCCGCTGCCGATCGGGATTGGATGTACCCCTCGTTTATGGGCCCATGTGCCATTCGTAATTGAGGAGGAGTCACCATGAACAAGTCGCCCAAATCGCACAAGCACGAGGCATTTCGGAATCTCCCACGGCGGGCGGGGGAGGTGGAAGGAGGGCGGATTCGCTGCGGACGAATTTTCAGGCGAGGGAGTCCAAGGAAGAAGAAATGAGGTGAGGGAGTCCAGGAAGAAGAAATGATGCCACTGACGGTTCAAGGTTTGGTTCCTTCTATGGCGTCGTGTTCGTCTTCTTCCTTGAAGTCCAGCTACTCATTTTGTTGCTGCTCATTCCATTCCTCTCTTTTATTTACATAAATGACATTGGATATTTTAAAAATAATAAATTTTGGGTCAAAATAGGATTTTGCCATTGGAGAGGCTCCTACCCAAAATGGATTTTTGCTCAAATTTTAACCCAAATTTGAAGAAAGGAAAGGGCAAGGACTAGAGATGCTCTAAGAAACACCATTTAGAGGTAATAATTATTATTGTTTTTTTTTTTTTTTTTTCATTCGTCATACATCAGCGGGGGTTAGTAGGGGGTGTTAGGATTAGCACGGGGTCCAAAAGCTATCCATAGCTTGGGACCCCAAGGGTATTGCTCCAGTAGGAGTCGAACCCAGGACCTTCCTCATAGGGGAGAGATGACATACCAACTGCACTGGGCAGTGGTTGTCAATAATTATTATTGTTTACCAGAGTAAGATATTAGGGTTAATTAATTACGGAAGCCCTTGGCTTACGTGGACTTCACAAACTTAGTTTACCAATTAATGTTTTAATTATTGCCCACACCCACACCCACACCCACACATATATAGTAGGCTTCCTTTAAGGACTCCCTTACATATCTTATGTAAGGACTTCACATTTCCGGAACAAATTTTGATGATCGAACCGTAGAATGTGTTCAAAACGTAATTTTAAGGGTATATTATAGAAATCGGCAAAAAATATGACCGAAAAAGGCTTGATTCGAGCAATTTTTCATAAAAACGATATAAATGCATTTTTATGAAAAGCTATTCTGATGAAGCCTTTTTCGGTAATATTTTACTCTGATTTTTGGAGAAGACACTTAAATTCACGTTCTAAACACATTGACCGGTTCAGATCGTCAAAATTCGATCAGGAAATGTGAAGTCCTTCCTTAAGGTAAGTAAGGACACCCTAACAAGAAGGGGACTGCACATATACAAATATTAGCACACTCACAGTCATGACAAATTGCACCATAAACTCACTCACATTCACTGTGGGGCCCGCACACAAATGGTAGCATCACAAACACAAATACAAACACACATAAGTCTCTCGTTTACCGTATGGTTGACTGAGATAATAAGATCCAGTACGTAGGCTGCCCTAGCGCATTTTTTTCCCCAAGGGTTGGCCTCAGTTGCTAAGGCCGAAGACTTGGGGATTTATTCACTCCCGAGTTCTCAGGTTCGATGCTTCTCAGATGCTACCAACTTTTTTTGGGGGTGAGTTCGCATGCGGCTTTGCCTCGATTTTAATTCGGCCCCTCACAAGTGTACGTGCACGTAAGGATTGGTCTCCATAAATTAGTCGAAGTATGCGTAGACTTCCCGAACACCTGAGTTACTAAGAAAAACTTGCTCAAATTCTTTATAGCAACTTCAATTCTTTTCATTTTGGTTTCGTGGAGCAGGCGCGCGACTTAACGCAAGAAGAACAGAAACAAACGAAACAAATGTTTTTACATGATTTCCCAGTTTTGTTACTACGGTAGATTCAAGGCTAACATCAGTTTTCACCTCTAACGAAGAAAAGGGCACAAATTTTTTCGTTTTTTGGCACATAACACCAATTCTATTTTATGGTACGTATAGTCGGTACAAATCATCAATTACCGTAATGCTCATGTCCGAATTTTGGAAATACTATTCCTAAACCCGCCGTCATTGCGAAGCTTACAAACTAGAACTGAGTTAGACTTCACAAACTTAACAGTCATATCAATGACGTAGAAATTATCGCGGTTATCACACGAGGAGGTTGCACAGAAGACAAAAAGATCATTACTTAAAATAAAAGATCAGTTTCCTTAAATGTGCTCCTAGATGGTAGACGTGCAATGTAATTGCTGGAAGACTAGGAGCCATGCAACCTCACAGGGAACAGTATAGTGTCTGAAGAACAAATGTTTTATGTCTCATTTTCAGGTATCTATAAAACTATGAGGTCAACAAAAAAAAAACAAATAGGATATTTTTGCAATGGCGATTTTATTTGCTTAAAAAATAAATGGGGATATCGTTAACGTCGTCAATTGTTTTATACTATTAATGTACGAACATATGGTTGTGAATTTACTAAATAAAACTAATAATAGAGTGTAGGAGCAAACATTGTTTGATACGCTAAGTCTGATACGGTAAACATTGTTTGATACGCTAAGTCTGATACGGTAAATATTATGAGTACAGTTTTCCATATGAACAAGTTAAATTTAACACATTTCGAACTCTAGTTAGTTGTCTAACCTTATTGCATTACAGGACCGACAAATATTAATTTATTCAACCTTGATGTTCAAAAAGATAACGAAATCAACTTTTAAGATCCTCACGCATGCACAAGCTCGAACGACTCGTCATGTACCTAATTGGAACTCGTTTAAAGTGTTATACGCGCGTACAAGTGAATAAGTCAAGTTCCCAAAATATTAATATTGAAAACCATACAAATTGCATTCAACTCTGGAGAATATATTTCTCATAACTAGTTATTGGGCTTCAAAACTCTTTTCTAATAGTCTTTCGTATAAGATGAGCTATACCATGAAAGGTTCGATGATGTTAGCTAGCTAGCTAGACCCACTATCGAGTAATTATTCAATACTCTTGGAGTATTTGAACAATATACTCTCTCCTCTCACATAATACGTGGGTTCCACATGTGTCCTCTGTGTGGGCTCCACATGTTATGTGAGAGGATGAAGTATACTGTTCATATACTCCGAGGGTATTGAATAATTTTCACTCTCGGTCACCTTTCCTCATCATCCTATTATTTATTGTTGCTTAATTCCTAATCTTTTAGTACCAATAAATTAAATACACATTCAGTCCATGTTCCCCTATACCGATACATAATACTACTGGATATTATGAGGTCCATTATCTCATTCATTTACGTGTCACTTCTATCTATTCATAGAAAGTATATTCCATGTAAAGTACTAATGCTAATGCAACCAAAACTTCTGTGATGCTCCCAAGTGGTATAGGAGCATCATACTTCCAAGGATTACTTACCACAGAACATGCAATTTATATTATTTACTAAGACAACACTTACCATTGTATAAGGTAACACTTACCATTTCAAAGGTGGTAAGTTTTGCCTTATACGATGGTAAGTGTTGCCTTAAACAATGGTAAGTGTTGTCTGTTTCTGTGGTAAGTAATCTTTCATTTTTTTGGTCAAAACCACCTCGTTTTTATAAAATCACCCTACTTTTAGTTTTTTGGTTTTGATCCAATGGCTGTGATTTATTTATTTTCAATCCAAGGGCTGTAATTCATTGGGAGTATGATGCTCCCAAAACCGCTGGGAGCATCATAGCCATTTCCGCGCGCAACAGGTTACATATGGTTTTAGTCCCATTTAGAGAATGAATTACAAGACAAATCTATTATGCTCATGTGATAGCTTGTTTCTTTCAATTTTGCCCTAGTATTATTCTCGGTATTAATTGTTTAATTTTACTAAACTTTTGTTTAGTTTTTCATCATAATTTCTGGATTAAAAATTTTCCTCAACTAGAGGAATCAGAAAGTATAATTGAAAATTTTTATTTAGGACGACACTCAAGACAAAAAAAAAAAAAAAAAAAGCTTTCATTTGTTATTTTTTCGTCGTTAGTGAATTTTTTTTTACTTTTATTTGTAATAGTTATAACTTTTTAGAATTCTCTCGTCGAGACAAATGACCCATCCAAAATTTCAAAGTGAATCTAAGAAATATGTAAAAAATACAAATTAATACTGAAACAAAAATTTAGGTGGAGTTCCACTACTAAGCTAAAAGGACTTTTTGAAAGTTTTGTCCTTGTTCAAATTTTTTTCGCGTTCATTAGTTTTCATCAAACTTTTGTGGATTATTGATTCGTCTCAACAAGAGAAATTGGAAAAGTCAACATTTTTTACTTTTATCCAAATATTTTGAGAAATATCCACTTTTTAGAAGAAAGAAAAAAGGAAGTTGGCCTTTTCGCCTTAAAAGTGGATATTTCCAAAATATTTGAGTAAGTAAAAAAAATTACTTTTTCGATTCCTCTCATCAAAACGAATCAATAATTCACAAAAATTTGGGGCTAACCAACGAGCGTGAATTTTTTTAATAAGGACAAAACCTCCAAAGCTAAAGGCCTAAAATTAACTTGATAGTTTTCCCCTACCTTTTGCAATGAGAAAAACAGACGAAAAATGAGATTTTTAGTAGGAAAAGATTATTGGGAAACAAGATCCTAAACGAGAGAGAAAACTGCAATTCACAGCGTCACATTCACAATTCATAGTGTTAATTCACAGAGCCAATTGTAAAATTTATAAATTAGTACTGTGAATTTGGCAAATCATAGTCAAAATGCGATGAGTCACAACGTGAATTGTGAAGTCACAACTTAAGAAATATATGTTGTGGCACTAACCAAAAGAGTCGTGGTTTTATCATTTAAAAAAATTAAGGAAAGATCTTGCTACGTATGACTCTATCGAAAGAGAAAATTTTAGAACATTTTTCAAATCTTCTAGATTCACTTTGGCTGGCCGGTCGAATTGATTCGGAATCTTATATTTCTTGTGTTTTTTATGTGATTGTCATGCAAAATATTGAACTGACTAGATTTGCATCCTGTTATTCCTTAATTTTTCCACTTCTATTTTCAATGTTATTTACTTCCCGTGTTTTTTATTTGGCTTTTTGTTGTAATTTTTAGAATTAATCATTCCTCTCCATGAGAAGAATTAGAAAGTATAAAAATATAGACCAAAGTTAAAAAAATTCATAGGTGATGGCTCTAAAATTAACAAAGACAAATGCTTGGTATATTTTCATTTTTAGCGAATTTTTTGTTTTTTTTTTTTGTGTGTAAGTTTTCACTTATGAGACTCAGACTCAGTGCGGGCATGTGTTAATTCATGGGGTGGGGAAGCGGGTAGTGAGCTCGAGTAGTTTTACAATTTTTTTTCTAATAGTTAATTCGTATAAGAATAATAGTAAAAGTAGTTGGAAAATTTTGTTTTATATTACAATCAGTTCCGTTTGATTAGAAAGAAATTTTTGTTCGAAAGTAAAAATGAGAGAGACAAGTAAGAGAAAGTGAAAAAAATATATATTTTCTTCCATGCTTCAATAAAAATGAAAACTTTTGTAAGAATCTTGTAAAAACATGGTTATAGTTAGGCTCCCGTTCTGCTAAAGTTCTTAACTTTTAAGTACTTATTTTTTGTTTTATATTACAATCAGTTCCGTTTGACAATTTTTTTGTAGTGCAAACGAGATGGTAAAATGCTAAAACTTTTTTTGTCAGTGGAAACGATATGGTAAAATGCGTTAAGTTTTTAGCGTTTTTTGTTAGCGGAAACACCCCTAAGTATTTATTTTAGTTAGCAGACATGTTTCTACTAGCAAAAAAGGGGGAAAAAAAAAGCTTAGACATTTTTTGCATTTCATTCACACTAATCTATAATTTTCAGCATTTTCCCATCTCGTTTACGCTAATAAAAAATTTGTCAACAATAACTTCTTCCTCAATAACTTTTTTACTTGCATATCCATTAGCAACTTATTCAATAGTAAAAATAACTTACATTTCTCTAGTAACTCCGGTAGTGAAAAATTTGTAAACTTTTATTTGTGGTTGAGAAGTTGGTAGATGTTTCCGGTAGTAAATAAGTTGTTGAGAAATGTCAAGTTGTTTCCTGTAGTGAATAAGTTGTTAAATAGATTTGTGAGTAGAGTTACTATAGCAAAAAATGTTTTTGTTGACAATTTTTTTATTAGTGCAAACGAAATGGTAAAATGCTAAAACTTTTTTTGTTAGTGGAAACAATATGGTTAAATGCGTTAAGTTTTTAGCGTTTTTTATTAGCAGAAACACCCCCTAAGTATTTAAATAAATATTTATTTTAGTTAGCAGACATGTTTTCACTAGCAAAAAAGGGAAGAAAAAAAAAACTTAGGCATTTTTTGTATTTCATTCACACTAATCAACAATTTTCAGCATTTTTCCATCTCGTTTACGCTAATAAAAAATTTGTCAATAATAACTTCTTTCTCAATAACTTTTTTACTTGCATATCCATTAGCAACTAGCAACTTATTCAATAGTGAGAATAACTTACATTTCTCTAGTAACTCTTGAAGAACAAAAATTTGTCTCCGAGTGTTTCCTTAGTGGAAACATCCAATATCTATATATATATGGGTTGAGACTGAGATTGAAGTCCCTTCCTCTGTAATCAGTTCTCTCTAGTCTACCGAGGGCAAAATGAACGAGGAAGCAAGAGGAAAGGCCATTCTCCGGGTTACTCAGTCGGAACTCCCACAGGCGGGGGAAATAATTGCCGACGACGTCGATGTCCTTGCGAAAATCCTTGCACGTTTGCCGCGGAAATCCGTAGCCCGATTCAAGAGCGTTTCCAAGCATTGGCTCTCTCTCCTCTCCTCGATCGCAGGTTTGTATTTCTACACTCGTGGTGCTTACAAGTAACGTGCTGTCGTGTGAATAATACTACTCCACTAGCATGTACTGGGCGTAGCGTTATGAACAACCGTTTATCCAAACTTTTTTTTTCCCATTTTCACAGCTTAATTTCTCATCTCAAGGTCACTTTTGTAAAGACCCTTTTCTTTTCTTTGATTTATATGTTCCAGTTTTTTTCATTTGGGTTTGTTATTTTTGTGGAAATATGTACTTATAGGTTGTGGAGGTGATGATCTGTACAAAGAGCTATGGAAGGCCTGTGCTGGTCCATTGATGGAAGTTCCAAGGGTTGGGGAAAGAGTGGTTTATTTTCCACAAGGGCCTATGGAACAAGTTAAGTCAGTAGAAATTCAGATCAGTTTCACATTTCGGATATTGGACTCAAGAATTTTATATGGTGTTTTGTTTTTTGAGTTATCTGGGTTCTAAAATGGGCCCTCCTAAAATTTATGATATTTTTTTTGGGGTTCTGTACTTCTGTTAGTTGGAGGCATCAACAAATGTGGAACCGAATCAGAGAGCTCCACTCTTCAATCCTCTGAATCTTCCCTCACAGATCCGTTGCATAGTTATGGACATTCAGCTTCGGGTATGCTCTACTTGGCTTTTTATTGCTAATTTAAGTTTCTGTTTGGTTCCTGAGAAAGTGCTGGAAACTTGGGTACTACCTAGGTTTCTTTTCACAAAACCTAAAACAAAATTGCGTCTTGTATCGGTGTATCCCAATCAGTTGGGGTTGGCCATTTTGCTCGATTATAATCAACTAATTTTAGAGCTTCTCTAGCCCTTACTCAATTTTGAGTAAAAATTTAAGTAAAAGCTTCATTGGTATGATGCACTCTGATGGGAAAACCGAAATCTAGGTACAAATTTGAGTAAAAGCTTCATTAATGACATGATTGTTAATTTGAGAGAGAAATCATAGCCTTGCAAAATTTGAGTCAAACTCAAATTTGCTATGGGTTTGGGTCAAGGAGTGGAGTGGATTTAGAGGTTTTTCACTTACATTTGGAGTTCGAGTAGGAAAAAGGTTAAGGGTTGGAGATGCTCTTAATAACCAAACAACACTGAACTGAGCCTGAAGTTACAAATCAACTGGGGTAGGCTACAAGATTCTCTTTCCTTTGTCTTAAATGGATTCATGTCATATGTGTTTAACGGAGTCTTTTACATGTTGTCACCTACCTAACGCACAATGAACTAAAAAGCAAAAAAATCGTTTATTTTCTTGCAGTCTCCCTTTTCAATTTCGGCTGATTGACATCTGATGCCGTTCTGCCTTTTTAGTTAAACTACTTTAGGCTAGTTTTTGGAAACTCAAAAGCACTTTGAAGATCCTGGTCTACTCAGTGTGGAGGAACATATGTCCTCCAAAGGTGGAGCTATTTGTGTGGATGGTTGTACAGAATTGCATTGCTTCAAGATCAGTTCTGTTAGCTTCCATCCAACAATGGGTCCTTGATCATTCATTGGAATTGCTTTAATTTGCATTGGCTTTATGTGGCAGAGGGAGTAATCAATCTCTGCTACTGTAAGATGAAGACTCTCAATATTATATTGCAAAAATTTCTCTTTTTCAATCGCTAATTTTGATTCAGCAACTCAATCTATGGTTGATTCTGCAAGATTATTGTTTGTGATTGTAGGCAGATAGCGACTCTGACGAGGTTTATGCTCATATTACTTTACTGCCAGAGCAAGATGTATGAACATTAAAACCCTGTGAAGTTAATTTTTCCATTCTTCTGATGGACTTTACATTGTTATTAACCGTTACAAATTATGTATGCAGCAAAGTGAACCAACAAGTCCTGATTTGTGCCCTCCGGAACCTCTGACGCCAATGCTTAAATCATTCTGCAAGGTTTTAACTGCCTCTGATTGTATTGGTGGATTTTCTGTTCCTCTAAGGCACGCCAATGAATGCCTCCCTGCGCTGGTAAAATCCTCCTCATGTTGAACTTGTTTTCACCTGTTCAGTTCTCTTTTTGTGAAGACAACCTTGTTCAGTTCTTTCATTATTGCCATTTTGTTGATCGAATTACTTGCTATCCTTGTTCAGGATATGAATCAGCCAACACTTATGCAGGAACTGATAGCCAAGGATCTCCATGGCAGGGAATGGCGATTTAAGCATATTTTTCGAGGTAATTGTTTTTAGTCCTTTTTGCTTCTAGTTCTAATGTTGTAGCTTTGATTTGGGAAAAGAGAACATCTTTCTTTGATTGTCGAGACTAATCACAGGAAGTACCCTTATATGATCATATGTTTGCAGGTTAAGAAACAGAAGTTCTAATACTTACGTGGAGACCTCATTTCACCTATGTATTAAAAATGTGCAGGACAACCCAAGAGGCATATGCTTGCAACAGGATGGAGTAGATTTGTTTCTTCAAAAAGATTAGTTGCTGGGGATAGTGTCGTGTTCCTGAGGTATTGTTCTTGTCCTTTATATTTGTTTAGTTCCGTTCCAAGTCTAATATCCCCTCTAAATTGTTTCCTATTTTCTCTACAATTGCTTTGGAGTTGGTAAGTCAGAGACATGTTAACACACACGAATTTGTTTCCTCTAGGGGAGAGAATGGAGAATTACAAGTCGGTGTTCGCCGTGCTGCTCGTCAACAGAGCACTATGCCATCTTCACTGATTTCAATCCAGAACATGCACATAGGACTTCAAGGAGCTGCATCTCTGGCTCTGGCTCAGCGGACCATCTTTTTTGTCCCCAACAAGCCGAGGTATGATTTTTTACTTTTGTGATTTTTCCTCGGAAAGCTCCTTGTGTTTTAGAGACCGCACGAAGTTCAAGTTTAATTTATTGCATTGATATAAGAACTTTCAGGACGAGTCAATTCATCGTAGGCTTGAACAAGTACCTAGAAGCTGTCAACCACCGTTTCGGAGTTGGCAGGAGATTCAAGATGAGATTTGAGGGGGAGGATTGTTCTTTGAGAATGTAGTAACACGTTCCATACTTGTTATGTGTATTTCTTCCACTGGAGCTAAGCTAGTGAAGAAACTGACATTTTTATTGGTCGTCAGATTTACAGGCACCATAGTGGGGGTTGAGGATCTTTCTGCCCATTGGGAAAATTCGAAATGGCGGTCTCTGAGGGTAAATATAGTTGAACTTATTTAATTGCGATAGGTAGTTTTGAATTTTTTGCTTTGGTTTTTCAAAATGTTCTGATTTTTTCCTGGTTTTTTTTTGTCCGTTTTCCAGGTTCGATGGGATGAAGCTGCATCAATTCCAAGGCCCGAAAGGGTTTCTCCTTGGGAGATTGAACCCATTGTCATGGTATTTGATATTGATTTGAGAAATCCCCCGAATGCCCGATAGGGTTTCTCTTTGGGAGATTGAACCCTTTGTGCCAACGATTAGAAGGCTGAGGATGAGGTGTTGGCAGCACAGTTGCTTGAAGGTTCTGTGAAGGTGGAGAATGGATGAAAACAATAGCCAATCTGCAGCTCATTATGCAAAGACTGTTTTTAGGATTAGAATCTGTGTACATATTAAGCATATTCCTGGTGATCAAATTTGTTTAGACCGGACTTCGTCTTGCTGCTGGACTTCGCGGACAGGTCCGTTTGCCAACTATGTACCTAGGTGGTGATGTGGTGACGACCTGCTCTCTCGGGCAGTAGTTATGGCTCAACCGGACATTCCACAACTGTCAAGATTCCCCCATGGTCACGCCTAAGGGGGCTGCTACGCTGGTTGTCCCCTCTCGCCCTTTTACAGTTCAAAAAAAAGTCGCTGAGACCTTTTTTCCTTCTTTTTTTTTTCTTTGCTGTACTGTACGTAGTAAGGACTTGTTTCCGTTGTTTGTTTTTAGAGTTTTATGACTTGAATTTCTCTAAATGAAGGTCTTGCTTAAAGGCTTTGTTTGGGTCAAACGCAATTTCTCTCTATTGTTTTCACTGTTTGTATTTGCTAACCCATTGTTTGGAAAGGGAAAATCTCATTGTTTAGAGTAAGTAGGGCTGCAAATGAGCCGATTTTTTTAATATTAGTCAAATTGAGTTCGAGTTGAGGTTGCCTGAGTTTGAGTCGAGCTTGAGCAAGCTCGAGCTTATTCATGGGCCTTACCGAGGCAAAAATATCAAGTAATTATGCTCTCATGCATACAAATCTAGTGCTGCAAATAAAATTGGCTAGTGATTTTGCCACACCATTTTTTATTATTGCCACATCCCTGTAAGTGTATTTTTTGGTGCAAAAATACACTTGCAGGGGTGTGGCAATAACAAAAATGGATGTGACAATATTATTTCCCATAAAATTTTATTATGTACATAAATCAGTTCATATAAAGGGAGGGGATCAAGGGACAACACATTTGCCAAAACAATAGACACTAAATCCTAGCCATAAAAATGGACGGGTGAGATTAAAAATGAAAAGGCACATTCTCTCTCTTCTCTTTTCAACTCACGAGCATATCTCCTCTCTCTCTCTCTCTCTCCTCCCTCTCTCTCTCTCTAACGTTCTGTCACTCTCTCTCTCTCTCTCTCTCTCTCTCTCTCTATTTTAAATCTTAAAATGTAGGAGTATATAACTTTTGTTGTACAAATTCAATTTTTATAAATTTTGTATTTCTGAAATCTACTTGAAAATGTCTACAAAATGAGATCCATAATGGATGTAAAATTATGTAAAACCAATTTTTCCATGTGGCAATAATTTTTGTAGGATCATGTAGAGGAATTTGTTGGAAAAACTATTTTAATATCTTCTCAATATTCCTAATTTTTTCCCCATAAGAATAAATGACAAAGTAACAAAAAAAGAGAGAACAATAGAAGCTTCTATTTTCAAAGAAACAAACCAAGAAAAAAACATCCTCAAGAAGTGAAAATTACTTCAAATCCTAAGGGACTTAGAGATCGCAAGAAAATTAATAGAACACATTAAGGTTGTACATACACCCATACAAAACATCCACGTGGAAGATGAGATGATTCTCCTGTACCCAAGGAACAAAATGTCTCGAAATTCATAATGGAAATACCAATGATAATAAAAGTTATCACATAACCATGAAACAAAGATACATATTTCTCAATTCTGATTACTTTGACAACAACAATACAGTGGCTGTTTTGGTTGATGCTGAAAAACAAAAACAAAAAAATAATATTCACACCAAATCTCAATTCTCCACCTAATTTCAACGTCTTCTTCATAACGTCCTCCTTCGACAAAAACATAGCATGCAATCCAAGACCGACCCATGTCCTCAAATCCCAAATGCTGCTGGAAAACCAAAAAAAAAAAAGCAGCAGCAAAACAATGTGATTAAAGGCAGTAGCAGCAAAAAAAAAAGAGTAAAAAAAGCAGCTAAAAAACCAGCAAAAAAAAATGCAGCAGCAAAAAAAAGCCGCACCAAAACTACTACTGCAATGCTTTATCCACTGCAGGCATTTGTGATTTTACATTTCGTAACATAATTAGCTAAAGCATCAAGAACATTAAGCAAGTTTTGGAATTAATATCTTCTCATTAAGTCTATCATCTCTTGATCACTATCTGAATATTGTGTTTCCGCTCCTAAGGATGTAGAAGCGAATTGACAATTAGTAAAAAAAAAAAAGTAAGAATATCAATGTCAAAGAAATAACAACATTAATACAAGGAAAATTGTAGTTCACTTACCTTTGTGAGTTTTACTCATCGGATTTGAAGGACAAATTCTCTTATCATGCCCTAACTTGTATTATAAGTGACACTTTATTTTCTTCTTGTTTAATGTCAACTCAATACCACTTTTCAATCTTACGGAGGGTATAACAGGATCTTTTTCCTTCACATCTTTTTTTCTACCCTTGTTTGTGAGATGTTCGGATCCGAAAGCAATATTTGAGAAGGCTCGGTAGAATGTAAATCATCTTTTTTCATGACAAATCTCGATTGGAGGCACATAAGAAGTAACTAATATGAGTACTGAATGGTTAGGATTAGAATCTGTGTGCATATTAATAATATTCCTGGTGATTAATTAACATCGGCGGGACCTTTTTTTCTTTTCTGTACGTGTAAATATTTATGTCTATTGACCTTGCCGGTTTTGATTGCTAGTGGGCGGAAATTTGCATGGGCTTGTTTCTTTTTCTTTTCTGTTCTTTGTTGTTTTAGAGTTTTATAACTTGAATTTCTCTACGAAAGTTTTGTTTGGGTCAAACACTATTTCTATTGTTTTCTCTGTTGGTATTTGCTGATGCGATATTAACCTATTGTCAGGTTCTGGTTCATGTGTTTAGTACAGAAAACAAACTCAAACGAACCATTTTCGAGTCGATCTTCGAATAGTTTGCGAACGGCTCGGTTTGTTTGCACTCGTGGAAGGAAGATACCAAGTGGGTGACCGGGGGTAAGAATCAACTGCATGAGTATCATCTTACTTGTTTTCAGAATATTCTTCCCCTATGCTTGGAAAGATTGGTGCAAAAAGTGACATAATCTCAACAGATTTTATACTACCAGATTATGACTAATAATTTACTTTTATGTTTTAGCTAGTCAACTTCTTAGATAAATACTGCTCTATGCTAACTCAATTCCATTGAAGAATTCATCCTTTCCCCATTCTTTTTTTTTTTTTTTATGTCTCTTTTTTCTACTTTAATATTCTCTTTTATTGTTTCTCAAGTATTTTAAATTTTTTGAAACTAAAGCAAAGATTAGATCAAATATCACAGATCCATAATAACCCAATTATGCACAGGCTAGCATACACACAAAACAATTGAGGTTGGTTTGTCTCAATTCATGACCCTTTTTTTTTTTTTTTAATAATTTTATTCTCTATTAGGAAGGATTAAGAAACACCATTTAGAGGTAATAATTATTAGCATTTTTGTAATTATTGTTAACCTGAGTAGGACATTGGGGTTAATTATTGGAACACTTGGCTTACGTGGACTTCAAAAACTTAATTTACCGATTAATGTTTTAATTATTGCACACACATATATATTATATTAACACACTCACATTCACTATGGGTCCCGCTCCCTCACACAAATGGTAGCACCATAAACACTTACACTTACACAAGCACACTCATATCAGGTGTTTGTGGTGCTAGAATGATTGAAATTGGCCGAACATGGTGCATAAGTTTCTCTTTTACCGTATGGTTGACTGAGATAACAAGATCTAGAACGTAGGCGCACAGTAGACAGTAGGTAGGTTGCGCATTTTGTTTTACCCAAGGGTTGGCCTCGTGGCTAAGGCCGGAGACTTAGGGCCGGGTTTATTCTCTCCCAAGCTCTCAGGTTCGAAACTTAATTTCCAAATGTTATCAACTATTTTGGGATGAGTTCACACGCAGTTTTGCCTCGGCTTCAATTGGACCCCTCCGCTAGTAGACAATAGAATTGGTCTCCATAAATTAGTTGAGGTGCGTGTAGACTTTTCGAACGCCTGAGTTGGTAAGAAAAACTTGCCCATTGTTGTCATTACAGTAATGAGTAGGAATTTTAAGTATTTTCAAATTCTATAGCAATTTCTTTTCATTTTCCTTATTAAAAAAAAAAAAAAAAAACTTATTTCTCATTTTTGTTTCGTTGAGCAGGCGACTAGCTAACACATACACATTCGCAAGAAGAATAAATCAAACAAGAACAGAAAGAAACGAAACAAATGTTTTTACATGATTTCCCAGTTTTGTTACCATGGTAGATTCAAGGCTAACATCAGTTTTCACTTCGTATCTAACGAAGAAAGGGCACCAATTTTATCGGTTGCAGGACGTTACAAACGAGAACTGAATTAGACTTTACAAACCTAACAGCTATATCAATGACGCCAAAATTATTGCAGTTATCACATGAGAAAGTTACTCAAGAGACAAGAAGACAAAAAGATCATTACCTAATTACTAAAAGAGTTTTTTTTTTTTTTTTTTTTTAAATGTGCTTCGATCTAGATGATAGACAATGTAATTGCTTCAAGACTAGGAGACAACCTCACACGTTGACTAGGACAAATAAAAGTTTGATACGAAATACAAGGGCTTAAATTTGTTGGGAGAAATGGAACATTATTGTGTCTGAATTTATGTTTTTCAGGTACCAACAAAAAAGGTCAACGAAAACACAAATAGGATTTTTTTCCCAATGGTGAATTTATATCTCCTTAAAAAATAAACGGCGATTCATCAACGTTATCAGTTGTTTTATTATATTAACTTATGAACTTATGGTTGTGAATTTACTGAATAAAACTAATAACGGAATGTAGGGGCAAGTATTGTTTGATACGCTCAGTCTGATACGGTAAATATTATGAGTTCAGTTTTTCTTACGAACAATTTTAATTTTGGATACGTTGCGAATTCTGATTAGTTGCCTAAGCTTATTGTATTCAAGGATCTACATATATTACTTGATTCGAGCTTGATGTATAGGCTAATGACCGACTGGTGTGAAACTTAAGACCGTTCAAAAAGAGATAACTAAGTCAACTTAAGATCCTCACGCAAGCTCGATGGACTCGTCATCTACTTAATTGAAAGGAGTTTTTAAATATTCATCCTCATGCGTCACTCCTCGTAAGTTTCTATCCTTTGACTTTTTTGCACTTATGTTTTCATCCTTTCTCTTTTTTAGTACCAATAGTACCCTTACATATAAATATGCATAATAGATGTTGCCTAAATAGGTGGCATGTAATTAGGTTTTATGTGATTATGGTTTCCTAATTAAATGGGATTTGATTGATGATTTGAAAATGAAGGGGGATAATTCAAATCTTTGTTATCTTTCTTTCCAAAATTTTTTAAAACTAATTGAAATCCATTCCATTCCATATACACATCGAATCCCCATTGAATAAATACATCATGAATAGAAAGAAATTTATAATAAGTGTTTCATGGTTAATTATATACATGATTTTTATAACATACATGAAACCATCGCCTCATATCATATTCGTGACATCTATTCGCAATGGTGGAATCGATTTCATTATTAAAACATGACATATTAAGATCATGATGCAATTCGAATCAATAAACCTAACATCTATTCCATAAAAACATGACAAAAGTTAATCCCAACAAATAAACGTGAAATCAATTCCACCATGAAATTGGTTTCATAAACACGACAGATTTCAAAAGATAAACTTTAAAATTATGGCAGATTTCATAAATCGATTCAAGTACCCTGTTGCATGTGCAATCCGCCATGTACTTCAACCATGGCAGATTTCATCTGCATGCACGTAATACAACCCCATCCTCGCCGCCTCGGTATGAACTACAAAATCATGAACATAAAAATCTGTCATGTTTCATGAATCTGAACATGAACTTCAAAACACGACAGATTTCTAAAAACATGAACCTATAAACATGGCAGATTTCATCTGCTTGTACATAATACAACCCCAAGCCTTGCCGCCTCGGTCTCCTCCACTACGACGTTCTCGACCCAATCAGACCCAACGTTATCTAACCCCATGCCCCGTCCGTGCATCTTCCCCAAACGCCGCCGCTCCATGCTCGCCGCCGATCGCTGCTCACCGCCGCTTGCCCTCGCTGCAATTTTGGGGGATTCATGTCATCGTTCACAGCTTGCACCGCCGCTCGCCAATTACCTGGAGATTGCACGAAAATCCATTTTATTATCCCAATCAACCAATTTTCAATCATCAAAATCATCATCTACAACAGCAATAACATAATCATAAACAACTTCACCATCTCCACCTCCTGATATCCGCTAGTACATCGCAGAAGAGTAGACAACGATGGCGACTGGACGACGCAGTGAAACATTGAAACGCCAATCTAAATCATAAAAAAACGAATTTGGGGCACTTACGAACTAGGACCATTCAAAAATCGTTCTTTCTCCTTCGATGACTAGTGTTTAATCGATCGGCGAGGATGGAGGATTGAGTCTAGAGATGAAGGATGGAGCATGGACAACGGAGGATGGACGATGGAAGACGAAGTCGACAGAGGACGAGAAATAAATTCTCAGATTTGTTCTCCGTGAGGTGAGGATGTGATATTGTGTGGTGGTTTTTTCATCCTAATTTGAAATTACTTATAATAGTATTTGGAAAGCAAAAATTTAGGGATTTGATATGACTTACAATCGGAAAATAGCAATTAGGACCTGGAAGATTTGAAATAGATATGGAAAGCATGATTTTAGGGATTTGGTAAGTGTAGGTATTCATAAATTACAGCACGGGACCTCCAAAGTTATTTTTCAGTCCCAAAAATCATTGCCTATATAGGCTCCCAAAAAACAAATAAATTCCATAAATATAGTCCTACAAGGGTAAGATGGGGTTTATCAAAATTAGAGGATGAAAACATAACCTGGAAAAATGACCGGGATGAAAACATATGCCGGTTAAGGTCTGAGGATGAATCTTTAAGTCTCCCTAATTGAAACTCGTTTAAAATCGTTCCACAAGTGAATATGTCAAGTTCCCAAAAATATTGAAAACCATACAAATTTGATTCAACTTTGGAGAATATTTATCCCATATTGCTGGCCAACTGTTTCTAGGAGTTGTTATTCTCATAACTAGTTGTTGGGCTTCAAAACTCTTTTCTAATAGTCTTTCGTAATAGATGAGCTAATAGCATCATGAAAGGATGATGTTAGCTAAGATCCACTCTCAATAAGCTTCCTCATCATCATATCCTATTATTTATTGTTGCTTATATAATTCCTCATCTTTTACCAATAAAACTTACACATTTAGTCCATGTTCCCTATACCTAAACATAATATAATTAGATATTGTGATGTACTTACATTATTTCTTTCATTATTTTGTGCACTCTAGGTGTCACTTCTATCTATTCACAGAAAGTCCATCTATATTCACATTGAGGACATGGGCTTGGAGTCCATGTAAAATACTAATGCGCAACAGGTTACATATAGTTAGTCCGATTCAGGGAATCATTTACAAGACAAATCTATTATGCTCATGTGATAGCTTGTTCTTTCAATTTTTGCCCTAGTGTATTATTCTTGGTATTGTTTAATTTTACTTAACTTTTGTTTAGTTTTTCATCGTAATTTCTAGATTAAACATTTGCCTCAACTAGAGGAATCAAAGAAATATAAAAATATGGACCAAAATTGCAAAAAAATTCATTAAGGTTGACACTCAAGGCTTTCATTTGCTATTTTTTCGTCTTTAGTGAATTTTTTTACTTTTATTTGTAACTTTTAACTAATCCAAAATTTCAAACTGAACAAATATTTAAAAAATACAAAATTAATATGGAAACAAAAATTTGGGTGGAGTTCCACTACTAATGAGTAGCTAAAAGAACTTTTTGAAGGTTTTGTCCTTATTCAAATTTTTTCGTGTTTGTTAGTTTTTTGTCAAACTTATGTAAATTATTGATTCGTCTCGACAAGAGGAATCAAAAAAGTAAAATTTTTTGCTTTCACCCCAATATTTTGGAAAATATCCACTTTTCAGCAACAAAAAAAAAAAAAAAAGAGGTCAAAAAGTTGGCTTTTTCAGCTTAAAAGTGGATATTTTCAAAATATTTGCGTAAAGTAAACAAATTTACTTTTTCGACAAATCACAGTGTAAATTTGACAAATCATAGTGAAAATGCGATAAGTCACAATGTGAATTGTGAAGTCACAACCTAGGAAATGTCGTGGCACTAACCAAAATAATCGTGGCTTTATAATATAAAAAAATTAAGAAAAGATATGGCCACGTACGTATGACTCTATTGAGATAGAAAATTTTAGAAGATTTTTTACGCACAATATTCTATTGGGAGATCCACTTTGGCCGGTCGAATTGATATGGAATTTTATATTTCTTGTTTGTTTATTTGATTTTCCATGCAAAATATTGAACTGATCAGATTTACATCCTGTTATTCCTTAATTTTTCCTCTTCTTTTTTTGGTGTTTTTTATTTAGTTTGTCGTTATAATTTTTAGAATTAATCATTCCTCTCCATAAAAAAGAATTAAAAAATATAAAAAAACATAGACTAAAAAAAATTCACAAGTGATGGCTCTAAAAATAACAAAGACAATTGCTTGGTATCACTACTACAATAATCGTAAAAGATGACAGTTTAAAAGTGTCATTAAACGTGAAAGATGACAGTTTTGAAACTGTCATCTATAAGCTGTGATTAAAAGTCTAGATTTGTTATGACAATAAAAAACTGTCATTAAACATATAAGATGACAGTTTAAACCTGTCATCTTTGTGATAAAAGATAGTTTTAATCCGTCATCTTTAATCGCAAAGATAACGGATTTAAACTATCATCTTATTTGTTCTCCGTTCAAAAAAAAAAAAAAAAAAACCAATTCTATTTCGAATGCATGGCCACCCACGTGCCTCTCGCATGGCCGCCCAGTGGCACTTGTGTGGCCAGCAAATATTTGCTTGCCCCAGGACGTGAACTCAAGAACTAAAGTTCCTCGCGCGCATGTTACCAACTGAGCTGACACGCTTATTGTTAACGAAAGACAAACAAAAGTATGTATACTATATTTTCGAAAATTTTAAGATGAGCACTTTTAATGTCAGTTTTAGATGAAATTGTCATCGTAGACATTGAAAGTATGAGATGACAGTTTTAAACTATTATCTTATATGTTTTTATGACGCTTTTTGACTGTCATCTTTTATGATCAACTGCAATGTCAGTTCTAATTAAAACTGTCATTAAAAAGGCTTAGTTTCAATGTCGCTTTAAAGGAAAATTGTCATTAAAATGTTGCCCATATGGGCTTCCGGAAGCACCATGTTTTAATGTCAGCTTTAAGCAAAAACTGACATTAAAGAAAAAGATAATAATGTCACTTTTATTCTAAACCACCATCTTATATATCAAAGATGACAGTTTGTAAGTTGGACTGTCATCAAAAGTCTACCATTATATTTTCGATGACAGTTTTACAAAAATTGTCATTGTTTCAATTTTTTGAGTGTCATCTTTTAAGGTTTTTGTAGTAGTGTATATTTTCATCTTTATTGATTTTTTTGGTTTTGATTGTAACTTTTTATTTATTAGACTCCTGACCAGTCCAACAAGTTAACCATGAATCTAAAAGAAACTAGAGGTTCGGTACACACTCTGTGCATGCATGTGTTAATTCATGGGGTGGGGAAGTAGGTAGTGAGCTCGAGTAGTTTTACCATTTTTTTTTTCTAATAGTTAATTCATATTATAGTAAAAGTAGTTGGAAAATTTTGTTTTATATTACGATTCGTTTGATTAGAAAGAAATTTATGTTCGAAAGTAAAAATGAGGGAGACAAGTAAGAGAAAGTGAAAAAAAAACTATTTTCTTCTAAAAATGAAAACTTTTGTAAGAATGTTGTAAAAACATGGTTATAGTTAGGCCCCCGTTTCGCTGAAGTTATTACTTTTTAAGTACTTATTTTTTGCCTTACGAGATAAATTATTATCGATACATCACCTTTAATTCAAAAAATAAGCAAGTACTTAAATAAGTATTTAATTTATGAGCCTTTGTAAGCCATGTTTCCACCGGCAAAAAAAAAAAAAAACTTAGGCGTTTTTTGTATTTCGTTCACACAAATTAATAACAAACAATTAACAACTTTTCAACACCAACAAAATTAATTATCTGCAAGTGTTTCCTTAGTGGAAACATCCCTCCTTCGCCAATGAGAATAAATTCTTTATACCGTCGGTGTAAACTTAGGCGTTTTTTTGCATTTCGTTCACACAAATAACAAACAATTAACAACTTTTCAACACCAACAAAATTAATTATCTGCAAGCTAGTGTTTTTTTTCTTTTGTGGAGGTGATGATCTGTACAAAGAGCTACGGAAGGCCTGTGCTGGTCCACTGGTGGACGTTCCAAGGGTTGGGGAAAGAGTGGTTTATTTTCCCCAAGGGCATATGGAACAAGTTAAGTCAGCAGAAATTCAGATCAGTTTCATATTTTGGATATTGGACTTAAAGAATTTTTTATGGTGTTCAGTTTTTTGAGTTATCTGGGTTCTAAAATTTATGATATTTTTTGGGGTTTTGTTAGTTGGAGGCATCAACAAATGTGGAACCGATACAGAGAGCTCCACTCTTCGATCTTCCCTCAAAGATCCTTTGCAGAGTTATGGACATTCAGCTTCAGGTATGCTCTACTTGGCGTTTTTTGCAAATTTAAGTTTCTGTTTGGTTCCTGAGAAAGTGCTGGAAACTTAGGTACTACCTAGGTTTCTTTCCACAAAACCTAACACAAAATTGCGTCTTGTATTGGTGTATCCCAATCAGTTGGGGTTGGCCATTTTGCTAGATTATAATCAACTAAAGTTAGAGCTTCTCTAGCCCTTATTCAATTTTGAGTAAAAATTTAAGTAAAAGCTTCATTGGTATGATGCACTCTGATGGGAAAACCGAAATCTAGGTACAAATTTGAGTAAAAGCTTCATTAATGACATGATTGTTAATTTGAGAGAGAAATCATAGCCTTGCAAAATTTGAGTCTAACTCAATTTGCTATGGGTTTGGGTCAAGGAGTGGAGTGGATTTTAGAGGGTTTTCACTTACATTTGGAGTTTGAGTAGGAAAAAGGTTTAAGGGTTGGAGATGCTCTTAATAACCAAACAACACTGAACTGAGCCTTTAAGTTACAAATCAACTGGGGTAGGCTACAAGATTCTCTTTCCTCCGTCAAACGGATTCATGTCATATGTGTTTAACGGAGTCTTTTACATGCTGTCAGCTACCTAACGCACAATGAACTAAAAAGCAAAAAATTCGTATATTTGCATGCACTCTCCCTTTTCAATTTCGGCTGATTGACATCCGATGCCGTTCTGCCTTTTTAGTTAAACCACTTCAGGTTAGTTTTGGAAACTCAAAAGCACTTATATGATCATATGTTTGCAGGTTAAGAAACAGAAGTTCTAATATTTGAGCACCTGAGACCTCATTTCACCTATGTATTAAAAATGTGCAGGACAACCCAAGAGGCATATGCTTGCAACAGGATGGAGTAGATTTGTTTCTTCAAAAAGTTTAGTTGCTGGGGATAGTGTCGTGTTCCTGAGGTACTGTTCTTGTCCTTTATATTTGTTTAGTTCCGTTCCAAGTCTAATATCCCCTCTAAATTGTCTCCTATTTTCTCTACAATTGCTTTGGAGTTGGTAAGTCAGAGACATGTTAACACACACGAGTTGTTTCCTCTAGGGGAGAGAATGGAGAACTACGAGTCGGTGTTCGCCGTGCTGCTCATCAACAGAGCACTATGCCATCTTCACTGATTCCAATCCGGGGCATGCGCCTAGGACTTCAAGGACCTGCATCTCTGGCTCTGGCTCACCAGACCATCTTTTCTGTCACCTACAAGCCGAGGTGTGATTTTTTACTTTTTTGATTTTTCCTCGGAAAGCTCCTTGTATTGCATTTGATATAAAAATTTTCAGGACGAGTCAATTCATCGTAGGCTTGAACAAGTACCTAGAAGCTGTCAACAACTGTTTCGGAGTTGGCATGAGATTCAAGATGAGATTTGAGGGGGAGGATTGTTCTTTGAGAAGGTAGTAGCACGTTCCGTACTTGTTATGTGTATTGCTTCCACTGGAGCTAAGCTAGTGAAGAAACTGATGCGTTTTTACTGGTCGTCAGATGTACAGGCACCATAGTGGGGGTTGAGGATCTTTCTTCCCCGTGGAAAAATTCGAAATGGCGGTCTCTGAAAGTAAATTTAGTTGACTTATTTAATTGTCATAGGTAGTTTTGAATTTTTTGCTTTGGTTTTTCCAAATGTTTCTGATTTTTTTTCCAGGTTCAATGGGATGAAGCTGCATCAATTGAAAGGCGCGAAAGGGTTTCTCCTTGGGAGATTGAACCCATTGCGCGGAGGATTAGAACGCCGCGACCACCAATTGAGGTCCCAGTTCATGGTGAGAGTCACAGATAAGGAGACTTTTCTTTTCTTTTCTTTTCCCTTTGTTCTTTGCATGGCCGTGACTTCCTTTTCTTCCTTTAGAAGGGATTAGTCTGCGGTGCGCTGACTTGGATTTCTCTACATGAAGGTCTTGCTTAAAGGTTTTGTTTGGGTCAAACGCAATTTCTCTCTATTGTTTCCACTGTTGGTATTTGCTATATAACCCATTGTTTGGAAAGGGAAAATTTCATTGTTTAGAGTAAGTTGGGCGGCAAATGAGCCGATTTTTTTTTGAATTTTCAAGTTCGTTTGCTAAATTTTTTAGGCAAATCGAGCTCGAGCCGAGGTTGTCTGAGTTTGAGTTGAGTTCGAGCTTATTTACAAGAGCCTTATTGAGGCAAGTAATTATGCTTTCATACAAATCTAGGGCTGCAAATAAATTTTTATTATATGCATAGCATAAATCAGTTCATATATTTATAAAATTGTAAAAACATATACAAGTTCATATCGTTCAAGTTAATTATATAATCCTTGTTATGTGCAAATACAAGGTTTTTTTTTTTCCTGTCAATCGATAAGAGAGACCTATCGATCATTTATATCATGTATAAATTATAATATACACATTACGGGACACTACAACTATTTACGGAATTATCAAGTCCAATAATTCAACCAATATAAGAAACAAGTCCATCATAGAAACAAAGAAAGAAAGGAAGAACACATACATGCAGTTAGGAAGATTCAAACTCCTGATCTCCTAGTAAGCTAGCCCCAATTGGTTTGCAAATATAAGTTTACATGTGTATAAGTTACACAAATTTTTACGTATACAAGTTTAGATATGTAATTGTCATAATACGCATATACTCTAGGTTCGTGAGTTTAATCGAGTCGAATACTGTCAGATTCGATTCATTTAGTACATGAAACAAATTCGATACGAACCTGCACTGAGTTAAGCCTCCAACATGTCACGAATAGCTTGATTCATTTGCACCCTAAGAGGAAGATGCCAATTTGGTGGGTCGGGGAAGAATCAACTGCATGGGTAATGGGTATCATCCACTTTGTTTTCAGAATGTTCTTCCTTGTCCTTGGAAGAATTGGTGAAGAAAGTGACAAAATGACAAGGTTTCTCACAAAAGAAATTATCAATTTAGTATAAATTTGACAATTCATAGTGCAAAATTTATAATTCACAGTGTCAAACTAATAATTCATAATGTCAACTCACAATTCACCGTGTCGAACAATTATTTACATTGTAAATTTGACAATTCACAATGCAAATGTCACAATTCACAGTGTGAATTCTCACCAAAAAATTATTTTGTTTTACAAAGCTTCACAGCCAATATAGGTCTTATTTGATATATTTTGTTAAATTTGTTTCAAAAATGAAAATTTTATTAAAAAGAGAGAGAGAGAGAGAGAGAGAGAGAGAGAGAGAGAGAACATGGCATCACTTTGCGATGAGATTCACACCATTTTCAACCAATAAAAAGGAGGGTAATGTTCACCCTCCTTAAAAGAGGGTGAACAAAATTGCACTCGAGAGTGTTGAGTTTTGGATAATGCTTCCAATGTTCAGAATGCCCGAGCAGGGGTATTCCGGGAAGGGTATTTTATGTGTAGCTCTCGATTTTGCGCTTGAGGTTTGCTTCGGAATAAGATCCATGCATGAGACCAGCGTCTATATTCTTGCGAAATACATTTTTTTTAATCAAAAGCTGAATTTTTTTTACTAAAGGGAAAAATAAATTTGTATAGCAAATGAGTTTAAGTTATTTTCGCCACTGCCCTTTGCGTCCCACCGTGTATTTTTGTTATAATATGAACTGTTCTTTTTTTTTTTTTATCAGAATATGAACCGTGCATTTGTATTGCTCCCAAAGTAGTATATTCGGGCAAAATAGCTTGATCGAACATTGATACGTATATCAAAACAAAACTCGAATCTTGGTTTATAAAAATGAATGGTCATAGACAATTTAACTTTAAAACCATGGCCATTTATATTATCAGAATTGTTCAGGACTGTTCATTTTTATAAACCAAGATTTAATTTATGATATTAGATCAAGCTTATCTAAACCATGACCGTTTATATTAGAGGTGGCAAATGGGCGGGTCTGGATGGATTTGGGCGGGTTGAAATGAGTCACGGGTCAAATATGGGCGGGTCAAATAGTAAATGGGTTGAAACAGGTCGGGTCGAATATGGGTCAAGTCAAACCCAAACCCGCCATCAGGCTCCTCCCCTTTTTTGTTTTTTTTTTTTTTTTTGGGTTTTTGTTTTGTTTTTGTTCCCTACCAGAAAATTAGAATATGGTGGGGATTCAACGAGATTTTAAAAGTCCTGATTGATGTCTTAGATGGTGTGGGCAACATGGACATTTAGTGTGTGGCGTGTGAAACTAAAGATTTTTCGATGCCGGGTGGGTATATTTCACGTGGTATCTGTTGAGCACATCCGAATCATCTAATACACTTTTAGACGGTTCGGATTGAAATCTTCTCTAACTACTCATCCCAACACTTTCTCTCTCCAAATTTGACCCGTCTAAATATGCAATTGACGTCTCGGATGCGCCGAACGAGAATAATCAACTCAATTTAACATGTGCAGGTGCTCGATTCAATCTTTTCATTTTTTATCCAATTTTTCCAATTTTTTTCGTCACACCATTTTTCCCAGGTCAGATTTTTTGCATCGTGGGTGTGGTTGTGGGTGGGGGGAGGGAGGGAGAGAGAGAGAGAGAGAGAATTCCTTTTAGAGAGAGAGAGAGAGTTCCTTTCCTGGGAGTAAAAAGAACGAGAGCATAGAGGGATTGAAAAGCCGACGTACGGGAATTTTAATACCAGTACACGTACGTGAAATGGAGACATTCAAAAATTTTAGATTTTATTTGGGTCTTTTAATATCAACCCATATTGGACCCATTTTTAACCCAACTAAACCCATTAAAATATGAATTTATATGGGTTCAACCCATATTAACCCATTATATAATATGGACGGATTGGGTTGGGTTATAAGTGGGTGGTTTGGGCAGGTTAAAAAAATATGGGTTGAGATTGCCACCTATAGTTTATATTATAAACCAAGATTTAATTTTGATATTAGATCAAGCTGATTCTTTTATAACTATATACTACTCTAAGAGTTTAAGATGAACGGTTTCGATTAAAAAGAAGAAAGACCGGTGAAAAAATATCATTCCATAATACCTCACCCTTTAGGATAAAATATATCCAACAGCCCGCGTACAAAAATTAATCCCCCAAAGAGAGGCCCCGATCTTATTTTTCAAGGATTTATTTCTCGGTTTACTATGACACATTTGATTCTTTCATAATCCATCACCTTTAATTTAACTAATTATAGTTAGTGGGATGGCCCCGGAACCTATCTAACTCAAAGACTCAAGCTTAAAGCTTAACCTCATCAAGCCTACAACGGCAATACTACCAACTACCAAAACCAACTTCCTTTTTCATCAGAGACCCTCCACAGGGGGAGTTGATTGGCTTTTAAGAAGGTCTATCAAAGGTCATCTGCCAAAATGAACAAGGGAAAGGAGATTCTCCAAGTTACTCCGTCGGAATTCTCGCCGGCGGAGGAATTTATTGCCAACAACGTCGATCTCCTTACAGAAATCCTTGCACGTTTGCCGGGGAAATCCATGGCCCGATTCAAGTGCGTGTCCAAGGACTGGCTCTCTCTCCTCACCTCGATCTTAGGTTTGTACAGAAATGAAACACTCACTGCCTGCTATAGTAATAGTCGCTTCGATTGTTATAGTTATGGATGGCAATGCATAGTTTGTAATCTCACCACAAAGAAATTCACGATATTTACTAAACCTGGTGGATCAGTCAAGTGAGAATTTGAGCACACGGAAGAGAGTCTTTTTTAGAACCCCCATGTTTTTTGAGTTTGTGCTTTTTATCATGGAAAATCGAGGGTAATTTTAGCAGACTAATTTCTCATCTCAAGGTCAATTTCGAAACAACCCTTTTCTTTTCTTGATTTATAAGTTCCAGTTTTTTTTTTTTTTTTTGGGTTTGTCATATTTTGGTTTTGTATGTAGGTATGGGTCTGTACAAAGAGCTATGGAAGGCCTGTGCCGGTTCATTGGTGGACGTTCCAAGGGTTGGGGAGAGAGTGTTCTATTTTCCCCAAGGGCATATGGAACAAGTTGAGTCAGTAGAAATTAACATCAGTTTCTAATTTTGGATATTGGACTTAAGAATTTTAAGTTTCTTTATTGATATGGTGTTCTGTATTTTGAGTTTTCTGGGTTCCAAAAATTATGATTTTTTTTTTTGGAGGTTTTTTTTAGTTGGAGGCATCAACAAATCAGGAACTGAATCAGACAGCTCCAATCTTCAATCTTCCCTCAAAGATCCTATGTAGTGTTATGGACATTCAGCTTCGGGTATGCTCTACTTGGTTTTTTATTGCTAATTTAAGTTTGTATTTGGTTCCTGAGAAAGTGCTGGAAACTTGGGTTTCTTTTCAAAAACCCTAACATAAGCTTACGTCTTGTATCCCAGTCAATTGGGGTCGGACATTTGCTTGATTATAATCAACGTAACTGGTATGGGTTTGGGTCAAGGAGTGGATTTTAGAGGGTTTTCACTTAAATTTTGAGTTTGAGTAGGAACAAAGGTAAGGGCAGGAGATGCTCTTCATAAACCAAACCAAACTGAACTGAGCCTGAAGTTACAAATCAACTGGGATAGGCTACATGAATCCCTTTTCTCTGTCATAAATGGATTCATGTTATCAGTGTTTAACGGAGTCTTTTACATGCTGTCAGATACGTACCTAACGCACAAGGAACTAAAAAGTAATAAATTCATATATTTTATAGTAGTATCGCTTCTCAATTTCGGCTCGTTGACATCCCATGCCCTTCTGCTTTTTTAGTTAAACCACTTTAGGCTAGTTTTTAAGTAATCAATATCTGCTACTGTAGGATGAATACTCTCGATATTATATCCCAATGAATTGCCTTTTTTTTCAATCTCTAATTTTGATTCAGCAACTCAATGTATGGTTGATTCTGCAAGATCATTGGTTGTGATTGTAGGCTGAACAAGACACTGATGAGGTTTATGCTCGAATCACTTTAGTGCCGGAGCAAGATGTATGAACATATGAACCATGTGAAGTTAATTTTCCTATTCTTCTGATGGACTTTACGTCGTTATTAACCGTCACAAGTTATGTATGCAGCAAAGTGAACCAACAAGTCCTGAATCGTACCCTCCGGAACCTCCAACTCCAATAGTTTACTCATTCTGCAAGGTTTTAACTGCCTCTGATACTAGCCCTCACAGTGGCTTTTCAGTTTTTAAAAAGCACGCCAATGAATGCCTCCCTGCGTTGGTAAAATTCTCCTCATGGTGAAATTGTTTTGGCCTTGTTCAGTTCTTTCATTATTGTCATTTTATTGATCAAATAACTTGCTATCTTGTTCAGGATACGAATAAGGAAACACCTACGCAGGAACTGATAGCCAAGGATCTTCATGGCAGGGAATGGCCATTTAAGCATATTTTTCGAGGTAATGGTTTTAAGTTTTTAGTCCATTTTGCTTCTAGTTCTTCTGATGCAGCTGTGATTTAGGAAGAGAGAACATCTTTCTTTGATTGTTGAGACTCATAACAGGAAGTAACCCTTATATGATCAAATGTTTGCTGGTTAAGAAACATAAGTCTTATATATATACTGTCTTTGAGCACCCAAGACCTCATTTCACTTATGTACTAAAAATGTGCAGGACAACCCAGGAGGCATTTGCTTGCAACAGGATGGAGTGCATTTGTTACATCAAAAAGACTAGTTGTTGGGGATAGTTTTGTGTTCCTGAGGTACTGTTCTTGTCCTTCATATTTGTTTAGTTTCGTTCCATGTCTAACATCCCCACTAAACTATTTCCTATTTTCTCTACAATTGCTTTGGAGTTGGTAAGTCAGAGACATGTTAACACGCACGAATTTGTTTCCTCTAGGGGAGAGAATGGAGAACTACGAGTCGGTGTTCGGCGTGCTGCTCGTCAACAGTGCACTATGCCATCATCAGTAATTTCAAGTCAGAGCACGCACCTACGAGATCTAGCAGCTGCATCTCATGCTGTGGCTACCCGCACCTTCTTTGTTGTCTCCAACAAGCCAAGGTATGTTTTTTTACTTTTGGGATTTGTACTCGGAAAGCTCTTTGTGTTTCGAGACCACACTGAATTCAAGTTTAATTTATTGCATTGATATAAAAATTTCCAGGACGAGTCAATTCATCGTAGGCTTGAACAAGTACCTAAAAGCTGTCAACAACCGTTTTGGAGTTGGCAGGAGATTCAAGATGAGATTTGAGGGGGAGGATTGTTCTTTGAGAATGTAGTAACACGTTCCATACTTGTTATGTGTATTTCTTCCACTGGAGCTAAGCTAGTGAAGAAACTGACATTTTTATTGGTCGTCAGATTTACAGGCACCATAGTGGGGGTTGAGGATCTTTCTGCCCATTGGGAAAATTCGAAATGGCGGTCTCTGAGGGTAAATATAGTTGAACTTATTTAATTGCGAAAGGTAGTTTTTGCTTTGGTTTTTCAAAATGTTCTGATTTTTTTCCAGGTTCAATGGGATGAAGCTGCATCAATTCCAAGGCCCGAAAGGGTTTCTCCTTGGGAGATTGAACCTATGACACTGTTATTTGGTGTTGATTTGAGAAATCCCCTGAATGCCCGATAGGGTTTCTCTTTGGGAGATTGAATCCTTTGTGCCGACGATTAGAAGGCCGAGGATGAGGAGTTGGCAGCACGGTTGCTTGAAGGTTCTTTGAAGGTGGAGAACGGATGAAAACAATAGCCAATCAGCTCATTATGCAAAGACTGTTTTTAGGATTAGAATCTGTGTACATATTAAGCATATTCCTGGTGATCAAAGTCGTTGAGACCGCAGGACTTCGTCTCACCGTTGTACTTTGCGGACAGGGCCCTTTGCCAACTATTTACCTAGGTGGTGCTCTGGTGACGACCTGCTCTCCCGGGCAGTAGCCAGTGATGGGACCAGGGGGGTCTAGTGGCGGCGGCCGCCACGACAAGATTTTTAGAAAATGCAATTATTATATATATAAAAAAAAATTATACCCAACGTATATAGTCTCGCAACCACTAGATTTTTTTTCTTATTTTTTGTTATATACTAGTCCTAAATTTTTATTTTTTTTTTCAAGCAAGGAGACCAAAAAAATATCCCATAACTAAATTCAAAGGGCCAAAGTGAAAGTAATATAAAAAATGAGGTGTAATTAAGGAAAAAAAAATTTTACAACTCAACCTAAAATATTAAATAAGTTAACCTAAATTAATACAACACAGACTTGCCTGCCACAGCCTATTGATCGGGAACTCCATACTAGGAGTAGGCTTGGGAAAGAGAATTCCTTATTCTTATGTGTGAGCAGTCAAGGCTCGTCATGGGATACCTATTCCGGATATGAGCTCTCCTTATACAGGAAGTCGAGGTCGTGTTCGAAAAGATTCCATCGCTATTGGGCATCATTTGTAGATCGATATTTTTATGAGCACGATCGATTCTCAATTGCAAGAATTAAATACCAAGTTCAAAGAAGATACAATAGAGTTGCTCATTCTTAGCACAACTTTAGATTCTCGGGATGGCTACAAATCATTCAAAATCGAAGACATTTGCAAGCTTGCTGAGAAATATTATCCTTCTGATTTCACAGAGCAAGAGAAACTACACTTGAGATTTCAGTTGCAAAATAATGAGCTCGATACTTTCAAGCATCTGGAGTTTTAAAATCTAACAACCATTTCAGAGTTATGTCAAGTGCTAAATAAGACAAGAAAGTTTGCAATTTATCTTCTTGTTGATAAATTGATTCGTCTTATATTGACTTTGCCTGTTTCAACAGCAACGACAGAGCGTGCATTTTCAGCTATGAAACTTGTGAAGAGTAGATTGCGCAATAGAATGGAGGATGATTTTCTGGCAAGTTTATTGATCACATACATTGAGAAGGACATAGCTAGAAGTTTTGACGCCGATTCTATTATTGATGCTTTTAATGACATGAAAGAGCGTCGGACACAATTCAAGATGCCTCACTTTAGCAGATAGCTTAAATTAAAGTTGGTCTTTTTTTGTACTCCATATGCAAAAGATAAACATCATTTATTATACTTTTTATTATGTTATGTTAATTTTTTCTAGAGTCGATGATTTTTAATATTGTAATGCATCTTTTTATATTTTTAGTATACATTTCGCCACTACTAGGATAAAATCCTAGTTCCGTCCCTGGCAGTAGCTATGGCTCAACCGAGCATTACACAGCGGTCAGGGAGAGCCATGGTCACACCCAGGGGGGTTGCTACGCTGGTTGCCCCCTCTCACCCTTTTACAGTTCAAAAAAAGTCGCTGAGACCTTTTTTCCTTTATTTTTTTTTCTTTGCTTTACTGTACGTAGTAAGGACTTGTTTCCGTTGTTTGTTTTTAGAGTTTTATGACTTGAATTTCTCTACATGAAGGTCTTGCTTAAAGGCTTTGTTTGGGTCAAACGTAATTTCTCTCTATTGTTTTCAATGTTTGTATTTGCTAACCCATCTTTTGGAAAGGGAAAATTTCTTTGTTTGGAGTATGTGGGGCGGCAAATGAGCCGATTTTTTTGAATATTCAAGTTCGTTCGCTAATTTTTTTTAGCCAAATCGAGCTCGAGCCGAGGTTGCGTGAGTTTGAGTCGAGCTCGAGCTTATTCACAAACCTTACCGAGACAAAAATATCAAGTAATTATGCTCTCATACAAATCTAGGGCTGCAAGTAAATTTTTATTATATACATAAATCAGTTCATGTATTTATAAAATTGTAAAAACATATACAAGTTCATATCCTACTTGTAAAAGTCTATAAATGTTCAAGTTAATTATATAATCCTTTTTTTTTGGATAAATTTAATTATATAATCCTTGTTATGTGCAAATATAAGGGTTTTTTTTTTTGTTTTTCCGGTCAATTGAAAAAAGAAATTATTTACATCATGTATAAATTACAAAGTACACATCACGGGACACTACAACTATTCACGGGATTACCAAGTCCAACAACTCAACTAATACAAAAAATAAACCCATCATAGAAACAAAAAAAGAAAGGAAGAACACATGCACGCAGGTGGGAAGATTCGAATCCTGACCTCCAAGTGAGCAGCTCACCGTGAGCTAGCCCCAATTGGTTTGCGAATATAAGTTTACACAAATTTTTACATATACAAGTTTAGATATGAAATTGTCATGATATACATATACTCTAAGTTCGTGAGTCTAATCGAATCGAATACTGTCATATTTGATTTATTTACTACATGAAACAAATTCGAACCAATCTTTACCGAGTTGAGCCTTGAATATGTCACGAATAGCTTGATTCATTTGCACCCTAAGAGAAAGATATTCTTTCCGTCCGTGTTTGTTAGTCCCTTTTGGTGAGTCGGGGACGAATCAACTGCATGGAGGGTAAGTCGCCCCCAAAACAACGTTGTTTTGGGGGCTGCAGATTACACTCTTTTTTGCTTCCAGCCGGGACTTGGGTTCCGCGAAAGACCAGCCTCCATATTCTTGCGGAAAACATTTTTTTATTATCAAAAGCTGAATTTACAAAAGGGAAATTTGTATTAAAAAATGAGTTTAAATTCTTTTCACCACGGCCCTTGTGGGTTTCACCGTATTTTGTTATACTGTAATATGAAAGATGAACCGTTCATTGAATGGCTTCCCGAGTAGTGCAAAAAATTAGCTTGATCGAACATTGATACGTATATCAAAACAAGACTCGAATCTTGGTTTATAAAAATGGACGGTTAGGATAATTTAACTTCAAAACCATGACCGTCCATATTATAAACCAAAATTTAATTTTTGATATACGATCAAGCTGATTTTTTTCACAAATATTCTACTCTGCGGGTCTTAGAAAATGAACGGTTTCGATTAAAAAGAAGAAGACCGCTGAAAAATTCCCATTCCATAAGACAGTCACCCTTTAGGATAAAATATGTCCACCGCCGGCAGATAAAAATTAATCCCAAAAAAGTTAGGCTCTCTTCCACCAAAACAGATTATTTTATCATAATATATCACCTTTAATTCAGCTGATTATAGTCAAGTGGGATGGAACCTTACTCAAAGACTCAAGCTTAACCTCATCAAGCCTACAAAGGCAATACTACCAACTACCAAAACCAACTTCCTTATTCATCAGAGACCCTCTTCAGGGGAAGTATTGATGATCCCTTTTAAAAAGGTCTATCAAATTCTAATCCCCTTCCCCTGTAATAATCAGTTCTCTCTAGTTTACTATACAGGGAGGCGAATTGGTCACCAGTAAAACATAGGAAGGTCATCTGCCAGAATGAATAAGAGAAAGGCGATTCTCGCTCCGTCGGAAATCCCACCTGTGGAGGAATTTATTGCCAACAACGTCGATCTCCTTACAGAAATCCTTGCACGTTTGCCGGCAAAATCCATGGCCCGATTCAAGTGCGTGTCCAAGGACTGGCTCTCTCTCCTCACCTCGATCTTAGGTTTGTAGTTCTACGGAAGAAATGAAACTCTCCTGCCTGCGATAAGCACTGCTACACGCACAACATCCCCTTACTAAAATGCTTTAGTTATGGATGGTAATGCATTGTTTGTAATCTCACCACAAAGAATTACACGATACTTACTAAACCTGGTGGTTCAGTTAAGTGAGGATTTGAGCACACGGAAGAGAGTTTTTTTTTTAGCACCTGATTGCTATGATTTGAAGGGTGGTCTACTGGCCTTTCCTTTTTCTTTTTTTACCCCATGTTTTTTGACTTTGTGCTTTTTATCATGGAAAATCGAGGGTAATTTTTACACCCTAATTTCTCATCTCAAGGTCAATTTCGAAACAACCCTTTTCTTTTCTTGATTTATAAGTTCCAGTTTTCATTTTGGGTTTGTCATATTTTGGATTTGTATGTAGGTATGGGTCTTTACAAAGAGCTATGGAAGGCCTGTGCTGGTCCATTGGTGGACGTTCCAAGGGTTGGGGAAAGAGTGTTCTATTTTCCCCAAGGGCATATGGAACAAGTTGAGTCTGTAGAAATTAAGATCAGTTTCTAATTTTGGATATTGGACTTAAGAATTTTAAGTTTCTTTATTGATATGGTGTTCTGTATTTTGAGTTTTCTGGGTTCCAAAACTTATGATTTTTTTTTGGAGGTTTTTTTAGTTGGAGGCATCAACAACAACAAATCAGGAACTGAATCAGAGAGCTCTACTCTTCAATCTTCCCTCAAAGATCCTATGTAGTGTTATGGACATTCAGCTTCGGGTATGCTCTACTTGGTTTTTTACTGCTAATTTAAGTTTCTATTTGGTTCCTGAGAAAGTGCTGGAAACTTGGGTTTCTTTTCAAAAACCCTAACACAAGCTGACGTCTTGTATCCCAGTCAGTTGGGGTCGGACATTTGCTTGATTATAGTCAACTTAACTGGAATGGGTTTGGGTCAAGGAGTGGATTTTAGAGGGTTTTCACTTAAATTTTGAGTTTGAGTTGGAAAAAAGGGAAGGGCCGGAGATGCTCTTCATAAACCAAACCGAACTGAGCCTTAAGTTACAAATCAATTGGGGTAGGCTACATGAATCTCTTTTCTCCGTCATAAATGGATTCATGTCATAAATGTTTAACGGAGTCTTTTACATGCCGTCAGTTAAGTACCTAACGCACAATGAACTAAGAAGTAATAAATTCGTATATTTTATTGTAGTCTCGCCTCTCAATTTCGACTGATTGACATCCCATGCCCTTCTGCTTTCCTAGTTAAACCACTTTAGGCTAGTTTTTAAGTAATCAATATCTGCTACTGTAGGATGAATACTTTCGATATTATATCCCAACGAATCGCCTTTTTTTTCAATCGCTAATTTTGATTCAGCAACTCAATGTATGGTTGATTCTGCAAGATCATTGGTTGTGATTTTAGGCTGAACAAGACACTGATGAGGTTTATGCTCGAATTACTTTAGTGCCAGAGAAAGATGTATGAACATATAAACCCTGTGAAGTTAATTTACCTATTCTTCTGATGGACTTTACGTCGTTATTAACTGTCATAAGTTATGTATGCAGCAAAGTGAACCAACACGTCCTGTTTCGTACCCTCCGGAACCTCCGATGCCAATAGTTTATTCATTCTTCAAGGTTTTAACTGCCTCTGATACTAGCACTCATGGTGGATTTTCTGTTCTTCCAAGGCACGCCAATGAATGCTTCCCTGCGCTGGTAAATTGTCGTCATGTTGAACTTGTTTTGACCTTGTTCAGTTCTTTCATTATTGCCATTTTGTTGATCAAATTTACTTGCTATCCTTGTTCAGGATATGAATCAGCAAATACCTGTGCAGGAACTGATAGCCGAGGATCTTCATGGTAGGGAATGGCGATTTAGGCATATTTTTCGAGGTAATGGTTTTAAGTTTTGTCCATTTTGCTTCTAGTTATTCTGATGCAGCTGTGATTTAGGAAGAGAGATCGAATTTACTTTCTTTGATTGTCGAGACTCATTGCTGGAAGTAACCCTTGTACGATCATATCTTTGGAGGTTAAGAAACATAGTAAGCTCTATGTACTGTCTTTGAGCACCTGAGACCTCATTTCACCCATGTATGGAAAATGTGCAGGACAACCCAGGAGGCATTTGCTTACAACAGGATGGAGTACATTTGTTACATCAAAAAGACTAGTTGCTGGGGATAGTTTTGTGTTCCTGAGGTACTGTTCTTGTCCTTTATATTTGTTTTGTTTAGTTTCGTTCCATGTCGAATATCCCCACTAAACTATTACCTATTTCCTCTAGGGGAGAGAATGGAGAACTACGAGTCGGTGTTCGGCGTGCTGCTCATTAACAGTGCACTACGCCATCATCAGTAATTTCAAGTCAGAGCATGCACCAAGGAGATCTAGCAGCTGCATCTCATGCTGTGGCTACCCGCACCCTCTTTGTTGTCTCCAACAAGCCGAGGTATGTTTTTTTACTTTTGGGATTTGTACTCGGAAAGCTCTTTGTGTTTCGAGACCACACAAAATTCAAGTTTAATTTATTGCATTGATATAAAAAATTTCAGGACGAGTCAATTCATCGTAGGCTTGAACAAGTACCTAGAAGCTGTCAACAAATGTTTCGGAGTCAGCATGAGATTCAAGATGAGATTTGAGGAGAAGGTATCTCCTCGGAGAAGGTAGTAACACATCCCATGCTAGTTATGTGCATTTCTTCCACTGGAGCTAAGCTAGTGAAGATAATGATGCATTATTATTGTTCGTCAGTTATACAGGCACCGTAGTGGGGGTTGAGGATCTTTCTTCCCAGTGGGAAAATTCGAAATGGCGGTCTCTGAGGGTAAATTTAGTTGACTTATTCACTTGCGATAGGTAGTTTTGAATTTTTTGCTTTGTTTTCCAAACGTTCTGATTTTTTCCCAGGTTCAATGGGATGAAGCTGCATCAATTCCAAGGCCCGAAAGGGTTTCTCCTTGGGAGATTGAACCTATGACACTGTTATTTGGTGTTGATTTGAGAAATCCCTCGAATGCCCGATAGGGTTTCTCCTTGGGAGATTGAACCCTTTGTGCCGATGAGTAGAGGGCCGCGGCCACGAATTGAGGTCCCAATTCATGGTGAGAGTCACGGATGAGGAGTTAGCAGCACGGTTGCTTGAAGGTGGAGAACAGATGAAAACAATAGCCAATCCGTAGCTCATTATGCGAAGACTGTTGTGTTAATACGAGTAATGAATGGTTAGGATCAGAATCTGTGTACATATTATGAATAATCCATTCCTGGTGATCAAAGTCGCTGTGACCTTCCTTTTTTCTTCTTCTTTTTTTTTTTTTTTGGAATTGATTTTGCCACTTCCCTTTTTGTTAATGTCACTCTCATTCTCTCACAAAATAAATCATTTAATAAAGACACAAATGAGAGTGCCATTAACAAAAAGGGGAGTGGCAAAATCACTCCCCCTTTTTTTTCCCTGTACATGTAAATATTTATGTCTGTCCTTTTTGGTTGCTAATGGTGGTGAAGACGTTACGCCATTTTGTAGTATTAGTTGGTTACAATCTTAGTGGGTTTTTTTTTTTCTTTTTTCTGATGTGCTATTTTTTTTTTTTACAAAAATCAAAGGGAAAACGATCCCGACATGAGGTTATACAACTTATTAGCTCAACTTTGGTATCGATATAATTAGAATTAGAATATGAAGAATAAGCTTCTCTCGTCTTGTTTTCCAACGGAGTTTTTCGTGTCACCGGAGCATCGCTCCAGCGGACTTTGCTCAACACCCAAATGTATGGTGTTGAACGCCTATGAAGGAGTGTTGCAGGGACACTGAATAATTGTTGCTTGCTATTTTCATCTTTGTAAGCAGTCTCCCAAATGTGTGAATTCAAGTTTTAAAGGTAAATCAGCTGTAAAGAAGAGGAAACAAACAAACAGGGAAAGCATGTCTTCTTAATACCAGAAAATTGATGATGCTACACAAACAAATAAATCCACAACAACAGGGAGAAGGGAAAGAGGTCTACAACTCTGAGCTCAAAAGCTTTTAGTTTTGTATCCTCCTTTCTCTCTCAGCAACACAACTGACTTACCAAAAAAGTACCCACATCAGTACTTTCTCTTTCTTACTTTAAAACTGGAGAATCGAATTACGCTATCATCTGTTTGCAGTGTTTCCTCGAGAACTGGCATGGACTCGGGCTTGGTGAAGTAAGTGAAGAGAAGGTAGATACCATCCAAGTATGTATTGACCACTCCGTCTTTGTTTTTCCTCTTGATGGCGTAGGCAAGAGGGATAACTCCTCTATTGAACACTTCCACGTACATGCCACCCCCGGCGACAAGCAACTGCACCGAAAGAAAAAACGCATCATTAATCTCCTTCAAAATCAATATTCCAATTCACAACATGATACCTGAGGTTTCATATGCTCATTTCACTGGTCCCACACAAGATGGCAACACCTCAAGAGGAATTCATTAGCACGATACTACCTAAGGTTTCACATGCTCATTATGTTGATTAATGCTTTCATTAGTAGTTTGGATAGTTGGGGAAGCCAAGGAAGGCTATGCCATGCTAGACTAATTTCTGGATCTCGCAGAGTTATTTGATATACATGGTCGGATGTAGGACCTTTTTGGGTTGACAGCCTCTCCTTTGTACATGACATGATATCTCTTATTTGATTATAAATAAAGAAAAGCCTCGCGGTGCAAGAAAGCAACACTTCAACACAGATATTGTACATATCAAATTATCAATCATGGAGTCATGGACAACTGTTTTTGGGAACAAAGTAACCAAACTGATTTAATGGAACCATTAGCCGAGTTCTTAAATTACTAATACAATAACACAGAATCGCTTAACTTTCCTAACAGTTTCAATGGGTAATAACCGTAATATGTACAAGAAACGTGTAATGTCAGCCCCCAAAAGAGAGCATAACACCAATAGTCCTCAACTCCTCATAATTCATTTGGCGATATCAGTTGAAAGATGACATTTTGACTCCATGAGTGACCAAAAACAAAGTGGAGTAAGATAAACTTCACGGAATGGTAGTTGCAAACCAAAAGATAGAGACATACAGTCCTACATGGGATGTAAAGAAACTGAATAAATTATTAACTTCCCTGGTAGAATCAACACTTTTAACTTCTGTCATTATAATTTTAGAAAATCAGACTTGACATGGAACCTTCGTGTCTCACATTCAACCATATTCTAAGTTTCTAACCCGCAGCTAACTTGTTTCCGCGAAAAACAAGGTTAAGATAAAATAAAGAAATCAAGAGTCAGAATAAATACATCGTAGACCGCAATAACTCTTAATAGGAACTCACTGAAGTTTCAAATAGACTTCATGTTGGGTGCCAAATAATAATGGCTTCAATAAGCAGTGATGATTTTAGAAGAAGTAAGTAGTACATTGAGCAACCTTATGCATCCCCAAAGCTTCCAAGTCCAGGTGGCAATACAACCACGCCTTGAAAGGGTTATCAAAGGATCCTCAAAAAGTTTCAGTTTTGACACTTCTTCGCACTCCCGAAGGCTTTTGGCCAAGTTCATCAGGTTACACTTATATCCTATTTCAGCATAAAGTAAGTATTCAATTTGGCTCATTACATTAACACATTGTAAGAGTATTCGGGGACATATAATGTGGATCATTTGGTTGCTCCAGAGTTTCATTACTGTACGATGCTAACTTATAACCAAGTTAGCCGACTAAAACTCTAAACCTCTAAGATTATTAGATTAGTGGATCCCATTAATTGGCCGTAGAAAGGTTAATAAGATTGCCAATAATCAAATACCTGAGGTAAGTCCATTACAACAATCTTATTCAGGAACGGATTACTTCCAAAATCTATTAAAGTCGACATTTTCATTTTTTTTTTTGTGTGGATCGAGCATGTTGTTGTGCATTACTAATGCTCTGAATTTAGAATGAAGAAGCAAGGTAATAAGCACATAAATTAATCAGCTCTCTAGGCTTGCTCTCTCTCTGATGCCTCCCAACTTTGATTTGCGGGAATAAATCTATAGCATATTCCCAGAGTTCCTTGATTTTTTGAGGTATGGGGTGGGTGGGTGGGTGGGGGGGCTGTGTACTTTACTGGTAAAACTTTCTGAGGGCAGGCATACATTTTGTGCACATATTGCCAAAGGCTAGGTCTGTCTCCTGTCCTCCCCCACCAATATCCCCATTGATTGGGGAATATCCCCATTGATTGGGGACAACACGGGTACTATTAAAGGTTGTTGTAGGATTGAGCCTGATATCTAAAATTACCACGGGACAATGTAATTCTTGGTTGATATGTCATTATGAATTGCATTCATATTCCAGCCCATTCCATCGAACACAGGAGTCATGGAAATCCATCACATTCTCCTTCCTTCAAGATTCATGTCCTCTAAACTGAGCCTAGAGGGATTTCAATCTCTCACTATGTATAACTGTAACATGGTTATTTATTCAAACTTAGCTAACGAGTCCATGGTCAGATAAATCAACTAAAACAAAAACAGCTGTAAAAATCCTACCAACGCAAGCCCTGCTTAACTACAGAATCTTCAACTGAACTCAAAACGAGTAAATAAAACACACCCACGAATCAATTTACCTCCTCGTACTTCTGGGTAAGAGAGAGGCGGTCTTCTTCGGACATGTCGGGTCTCAAGACGGCCATGGTCTCGTACTGACGGAGCCCCGGCGGGCACTGGGGCTCCTCCTTTTCCTCGTCATCGATGCCCATGAGGATCGACCCGATGGTGTTCGTTGGGTCTTCGTCGTCGTTGTCGTCGTCGTCGCCTCCCCCGAATCCTTGTTCGAGGAAGGTGCTGGAGAAATCGAAGGCCTGGGCTTTGATCGATCGGGTTGGGGTAATCCTGACGTGGTGGTGGGGGAAATTTCTGAAGCTTGTACGGGTGAGGGAGATTGTGGGTAGTGGTGGTCGAAGGAGGGGAGTGGAAGATGAGGGGGAAGTGAGGGTTAAGGCGATTGAAGTGGACGCCATTGTTGAGCAAGAGCGCGCGCGCTCTCTCTCTCTCTCTCTCCCCTGCGTTTTTTGGAAGTGGATAAGGGGAATGAAGAAGGAGTAGTAGAACGTCGGAGTGGGTGTAGGGTGAGGGCCATGGGTTGGGATGGATGTAGGGGATTGTGCGCCGTCAAAACTCAAGGGACTTTAGAAAAACGACGTCGGTGAACTACAACCTCGCGTTTGGAACCCAGGATGTTAAGGTCAAGGAAATCAAAAACGGCACCGGCGTGCATTAGCCTCCTCTTTTTAAGAAGGGAAATGACGTTACCTCGTACATAAAGGAACCAATATAATTTGTATAATTGGCTTAACCCGAAATTTTTCAGTTCCGGGTGGACACGGCCACGTGGTGCCGTGCACCATCTCGGTCGTCCAATAAAATTTTGAACGGTCCAGATTTGTTCGGCTAATTTTAAAGTGTGAAATGACTAAAATGCTCTTCGGCAGCCGAACAGTTCTCAGTCGTCCATGACTTCATTGGACGGCCGAAATTGGTGCAGGGCACCACGTGGCCCCGTACCCACCAGGCACTGAAAAATTTCTCCTATGACAAGGATTAGCCCTGAATATAAAGATACCAATGTTGACAAAGATAAGAGAAGGAAGGAACAGAAATTAGGGCCAAACAAGAGGGCCTACAAAAGACAAATAATACGATACGATATGCTAATTTATTCCTAGTTGATTCTAAATCCAATATTCTCCCTCAAGTCAGTGCGAAGATATCAACCAAACTCAGCTTGACAACTGCAACAATGTTGAACCCACGGATTTTGTGAAGACTCCTGCAGTTTGTTAGGATGAAGAGGCAAATGAGAGAGTCATACGCGAGACCGTACTTTCTCACGAATGTCCAGCTCAATATGCTTGGACCGTTCATGGAGAACTGAATTGGAATAGATTGAAACCACAAATGCAAATTTTCTTCTTCCCAACAACACTAATTTTTGGGTTCAATCCGACATGACTTGAACTGGGTCTCGCACTCGTGTACTCCACTAAACACGACAGCTTGGAATGTCTCCGGGGGTTGGTCTCCTTGCTTGGCCTGAAAGGTAATACTCCGTATACTGCACCCTACAACAACTCTCATAGGCCGCCTTGACAACCTTCAATTCACAAACTCGAAGGCTTTCTCGTTGTCCTTGTTGTAGCCGGTTAATTGCGAATTTTGAACAATAGTCGACAACCTCCCTAGTCAGGGTGCCCTCCTCCAAATCTGAGTCAGGGTATGGTACGTTTACACCATGCCCATATATCTTGGGGGAACATCGACATCAAAGCCCCCCGTCTGCTCTATCTCCTCGTCGTATTTCAGACGCTCTTCTTCGGTGAATTTGCGATAGCCAGTGGTCGCATAGATGCACTCCTCATGATCAAAGTCGTCGTCACAACACTTGATTTTCGTTTTGATGTTCCAAAATAAACTTGCGTTTATCTTCTAATTCTTCCCCAGGGAGAACTTTGCCAAATCCATCAGCGATATCATATTCGATCGTGAAGACAATCAAAATCAGCCAGAGACTCCGTTTCTCATCGTTCGGGAGGGCACACAGATTCAAGGGTCGCAGCCATATCCATCTCCTTAGGCTTGATTTCTTTTTCTCCAGCCGTGACCTCTGCTGGTGGTGGTCGCTCTCAGAGCCCAGCTCTCCCAATCCTTTCGCGCCGCAGAGTGCTCCCAATCGTGATATGTACGTGTAGCTAGCTTCTGATAAGATGTATTATTCCAATTTCTTGAGCTGTTATTCTCTCTCTAGTGACCATGTATAGATGCATATTGTATGCTTCTATGTTTCTATGTATGTATCACAAGGGGAAAAATCTCCGTACACACCACTTTTTTTGAGTGCGCCGTATGCCATTTATGAGTTTGTGTGCCTCATTTTACAAATTTTTGTAGCCGGACATATGAGGTTTGTGGTAGTTTATTTTTTGCAAATTTTGGTAGCTCTTTTTATGAATTTTTGTGGTTTGTATAATGAGATTTTGAGGTCATATTCAAATGAATATTTACGATTTTTTGTGGTCGTCTTTACAAACTCGTTGTTTTCAAATTCTTGTGGTGTTGCTTATGAATTTTGTGGTAAAAAAGGCGGTATGACGGTGAAAAAGACGGCTCAAAGTTACTAATTTTGTGGTGTTATTTACGAAGTTTTTGTGGTGTTATTTACTAATTTTTGTGCTGGTTTTATTAATTCATGTAAATTTTTTGGTGATTTACGAAATTTCGTGGCTTAGAATACAAATTGACTACTGTACACCAAAAAAATAGGGGTGTTTACCCTAGCTTTGTTCATAAGTTTAACGTATCAAAAGAAAGAACTTTCTATATTTTTTTTTTCTTTTCTTTGATGGGCTTATTTCTTGTGTTGGTTGGGTTGTTGGGTTGTTGGTCTTAGTCATCTCGTGAACTCTCTCGTACAATTGATGTAGTGTTTTGTGTTTTGTATTTTGTAATGATACATGATGATATAAATGATTTCTCATATCGATTAAAAAGAACAGCCAGCTTTAGGCCTTGTTGCTACATCTCTTTTACGGTATTTCGAAGGCTCATTTTCTCATTTTACTTTTTTCTCCAAGTTTGAGGATTTTCAGGTACTCCGTCCGTTCCAAATTGAAGATACGGTTCGGTCTCCAATGCAAAATTTAAATTGTTAATATCTTTCAATCTATAATGATTTTTATGTGCAATATGGATCTTATATGATAGATCTTAATTAGTTCTATAATACAAAGTTTTTAAAAAATTTAAAGCATTATAGATTGAAAAATATTAACAATTTAAATTTTACATTGAAGACAGAACTGGACCATCAATATGGAACGGAGGGAGTATATCTTACTGTGGTTCTTTCCTTCGCATATCCCTTTATTTCTTTGGCAATCCATCTTTTTCTAAAATTCTTCTCAGGAATAATCGACGAAGGTTATTATTATTATTTTTTTTTTTGCAAATATTGTATAGTTAGCAAGAGTTATTGGGATGTTAGTTAATGGAGGCTCAGATGCTATCCATAACCCTGAAAACCCCAAATTCCACCCCTCATCGAACCTAGGCCACCACGGAGGGGGAAATGAACTTTACGAGGGGCTGTAGTACACCCCTGCACTACACGGTGTAGTGCGCCTGATCCGATCATCCATCTCGACATGGATGACTCGGATTTAATCCGAGCTCCTACAAAACCGAGCAGTCCATTGTTCGGATTAAAATCCGAGCCATCCATTGCACTACAGCACCCCCGGATAACTTTACTAACTGTGTTAGCTTGGCGGTTCCATTAATTGAAGGTTAATTTAACTAATTCCATTAATTGACTAAACGGTGCACTTTGGTCCACAAAATCACATAAAATGCTGATAAATAAAAGTCAGGGGGTCAGTCGCACATGGTCCGAACCATAGGGGTCAAAAGTGAAGTTTGTACTTAAAATGGATCTTGGAAAACCGACCAGCACTGGAAAGGCCAGGATCCCCGACCACCCTTGACCCCCCCAAGAAGGTTCACCATTTGCTCAGAAAAGATTAATGAATGGAGCAAAGCAATCACTACTTCCGGTGATTAGTAGCGTTGACGAAATAGAAGAATTCCCGCCAGATTTCGGGCTGTATTTGCAGAGGGAGCTCAACTGGTCTCGATTGGAGGACGACGATGGTGAACCCCATCGTGTTACGGGATGGGTTTTCTGGAGTCGACAAGACGACAAACCCCGTCATCGTCTTCCGGTCTCCGGTTGCGGTATGAACTACTACTGCTGCTGTCCCTCTTTCTCTAATTTCTTCCAGTAAAATCATGCTTTCGATTTTAGGGCACTCAATTTCATCAATACTGTAGAGTCGGCATCACTCAAGTTTTGGGTAAAAATTTCCGTCATTTGATATGAAACAGCACTTCATTAGGCAAACCCAGTTCGGAAAGTAAATTTGTAAGGGAGAAAATAGCTTTAGATGTAAATTTCAGTCATTTGATATGATTCACGCTTCATTTAGAGCATCTCCAGCCTTTATTCAATTTTCTACTCAAAATTTGATTAAAGCTCTATTTGGTATCATGCACTCCAATGGCTAACCAATTTTCACTTGTTACTCATTACTTTCATTCTCCCTTTTCTTTCTAGGGTTTCAAAACCCTAAATTCCGAACACGACGAGAAACAGAAAATCTACAAGTTTTGTCCTGACCTTTTTGTTTCTCCACCCCTACTTAAGAGGCATCCCTTCACCTCCGTCGTTGGAAGTTTCCTGCACCACCACCAGCAGGTAGCGATCAGTCAGATTCTTGAAGAACGCGGTCAGATTATCTACCAGGGATAGAGTACAGGTTGGGGGTGATAGCAGATGCTCATTGTGTTCTATGTTCTGATGCAGTAGAGACCCATAATCATCTCTTCTTTCAATGCTCCTATGCTCTGCAGTTTTGGAGGGGTTTGGACCAAACTCAATGATCTTTGTCCATTCAGTGGGTTGGCTGAGATTGTGGAATGGATGGGACAAGGTCATAAGTGGTTCTCAGTTCCCTAGCTTGGTCTCAAAAATTGTCCTAGCAGCGGCTATTTACCACTTATGGGGTGAGTGTAAACTGTGTAATAGAAGAATATTTCAACATCGTGGCCTTGTTCAGCTGTTGGAGTAAAAAACTGTAACTGATATTAGAGTCCAGAAGTCAGATGCAAACCTGTCTCTCTCTTCCCTTTGGCACCTTCCAGCTCGAATTTTTTAGTTAGCTTGATGTTCTGTTTTTGAGTTTTCAAAGTGTAAGACAGGTTGTTTTGGGTTGTCTGTTTTGCTTTTTAAGAATTACTAGTTTTGGTAGTCATGTTGACCATGTTTTAATCTCGGGAATGCCCCTTTGATTTGTATCCTGTTTCTTCGTTCTAATACTATCTTCAATTACCAAAAAAAAAGTATTCCTGCGCAACACCATCAGATGCAAAACCCACCACCACAACCACAAGCATCCACTACACCACCAGGAGCAACCAAAACCTAGCCGTTGTAAATTTGGTATAGGAATTAAATCTCCTTGATTTGGGTTAATAAAAGGGTAATCTCCATGTGGTATGATTCTGAGTAAAGGGCTGTAGTTGGATTTTGAGGGTTTTAACTCCAATTTCAATTTTGGTTCAGGATTTCTGTAAGGGCCGGAGATGCTCAAGCAAACCCAATTCCTCATACAAATTTGAGAAAATGCTTAAGTAATGACAGTTATAGTTATCCATTTGAAAGGAAGAAAATAGCTTTTTAAAATTTGAGTAACTCTTAATTTGGGTAAAATTGTGAGTCGAACACAATGTGCAATTTTGAGGTAAATTTTAGTTTTGAGTAAAAAAGATGCAAGGAATGGAGGTATAGCCAAACCAAACCAAACCAAACCGAACCTTATGTCCCAATCACTTGGGGTCGGCTACATGAATCCGTTTCCGCCATTGAGGTCTGGCAAGGGCCACTTGTTCACACACACCTAATATACTCATATCTTTGCGCACCACAACATCTAATGTCAATTTCAGTCTACCTCTCCCTGTAGCATTGCCTCTCCCTGTAGCATTGCTATCCAAAGCTATTCTATCCGCTCTTTTAACTACCGCATCTTCTGGTCTACGGTAGACATGCTCAAACTACCTTATCCTATTTTTCCTCAACTTCTCTTCTATAAGTGCTACATCTACCATCTCACAAACTGTTTCATTTATAATCCTGTCTTGTCTAGTCTTACCACACATCCACCTCAACATTCTCATTTCTGCTACACTCATCTTGTTCACCTGTTTTTTCTTAATAGGCCAACATTCCGTCCCGTAAAGTATCGCTGGTCTGATGACAGTTCCATAAAATTTTCCCTTCAATTTTGTGGGTACCCTCTTGTCACACAGCACACCCATAGCGCTCCTCCACTTCAGCCACCCCACTTGGGTCCTATGGGTCACATCATCGGCAATCTCCCCATCACTACTAATAATTGAACCTAAGTACTTAAAATAATCACTCTTAGGTATCTCCTGGTCTTGGATCATCACTCTTTCTTCATGCGTACTGCTGGTACCACCAAACTTGCACACCATATACTCAATTTTACTCCTTATTCAAAAACCCTTTAACTCTAGTGCTTCCCTCCAAATTTCTAGTTTCGTATTAATACTTCTAGCAGTTTCATCCACGAGGACAATGTCATCTGCAAACATCATACACCATGGGATATCCTCGTAAAAATTTCTAGTCAATTCATCCATAACTAAGGCAAAGAGGTACGGGCTCAAGGCTGACTCTTGGTGCAATCCTACAGTGATTGGAAATTCACTCGTTTTCCCTACTGGTGATCGAATGGTAGTGACAGCACCCTCATACATGTGTCTAATCACCTCGATATACCCTTTGGTCACACATTTTCTCTCCAAAACCCACCATATGATGTCTCTAGGCACATTATCATAAGTCTTTTCTAAATCTATGAAAACTATATGGAGATCCTTCTTCTTTGCTCTGTATTTTTCTACCATTCTCCTTAATAGATAGATAGCTTCCATGGTTGATCTTCCAGGCATAAAGCCGAACTGTTTCTCTGACACCATAGTCACCATTTTCAAGCGATGCTCAATAACTCTTTCTCATAATTTCACCGTATGACTCATCAATTTAATACCTCTATAGTTGTTGCAGTTTTGAATATCCCCTTTATTCTTATAGATAGGTACTAGCGTGCTCCTTCTCCATTCGTCGGGCATCTTTCTAGTCATAATAATCTTGTTAAACAACTTCGTCAACCAAGTCGCTCCCATGGTATAGTTTTACCATGTTATGTTATTTGTACCTACTCTTTGAATCACTTGTCTTCCTAGATTTGTTGTTGATCTCTGATTCTTGTTGGGGAAAGAAACTCAAAAGTTTTGAATCCCCCAACTTTTTCCATTGGTCCACTCGTTCATTTTCTGACACTTCATATTTTTAGTTTCAGAGAATCTGGTCGTTATCCCTGATTCTAGTCCGAAGGTGAAAGACAAGATCAGACTTGCGCTTGGGAGAATAATTTTACACCCAAGATTTGGTCGATCACTTGTTCAATATTGGGCAGCAACTACCACAACTGAGGGGCGGACTTTGCTTACAACTCAAAACCAACCTTGTGCTCTTGGTAAAATGGGGAAGTCAACATGGGGGCTTTGTGAGTATAGGATGAAATCTATGGAGTATAAATTTTACGGGGATATTGGAGAGAGTGAAGAAGAACTTGGGCTTCCTGGCCGTGTGTTCCTGCATAAATTGCCCGAATCCGCTGCTGATGTGCAATATTACTCTGTGAAAGAGTATCCACAACGCGATGATGCTTCTCATTGCCAAGTTAGAGCATCCTGGGCTTTGCCGGTGTTCGAACATTCCAGTCAAATCTGTGTTGGTGTACTTGAGCTAGTCTCTACCGTCGATGCCATTACAGATTGGTATCACAAATCTTTCCTTTGCAACCTGCACGATGTTTTTCAGGTTTGTCCCTAGCATTTTCACTGTCTTATTAACATTCATTACTTCCTTTCTTGTTGTTTTTTCCTCTTATTATATGTTTTATTTGACAATAAAAGAAGACAACAGGTGAATTTGACATAGTCCAGCATTTTTGTATAGCCATTTTCGTTGCCATGTAGTGTAAACCATAGTATCAACCAGAGGAACTCAGGAGAAACTATCATATGCAATCATGAAAGCTGATCAATCTACAAAGCTGTGTTGCATCTTTATTGTATGGCCCCTTGGACCAAAGCTTGCTTGAAAGCTTTGCATTTCTTTAATGGGCCATAAAGACATTCCATTTATTAATGGGCGATAAAGACATGTGCTTACCCTTTACTATTTAGCACTATTTTTAGTATTTGTGCTGAAATAAATAAATTCAGCGTATCCTTGTATCCATATCCAAATTTGGATACATATCCACCAATCCTCTATTTCCAGGTTTGAGGTGCCCGACCCTAAGGTATACACCTGTATCCGATTCACATACCCGCATCCATGAAACCTAGGGTAGGGGTCTTCCTTGGATTGAAATGTATGCAACTATATTTGTACAAAAGACTGGTATCTATTTGGACATACCGTTTCTTCACTTTGCTTTACTCTGATCCTGCTTTTACAAAATGAATAGATTTATTTGGATTTAACTAGAACTTCATTGTTGAATACCTTGCTTTATTTGCTTTATTGATCTCCACGAATTTCAGTTAACTGCCCTAGAAGGACAATTAATTTGTGGAGTTTTTCTTTTGTTGTTTTGGAATCTGGGGATATTCCACTTAACCTTCTTTCTTGCTCTGTCTTAATGCTTATGATTAAGCTGATGTTGCACTTATTTCCAATCATCCTTCCCATTTTTATTCATAGAGCAATTGCATTTGCATTCTGGGATTAATCAATCCTCTCAATGGGAGGGATGACCGGAAGTAAGCACATATTTATTACTTACTTACTGTATTGTGTGAAGTCCCAAATAAGTGTCCTTGATACTTCTTGCATTGTGTGGTTATCATGTCCTTCTAAAGTTTCGTGGATTTTCTGATGTGCTTCCTTTATTGACAATATTTTACGTTTCAACGTTATTGAGAATTTGAGATTCCTCATTTTATTGTTTCCATTTCCCTGCAGGAGCTAGGCATGCAATCTATTGATGTATTTAAGCACTATGACATGAAAGTAAGTAGCAAATTATAATTCAATGTGTTATCTACTATTTTAATTCTTATGTATTGTACAGAACAAGCTCTCACATATATTTTTACATGGTAAAAATTGCGAATCAGTACAAGGACGAGGATAAAGCTCTTATGTCTGCCTTCCATGAACTCACATTGGTATTGGAATCGGTGTCTAAAATACATAAGTTACCTTTGGCTTTGGCTTGGGTCCCGTGCAGTGCTTGCGACTCTTTATTGCTAGCCCGATTCTCATCCGTGGGTGGCGAATATCTCGGGGCTTTCGAGGCCAACAATAACCACCTCATTGATTTTGATTTCTTGATAGCCAATACTGGATATCACCTACCAAAGGGCTCCGTTGCTGAGAGGGTACTTTCAGTTCCTAACATGTTATTCTGCGAGGACGTAACGCAATTCAGCATAGCTGAGTACCCGTTGGTACCCTTCGTACGACATTGCAAATTAAGTGGTTGGTTCACTATATGCTTGCATAGCATTTACACAGGGGAAGATGTTTCCATACTCGAGTTCTTTTTGCCCGCGAGCAGCAAAGACAATGAGAACACACTGACCACTGTGGACATGATATTGAGAACGATAAAGGAAAATTTTAAAACTTTTAAATTTGCTTCTGGAAAAGAATTGGGAGAAGTATCATCCATTGAAGTTTTTGATATTCAGAATGGTTGGAAAATTCACCCCGTGCAAATGGTCCAAGCTGGTAGAATTATTCCTAGTCCTCAACTCTTAAAGGATGCAAGAGAGATATTGCCGCTAGGTCAACTGTATCAGTCATCATTTGATTCATTTTATGATGGAATGGATATTACTAGTGCAGAACAGGACAATACAGTTGCTACTATTTCACGAGATAGCACAACCAAGACACAAGAAAGGAAACGTAAAAAAACTGGAGTCAGGGTTGACATTTCTTTAGACGATCTCCTACGATTTTCAGCATTGAGCCGTAGTGAGGCTGCAAGGGGACTCAAAGGTAATAGTACACTCCCAAAAATCTGACAATAGTGTTGTTTTTTTGTGGTCTTCATTATTATTTTCGACGTGACAATCGCCTCTCATAGAGAAGTTGTTAAGCTTTTGCCAATATAGGACAGAAATTAGTTTGTGTTATCTGAATTTCTCTGTTGTAGTCAGCGACTCAACATTGAAGCGTATCTGTAGGAGACATGGTATCCATCGGTGGCCTCCTCGCAACATAAACAAGGTTAGGACTTTTTGAAATTGGGTTACATAATGAATTGAAATCGGACATCTGTAAGGGTCCAAATGTTGTCTTTTGCAAGACTCGGTAGTTATGTTGTTTGAGGAGATTTGAATATGTACACAATAAATACTTCCTTTTTTTTAAACTGGAATTTTTTTAAACAGGGAAAAAAAGTAAATCCGTAGGAGTTCAAATTTACTTATTAATTCTACTTGATTCCAAATTGGCAAAAGGAGGCGGCATTTCCCATAGCGTTACCAAATGTTGGAGCTATTGTGCTCATTGATTCACAAGAAGAACCTTCATTGAGGGAACTTGATGCTGCAATAGATGGAGCACATGATCTGAGGGAAGATGATAGCTTGCCATCTATTTCTCATTTGGAGAATAAAGGTCAACCTACTTTTGCGAAGAGTCTTGGGGGTTGCTTGCAATCTTGGATCTTGTTTGTGAACCATCTAAATTCGTGCTCATGCAGTTATAGCTTCCACATTCAAGCACATCGGGGGACAACATGGGATCACTCCGTGGCCAAATCAACAAGTAGCTCACTCGTTCATTTCTAATAAGTCAATTCGTTTTGTTAGTAGTAATTAGGTAAAAAGAGCAATAATTTTGCCCCTAAATTTATACAAATTATTGAAACCAGATAAGTATTCTCGAACTCTTGCAGAATGGAGGAGGAGGGACGACACATCCAGATTCATTGGATCAGCCATCAATGGATCCATTAATTGCTGAACGAAACGACTTGGAGGTAACTTGTTCAGAAGAAGGCACCATCAAAATGCAAAAAAGGGAGCAGGGAAAAACTGGAGTTAGAATTGAAATTTCTCTGGACGATATCCTTCTATATTCTGATAAGAAACTTGAAGATGCTGCAAGGGACCTTAAAGGTAGGAAGGAGTACACTCTCAGAAGGTTAAATCATATTGTTGCTTGTGGTCCTAATTGTTGCTTTCATCTCGACAGTCTCCATACAGATAGCAGTAGAGAACATAGAGGAGTCTCATGTAAATTTTCCTTTTGCAGTTAGCGGATCTACATTGAAGCGTATTTGTAGAGGGTATGGTATCCATCGGTGGCCACCTCGCAACATAAGTGAGCCCTCGCATGTTAAGAACGAGGGACAAACCCTACAACTAAATTCTGATCTGCCTTTGAATCAAGCCTCAGCTAGTGTTGCTCACATAAAGCCAGAATCCCAAGAAGCGAATAAGGTTTTAGTTAAGGCGAAATATGGAGATATGATGTTGAAGTTTGGGCTGTCTTTGTCGGCCGGATTTAGAGAGCTGGGGCATGAAGTGGCTAAAAGGCTGAACCTGGACGTTGGAACTTACTTTGTCAAGTATAAAGATGAGGATGATGATTTGATTTTAATAGCTTGCGATGATGACTTACGAGCTTGTGTGCACAGTTCTATTTCTCTGGGCAACACTTCGACATTGGTACTGCTTGAGCTAAAGCATCCAATTTGAATCCTGCAAATTAGGCATGTATCTATATGGTCGGTGTTTTCTAAGCATCTGATGGTGGTGGTGCCCTAAAGATCTGCACTTGATCTAGTTTTTTCTTCGTCGTTTGGTTGTTCAATTAGTCATTTCAAGTCAGGAAGTTGTGCACTCCTTTTTCAGCCACTCCTATTCCTGCCATATCAAGGGTAATACCTCATCTGTATGGAAGAAAAATTGATGAATGGAAGAAATCTAGAAAACCAGAGAGGTGGGTACAGAGGTATGCAACCAAAACCTTCTGGTTTTGAGCTATGCATTGGTCTCAGTTGTGTTGAACAGAAATTGACATAGGTGTTACATGGCGAGAGACTGGAGAATAGAGGAGTGTGGTTCCTAGTTCAGAAGGTTTAGACAAGGGAACTAGAAAGGCCTGGAGCACAAAGACCCTTGGCTGGGGCTTCATGATGGAACTACTGCTGCTCGGAGTGTGACCTCTGTTTCGGCTGGTATGGTGGAGGCTTTGGCTGGGCTTTGTGCTCTGGATTGGGTTCTCAGTAGTGAGCATCCAGCCCGACTGTGAGGAGTTTGTCAAAGGTGTTCATAACTCGAATGGGGCTAATCCTTCTCTGCAACCCATCCTTCTTTATTTTCGCTCTTTATGCTCTAAGTTTTTGTAGGTCAGACTTGTCAAAGTATCTAGAAATGCTGTTAAGGCTGCCTATAGGCTTGTTAACAAGGGAGCTATTTCACTGTTAATGATGTTAAATATGCTAGTGTTTACCCGTGCCTACGGCACTACGCATCCCTATTGAAATTGTCCGTGCCTATGGCACTTGCTAGCTAGTGGCTCAAAACACTAAATCGTCATCGTTGAAATGAGGACAGGGTTTGACAACGGCCAACAAAAACAGAGAGAGAGAGTCACGAAGAAATCGCCATCGCTGAAATGAGGGGTTTGAGTGATTCAAATTTTGAAGCCCTTGAATCGAGAGACATGTTCCACGCACCACATTAATTTTATATTAATTTCATTCTCACTATTCATTCTGTAATTCTGAACACACACCAAAAAAATGAGAGTAAAATAAATGTTGTTACAACTGGTAGAAACTTGTTGAATAAAAAACTAACTATTTTTTCACTTTCTGAAAAATCAGCCAGTATAGTCCATAGTCTCCGTACCAATGTTTTGATGGAAATATGTTTTGAAGAAAAGAGCATAAAAGTAAAAAAAAATTATATATTGTATGTATTGAACGCAACCAAAAATCTATTTTAGATGCAAGCTTAGTATCTATATCCCATGTGATGGAAAATGTGTTTTTCATGCAAGCTTAAGCTAAAGCATATGTGGTTACGGTAATATGTGTTTTTTCATGCAAACTTAAGCTACAGCTACAGCAATTGTCGAAATTTCCTTATTACGTACTCTATAATATAGATACTCAAATCATATAATCAATTATGGCATTTCTTTGGCAAATAAAATTTGAACTTAAACTTATTTAGGTCATATAAGATATAAAATTGATACTGAATTAGGTTTCGGAAAAGGGAACAAAATTAAATAAATCAAAATCAATTGGAAAAAGAAGGGAGAGAAAAACATTGGTACGGAGAACCGGAGAGAAGGCGAGGATCAATGAGACATGAAAGAGAACCGGAAAGAAAATGTTTAGGGAGAGAAAAAAAAAACCGAAATAAATAAACTCCAAAGACTATATTGCTAAAAAATCGGCAGTCAAATTTTAAAAAATCAAACTTCCCGTAAAAATCTGTCACCCAAAAATCTGCCATTATCTCCCAATAAAATTAGTTGGTTTATTGTATGTATTTAAACGCAAAACTTTTCAAAAATCAATACATCAAATCTTTTCAAAAATCCTCCCTTGCCTATTAATCAATTGACGTCTATTGTGTTGATTTTACAAATCTGTTAAAATTACCCTTTCTACTGGGAGACGTTACCAATATAAGCCCCAAGATTTTAAGCCCCAGGATTGCACGCTATTTACAAAACATGCCATTAGTTTGTATGTGAATGGCAGAGAAATCTGGACAGTTATAGATTTGTTTGTATAGGTAGATAAAATTTGTGTCATGGAGAAATCTGAACCGTTGAAAGAGAAAATTCTTTAGGAATATTCCCAAAGACCCTTGTGTTTTATTAGATAGATATTTAGGATTATCTTTTCTGTCGCAAAAGAAGAACTCCCAATTACCATATTTGCGTAACATATCGAAATTAAGGCTCCGTTTGTTTCGATGTAAAATGTTTTACAATGTAAAATATTTTCTATGTAAAATATTTTTTTTTTTTAAATTTCAAACTTTTATTTTTCGGTGTTTGGTTGGCACTTGAAAATATTTTTATAAATCAATAAAATAGTGTAGAGAGAGAGGGGGGACTTAAACGGTGGAAAGATATGAGATTAAAGGGAATTGAACGTGGGTTAGGATTAACGATCGAGAAAACTGAGCAGTAAGAATTGCAGTAGAAGGCAACAGGTTCATTTCGAAAAATAACTTATGGAAGATTTAAGGGTAAGTCATTTTCATCCAATTGATGGAAAATGTTTTATATGTAAAATATTTTTTTCATTTTTTACACAATCAAACACCGAAAAATAGATAAAACATTTTACCAAAAAATATTTTACGTCCAAACAAACGGAGCCTAAAGCACTATATTACAACGGCGAGCACGTGGGTGCCATACTCCCAATTTCCGTATTTGCATAACATATCGAAATTAAAGCATGATATTGCGACGGCAAACACGTGGGTGCCATAATAAAAAGTGGCCTGCTATTCGCAGCCCTCTATTTCCTCCCTTAACCCGTTTCATTTACTTAACCCACTACCCATATATTTAATATAAAATTTACTCCAAATAACCCACAAAATTCACCTAAACTTCCTAGTATACCCTTCCCTCCATCCCCTCTCTCCTGGTTTCCATTGCCGCCACCACCACCATCACAGACCTCCATCGCCGCCGCCACAGACCTTCATTGCAACTACCATTGACCTCCATATATAATCACCACCATTGATCTCTTCTCTCTCGTCGTTCTCTCCCTCCTGCTTACTCTCGAAACCTTGCCTTCAAATATAAGGTTGATAGAAACCCGAAGCGTAGGGCTAGTTCGTTGCTCGCATAATAACCGGAAGACCGGAATCGTTCCCACAGAGAATTCGATAACAGCTTAATTCGGATTGAAGGTTTTATGGTCGGTTGGTGGCATTTAAGACGGCCAACTGTCGGTTTTGCTTTAGAAAGTGGAAATGGCAATAAAAAGACTAAAAACGCTCGATGGACTAAACAAGGCAAGTCTAAGGATTTTCTAACCCTTGACGAAGGCCGTTACCGGTTCTCAATTATAACTCAGGCGAGAGTCGCGACCACGCACTCACGCCCGGAAGATCTCAGCTTTAATGACTACATTTGACGAAAGATGTGATAAAACGGAGGCGAACTAACTAGTTTGAATCATTTGTCGAGTCCAAAGGAGGCCACGAGCCCTCGACACTCTATTTGCCAAGACCGCTTGACAAACGGCATCCCGAGGAGTTAACACCCCTAAGTTTAGACCGAAATTACCAATTTAGTCCTATTCCGAAAATCATGCTTGAAAGCCCAACGGCTCGAGAACCAACTAACCACCTAAGTCCTCGGGAAAGATTATCCCGAGACTTAGCCAAATAACTACTCAGACATGCTTAAGGTATAAACGAAAGCATAAAAACATAGCATAACTTTTAACCGATAAAAACGGAAATAAACTTGATATTCACGATCACTGTAACTGTGGCTACAACTTTAACAAACGAGAATTTAACAAACAGCAAGTACTTACTTGAGTTAATGAAGAACTTAGGCTAAAAAGCTTAGAGCTTGTTAATGGAGGAAAGTCAAAAATTTTAAACACTTAAAGAGGGAGAAGACAAGAGAGAGAGAGAGAGAGAAGAGTGAGAGTGTGGTATTTATATAAAAACCCCTCACACCCCCTCTACACGTCCAAAATATCCCAAAAAGAGGTACAAAATATCCCAAAAGTAGAAAGAAACAAAAGCTGGAAATATCTTCTGAAAGCTTCCTGTATCGATACAGCTGAAAAGCTTGTATCGATACCATGTTGCTTCGGAATACCCTTTGCTCTGTTTCAATTATGTATCGATACAGCTGAAAAGCTTGTATCGATACCGCTTCCTTATGGCCTGCCTCCCAGCTTTTGGCCATGGCTTGGCCTGGCTGCCTTCCATAGTGGCCCGACGGCCTTCCAACTGCCCAGCAAGCATTGCCAAGCAGGCGATTACTCATTCCGATGCCCGACGGCCAAATTCTACCGGGCAATAGCGCTTGATTACCCTCAAGGGTTGCACCGAACATCAAAGCATGCCTTGAAAAATGCTTTTTGCCTGAAAATGCTCAAAAGAAACCTTACGCGCAAAATGGCTTGAAACGACGATTAAAGGAAAGAAATTAATCTAAAGCGGGACTAAGCGCACCAAATATCTACAATATTGGGTGCTTATCACCTCCCTCCTCTGTATCTTCTCCGCGCACCACGTTGCACCATTGCCGAACCACCACCTCCATAACCGCCACCACTGAACCACCACCACAACAACATTTTTAATTTTTTCTCCAATAATAGGTTTAAGATGGCTGTAAAACCATTTTTGTCTGCAAGCATATGAGATTGAAAACGAAGACCATGTAATTAATTCAAAATCGAATAATCAAAAATTTGTGCTGACGATGAAGACGTTCGGTCTGTAAATGTTGAAATTATTAACATTAAATGACATTTAAAAACCGAACTTTAGTATATATTTCAGTATTTGCTTACCGAAATTTTATTTGACAAAATTATTTTGACTTACATTTGAATTCAAAACCTGAATGTCGAAAAAGTTAACGTTATTTGGTAGGTAATTACCGAAATTACGTAGGTATTATGGTAACTAATTACCGAATTTGTATTTCAAAAAAAATAAGTTTTTGTGACTTAAATTTCGGAACATGATTGTCGAAAATATTAGTAATATTCAGTAGTTAAATGTCGAAAAAAGTACACTTTTTTGGACCTGAAAATCCGAAAAAATCTAGATGGAGGAAGGAGGAAGTCGATTGAGATTGAGATGTTGAAAAAACGTGAAAGAGAGAAGATGATGATGAATTTGATTCAATTTCCATATCCATATCAAAACCTAGAAGTGGATCATCTTGTTATTTTTCAATGAAATGAGAGGAACCTTCCATTGATACAATATATAATCTTTGCTTCTCCATTGAGATTGAAATGAACAAGGGAAGAATTGAAAAGCTTAAGAGATGATAAAGAATGAGAGAGGAGTCGAGAGAATTTGAACAGGGAGAGTCGACTGGAAATTTTTTGCGAACTTGAACTGTGTTTTTTTTTTTTTGATCGGTTGAACTGTTGAGAAAGAAAGGGAAGAGAGGAAGAAGATGAGGGCAATTAGGTCATTTTGCATTAGGGGTCATGTTTGTAATTAGTTGTAAAATTTTAACGGGCTAATGGAGAAAATAATGGGTTGCGCATAGCGGCCCTAAGGCGAGAAAATCAAACAAAGGGAGAAAAAAATTATCTTGGGATTTTAACACTTTTATTCCCTCAACAGTTCAGAATTTGTTTACTTTGTCCCTTATCTATTAATTTTGTCTACTTGGTCCTTACATTGGCGATTAAGGATAATATGTAACAACACTTCACAAAATTGACCAAAACTGTCTCAGGTTAGCTGTATATGAAACAAACCTCTTTCCAGGAAAGACAAAAATAGCAGAGAAGGGAGGGAAAAGGGAAAAAGAAGAAGAAAGAAAGAAATGATAAATGGTAACAACCTCATAAAAAGCTACCTTTTGAGAAACTTGTTAAACATCATATATAGCAATAGTCAAAGTAATTCCAATATCGATTGCAACAAGCTAGTGTTAAAAGAAATGTGATACACGTTTATTCCCAAGAACAGGAAGCATGCATGGTATTGTTTTCCCTAACTGTAGGGATTCCTATGGAAACTCAAACCAGCTTTTCCCAAGCAAATCTCAAGTGCTCTTTTGTTTGATTAGCTACATCCCACATCTCAATTCAAGGTAAGGCATTGAAGGCAGCATAGTAAAGTATGAAGTTGTAGAATTATCCTGAATTGTTGGGTGAAAAATACATGAAGTGGTCAGAGCTTTATATAGGATTCCATGTCAAGTACGCAAGTGTGTTCCCTGTTTTTTTTTCAATGGTCAGCGGTTTCTGAGTCAGTTTACGCGCATCTCGATTAATCCTCTCCTTGGTCCGGTTAAAGGCAAGCCATCCACAATGGGACTTATTAGGGTATTCACAGGAATTTTTTTTCTTCTGGCTAACCCCCATCATTCGTAGCGGTCAAGTGCAATTCGATGCAGCCAAAAGTAATTCGATGCGGCCAAGTGCAATTCGATGCGGCCAAAAGTAATACGATGCGGCCAAGAGTAATTCGTAGCGGCCAAGTGCAATTCGATGCGGCCAAGGGCAATTCGACGCGGCCAAGACTAATTTTGTAGCGGCCAAGTGAAATTCGATGCGGCCAGTGGTAGTTCGATGCGGCCAAAAGTAATTTGATTCGGCCAGGAGTTATTCGTAGCAGCCAAATGCAATTTGATCCAGCCAAAAATAATTCGATGCGGCCAAAAGTAATTTGATTCAGCCAAGAATTATTCGTAGTAGCCCAATGCAATTTGATCCGACCAAAAGTAATTCGATGCAGCTAAGAATAATTCGTAGCGGCCAAGTACAGTTCGATCTGGCCAAGTGCAATTCGTAGCAGCCAAGTGCAATTCGATGCGGGCAAAAGTAATTCATTGCGGCTAAGAAGCATGTAAAACACAAGAGAATCGTGCAGAGTAATCACGCTTTCAATAACTAATGGTCAAGAGTACTCACTGTGCAGCGCTTACTTGTTGAGCGGCAGTGGAGCTTCCCGATAGTTTACTCCACCTATGTAACCATCACCCTTCGGCCCTATTATGGTTGTCTTTCCCAGCCTTAGGGTCTTTATCAGAACGTCCCCATCGAGCTAGACGGCAAGATGGTATTGTGATTGATATCGAAGTCGTTGATTTGACTACCACATTCTACTCGGACGCAGCGACGCAGTTACATGTACGCCATGAAGGCAGTTTCCTCCAACGTCTTCCGTACTATGATGTTCGCTCATGCCGGGAAGGAAGAACGAAATGAGATGTTTGGTAGGGATCCTCAAATAAAAATACGGGGACATCTGATCTTAGAGCCCTACTACTGTTGTAAGGAGGTATTACACCAACTATCACTTCTGGTTCTGGACCCGGACCCAAAAAGTTCTTGTTTTCCTTCCTATATCAAACGATGAAGTACGTAAGCGTATTCGAGCACTACCGTTCAGCAAAGATGAATGATTTTGGAGTATCAAGAGTTTGGAGATTCACATGCTTTGTGTAATTGTGACTTGGAATTGGATATAGAAGGCGAGAGAGTCATATTAGAAATAGAGAATCTCCTACATGTATTTTCATCGAAAATCACTCTTTTTATAAAATACAGTTCAATTTTGTATAAGCTAAATCGGCTTTCTATGAACACTTAGGCATAAAAAAGTAAAAGTAATAACGGAACACCATTTGCGTACTTTTTCCCGTATGTTACTATGTGAGGATTACATTCCATACTTGCATGTACCACAATTTTAAAAAGAACAAGAAAATGAAAATACTTGCATGTACCAAAAGTACTGGGAAAAAGGAAAAAAAAAAATACCATCTTGAAAAAGAGAGTTTGGTGAATGATGGGCCCAGCCCATTGGAGAAACCAGAATTGGGCCGAAGTGCTTACACTTTTGGGTCCCCATTCAAGCCCATCTCCCCTTTCACTTGGGCTTCTGACGTCTGTTGCTTTTTGGATTTGTTGTAGAATATGGCATAGAGTATGAGCTGGGCCAGCCCAAAAACTGCGCCCAGCCCATTAGGTGCCTGAAATAGAAAAATCACAAACACAAATTTTTGATTAACAAACTATTAAAACTGAGCTGATCAAAAAAAACAAAAAAAACTATTAATACTGTGATTTAATTTTAAACCCTGCTTATAAAATTAACCTTTTTTTTTTTGGTGAATATTAGTTGAATAGTAAAGGAAGGAAAAGGTACTACTATCATTGAAAATGCATGAAACTTGAGTTTTATGACAAATAAAATAGTGTTCAATCTACCCGTACTCCTATGTCTTCGTTTCTCTCTTTTTTTTCGTCCTGCAAATGGATGACTATTTTTTAATTAGCACAATGGGTGATTTGGCTCCTCTTCAATTCAAATTCATAATGCCCCTCTTTTTTTTCCTCTTTTTTTTTTGGTAATAAACAGTAGTCATCGGACCAACTTGCGCGCACGACAAGACTAATCTCTCTAGCTCCCACCAGCCTTTGCTAACCCAAAGGGTTTTTACTCATGCATGGGTGGCCCCAAGGGCTTATCGCAATGTAAGGGAGTTGAACCTGAAACCTTAGAATGGTAAGCCCTTCCATCCTGACTAATCGACCGACTACACTACCCTTTGGGCTATTATGCCCCTTCTTTTTTTAAGGCAATCACTAGTCATGTGTTCTTAGGAGACACTTGATTTCAAAATGGGTCCCACACAAGGTTTTTTGAAAATTGTGCTAAAAGTTGTACATACATGCATGCATGCATTATGTTACATATATGTGTATGTATGAGAGAGAGAGAGAGAGAGAGAGAGAGAGATATTTTGATTACCATAATAAAGGGGTCAAAACCGATGAGGGCATAAGAACTCCAGCAAATGGCATTGGCAAAGGAAGCTAGGGACAACGAGAGGGGCATGTACTCAACACTTTTTGTCGATATAACCAATCTCTGCAATAAAAAAATTTGGATAATAATTGTGTGACACATTGCTTTCCTCCCTATTACTAGGAAACCATCAAAGTGACCAAATTTGAGTACAAGGCACTAACCATGACAGACAACGGCGCAGCGTACATGATCACATTACCCAGCATGGCTATACTTCCAACAATGGTAGACCGAAGCTTGGTCGTATGGGCAAGAGTTAGAACCAGAAACGCGACAGCACCGACTACCACGAGCTCAACGACCATCACCAGCAGCACCTGGAGTCTCTTCTTCCGGTCACAGTACCGGATGAAGAGGAGCAGATACACTAGCTCGATTGCCATTCCGGCTCCGTTAATGCTTGTGACCAGCAAGCTGTGTGGGTGCACCACGGGCAGCCCGTACACCGCCCAAAGGCCGCAGTTGATGAAGGTGCCTAGGTATGGTGCTGGTGAGTACTGCTCGACTGACCCTTTCTTGCATATTTGAACAAATGTTGGCCTGGAAATATTAGCACCTAGTCTTCATGATTGTTACATAAGTTTGGAAAATTACTTAATTTCAAAAAGATGTGTTCGTATGGAAACTCAATATTAGAATGGTGACACTTTTGGAACTATAAATAAAAATTACTACTTAGTGATGATTTGATTTGGAATGAAATGAGCATAAAAAACATCATTTCATATGAAATTTTATACAAAAGTCTATGTGTGTAGTATTGTACTCCTTTGAGAGAACCAACTCAGCTGGCGAAAAATGCTTGTAAAAAATTAATTCAATCGAATTTCAAAACTAATGAATGATTCAGATTATTAGTACTTCCAGGCTCTAAGTGCCGATTTGTGCACCATCATTGCACTTCTCCTCGGTTCCCATTGGATTTTCAAAAGTGAAGAAGCTTCGTTTTACAATATTACCCTTCCAAGTACCAAAATATCCGCTCATAAAAGGATAATCATGTAAATATACACATAAAAAGACAAAAATAAAGAGTGCCGTTATAAAATAGGAGAGCGTGGGAGATCACTCTACTACATTGTTGGCAACATCACATTCATCTTAAATGAGTGATTCATCCAAAATAAACATAGTGTCATTTTTATTTATTTATGTCGGTGGCCGAGTTTTATTTTCTCTTGACAAAATTTTCCAGGGGTCTTTCTCATCCAAATAAAATTGGAACTGGTGCTTACACTGGCGACATGAACAAGAGGAATGAGATGATGTTTCCTGAAACAAACGAAACAAACCCATGTTAGTTCTTCCCATTCGCCATTTTGTGAGGAAGCTAGGCCTTTTATTGACTTTGGTAAAATTACAATAGGTAGTTTTTTTTTTTCTCAGCAAAAGAAATTTTATTAATCTCTAAAAATTACAAAAATTACATGCAATAAGTACTTAATAGAGATCTAAGATGAGCACCGAGCAGCACAGCCAAAATTGGCTAATGATCATGTGCAAACCTAGGAATCCGGGACCCTATGGTGCAGTGCGCAATCCGAGCGGTCCAAAAGTAACCATTGATTGTAAGGATAGATCGAAGACTCAGATCACGCACTACCTTTGTTATTAATGCACCTCTGTAATTCAAGGTCTCGGATCCGCAAACGTAGACCCCAAAAACCACGGAAAAAGAGTAGTTTTGGCAATTAAAGAACCAACGAAAACAAGGTTAATGTGGAGATATAAATATGAAAACAAGTTCATTTGGAGGTGTTGTATAAAGATATATAAAGCTCAACCCACCTAGAACTCCAACTGCCGTTCGAGCAGCCTCTTTCGAAACCATGGCTGGCTGCGTTCGTGCGTGTGTTGGAGAGAGAGAGATATCGAGATTTCGTTGAGAAATGCAGGTATGGAGAAGCACCAAGATAAGGCCATATATATAGTAGGAAGAAAAGGGAAAACAGGTTGGGTTTGGGTGTCATCTTCTAAGAATAAGATTACTCTCTTTTTATCTGCATGCACATGCATGTATTCATCAGTTCAACACTTGGATTAAGTCATGACTTTCTACACACACACACTGAGAGAGAGAGAGAGAGAGAGAGAGAGTTATGGATTCTTTTGCATGGCATTCATTTCTTCAGGCAAAGACTTGCTTGGGGGATCGATCACTTTTTTTATCCACATTGCTGGTGAAGTTATTGCAGACTTATCTGCTTTCGGATAATGAAGATTTGGGGTGGACGTAATATAGCTGCTTTTGCAGTCAATTTTAACACTTTGCACTGAAAGAGGTGTTTGGTTAATGCATTAATTCAGGTACATAGATGGATAGAGAAAATGCAAACTTGTCAAAGGAAAAGTGACTATTTCTATCTTACTACTACTTCTTTATGTGACAGTAACTACATTTGTGTACCACATCTCAGTTTCGTAATATGACACATCATGTAACAAGTGAAATGTGCAACGAGCTAGTGGCTCATTGAAAGAAAGTGGTTAGTTGTACAACTCTCATTTGCGGAAGTAAAATTACGGTAATCATACACGAGGGTCACTTTATGTATTTTGTGATACTGATTGATGTCAAACCTCACATAAAATTGATTGATAGTCTGTACGTGTATCTTTTGTGAATGAAATGTATACATCATAAAATAAAAATAATAAAAAAACTACAGCATATGGTTTTCGTTGCAGTGATCGTGTAACGTATGTGATAGTATATACGTAATATATATATGTGAATGGAACAATCAAGTAAGATATATATGTCATCGAATATATAGTACCCAAAATAGTGGTCAAATATATGCAGTCACCATGCATGTATGGTTCTATTGCAGTAATCACTGAAACTAAATATATATGGATTGCAGGAATCGGATGGCCATTTGGTTTGCTTTTTTTGTTTCTTTTATCTTGGTTTGATGTTCCTTTGGATTGCAGAAATCGTGATGCTCGACAGGTCAGTCATGGTTAGTTGATGAGCTTGCCATACATTTGGTGCTTAATAGTTTGAGCATCCACATTGTAATAAGCGCATGGATGTGGATAATTAAACTTAACAACAATGCTCAAAAAATACCTCACATTGTAATAAGCAAAGTTACAAGTCTTTTAGCAAATAACCAAATTTTATCCATTCCATAACCAAACTTAACAACTTTTATCCAGAACCAAAACTCAATAACCAAACCCAATAACCAAATTCAAAACTCAATTACTCAAAAACACCTCACATTGGAATCGTCTCATTGAGACGAATAATTTGGTGTGGTCCGGTGCTTGATTGGAACTCGTTTGCGATTGAATATAGGTGCATCGTGTATTGTGGGGTTTTTTTGGTTAGGGATGTAAAAATAACCAATGTGGAGGTAGAGGTTGTTAAGTTTGATTATGAACTAAATGGATAATCAAATGATGACGTAGCACATTTTGGTTATTGATTTTGATTATTCCCATTGCGAATGCTCTTAGGGTTGATAGGATACATGAAAAGACAAAAAAACGTCCATGAAAAGGGAAATTAATATCTTAGATTCACTCAACAATTAATTTGGGTCATTCATTTCTCTTTTATGGACACTTTCATGGACTATTTTTTTTTTTTTATGTATCATAACGTTTTCCTTTAATACCCATCAACTTTACGAGGTTGAGGGGAAAAATTAAAGCAATACTCCCCCTCCCTCTCAAATTATTGGTCACGTTTCATTTCTTGTGTCACTCAAATAATTGTTTATATGACACAATTTGTAATACTCTTTATGATTTCAAAAAATTTGTTTAATAAAATTAATTGAAATCTATTAAATAAGATTTATATTTGACATAAACCACATTAAAAATTAAATGATATAGCCAATTTTTTAAGAGGTCCCAAATAGTAGACGTGACCAACAATTTGGGATGGAGGGAGTTTGATGTTGAATTCTTTAAACATCATAGGTCAAATGAGTCAAGGCGTAGATTATTCGAGTTTGGTTTGAAAATTTAATGAGTTTTGAAGAAATATTCAAGCTTAGTTTGTGTTGGAACATTTATGAATGTTAAGTCCCACACCATATAAACATAAATAAATAAATAAATAAATAAAGGTCGGGTCTTGCATGCATATAATTGATGTTTGATGGCTTATTACTTACAGGCTTAAGTTTTTAAGTGAATCGGGGTTCATCAAAGTTAGTATATTGAAACAAAGTGATGTGGCTGACTCTATGCCCTCACTCTCAAGTGATTAGATCTTGAGCACGCAACGGCCGGTCAATGAATCAAACAAACTCTCAACGGGTTGTTCACAAATCGATACGAAGCAAAACTTTTGACAAACGAACACGAACTCGTGTAGTTTGGTTTCGTTTCCCACACCTGATTAAAGCTTACAAGATTTGAGTATAACGTAGGACAACTACATAAGAATTCACAAGTTCATGCATGATCCAAATGCTATCTAGCTACCACCGATAAACAACTTCAAGGTCAACAATAGAAACCAAACAAAATAATTGAAAAAGAGAGAAAATTAAAAATCGTAATGGATATCCAAGTCAAAAGGCCGACCAGGCACTTTGTTGCCTCTTTCTTTGTCGTTTTATCCTGTTGCGATAGGAAAGGAGGGAGGAGACGTGATATACTTCTATATTGAAGAGAAAAATTGGTGAAACAAATTAGGAAAAATAACGGCTCAGGACGTGTTTTGATAATTAATACCCGTCAAGGACATGCTAAGAATATTTGTTAATGCTAAAAATATCATTGACAGATATTAATTATCAAAACACGTCAATAACCGTCATTTTCTCAACAAATTAATTTACGGACTACTTGTGTTAAGCCATCTGGCCCATCTCCAATACTAAGGTTAAGCCCTTTTTTATTTTTTTGTTAAACGACACAAAAACAAATGGGGGCCCACATATATTTTATGGTGGAGTTAGTTCAGTTTTGTATTCATGCCTCAATGTTGTAGTTGCCATGTTTCTAAATTAATATTATATATTTCAGTGGGACCCATAGTCGGCAGCAGCTAAAAACGAGTAAAAGTAGCCTTCTTCGTTTAGCAACTTTGGATATTTTAGTTTTGGTAGTGAGTGGAGAGAGAAATAGAGTAATGATTGGAGAGAGAGGTAATGAGTGGAGAGAGATAGAGAGATAAATGAAATTAATAATTCAAGAAATAGGGTAATGATTGAAAAAAGATATATGGTAATGATTAGAAAACAAAGTAAAAATGGTAAACGAACAAGGCCAGTATTTGAAGCGTCGGCCCGGTAATGGTTGGATTTTAGATTTGAAAGTGGTACTTTATCAATTGTTTATGGTGTAGGCCCCACTTAGAATAAAACTATTGTCCACTTAACCCTTGTTCGGTTGTGGGTTTTGAGTAGTGTTTTTGAATAAAGGTAGAGAGAGAAATGAGAGTAATGATTGTGGAGAGAGATAAAAAGTAGAGAGGGATAGAGTGAAAAATGAGATTAATGATTAAAAAATTAGATAGAGGAAAAGTAGAAAAATTGTTTTTTTTCAAAATTTTGAATTTGAAATTTTAAACCGAACAAGGCCTTAACAGTTCACTAGCCAGGTACGTAACTGCACCAATTTCCGACGTCACATATAATATTGCACTAATTACAGTATTGGAACACAAAAATGAAAAAATGTTAGTTACCTGCACTAATCCAGCCATAATTTTTGCCAAATAACCCCATTACTGGAGATGGCCTAGGCTGAGTGAGGGTGAAGGTTTCAAGATTTCAGGTAATATATAGGGGCACTAGTACAATTGTTTAGGCAATAAATGATCAAAGATCCAGGCACTTTATTAATTAGTAATAATAGCTTACATATTTAATTAAGTGCCAATCAAACTCATATTGTCACTTACTACGTACACTCCTATATAATAAGGCTGGAACCATAATGTTGTGGACACGCACGTATTTGAAGCCATCCGATACACGTGGATACAGATCTGGACACAAAGACATGTATTCGAACCCATCCGATATACGGTGGGTCTTATTATATTACATTTATTGTTGTATATAAAATATATAAATGACGCAAAACCCCCACATGCAACTACTCATGGACTACGGATTTGTGCAGCCGCCAGGCTTTCCCTTGCTGCATTCATGGCCTGGGTTTGGCTTTGGTTTTTCATAATCCAACATAGCTTCAACCATTATAAGCTCCCTCGTGTTCTTCTGCAAGCACATACGTTAGGCAAAAAATTCTTTAATTTTATTATGTATAATTAATTAGCTAATCGATATCAGATGCTTCTATTTAATTCGTGCTGCTTTCCTTATTTTATTATCTTTATTTTGTCAGTGTCACATTTCAAAGTTCGCTTTGCAAACCAGGAGTTATGAATCGTGGATACTCCGAAAGTAGTGCCATATTGGTATGGAATATGTATTGGATATCCATACCTGGCCGAGACGTATCAGATACGGCAAGCAGGTTCAGCCCTAAACTAAGGCTCAAGATGCCCTGGCCTTAAAGCTCCCAAAAATGTGCAAAAATTAGGGCCCCTTGAATTTTTTAATACTCGGCATATATTTTCAACTTTTTTGTATAACAACCTTACGGGCCCATTTTAAAACCCAAACAACCTGGCTATTTTACACTGGCCACTGGCCCAATTATGGCCCAACTTGACTTACTAAATCTGAAGGAAAAATGTGTTGTAGGAATAGAGATCAGAATTCACTTCACACAACCAAACACAAACTAACGTTTTATTATTCTCACACAAAATTACACATCACAAACATCTCACTCTTCACTCTTTCTCATGCTGTCACGCACAATCTCTCACACACAAAATCCCGATGGGGGAAACCACCCCAGGGCGGCTCGATCTCTCACTCTCCTCTGCTCTCTCTTCTTTTCTCTGAATACCACACATTGCGTTGATACCATAAACAGGTACTTATACAAATCGCAATTACACAACAGCCACACAAACTCAACGAATTTCCAACCTCCCAATTCAATTTTCCAGCATACACATCCCTACTCTCTCTCTCTCTCTCTCTCACACATGGTGTGTTGGTGGCAGGGATGGAGCAAGGAATTTCGGTTGGTAGAGTAAAAAATATTTTGTCTACTTACTAATCTAAAATATATCTACATTAAGAGGTTAATTATAAGGTATACTGTATACACTTGTAAATCTAAGCTTGCTTTATAATTGGTATCAAAGATTTATTATATTTTGAAAATAATGAATGATAGCCTCATTTATAATACGATCAACTCTCGAAAGGAAAAGAACGTATATGATTTCCGTACAATATTTGAATCAAGTTGGGGTACTTTATTGAATTTTCGCGGGGTCAAAATAGAAAATTTTGACTCCAAACTATAAAACGTCAATTTGAGAAATCAAAATGAGTAAGGTAAAGTAACCCCAATTTTAATTGCCTCTACATGCCTCCACCCTTGCATGGTGGCCCATCCATGTGCAAACACTCTCCAACAACAACAAAATAACTCCTAAAAAAGTAAACGAATTACATAATTTTTTAAGATTTTACGGTGTCACTATATCGTCTCGTATCATATCGGTATCCCATAAAGATATAAATTAAGATAGCTTACCTCGTTGAGTTTGTTTGCAGGATCCACGTGATACCTGAGGCCTTCAACCATGGCTACAGAATAATCAGAACATCGGTTAGTCTAGATCACCAAGATTTTGTTTAAATTAAACACGCGGATTATTGCAGACGTACCTGTAAACATAGAGAGTAGGAGGACATAGACAAAGGCCTTGATCCACTGGCCCATTGTGAATGCTGTGGTGGTGGTGGTGTTCTGTTGTTTAAATGAGTATTTTTGGTTGTGAGGTTGTGTATGGAGTCTATAAATTTATATCTATTGTAGTTGGGACGGAATGACGACGTTAGTCACTTGATCCTTTAAAATGTCGCGCGCTCCCACTCTCCATCCTAGCACTATGCTAGTGCTCTCCAATCTTCGCTCTTGCGAATTTTAGAAGGTTAAGATGTGTTTTAAAAACGTTTTCACACTCACACCCTCTTGAATCATGTGACTTAATTATGATATGACGTTGTGTGAAGCTGCAAATGGTGCAGCTATCCCACTCAAAAAGCTTTTCTAGAATGGTAATGGAATTGCGGTTCCCATTCCAATATCAAATGTCAACTGCACTGAAAAAATATGTCACATCAATTGCTAGGGAACTTTCATCCACCTAAGGGGTCGTTTGGATGGCGGACTGTGAAGGGGTATTTGTAATACCCCTCATATATATTAGGGTCCATCACTTCAGCTATGGTTTGGGAACCAAAAAATGCGGGGTATTAGCTTAAGTCCATCTTCTTTTATACCCCTTAATACCCCCGGCGGGGAATTATTTATGGGGAGGTTTTGGGGTGGTATTAAATAATACCCCTTTCTCTTCCATTTCAACTACAAAACAGCCTTATTTTCTATTTTATCTCTCATCTAAACCAAGTATTATTTAATCCTCTATTCTCTAATACCTCATCCAAATCAACTACTTTTTAAACCCCTCTCTCATAAATGGGGGCCCACCATTTTTACACAATACCTCCTACTATCTTATCTCCCCTTAACTAATACCTCTACCTCTAATTCTTTCCCCGCATCCAAACGGGCTCTAAAGTGAATGTATGGGTTTTGGGGCATCACAACGTGATCTCAATACCCTTTTACACCACATATTTTTATAAGGTCCATACACTTAGTAATTGGCTCCACAGAAATATATGGTAGAGAAAGGTATTGGAGTATCATGTGGCGGTATCCCCAAGACCACCAAATAATTATTGTTCTTTTGCTTTCGTTCCGTGTAGTTGTACTAGGGTGACTAATGCTATAGCCAAACATGCTCTATCTATTGCTCAACCTACGGTCTGGCAAGGGGATTTCCTGAGTTGGATCTGTAGGGAAGCATCTTTGGATGTTTCTACTTTGAGTTGATGAATAAAGCATGTTATCGATTGAATAAACTTTGTCGTAAATATTAATATATACACGAAAAAAAAATGAGATTACTTAAATGCATAGGGGTTAATTGCCATGGCCCTCGGCCCTGTTTGCACACTTCGAGCCGCTACTGATTTTCGTATAATCAATCTCACTTCCAGCATTTTACTGATTTAGGAGAACGATCACGACACATGTTTTTCGGATGAAAGATGTAAAAAAAAAAAAAAAAAAAAATTGGTGGCTAAATTACAAACGAAAATCATACATATGAATAAAAATAGCGTGTGGCTTGCTTTTTTTTTTTTTTTTTTTCCCACTTCATTCCCTTTTCCCAACTTATTAATGGTTCTTGCTATTTTGTTTCAAACCTTATTCATAGTAGGAATTATATTTATTTCTTCATCCATCTTGCATTGAGTTTCATTGGACCCATTTAATATAGGCAGATAAACGAAGTTTGACGTCAGTTGGGCCAGGCATCCTATGTTTTATAGGCTGGTAGATGTAAGATATGGCTCTTAACCCATCTGGTTGTACCCCTTGCCTTGAAGGAGATGTTTGGAGTTCGAGCTTATGGAGAGATATTGAACACCCTTTGGTTGTTAACACGCTAATTTCCCGCTAACCCTCGACTGATGTATACAATATTGTCACAAAAATAAATAAATCTGGGACACAGTTTTTAAGCCGGTATATTGGAGAGAAGTCTTTGCAGTTGCTTATTGATCGTTCTATCTTTGTAATTAATGGAAAGTACCACTGGCCTATGTAAGTGCAGTGAATGATAATCAAACACTTGATAACTGCTCATATTGTGTGGTGATCATTTTGCATGATCATAGTGTGTGGAAATGAGAAAACTTCCTCCACCCATACTGCTCTACTGAAATTCAAGAGAGACAAATTATAAGTAGTAGTGGGCAGCAGCCATATCTCAAATAGTCACATGCATCACCCCTCTCTACACTTGATTCTTGTCAACGAATGCTATGTATCGTCGTTGTGGGTATAATTCGAGTGATAAGTATTGCTTTCTCCGTCTCGTTATTATTTGTCATTTTGAACTAGTATTCGTATTGTTTTAAACAAAAATAAATCACTTTTATGTAAAAAAAAAATTATGTTCTTTACGATAATTCAATAATCATTGAGCTTTCTAAAATGGTGCAAAAATATTCAAAAAAAAAAAAAAACTTATGCACGAAAATTATTTTATCTATATTTTCAAATAAAACATGATTTTTGGGGAAACAATATGCGGGTAACAACAGAAAGCCAGACTACAAACAAACATAAGGGGCCAAGAATATTGGGCCAAACTGAGGAAATAAGCATAGTGGGCTTTAGCCCATGTTTTAACGAGAGTATTGGGCTAGGCGACGACATAAGGGCCGGTTATCATCTGGGCTAATTAGGGTGGGTTCATAAGCCCTACTCATTTACCTTTAGCACATTCCTAGGCTACCCATTAGATGTTGATCCATGACAACATCAGGTACCCCGGTAGTCCACGCCGTAAACGATGAGTGTTCGTCTTCGGTCTATGCAGATCGAGGGCCAACTAACGTGTGTAACACTTTGCCAGGGGAAGTATGGCGGGGAAGTATGGTGGCAAGACTGAATTCAAAGAAATTGACGGGGCCTATACAAGCGGTGGAGCATGTGGTTTCCTATCGATACAATTCGCAAAACCTTATCGACCCTTAATAAAAGGACAACAAAACCTGTCCTTAAAATAATTCTTGAGCCATATGATAATCCAAGTTGGAGCTCCATGAGTCTGCTCAAAATTTGATCAGTTTCTGAGTCATTTGTTCTCCCCTCTTAGTTGGTGTTTGGTAGAAATTATTTTTTAAAATATAATATCCAAGGGGAGTTGAGGAGAAATTATTCGTTGCCTCAAAGGCAACACGTGGCTGTGCCTGGGCACATCCGAGCCGTCCGTTCGGTACCCGGACGGCTCGGATTTAGTGAGAGAAACAGAGAGAGAAAGAGGAGAGAGAAAGGAGGAGAGAGAGTGTTTTAATCCGAGCCGTCCGGGTACCGAACGGACGGCTCGGATGTGCCCAGGCACGGCCACGTGTCCCTGCCTTTGGGGCAAGGAATAATTTCTCGGAGTTGAGACGAAAGTTTTGTGCACCCCTTTTCATAATATTTGAGCTCTCACTTTTCTTTCCAAATTTACCTTTATGCCCGTTGACCAATATCAAAGATGGAGATAGGGGCTAGAAAAAAGTTTATCAAAAAAATTTTTACATTAGAAAAAAGTTTATTATCAAAAAAAAGTTTTTTTGATCATTTATATTCACAAAAATTTTAGGGGATTGACTTCTACAGTCCTATTTTTATCACATACACTTTTTTTTTGTCCTTATTCACGTGAATTTATCTCTTTTCCCTTTTATAAGTTTAATTTTTTACACATTAAAGGACAATCAAGTAAATTCACATCAAATAAAGACAATGGTAAAAAAGGCTTGTAAAAGTCAATTTCCAAATTTTATTGAAAAAAGCCACTAGTCCGTTGCCACGTTGACAAACAAACGTACCGGGTCATCCCAACGCCAGACCTTGCCATTCAATGCCATTTGGCTTAAACGAGCCGTTCCACGAATCCCATTGGTCCACGTCATCGCCCATGACAAGCTAATCCATCGACCTCAGAACAAAGCAGCTTCCAATTGGTAAAACCAGCACGGCCACCGAATCTCATTGGTCCACGTCATCTCCAATGACACTTCCCTTGTTGTCGGTCTTTAAACAATTCCTGTTTACGAAGGCAGCAAACTACAACTCCCTGTATATAAAACTTTCGCGGAATTGTTAAGGCCATTGTAGATCCACTACTCGAACACAGAAAAATCGTCTCCGCAGATACATACGGCTTCTGTAGAGAGAGAGAGAAGGCGGAAGCGATGGCCGGGTCTTGGAGGAGAGGCGGCGGCTCTCTGATCGTATTAGCCATTGTTTTCTTCGGTAAACGATCCTCTCTCTGTACTACAGATCTGGTTCATGTGTCATTCGAAACAGTAATTTTTTTATTTTTATTTTTTGGTGCTTTCTTTTGTCTGTGAGTATTGTTGTAGTAGATTGGTAAAACGTCAGTAGATCTGGCACTGATAGTGAGGTGTAGATTCATCTTACGTCTGTATCAAATCTTCCACAGCAATTTAGGCGGAAACTTGTCTCTTGCTTGTTTGTAGATCTGATGTGTATCGACGGTCTTAGTTATCATTTTTGCGATGCAATCATAGTCATTTGTGTCGAACCGATTCTGTTGAATGTTTTATAGCTATTACCTCGAGGCTCTAGCAGGTGACGATCTAATTGTGGCCAGTAAGATGTTTTTTGGTAGTGCTAGATAAGCTTCAGAGGCAGACGCATGATTTGTGCCTAATACTGATTGATGTGAACTACTTGTAGTTTTTACTATATTGATAACGAAAAATCTACTTCAAATGTGTATAATGCTACTTGCGAGGTCGGAGAAGAGATGCGATTGTGTATGTACATAGTCATCATTTAATGTTATACACGGCTACACGTGACAAGTATATTGATTGATTAGTGAGATTTTAGGAATTTCCACACATCTGTAGGATATTTTTTAAAAAAATTCACACTAGGAACTTGTAGGTGCCAATCCTATTGATATTCTACTAAATTAACCTTAAAAATTAGTGTAGTAAGTGTGAATATTTGGAGTTGCGTAGGGGTCCGGGCTCCCCCTTGTATCCGCCGCTGATAAGCTTATATGTGTTTTTTTGTTCGCATTATGAGTTATCATAACTAAGCTAGTGTGAGCATTTTAGTGAAGTTTCTGTTATTCAGTAAAACGTTTGATATTTGTAAAACCTGGAAAGGGTTTAGTCGAGTAAATCCTATTGTAGATGCAGACAAACACTCATAGGCTCAATGCTTTTGCATTACAGGTTTAGAACACCTGCATAGTGTCTTAAACTTTAGCCTTTAGGCATAAACCATCAATGAAGGTATAGAATTAACACTCTGGATAGCTTGTTCTGACACTGGTGCTTAGGGTAGTCGTGGTGCCTATTGAAAATGAGTGCAAACTACACGTTATTTCAATTGTTATCACTCAGGCCTGTATTTGAATTACGAGAAGCGATATGTGAATGACAATATTATACGGGAAACAAATCCCTGTTGATTAGGTCTTTACGTTTTAAACCAAAACACCAGTGACGTTGCTCTATCATTTTCAAAATGCCACCGCGCAACATTCTGGTAAAGTTGTGCAGAATTTCCTGATGAATTGAAGCACTTTTCTTGAATTATAACATGTTTTATTGCATGTTTTCCATTTTATGGCAGTCTCATATGCTATTTGAACTCTATCTTGTTGCTTCTTAATGACTGAACTCAGGAGTAATTGTTAGTGATGATAACTTTGAGTTATAATTAATTATTTATTACCTGTATTTGTGTAACAGGTTGTCTATCTGCAATTTCCATTGCCAAAGAAGAAGCCTCGAAGTTGGGAACAGTCATCGGGATAGATCTTGGAACAACCTATTCTTGTGTTGGAGTTTACAAAAATGGTCATGTTGAGATAATAGCAAATGACCAAGGAAACCGTATTACCCCCTCATGGGTGGGTTTCAGCGATTCTGAGAGGTTGATCGGTGAGGCAGCGAAGAATCAAGCGGCTGTTAATCCCGAAAGGACCGTCTTTGATGTCAAAAGACTTATAGGAAGAAAGTAATGTCTCTATTCTCGTTTTGTTCATTGTTAAGCTATATGAGATTTGGGGGATAACTTCTAACTTCTAAAGGCATTTTCCTATTGATTTGCAGGTTTGACGACAAGGAGGTGCAAAGAGATATGAAGCTTGTTCCCTACAAGATTATAAATAAGGATGGAAAGCCTTATATCGAGGTTCTGGCTAAGGATGGAGAGACTAAGGTCTTCAGCCCCGAAGAGATCAGCGCTATGATTTTGACGAAAATGAAGGAGACAGCTGAAGCATTTCTTGGGAAGAAAATCAAGGATGCTGTTGTCACTGTTCCTGGTGAGTAAAACTCTTCTAAGCGCAACTATCAGTTTTGCCGTATCCTGGTTGTATAAGCAGTATTCACTCATACTTTCTTATTGCAATCTGCAGCCTACTTTAATGATGCCCAAAGGCAAGCTACCAAGGATGCTGGTGTCATTGCTGGGCTAAATGTTGCTAGAATTATAAATGAACCCACTGCTGCAGCCATTGCCTATGGATTGGACAAGAAAGGTGGTGAGAAGAACATTCTTGTATTCGATCTTGGTGGTGGGACATTTGATGTCAGTATCTTGACCATAGATAACGGTGTTTTTGAGGTCCTATCCACAAACGGTGACACTCATCTTGGAGGTAAGAACAATGTTTGTCATTGATACTCTGTCACCTTTACGGAACCATACAATGCATACATACCAGAATGTTCTCTGGTGCTTTGGAAAGGATTGATTCCGTAGCATTTGTGAACATGACCACTTAAAGCAGCATAGCTAAAATGCTGAGTAGTTAAATGATTAAATCACAATCTTTTCATTTTCCCATGTATTTGCCATTAGTTGCATCTTGTTTGCCTTCCAAACGAACACATGGGAGAATGGATTGATTTTTGGTATGCAACTGGGTATTTGGAACCAAGAATTAAGTCAAGAAGCCCTTTGCGCTTAATCTTTGTTACAACTTTTAATATGTTTGAGGTGACAAGGGGCATTGCTTGTCAAATAAGAGTATAAGGGACGTTGGATATTGGGTTGGTCTGTAATCGAGTTAGAATTCTACATTTTTGTCTCAATAAATGTCTTATAGTTGCATGCTAAGTTTCTGTTTTCTGCAGGTGAGGATTTTGATCATAGGGTTATGGATTATTTCATCAAATTGATCAAAAAGAAGCACGGAAAGGACATCAGCAAGGACAACAGAGCTCTTGGGAAGTTGAGGAGAGAATGTGAGCGTGCAAAGAGAGCCTTGAGCAGTCAGCACCAGGTCCGCGTGGAGATTGAATCTCTGTTCGATGGCACAGATTTCTCTGAACCACTGACCCGTGCTCGGTTCGAAGAATTGAACAACGATTTGTTTAGAAAAACCATGGGTCCCGTGAAGAAGGCTATGGAAGATGCCGGATTGGAGAAGAAACAAATAGATGAAATTGTTCTTGTTGGTGGTAGCACCAGGATTCCCAAAGTTCAGCAACTCCTCAAGGATTATTTTGATGGAAAGGAACCCAACAAGGGTGTGAACCCTGATGAGGCAGTTGCTTTTGGTGCTGCTGTACAAGGAGGCATCTTGAGTGGAGAGGGTGGTGACGAAACTAAAGGTATTACTTGTCTTTTATGAATACTTGACTTCTATTCATAATAAAACGATCAAATCAATTAGATTATGATTGAAGTCCTTTTTTATTCTTCGTTCCTAAAAAAAAAAAAACCATTCGTACTCATAACTCAAGTTGCATAACTCTCAAATAGCTCAAAGGAAAATCTTTAGGCATCTCATTTTTTGAGTGGTCTTTAAACCCCTTTTATTTTTGTTTGTCTCGTTTACAAATCTATTTGTATTGGATTTTTTCTGGTCTAGTTATTGAGACAATTGAAAGGGTTTCCAGTTGAGTTGAGTTTTGTTCACCCTCCACTTAAGAGGGTGAACATTACCCTCTTTTCTATTGGTTGAAATGATGTAGACCCCACCACAAAGTGATTTCATGCTTACCAAAAAGTGTATTGCACAGTAAGCATGATATCACTTTGTGGCGGGATCCACATTATTTCAATCAATGAGAGGGAGGGTAATGTTCACCTTCTTTTAAGGAGGGTGAACAAAATTGCACTCGTTTCCACTTACACCTAAGTAGTGAAAGCTGGTTCTGCATTTTCTAAGAGTTCAAAAGACAGTCTATCTAGTCATGTCTAATTTGTGATGTGAAACGTTCTACACAGATATACTTCTATTGGATGTGGCGCCTTTGACGCTTGGGATTGAAACGGTCGGAGGGGTGATGACCAAATTGATTCCTAGGAACACTGTCATCCCAACCAAGAAATCTCAAGTTTTCACCACCTACCAAGATCAGCAGACCACCGTCTCAATTCAGGTACCAATAGAATACTTCCTTCACTTGTCCTCTTGTTCCTAAGACTGAAAAGAAAGGTGGAAAAATTGAGAACCTTGATTATGTACATGTTTATTCTTAACTTGAGTTGCTCATATTATGTTTGTTACCAGGTATTTGAAGGTGAAAGGAGTCTCACAAAGGATTGTAGACTACTTGGTAACTTTGATCTGTCTGGACTTCCTCCAGCTCCAAGGTTAGTTGTGTGTTCTTTTTGTTGAGTTGAATGTAAATTGGTTCTGCTGCAGTTGGAAACTAATCTGTATTCAATACTTTGGTTTGTTTGAACAGGGGTACCCCTCAAATTGAAGTCACGTTCGAAGTAGATGCAAATGGTATCTTAAACGTCAAGGCAGAAGACAAAGCATCAGGTAAATCAGAGAAGATCACCATCACCAATGACAAGGGCCGATTAAGCCAAGACGAGATTGACCGGATGGTTAGAGAGGCAGAGGAGTTTGCTGAGGAAGATAAGAAGGTGAAGGAGAAGATCGATGCCCGTAACAGCCTTGAGACTTACGTTTACAACATGAAGAACCAAGTCAACGACAAAGATAAGTTGGCCGACAAGCTGGAGTCTGATGAGAAGGAGAAGATCGAGACAGCTGTGAAGGAGGCTCTCGAGTGGCTTGATGATAACCAGAGCGCTGAGAAAGAGGACTTTGAAGAGAAGCTCAAGGAGGTGGAAGCTGTTTGTAACCCGATTATCACAGCTGTTTACCAAAGATCAGGTGGTGCCCCGGGCGCCGGATCAGAAGATTCTGACGAGGACGACTCCCATGACGAACTGTAGGAAGCCCAGCGCGAATTCGCTGACCACTGGTAAAAACGAAAGATTGAGATACAGGATAGACGAGAAGGCTTTGGACTGTTAATTTTTGTGGCTCTTGAAAGAGTTAAGGGGAACGATTTCCCGTCTTCACTAGTTTTACTATGTTTTTGGTGTAGATACATCAAGTGATATTTTTCCTATTTCCAATTGTACTTTTTGAATTTCTATCAACTTTTCCGAAAATTTAGTTGCTGCCTGTGGATCTTAACAGCCAGTTAGAGGATGGTGAAAAAAGACGAGAAATTGGTGTTTCTTACCAATATGAACCAATGTAACCCATTCATTTCTTTTGGGTAAAACTATGAAGATTTTATAATGCTCAAGCAACGATTACAATAGGCCTTAGCCAAAAACCCAGAAAGCAAAAGCACAGCCCATCTGCACAGGACTATACAAACCCAGAAAGCAAAGCTTACTATACAATCAAACTCATGGAACAAAAATCCTTGAAGACACCCTCCGTGGGTTGCAAGCAAGCGATTGTTCTTCTGAACCCTTCCAAGAAGCTATGGAGGCCCTAATATCCCCTTCTTCTTTTGATCCGCTGTATACAGCTTTTTTTGATCCGCATATCCCCTTCGGTCCGATTAATCAGTCCACAGACATCCTTGCTATGCTGCTGAATGGTACGGAAATTCCTCTCTCCAAATCCAGTAAAAAAGAAGCAGCAAGAGAAAGCCTGTGCAAGGAGGGAAGAGTCCTCCTTCTATTGGCGTAAGGAGGGAGTACAAACATTGTTGCTTACAACACGCCAATAATGCATGCCTTCTACGTACTAATCATTATGGGAATAATACATCCAAGACACTGTACTTTTTACCATTCTACTTTACACATCACACCTATTAACAGTACAAACCAATAATTTCACCACCTCCCGGAAATGAAAGGAGCTCCAAATATTTCCCAGCCTTGTGGGAGCAGAGCCTGACCTTGCCTCTCAGCTAGATTAAGCACTCCCCTACATATTATTCATCCCCCCAAAAATGAAAAAATGGTTCCAAATCAGCGAAGAAATAAGGGCATGCAAAGAAAAGATGCTCATGGGACTCCACAGCACCATTACACAGGCAGCAAGACATATCCAGATTAATCCCCCGACTCCCCAATCTGTCCTTAGTGGATAACCTTCCCCACTCCCCAGTAAATAAGCCACTCCAAGAAGGAAAGTCCATCTAGAGATATGGTGAGGGGAACCACCCTATGAAGTACTTTCTCAGCTTTTTAATCTGTCCACATGATTGATAGGATTTTCATTTTTCCTTTTCCTTTACTCACTATTTTTCATTAACGAATTCTCAAATTGGGGATCCTTCACGACTTTACCATTCCCGCCTTGGAATGCACACAATCCAAATTGGTTCGGTCCCGTTTGGTTGAATTTGAGGACCAAACCATTATTGGTGCTTCCAAAAGATTGATATCGTTGTAACTTTGAGAGGGAAGTAAAAGTTTGAAAAACCTGAGTCTCTTTTGATTTGAGTACAAAAAATTTGAGTAAATTCTACGGGATACTGGTTTGAGTCAAGACTTAAGTCACATAATTTGCGTGTGTGTGTTGGAGCGTGAACTCAAATGTGGAACCGTCTATAAAAAACATAACAATCTACCAAAATTTATAACAACGAAAATTGAAAGTGCGAGCACAGAGCAATAGCGGGAGGACATTGTCAAGCCCGTTCGGTTTAATTGTCCGCCAGTTGTTACTTGCTTCAATTGATCCCATTGATCTTTTCAGAGGCCAAATGCGCATCGAAATTTTCTTCAAGGGGTAAACTGTAAAAAAGCCCTAAAAGAACTAAAAACCACAGCCTCCGTCGCCGTAAATCTCCGGACGCGCCATTCTCTCTCTCCCTTCGCGGCTAATCCCGGCCGCCGACTTCATCTATCGCTGTAATCAACCATCGGAAAATCCAGCAAACCCTAGTTTCAAGGATGACGGAGGTGGCGAGCACGGTAGTTCACGACGTACTGGGCCGAAGAGCTCTAGATGTGGACCAGCCAATCATCGACTACATCGTCAATGTCCTCGCAGACGAGGACTTCGATTTCGGCGAAGACGGCGACGGAGCTTTCGAAGCCCTAGGAGAACTACTGGTCGATTCCGGCTGCGTTTCTGACAGTACGGAATGTCGCTCGGTACCATACGAATCAAACTCTTTAATTCCTTCTGTTTTTTGTTGATTGTATGTCGCAATTTCAGAAGCTATTAATTGATTATGTTAAGGAGTTGCACGGTTTATGTGTTTATTTGATAACTCCGGGTTAGCTTACGTGCACCATACTAATCCGGGGGCCAATCCCACCACCAACCTGCGAGGAGCACTGGCCCCAAAGGAGTTGATAACACTGGTTTCGAACCTGAAACCTTAGGATGCACACTCTAAGTCCCAAGCCTTGACTACTAGGCCAATCCTTCGGGGTTGCACGGTTTATGTGTTAGGATCCTAATGTCCCACATCGACTATGTATGAGCTTGACCTTGTACATATAAACTCTTGGGCACCCTTCCCTTTCAAGAGTGATTTCTACCTACCGTTTGGTATCATTTGACCCGCAAAGGGGGCAACCTAAAGGTTGGATTAAAATATTCAAAAGTATTGAATACTGATAGGTGACTGGAGCCGCCAAAAAGAGAAAGGGCTACCATCGGGTCATTTGGTTGCCAAGAATATTGTTGATTGAATGCAAAACAGCTGAAACTCTGGTTTGAACTTGGAAATAAATTAGGAACTTAGATTAAGAAAATGATTGTGGCTTCATTTCGTTTTGTGCTGATTATATGTCGGTTTTCCCAAATGTTACCTGGTAGCATACAAATCGAACTCTTCAATTACTCCTGTTTTCAATTCGTTTTATGTTGTTTAGAGCATCTCCTTCCCAAATTTGAGATAAATCTTCATTTGGTATGAATCATTTGAATGGGCAAACTCAAATTTAAGCATAAATTGAAAAAAAGCTTCATTAATGGTATCGTTGTAAAGTTTGAGAGGGAGTGAATATGCTTCAAAAATTTGTGTGAAAATTTGATTCTCTTTTATTATGAGTAAACACAGTCCGATATATGTTTGAGTAAAGATTAAAAATTGGAGTGATTTTGAGGAGATTTTTAATTAAATTCTGGTTTTGAGTCTAGGGCTTGAGGTGCTCTTATATGTCTGATTTGAGTTTGAGGAGTTTGTGCGGTTTATGGCCTCATTTGGTTGCTGAGAAAATATTTGAATGCAAAAGACATGAAACTTTTGGTTTGAACTTGAAAACGAATTGAGAACTCAGATTGAGCGTGTTTCAGTTTCTCTCTCTCTCTCTCCCCCCCCCCCCCCATTTCAGGTTAGATTAAGGAATTCCAGAAGCTATTACTTAACTTTATTGAGGGGTTGCATGGTTTATGTCTTTTATTTGGTTTCTGGGAAAATAGTCGAAGGCAAAAGAGACAAAATTTTGGTTTGAACTTGAAATCAAACTGAGAACTTGGTTTAAGGAATAGTTGTTTCAGATTTTTGTTCTTATTTTGGAACACTTTTTTTTTTTTTTTACACTAGAGCCTGGTATATTTTATCTTGTATACGTATATTTTATCTTGTATACCTTTCCTTGGCAACCACTAGCATAAAAAATAAAATGGTAATGAATGAATGTGATGCTAGAGCGCCTCCTGCCCTTAACCCCCTTTTTTCACGTAAACTCAAAATTTGAGTAGATACCCCTCAAAACCCACTCAACTCCTTGATTCGAAACTCATATAAAAGTGAGTTTTACTCAAACTAAGGGCGACTCAAATCCTTTCTCAAATTTGGGAAGACTATTTTGTGCCTCTCAAATTTACGACTATGGCGTTGATGAAGCTTTTACTCAAATTTATGCTTGAATTGGGGTTCTCTCTCATTGGAATGCTTTATATTAAATGAAGCTTTTACTCGAATTCGAGGGAAAATATTGGTTTATGATGGAGATGCTCTTACATGAATTTTTTTTTATGCTTCAAGCTATTAGAGAAATTCTAAGGACTTGAGAGCTCTTTTAGCTTTTTCATGTTTCTTTGCAACCACAAGGTGCAAAAAGGAAAACTGCTTATTTCCAATTGTGATGCTAGCATCTTTTTTTCTTCTTTTCATCCCCCTCTCTACGAGACGAGTCTTCCGGTCTCTGTTTATTTCTTTCTAAAGCAATGATGTGATTGCTATGGAGCTTTGTGGTAGGTTTGTAGCAAACTTTGTGAAAAATTTGGAAAGCATGGGTTGGTTAAAGATATTCCAACTGTGAGAAGCCTCACAACACCATTGAGAATGTTTGATGGGATGGATGAAGAGGAAGTTCCAAAGAAGAAGCCGGAGGTGATAGATGGTCCTTTGCTAACTGAACGTGACAAAATAAAGCTTGAAAGGAGAAAGAGAAAGGAGGAGCGCCAAAGGGAGGTAAGAAAAAACTTCCAACATCAAGATTTGAACACGTGTGATTGGTGTTTCTGAAAATCTTAGTTATCAATTCCACTGGTAATTAGTGATGTGGATTTGTTAGTGGTTTCATGTCAAGCTGGTTCAAATTTCATTTCTCTTGGCTTGTTATTGTTGGCAGTAGGTGATTGGTGCTTTGCTATTGTTTTTCTGATCATTTCTTTTGACTATACAGGCAGAATACCAGATGCATTTAGCAGAAATGGAAGCAACCAAAGCTGGAATGCCTGTTGTATGTGTAAATCATGGTGATGGACCAAATGTCAAGGATATCCACATGGAGAACTTCAGTATCTCTGTGGGTGGTCGTGAGCTTATAGTTGATGGCACCGTGACACTTTCATTTGGAAGGCACTATGGTGAGTTTGCATTGTTTTTCAACAACACGTTTTCTAGGTTTCTGATGGTATTTGTGTCCTTGCCATTTTGGTTTCGCGATCCTACTGCACTTTCAGCTACAGAAACTCATGCTGGTGCTTCACCGATGTTTTGTGTCTATTTAAACAGACACTCTTCTGTGATCTTCATGCTGAACTCATGTGAGAAGAACATCATTTGATTACAGTACCTCTGGGCCTTGCATCTGAATAGGATCAGATTGCAGTACCAATTCGTAGAATCAAAATCCTTTCCATTCAATCATCCCCCATGTTCTTGAAAGATGAAAAGTAGTTTTGTCAAATATATGTAGAGTTTTGAGATCCATTTTGTATGTAGTTCACTCCAGATGTCCCTTGCGTAGACACTCCGTTGCTGAAGTGCAAATGTATTAATCTCAATGTATTGTACTGCTTTGATTTCTTTTTACAGGTCTTGTAGGAAGAAATGGTACTGGGAAAACAACTTTCCTGAGGTACATGGCCATGCATGCAATCGATGGTATTCCTTCGAACTGCCAGATATTGCATGTGGAGCAGGAAGTGGTTGGTGATGACTCAACAGCCTTGCAGTGTGTTCTTAATGCTGACGTTGAAAGAGCCCAGTTATTGGAAGAGGAAGCTCATCTAGTTACATTACAGGTTAACTATGGGCTCTTCCATATTGGAGAATAGTAGTTCTTAATTTCTTATTGCTTTTCTTAATCTTCCAATTTTTTTTTTTTTATATTCTCGGTTGGATTGTGTGCCCATTTCGTATCTGACTACACTTCTTTGTCCTCAAGAGGAAATTGGAGATGGAGGCTGAAAGTGGAAACGATAAAGGGGAGATAAATGGGATGGACAAAAATGCTGTCGCCCAAAGGCTTGAAGAGATATACAAAAAACTTGAGTTAATAGATGCAGATTCTGCCGAGTCACGTGCTGCTACCATTCTTGCAGTAAGTTCATGAACTTTTGTTGGTTACTTCCATGTAACTTTTGGGATAGACCTTGAAGCTAGTTGCTGGGGGTTGTTATTATTAACATCTTGTGCAAATCGTGAATTGCAGCTGGATTCAGCTCTGCTATAAACTAGACAAAGTGACAAACAAGTTGCACTCGTACGTAAAAATGTCGAACAATGAAACAAGAAAGAGTAAAATGAAAGAAGGAAACCTGAAGTGCTTTAGTTGAGCGTTTTCTGAGAAATGTCCTTACTTATTGTTATACCGCTTTAGAGAAAGTAAAACAGTTGTTATAAGGTCGAGCTTTTAGGGAAAGATTATTGGGTTTGGGCAGGGATGGCACTCAATAGCTCTACTATGCTCACTCCCAACTAGCTCTAGCTAGGAAAAAAGCAATGAAAGATATCACCTGCCTTCGCCCAGAAGTGACTGAAGGCTTAAAGAATCGCTTCGCACCTTCTGTCTTCTTTTCTTAAGGATATCCTTAATAGTCAAGATCATGCAGGAGAGAAAGAAGGAACCCTAGTGGAATAAGTGATTCTATGGTAGCTGAACGTCTTCACTTTCATTATTCCTAAAAGAAAAAGTCCCTTCCTTATTATTGATAGCACAAGAAAGAGAACTCCGCCTTCTCCTTCGGGGGATTCTTTCTCCTCTGAGGTCTTTTTTTTTTGGGTCCGGGCATATTAGTTTAGAGCTGTGAATATTCTCTGTGGAGCTATGTTTTACCGTCCAAGAAATCTTGAATAATTTTTCATTTTCTGATATCGTTTCAAGTCTTCCAAGGACTTTGTTGGATTTTTGCAGACTTTCTGGATGCTATTTTAAGTTGTTCCCTTTTTGGAGTTTTTTCACTGGCCTTGAGTTTGGGGATCTTTCTTTCACTTTCCCCGAAACCCTTCATATGCTACACTGTTTGGTTTAATTGGAGAGATCCAAGAGCCTACCTGTCGATGGACAATGTGTATAATTTATTTTAGATTTGGCTGGCTGGTTTTCTTGGAATAGTATGCTTTTGACTTTGTTTGCTTTGTGCAAAATACACTTAGTTGAGCTGGCTTTCTTGATTATACCTTTGTCACAGTTTTTTCATCGTCAGTCTTGTATGTGTTTTTCTTATATACCTATCTTGAAACTCTCCAGGGTCTCAGCTTCACAACAGAAATGCAGAAGAAGCCTACAAAAACCTTTTCTGGAGGATGGAGAATGCGAATAGCACTTGCCCGTGCACTATTTATTGAGCCTGATATATTACTACTGGATGAACCCACGGTGCTTTACATGTTGTTTTTCTTCTCATCACGCACATTTTTTTTGAGCTACATTGAGAAAGGACTTACTATACCCTCTGTTGTGGCAGAACCATCTTGATCTTCATGCTGTCTTGTGGCTGGAAACTTACTTGGTGAAATGGTCAAAAACATTCATAGTTGTTTCTCATGCTAGAGAATTCTTGAACACGGTACCTTTTTATTCTCGTGGATGTTAATTGAAGATCATTGTCATTGGTCAAAGTAATGCATCAATTTGTTACATAATTTAAAAGTTCTACAATTATTTAAAACTTTTCTTTCAGGTAGTCACAGATATTCTCCATCTACAAGGGCAAAAACTGTCTGCATACAAAGGAGATTACGATACCTTTGAGAGGACACGAGAGGAGCAGCTTAAGAACCAACAGAAAGCATTTGAGTCTAATGAACGTGTGAGGGAACATATGCAGGTTTGTATTATTTGCTCCATTACTACACGCTTCACCTGCATAGAGCATTGCTGTGGTATATGTTTTTTCTCTTTTGTTCTTTCATTAATGGTGTCTTTCTTGATCGTTTCGAGTCGGTCATAATGTTTTAGTATCAGATTTCTCAATATTTTAGATAGCCTTGGAACTTTGGTGGCATTGATGTTGCGGGTACAACTGTATTTATTTGCTCAAATTTTGCATCTTTATAGAGTTCATCAAGTTAGAATGCAACTCAATTTAACACACTAGATCGAAACTTCTTGAAGTCAGTTACACGGACTTATCTTTTCTAGTCAGGCCCTTGTAGAGCCATGTTATTTTAGTCCATTTGGCAATCATGTCCCTTCTCGCTACTTCCATTTCTCTACCTGTTGTGTTTGGGTTCCTTCTGGCCTCGTATCACCATCAAATCAGATAAAATCTATCGTTCTTGGTGTGTTGGTTTGTCTGAACTTCATTCATTTATCATCAAGTGCTGCTGCTTCTATGTTCTAATCCCTAGATAATTTCCCTTGTACCGTATTTTCTTCTTTTCTTCGTCCTTAATACTTTTCTATAGCATCATACTAGTTGGAGGCAAGTTAACTGTCTGGCTTGTTATCTCTTCATTGCTAAGATTTTGTACCATAAAACACAACTGCCCTCAGGTTCTGTAGAATGATATGCCTGATGGTTATTGTTATTAGAGGAAGTGTTCAGGGTTTGTAACCTAACCCTATACACACATATATCAATAATATATAGTGAAGAGTACAAAGCTAAGAAGCACGGATACGGATACGGGATACGGATACGCGGATACATGATTTTTCCAAAAAGAAGGATACGATACGTTGAACATAAAAGTAAATAAAAAATATATTATATATAATTTTTAATTCCTAAAATTTCATTAATAAGTTTTCCATTACACAAGTTCACCATTTCACATGCCGAGAGAGATATATTCATGTATAGTTATATATATATACACACACACAAAACGAGAGAGAGAGCGAGAGAGAGAGGATATCGTTGGTAAGTTTATGGTGTCGATTGGTGGGGGAAAAAGAAAAAAATAGTCCTACTTGCAATTTTAACCCATATATTTTAAGTAATAACATATTTACCCTCGCGCGTATCCGAAACATATCCGAGCGTATCCAACACGTATCTGCACGTAACAGATACGTATCCGGAGTGTATCCGAGAGTATCCGCGCATATCCGAAACGTATCGGGATACCCAAAAATAATTCTAAAAGCAGGATACTTTAAAAAGTGTATCGGATATGTATTCGGAGAGTATCCGAGAGTATCGGTATCCGATACGGATACGATATGTGATACGGAGGCCAAAATAGAGTACCTGTGCTTCATAGGTACAAAGACCTAACAACTACCCCTCACTATATTCTAACAGTTGTGTACAAAAAAACCCTTTTCTTTTCACCATAGGGAAAATGAAAGTTGAGGTATGATGTCCACCTTAAACAAATCCATTTTGTGGTGGATGATTGGCTTTCCAATTTAAAGAGAGAATAAAGTTGGTACACTGTGTTGCCGCACATGCAATTGTGGATATAATTGTGCAGTTTGGTACAATTATCACCGATGGCCATCAGCAAAGCAGTCCAATGTCTGACACGGGATTGGGGCCACCTTAGAGATGGGCATTGTGTCTGTGTGCATGCGTGCGCGCACGTGCGTTGTAGTTTTTGTGTGGTGTTTGTTAATTAATCATTTTTTGAGAGGATGGTGGTATGGTGATGAATTTTGAAGAAGGTAATATGATATGTGACAGATCCTCAAGTGATATGGATACTGCACGTTTCTTTGTGTAAAAAGCTGTTGCTTTCTGCAACTGGTGGAAATAATAAGTTCTGTTTGTTGCGGATGTAACATGCCTGTTATTCATGACAATTGGTGTCTCAGTTATGACAAATAACTGACAAAGTGTGAAATATTTGTTGTGCTTTTGATCTATAAAACTACACTTTCTAATATGCACATTGTATTGTTTTTGTTTATTTTTATGCTGCAGTCCTTCATTGATAAGTTTCGCTACAATGCAAAGCGTGCATCTCTTGTCCAATCAAGAATTAAGGTACTTTTTACCATTACGTCAAATGTCATTTTGTCGGCTGGTTGGACCCATTTTTTCAGCTGTGATTTCTTATGTTTTTGCTGGTACAATTTGAGCAATGATGCGTACAAATGATGCCAACTGTAATATGGCTAGTTTTCCCTTGAATTGGTTATGGTTGTAGCAAGTTATTAATATAAGGTGATGAAATTAGCATATGAATTGAAAATTCAGTTCATTTAAATTTCTATCTCTATAAGATTTACCTATTTCAATATATATCTGTCAGATTGTCGTAGTATCTACCATGAATAGAAAGAGACACAACTACACTAGAGGCAAAGTAATTTGAACCCTCTCTCTACATTTTGGATGGCCTTGTGAGCTTCATAACTCCTCCAAGAGTTGTACTCTTTTGGAGGTAGTGTGTGGTTTGGACTTTAGTTTGGCCTCGGTGTGGGTGTGGGTAAGTTTTATGTATCATGAGTAAGAAAAGGATGTTCTCACATCTGGTAAAGGAGCGAAACATTATTTATTTAATTAATTTATTAATCTTCTTTGGTTCTCTTGTTGCTCATGTGGTCTAGAATCTATCTTATTACCTTCTTTTTCCTTGAATCCATGAGGCATTGGAGCGGATAGGGCGTGTGGACGAAGTTATTAATGACCCTGAGTAAGAATTTCTTCCTGAAATATCTGTGTGTGTGTGTGTGGTTTGTTGATTCTTAATAGTCAAATTTCTGGGATTTTAATAGGCGATGTGTTTTAGTTCACATTTCCCGTTTTAGCTGTTTTTGCTTATAGTACTTTGGCCTTTTGACATGCAGCTACAAGTTTGAGTTCCCTAGTCCAGATGACAGACCAGGCCCACCAATTATAAGTTTCAGGTCTGTGATTACAACTTACAAGTCGTACTTTTTGGTTTTTTTATGGTAGTGATTGTTGTCTCTATTCTGGCTTTTCAAGTGTCAAATATTTATGAAGTCCTGCATCCACTTAAATTTACTAGTGATGGTAGATTTTATTTTCTACTTTACTGATGTTATCCCTCTGTGTGTGGAACACCTGCTTATTGGAGTCGATGTTTGAAAATGTGATTGCAGCGATGCATCTTTTGGTTATCCTGGGGGGCCACTATTGTTTAAGAACTTAAATTTTGGGATTGATCTTGACAGCCGCATAGCAAGTAAGAATCATTCTCTTCATTGGTGACATTTCCTGCTTCCGGTATGTTGCATAAATTGCTGGGTGGTTAATTTGGATCCTTTTCAAGCTTATTTGGAATTTCTAGTTAATAATTCTGCTTTTTCAACCTATTTGTTACTCATTTATCTATTTGTCGGCAGTTTCCTTATCTTTCAATAGTCAACACCATTACAAGGGCATTTTATAGATAACTGCAGGTTAAGTTACGTTTATGCGTAATCATGCCCTTGAGATTTTTCTAGACGTTCGACTTCTGTCTTTTGGGGAAGATAGAAAGTGAATATAGATGATAATTGGGATTAATGATAAATGAGACCTCTTACTTTGGTATTAATGATAAGATATGTTAGTGTTTAGACAGAATCTTGTTTTTAATTACTAGACACTGATATGGATGATAATTGACAACGCTTATTTCAGTATCAACTAGAAGGCTGGCAAAGACTGTGCATGCACATTTTTAGGATTGTTGTGCATAGAGGGGTAGTGGTTATGATAAGATACTTTTTAATCAATTATTTTTTTCCCCAAGTGTAACCGTCTATGCCAATTTACAAGTGTGCATTAATTGATTTGAGAGAGGGGCATTAATGGAATTGTAAAAGTATACACAATTTCAAAAAAAGAGGTCACCAATGATGGGTTCTCCCTTTCTATTCAATATCAATTTTAGACTGCTTGTTTTATTATATATTTCTATTTCTATGCTTGAATGTCACATTTCGAGAGTAAAAGGAAATGAAATGGAAGTCATGAAACAATAACTGAAATGGAGAGGCTAATTTTTCTTTTTTGGTGTGGTTGGGAAAATGAGAAGGAAATCCTTTTTTAGCTATCCATGGAAAAAGGGAACATGTACGAGTAATTTCATTTCTCTTGTTAATTTTGTGATTCCAACACAGCATAATTGTATTTCAGTGGTTGGCCCAAATGGCATTGGAAAATCAACTATACTCAAGCTAATTGCTGGGGACCTGCAACCAAGCTCGGGGACAGTTTTCCGCTCGGCTAAGGTACTTGCTTTCTTGCCACCATTGAACAATGAGCTATACGGAAAGCTGGTTTTTTTTTTTTTTTTAACCATTGTTGCTCCATTATAAATAAATGACGCTACCATCAACGACAGCTAAACAGAGTCAGAGATATTCGCTAAAAATACACAGCCACGGACCTTGGACAATATACCAATCTGGTCGAACTATGGTAATGCCTTATAGTAAGAATAGAGAGGTAGAAGGAAAGAGAGACACGGGGATTGCAAATACAAATAAATGCTCGATTCTCAGATCATCAAGTGCTCCCTTGTGGACCTATTGAGAGGGAATGAAGTTAAGGGTAATTACAACAAAGAATGAGAAATAACATCCCAAACAAAACCAGCTTCCTGAGTAAATTAAAGTTCCGGAATAAACTTTCAATCTTCTACTAGCTTCATCCAAGTTCTTTTATGTCCTCATTGGACATATTCATAAACCATTGCTCTGTGGACTTGTGTGATACCTTTCCCAGTTTTTCTTTCTTTCTTCTTCGTCTTATTAGTATTATTATTTTGTAGAGATTACTATGACTGCCGAAAGTTTCACATACTTCCAGTTCCAAACTTTGCGTAGCTTCACCTACCTTAATTTTCTGGCACTGATGTTCTTTTTATAGGTTCGCATTGCTGTGTTCAGTCAGCATCATGTTGACGGGTTAGACTTATCTTCAAATCCTCTTCTATATATGATGCGCAACTTCCCAGTAAGTTCTTAATTGATTTTAGTCTTCGAATTATCTTCCTCTCTGATTTTTTCCTTACTCTCCATATTGCGGTTGGTTCATTTGCCAAGTTATAATATTTGCAAATTTCGCTAAGATAGCCCAAAAATTCAAGATGACTTTCACCTTATCTTTGGAGCTATAACCTTGTTGAAAATCAGCTGGTCTATTCTACTTTATGCTTCAGGCTAAAAACTTTTTTGATTACTTAAAAAATTGTTTTTTTGTACACCAACCCCCGGCATGAACAAATGTGACAGCCCACCACATTCGAATATAATCGCAGAATGTTTTGATTAAAAGTAATACCCATAATTTGGAGAGGATTCCTTATAAGGTGTGTACACATGGTAATAGTCCGTCACTTGGTTAACTTTTTCCCCAGGCTTACCAATCCTATAGTTGGATTGAGTTTCGTTCTGTGCCTCTTGTGTCTGCCACAGTAAATCAAGTCAATGAAGATTAGCCGCTATCTTAGCTGTATCACTATCTTTGAAGTTCGTAGAGAGGAATGCTAGTTTTGTGATGATATCTGGTCTGCGACTCTGGAATGCAATCATGATAGGATGAGTCGGGATAGGATGAGTCGGGTGACTCGCTGAATAGTGGTCCTAGCACAAAGTAACGAGTCTACAAATCAGATGTTCAAACACCAGGGATATCTTGATTCGTACTTGCATGATCTTATAAATGCATTTGCAGACATGAACAAAAGTTTTTATAGCTGGATCTTTCAACGATTTGTCTTATTATCTTATATAGCTTTCTTCGTTTATCCCCTCTCTTGCAGGGAGTGCCTGAACAAAAGCTTCGAGGTCACTTGGGTTCATTTGGTATAACTGGAAATCTTGCTCTACAGCCAATGTACACCTTGTCTGGTATCTTTCTTTAACCTTTTCCTTTATTTTGAATATTTGGGGTGCATATATCATTTCCCTCAATAAAACCTTCGTTGGACTTGGAAGTGAAGACTGGTGTTCCACATTTATTTAGTTGATCGAATGTAAAGCCATACTGTAATTTGGATGATGACACCGAGAAACTACTGTGCCACACTATTTTTATCTTAATCATGGTGAACACATGCCGTGACCTATAGTGTCTAACTCACTGATTTTTTTTTTTTTTTTTGCAAATGTTGTAAATGGCTCCGGATACTGTTTCAGGTGGTCAGAAAAGCAGAGTTGCATTTGCAAAGATAACTTTCAAAAAACCTCACATTTTACTGCTTGATGAGCCATCGAATCATCTTGTAAGTTTTCCTATTTTGTTTTCATGTGCTTCATATGTTGCTTTTGAGTGTATGTTGCTCATGTATGTTGGAGGAGGGTATAGAGATCCTTTGTTCCCATGTGGTTTTGGGATTATACTGCTCAAGTGCTCATCCATACTCTGGATGCTCAGGAACTTGGCATTTTATTTCTGGATTCAATTATCTCAGTTGTTACCCTTTAAACTATGCAAAATGCTTAACTATTAGGGTTCGCTGGACCCCTTTTTATGGTTTGTAAGCTATGCAACAAGATAGAAGCATCATGAACTTGCAACTGCAAAATCTTGCGGGTTTTTTTTTCTTCTTTCTCACTTTCCCCTACAGCCACCACCGTGGTAAACATAGTGATATTCTTAAAATGCAGGATTTGGATGCTGTGGAGGCATTAATTCAGGGTCTTGTCCTGTTCCAAGGAGGCGTGCTGATGGTATTTTGCCTCTCTTCCCTTCAATTTCCAGTTGCGACAACACCGTATTTGATCTCGTGTAGAACCATTTTTGGGTTAACTTCACGCATTTGGGTTTCAACTTGCAGGTGAGTCACGATGAACATCTAATATCGGGCAGTGTGGAACAGCTGTGGGCGGTCACTGATGGGAAGGTGTCACCTTTCAATGGAACATTCCAGGATTACAAGAAACTACTTCAGCATTCCTAAGCCAATCACAGTTTCTTTTGCTGGATTGTTGCCCTCAGTAAACAAGGGATTGTGGAGCTTTTCCCACCGTTTCCCCATCATGATACTCAAGGTCTTATGGCTCTAGTGATATGTTTACCATATAGGAAATGAATATGTAGGCTTTTTGATACAATCCAAAGGAGGTGTTAATTGTTACCCCGGGTTTTTTTCTTTCTTGATCAGGATTAATTGTTAGCCCCCAAGTTATTTATGGACATATTAAATCGGATAAGACGATTTCCTTTTGGTTTTTTCATTTGTGGTCAAATACAGAATATTACTTTAATCATCTGGTGTTTGGGTATGGAGATAACATATCTGCTGTGCAGGGCAGGAGTGTGACCTTATCTACGTGTTTTGTGGTAAGTACGTATCTATACGAGGATTGTCCTAAGACTCTTGTCAAAATGCCCTGGTACTTTTTTATTTGCTGGACGATAGGATATTAGTGTGTTAGTGTTCGTTAGATTACTATGAGAATCTTGTCCATAGGAATCAAACCCTCGACGTCACGTTCTAAAGGAGCGCTACATGACCATTGGTACTTCAATGTTGTACAGTTTTAGCTTCTTTGATATAGGACTACCGCTTAAAGCTCTCTGGTATGAAAACAAAGAAACAAAGCTATCGTAGTAAACTGTTTTACTTCTTTGATGGTTTGATCTACATATTCTTAGGAACTTAAAATGTGCTCAAATACGAAATTAAGGAAAAATAAGAGTGGGAGTAAATCTTTTGGGACACAAATTTTTAGCAGGACTGGCTTTCTAATTGCATTGGAAACTTAGGACTTGACTGGTATCTAGAGAAATGCATTTACCATGCCATTCTCTCTTTTCTTCTGGATCAAGATCTCTTCATTTGTGTTCAAAAAGAAAAATGGTGAATCCGGAACTGGGTTCAAACTCGGATGAATGTTTCGGTTGATTTGTTTCCTGCTGAGTTCGTGAAAAGTGCAGAAATCAAATACTACTATGTAGACACAGATTGCTGATTTGTTTTTAAAATATGTAATGGAGTAGAGAAAATTCTGCAGTTGTTCCTGCTACTCTCTCTCTCTCTCTCTCTCTCTCTCTCTCACACACACACACACACACACACACACACGCACGCACGCACGCAGAAAACCATATCACTGTTTTGATACAAATGAATAGTAATATACATTTGAAACAACAAAACTTTCAGAATGGTTGGTTTTACCAGAGCATTGCTAGCTAGTATCTGCAGCTAATCTGCATCCTTCTTCCTCCAACAAACCAGCATGCATATGCATCTCCGGATTATGTAAAACCTTGCTCTCTTCTCCTTCAGAGTCCCACTCCCAGGCACCTTCCCTCCACCTCTCCTTTGCTGATCAGAAGAACCACCAGAGACTTCCATGGATATATAATTCACTTATTACCTCTCTCTCTCTCTCTCTCTCTCTCTCTCTCTCTCTCTCTCTCCTTCCTCTGCAACAAAACCCCTTTGAGCTGTTTCCCTCGATTACGTCAATTTATAGAGAGCTAGCCCTTTATTTTTGAAGCATCTTTCGGAGGGTACTATAATCTAGGAGTCCTATCTTGCCTACTCAGCTTTCTATTGACCAAAACAGTAGATGGGTCCCGTTTCATCGATTCTTTTGTGAATCCTTTTCGGACCCATTGCAATGGTTTGGTTCGGAGTACGTCGAGGACATAAATTATCCAAAAAATTACTTTTATCGATATCATTAATTCAGTAATTTTTCATATATATGTATATATATATATATGTATGTATGTATATATTGGAAAAGAAGTAGATGATAACAAAGAATGGAACTCATTTATCTCACTATAAATGAGTTGCAAATACGTGTTGATCGATACCAGATCAGCATGCTCATCAGGTCTGTCTAGTCCCTAAAAATGATCATCGAAAAAAATGATCATCGAAGTGGGTCCAATAAAAGCTCAAAAAATATCTCAGCCGGACCGCCTAGTCCCTTCTAGGAACCGGTGAAGATCCTGTCCCATACTGGTGTTATTGTTTTTGATATCAAGGATAGAGAAGAGGGGACTGTTCGGGCTCGAACCCACAGTGTATAAATATCAGGTTTTTACTAAAAAGTCGTTATGTATCGTATCGACCTTTAGGTAACGAGATTTTGAACCTTTGATTTTTTTATTTACTTACGCCGATACGGTCCAATACCAGCCAATATGTTGATCGTCTTACCGATACCGTTGGGTTTCTCCCGACTTAAAACCCTGATAGACAGTATATCACTAATTAAGTGCTCAACTTGAGCCACTGCTAACTAATCCAATAAGGCTTATGTTAAAGTGCTAATTTAATTAGAGTTGTTAGGAGTAGAGATGTGTCTCAGGCTTTTAATTGGCAGTGAGTTGGGGGGTTGGGGGGCTGGTATAATCTTCTGCTTCCAAGTGTCGGTCTTCTCCCATAGCCCTGTCCCTTAATCCTGGCTTTCCAGTTTTGTTTCCTCCTGTACCTGGACAGGATTTATATTGCCAGAAAGACAAAGGACAAAGGGCTCCACTGAGCCGTTGGCATTTCTTTAAAAAACCAGAAGTGCAAGGAGCTGGGACCACAATTTTAAAACACAAACATAACTACGTTCAGAGTCATTTGATGCACGTGGTTCTCACGCATATTGGACGGTCCTCATTTGATGCACGTGGTTCTCGCGTATATTGGACGGTCCTCCAAATGACGACGTGTCCGGAGTTATGTCAGGGAAGTCGTGTTGCTACTGCCTGACCTTTTGTTTTCGTTTTCCTTTCTAACAGAGGTCATACCTGACACTTAGACCACCTTATTTCAGTCAAATGTGCGTTTAATATACATGTCCCCATTATCTTCTGGCATCTTTCTCTCTCTCTCTCTCTCTCTCTCTCTCTCTCTCAAAAGGCTGAGGGAGGCAAGCTTCCAATTCAAAACTCCTTAAATGCACTGAAAAAAAGCCACCGATAACACTGGCTTCCACTGCTTATTAATCATTCTGGTTGTATGGTGACTGGATAGGAGCTGAGCGGACCAGCTAGTGAGTTGAGTTGAGTTGGGTTCGAAAAACTTAACGAGCAAGAAGGAAAATTCTTTTAGTTTTTGTTTTTATCCACACAAATTTACAATGTCGCCCTTGAATGTGTGAAAAATGTATTGAAAAAAAGGGTGAAATAGTAAAAAAATGTGGATAAAGACAAAAAAATGGAGTGAGAAAAACACTTTCCCTATTGAAAAATGTGTTCAAGTTAAATTTGACAATTTGAATTGGGTTTTAATTGAGTTGAGTATGAGTCGAGGTTGAGTTCCTTATAGTGTCTCTAAGGCTAGCCATCCGAGTTCGAGCCGAGCTCCAAGAATTATTGAGTCGGATTTGAGAAATTATAACGGAGTTTAGCAATTGTGTCTAGGTTTATTTTGTTTGATGCTATGGACAAAGACATGAATGCATAGATTCGGATTAGGCCAGTCAATGGACCGGATCCGATCCGAATCCGAATCCGATAACGTCGATCCGATAATCCGATAACCCGAATCCGGTAATGTTATCGGATCCGGATCGGATCGGATTAAATCCGTTATCAATCCAAATCCGAAATTTAATTTTTTTTAAGTTTTTGTAAATTTTTGAAATTTTTTTTAAAAATACAGCAAATTTTTTATTTTGAAAAAAAAATGTTTAAGAAGTTGTATTTTTATTTTCAATTTTTTCGTTTATTTTTTTTGGAAAATATTTTTTTTGAAAAAAAATACAATTTTTTTTAAAAAAAATATATTTTTTCAAATATATTTTTTTTGCTAAAATTTTTGAAGTAAAAAAGTTTTCGGATCGGATTTGGATTTTCGGATCGGATCCAAATTTTTCAGATCGGATCTGGATCTCCACTATAGGATTTGAGTCTTATTGGATTCGGATCGGATCCAGGTCTTATCGGATCCGGATCTGTCGGATCTGGATCGGATCCGGACCCGATCTGACCTGTTGACAGACCTAATTCGGATATTCAGCTATGCAATTTCTATCAAAAGTAAAGTGAAATGAAACTTTTGGGAGAGAAAAATTATAGGATAGTCTCTTGAAGCACATCGTGTGGTGACTCAACGCCTCTCAACATCACGTATTTTTGTGGAGTCGGCCGCTAAGTGCAATGAACCCTACGAAAATGTATCGTGTTGAGAGGTGTTTGGCTCTACGCACCACATGGCGGTGCTCTTGGCGGGGCCCCAGACCACGGGATGGTTACTTGTATGGAGAGGCTTACAAGTGGAGAATAACTTGGGAGAGATCCGTGAAGCCTCCATTGTTTCCCATGTTTATTTGTTCCAAGTGTGTTCGGGCAGTCCTCTCTCTTTCTCTGTAGACTCCCCAGCTTTGTGCACAAACAGGAAGAAAGAAAGCGGGAAACGCAAAAACGTACGCCGGGTGCGGGTTGTTATTAGAAAACACGAAACACCGTGCACGGTTTCATACAGGCATTACACATCACGCTTTAAGCACTTATGAAGCCAATTTTTGAAGTTAGATTACTACATGGGGCATCGATTCTACAAGCTCGAATCCACAAACTCCAAGCATCTATGTACTAGTACATGATCGACTGAGCTAAGAAAATTGCTGTCGTAGGGTAGAGGTTTCGTGGGCTTGGCCCAAGTTTGTTTGGGCCAAGCCTTTTGAGGTGTGGGTCAAGTCCATATACTTTTAGGATTTTATTTTTTGGAACCTGGCCCGTTCGGGTGTGTTTGGGCTCTGTCCCAACATTTACTTTCTTTTTTTTATCCAATCCTTGATTGGATTCTTCTTCCCCTCTCTCATCTTGATGTACTCTTTGTCAAGATTTCTGAATAATTTTTTTTTTTTTGCCGTTCAAAAGAAAAAAATGTACAATCTCAAACATGCTGTTGTGCCTAATCTCCGGTCATTTTGCTAATTATGCTGTCTTAATCGAAGACTAGACAAATTCACTTCGTCCACAAAAGAATGTCAAATGTGCTTTTGTATTATGTTGAATTTCTCCCCACAAATGTAAGTCATACTACTAGTAATATGTGCTCAACGTTAATCTTTTTCGTATGATGTTCAACTTGATGAGACTGACAAAATAAGCGATTGTTGGGAGTTTGTTTGATATATTGACCCACCACTTCGTGCCGCTTAAGACCCAATTTGTATGTGAGTAACAGCAGACAGTTTACCACATCGCTTGGGCCCAATATACATTGAATGACCCATATCCACTCAAAAGGCTAAAATCTTGCAAGGGGCGAGTCATCCTATTATATATTATAGTCCTATCATTTTTCTATTCATCCGATATGGCAAAATGTTTTACACGTGTTCTAACAGCAATCTTAATCAAATCACCAGACTCGGATGAGTCACTCTACTCTCTTAATCCCTGAATCTGGTCATGCATGTGGTAATTATGCCGGCAAGCCGAGTAGTGTATCTCTCGTCCTAGTGAATCATCATTCCGAGAAGAGTTAACGCGGCTGAGAAGGATTGAAGCAACCCCCACCTAATGATTGTTTCATTAGTTATTATATTTCAGGGGAAACTAATTTGACCGTCAGAGGCCATTTTCGGTCATCACCGTACATGGGCATAGAACTCAGGTTGTTAAGGAAAATTAACGTCTTCCCAGCAAGAACTCAATGAGTAATAGTAGTATAATTTCCCATCATTAGCCGAAAGTCTGCTATTAGTACCCCTAGATAGTATATCCGAAGTACTTATATCCGGTTTGTCACCCAGATATATATAGATCATGGATATGATATTTTCCGGATATGATATTCACCATAAGCAAGGATCTCAGCAAAAAGACAACAGCGATGGCTCTAGATCACGGTTAAATAGATGGTAACGAGCCTCAAGGTGACTAGCCAATAAATACCCGCAGAACGGCAGAAGAAATGAAACAAGCACACGTGAAAAATACTAAGAGCAGTACTGTAATTAACTACTGTTTCATTGGTTATATTTTCAGAGGGAACTAAAGAATAGTTCCAAAATAGTGGGAAAAAGTTGTTAGTGGAACGGAGACTAATTTGACCGTTGGAGGCCGTTTTCTGTCGTCACCATAAGCGTAGCGCATGGGAAAATTTTTCAGTGCCGAGCGGGGTACCACGTGGTGTCCGCTCGTGCATCCGAGCCATCCATTTCGTGTTTGAACGGCTCAGATTTAGAGAGAGAAAAAGGAGAGAGCAAATGTTGGGGTGAGAGGAGAGGGAGGGTTTCAATTCGAGCCGTCCAAAAGTGAATTGGACGGCTCAGATGCGCCGAGCGGGTGCCACGTCGACAATACCGGCTCAGCACTGAAAAACTTCTCTAGCGCAGGAGCCCGGACCCGGCCGCCAACCCCGCTATGCAATCATGGAAGAAAAGAAAAGCATATGTAAAGTGTCTGGTCAAAATTGCTACAGTCCGGTCAAATATATGCTCATTTAAAATATGATATGATCCCAAACTAGATACGGAGAGTTAGAAATTCACATGATATAGTGTATTACTACTAGCTACTAATCTCTTCACTATTGGCCTAATAAAATGACATATTCTAAAGATTGCAGTACTATTTCATTTGTCAAAAAAAAAAAAAAAAGGGGCCTTTTGAGGTATTATAAAGATAAAGTGGCCTATGTTGGAGAGGCCTCGGCTTGTTTGCCGACGGGTTATAAAAAGCGGATAAACGATCACTTCACATAATTTATCCGAAATACTTATATCTGGTGTTTGTCATCCAGATACAGATATCCCGTAGGTGGGATATAATAAGGATAGAGGCAGAGGTGGTATTATTATATTTACTTTTATATCCAACTTCTTAATTTGAAAATGCCATCGTCCTTTTTTGATTTTATATCCACCTACTCATATCCACCCCGAAACAAATCAAGTATCTCAATATCCCCTCTCCTATAAATTAGTGTTTGGTAGATATATATGTGTGTATATATATCCCCTCATAATATATTCGCCCAAAATTAATCCGGTCGGCAAATGAGTTTGTTCAGTTTAGTTTTTTAGAGAGGTTTTGAGGATAATGTTAAAATCAAAGAGGCAGATTTTGGTGTTCTCCTCATTGGAGAAAACAAAAGAATGTTTTCAATATTTATAGAGATGTTACACAATTGATTGCCTAAACTAAAAAACAAGAATTACGGAAAATACAAGGAAAGCTAAAGACTAGGTAAGTAATGAACTATACAAGGAAACTAGCGAGCTATAAATTGGGAAACAAAGCAAGTAAATACAAGAGGGAATCCTTGGATATTATGCTCAATTATCACGTGTTATATTCTCCATTAACACTCCCCCTCAAGGTGGAGCGTGTATGTGAATAACGCCCAGCTTGCGAATCATGACGTGAAAAGGATCCTTGCCAAGAGGTTTAGTGAAAATGTCAGCCAGTTGAGCGGAAGAAGGCACGTAGCGCGGCGCGATTAGGTTGGACTGAATTTTTTCACGAACGAAATGGCAATCGATCTCAATGTGCTTGGTACGCTCGTGGAACACTGGATTGTTGGCAATATGCAACGCAGCTTGATTGTCGCAATACACAGTAATAGGAGCAGGGTGTGGAACATCAAGATCCAAAAATAAACTTTTCAACCATTGCAATTCAGAAGTTAAAGTGGCAATGGCTCTATATTCGGCTTCAGCGAAGGAGCGAGAAATAGTAGCTTGCTTTTTAGTTTTCCATGAAAGGATATTAGAGCCAAGAAAAGTGCAATAACCAGTGGTGGAGCGACGAGTTTCGGGACAACCGGCCCAGTCAGAATCACAGTAGCCCCGTAAGTCAAGGGAACTCGAAGAGGAGAGAAAAATCCCTTTACCAAGAGAACCTTTCAAATAACGAACTAAGCGATAAGCAGCATCCATATGAGCACTACGCGGAGAGTGCATGAATTGACTTAGGATATTCACCACATAGTTGATGTCAGGGCGCGTGACAGTGAGGTAAATTAGGCGACCCACGAGTCGGCGATAAGAAGTAGGATCAGGCAATAAAGTACCATCAGTAGCGGATAAGCGCAAATGTTGCTCCATGGGAAAAGGGGAAACCCGACCTCCAAGTAAGCCAGTGTCGGAAAGAATGTCAAGTATATATTTGCGCTGGGAAAGAAAAATCCCTTTGTGGGATCGAGCCACCTCAATACCAAGAAAATATTTCAATTTGCCGAGATCCTTGATGGAAAACCGGTGTTGGAGGAAATGTTTGATACGTTGAATGCCCAACTCATCAGTGCCTGAAATAATTATGTCATCGACATATACCAAAACAAATAACTGAGAATCACCTCGTTTGCGAGTGAACAGAGAATAGTCGGCCTTAGATTGGGTGAAACCAGCATCCAATAAGGCGGATGAAAATTTAGCAAACCATTGTCGAGAGGCCTGTTTTAAACCATAAATGGATTTGTTTAAACGACAAACTCTCGTCTCCCCCTTTTGAGCAAAACCAGGTGGTAGTGTCATATAAACTTCCTCTTCTAAATCACCCTGCAGAAATGCATTATTAACATCCATTTGATAAAGGGGCCGACCTTTAATGGTGGCAAGGGAAAGAAGAGCACGAACTGTGACGTGCTTAGCTACAGGAGCAAACGTATCATGGTAATCCAATCCTTCAACTTGAGTAAAACCTTTAGCCACCAAACGGGCTTTGTAGCGTTCAATGGTACCATCAGAATGATACTTTATCTTGTAAACCCATTTGCAGCCAATGGGTTTTTTGTGAGAAGGGAGAAAAACAAGATCCCATGTGTTGTTTGTCTCAAGAGCAATGATTTCTTTTTCCATAGCGTCTCTCCATTGAGGTAATTGAACAGCTTGAGAAAATGTACGAGGCTCATCAAGAGATGAAACGGCAGATAAAAAACTTCTATGCCCAACAGAAAAATTAGAGGAAGAAAGAAAATGATGAAGAGGGTAAGGGGTACCTGTGAACGAGGAGTCAGACGGGAGAGGGGAGGAACCATGAGTGGCCCTGGAGCAATGGTAATCGGCCAAGTGGGAAGGTGGCCGACGGCTGCGAGATGGTCGAGCGGTGGTGGGCAGTGCGGGAATAGTGGGTTCCTGAACTTCCTCTGGGGTTATCAAGTCAAATGCACGTGGTTCAATGGGATTGGGGCTGGATGTGGGAATGTCCTCTGGAGCGGTATGGGTATCGGGAACTGTGGCAGTAGGAGTGTCCTCATGAGTGTGGATGGGCAAGGAAATACGTGGGGGGGACGGTACGGGAGTTGGAGGTACGTCTCGGAATGGAAAAATACCTTCATGAAAAATGACGTCACGGGATGTATAAATGGAGTGCGACGGTATGTCATAAATTCGATAACCCTTTTGACCATAAGGGTAGCCAATGAATATGCCTGGTTTGGCACGTCGATCAAATTTATGCTTAACGTTCGCATTGCGAGCATAACACAAACAGCCGAAGACTCGCAAATGAGAATAGTTAGGTTTAGATTGAAACAAAACCTCATGAGGTGACTTTCCAGACAACAAAGGAGAAGGCATTTTGTTAATGAGGTAAACAGCCGTGAGAGCACATTCACCCAAAAATTTAAGAGGTAAATTTGCCTGAAAACGAAGGGCACGTGCCACTTCAAGAATGTGGCGATGTTTGCGTTCAACTACCCCATTTTGTTGTGGTGTTCCAACACAACTTCGTTGGTGAATAATGCCATGGGTATGATAAAAGTTTTGCATATCCTTAGAAAGGAACTCGGTCCCATTATCAGATTGAATTGTTTGTATTGTGGGAAACAAAATAGCACCATGACCAGAGGAAATAATATCAATCTGTGAATGGAATTGGGTGTGGACTAAAGCAAAAAAAGATTGCAAAACTGTTTTAGTTTCAGATTTCATTCCCATGAGGTATATCCAAGTGCATCTAGAAAAATCATCAACAATGGTCAAAAAGTAACGACTATTATTCAATGAAGGTTGCACAAAGGGCCCCCATATGTCACAATGTAGCATCTGAAAAACTCTAGTGGTTGCAATAGAACTAGAATAAAATGGCAATCTACTCTGTTTGGCTTGAGGACAGACATCACAAAAATGTTTGCTTGAAGTTGAAATAAAAGGAAAATCATGAATCAAAGTTTTTAAGGAACTAGGGGAAAGATGGCCTAGCCTCCAATGCCAGAGGTCGAAAGATGAGGGCGCGACCACCGCCAAAGCCGTCTGTGATGCCTGATAGTAATAGAGCCCCTCATGAATATTCCCCTGTCCAATCGTCCTCCTCCTTGATAGGTCCTGAAAGGAACAAGAAAGGGGAGAAAAAATAGCAGTACAATTATTACTTCGTGCAAGTTGACTCACAGATAGCAAATTATATTTGAACGAAGGGATGTGAAAAACATTCTCAAGTGTTAATGTGGGTGAAAGCTTAATTGTTCCAATGTGAGTAATCTGAGTAGAAGAACCATCAGGCAGTTGGACAAAAGATTGAGAAGGGCATGGTTTATACGAAGTGAACAAGGTTAAAGATGAACACATATGATTTGTAGCTCCTGTGTCAATGATCCAAACAGAGGTGGGTGGAATAGAAAGAGCAATACCTGCTAAGTTGGAATTGTGGTTGATATTACCTGAGGAGAGCATCGCTAATAACTTGTCATATTGCTCTTGAGTTACAACAGCAGGAATCGTTTTGTTCCCAGATTTAGTGGAAAGGTTAGAGAACTCTGAACGCTTTGGAGGATACCCAATGATTTTATAACAACGCTCCGTAGAATGACCATCCTTGTCACAATGGTCGCAATGATATTTAGCCTTTCGGCTAGAATTATTTCCACCACCGGAATATGAGTTATATCCGCCACCGGATGAATTGCTTCCACCACCAGGATATATGCGATTTCCACCACCAGGATTGGAACGATTTCCACCACCAGAATAAAAGCTATTTCCGTCACCAGAATATGGTCGATTTCCACTACTTGGATGTGGACGATTTCCTCCACCTATATTTTGGCTATTTCGACCATCCATCAGTCGATTAGAATTGTGATTATTTGACCTTGTTGTGGTGCTAAGTGCTGCAGCATCTGGAATAGGAGTCGATAAAGATTGAATCTCTTGTTGTTTCTCTTCTTGTCGAACAAGAGAATATATCTTTGCTGCATTCGGTAAAGGCTCCATCAATAAGATTTGACTTCGAAGTGGACCAAAACGCTCGTGAAGACCTTGTAAAAATTCCATTGCCCTATCTTGTTGGAGCCGTTCCGAGAAAAACTTTCCACTTCCACACGTACATGGTTGGAAAGTTTGGAGTGAATTCAACTCATCCCAAAGTGATTTGAGTTTCGTAAAATAAGCCGAAACTGATAGTTCTTCTTGTTTGAGTGCGGATATGGATTGCTTCAGCTGATAAATTTGAGGAGCATTGGATTGCAAAAAACGGTCTGACAAGTCAATCCATATGGCTCTTGCAGTGTGGGCATAGAGAATGCTACTCCGAATTTCATCAGAGACAGAATTGAGAATCCATGATGCAACTAGATCATTGCATCTTTCCCACCTAGATAGGTCTTTTTCTTTGTCCTCCCCAGGTTTTGCTATGGAGCCATTCACAAACCCAATTTTGTTTTTGGCTCTTAAAGCCATGGTAATTGCACGGACCCACGATCCGTAATTATCTCCATTCAGAGGAGGCGATACCAATACAACCGTTGGACTATCAGAAGGAGAGATGTAAAAGGGATCATCTACTCTTAATTCCTCCAACATATTGGACTTATTGCTATTTTTTCCACCTTCTGTCATGACGAATGATGGGAATCGCTGGCAAGAAACTGGACCGAAAGAAGAAGAAAAAAAATCAAGCAGGGATCAAAACCCGCTCTGATACCATGTTAAAATCAAAGAGGCAGATTTTGGTGTTCTCCTCATTGGAAAAAACAAAAGAATGTTTTCAATATTTATAGAGATGTTACACAATTGATTGCCTAAACTAAAAAACAAGAATTACGGAAAATACAAGGAAAGCTAAAGACTAGGTAAGTAATGAACTATACAAGGAAACTAGCGAGCTATAAATTGGGAAACAAAGCAAGTAAATACAAGAGGGAATTCTTGGATATTATGCTCAATTATCACGTGTTATATTCTCCATTAACAGATAATGAATAAAAAAAGATACTAGAATAACGAAATTAATAATTGAAGAAAAAACTTATTAGAGACCATGTGTAGAGTGAAGGATTGAGTTTAAAACCCAAAACGAACATGAACATCTTGACAAAAAGCTAACATCGATAATCACACGATGGAACAGAATTTATTCTGAAGTGCGTTCTCAAAATCAAATGCCGTTCATTTTTTTTTTTTCCCCCATGAACAGCATTCCCCAACCACTGGGTTATCGATGCACACACTAGACATTGTAGTTGCCGAAACAACATACTGTAGCATGATGTTAACGGGAACCCAACCAACAAACACGAAGATCTTGACTTATTTAGGGAGGGACCGTAATTATTTTATTCATGGAATTATACGATCTCGACCGTTTGTTTCGGCTTCGGAATAGTTCGAATTTAAATGAAATTTTTAATTTTTCCAAAGTTTCATTTAAATTCAGACCTTCTAAAACCAAAACAAATGCGCGCGATTCAACTCCGTAAATAATTATACATCGATGATCGAACCCAAACGAAAGACAAACAAAAATCATCAAAAACTCTACCAGTGCCGGCGTCCTCTCTTTCTTCAAGCAGGCCAAATATGTTACCAACAAACTCATCGGATTCACCCTTCATTCTATTCCAAGAATGGCCAACTCCAAACCCCTAAACCACCACCCAAACTCCTCCTCTCTCCTCCTCTTCTCTCTCCTCTTCATACTTTCATCACTCACCGCAGCCTCAAAAGCCTCTCCAATGTGCTCACAAACCGATTCAGGCCCAGTGGTACCGACAGCCCCATTGATCACCTTCCTGGAACGCCTCCAATTAACGGCACTCAACACGTACGGCAGCAAAAACTACGACCCGAAACTCTACGTCGACCTCTCGTTGAAACACAGTCTCTCCGCAACCCAACTCGCCTTCGACAACCTCCCGAAATCCTCGACCGGGTCGGTCTCGGCCACCGATTTAAACGGGTTTATAACGAGTTACTTCAATGGGGCAGGTGAGGACTTGGTGTACGTGGAGCCGCCGGACTTTGTGCTGGAGCCGGAGGGGTTTCTGCCGGCGGTGGAGAATCCGGTGGTGAGGGAGTGGGCGTTGGAAGTGCACAAGCTGTGGAAGAATTTGAGCCGGAGAGTGGATGGAGGAGTTTTTGAGCATCCGGAGTTGCATACTCTGCTTCCCCTGTCTAAGCCTGTTGTGGTTCCTGGGTCGAGGTTTAGAGAGGTTTATTACTGGGATTCTTATTGGGTGATAAGGTTAGTTTTCTGAATTTTTGTGTTTGGTTTATGAGGAAATTTTGAAAGCAAAATTTTCAGCTTTTCAGAACCATTTTGAGATGACAAATCGGTACGATGGGAGATAATAGATTAAGATAGTTTGAATGTCTTATCGTTTTTTTTTTTTTCAATAACTCAGGTGCTTGGACCAGCATTTGCGGTATTTAGTGGGAGTGATATGTTGCGGTAGATGATAGCCTTAAGGAGAGGGATAGACTAAAACTGAATTTAGAGGGGGGAGGTCTAGAAGACCTAGGTTTCTTGGACATAACGAAACACAATGATCTCGACAAAGCTTAATGAAAATTACGGGTTTATATAGCCGATTCCAATTGATTGGAACTTGAGGCTGATTTGGTTTGCTTTGGAATCGAACCATCTTTTTTATTGAATTTATAGAGAAGAATCATGTTTCCGAAAAAAGAAAAAAAAAACCAGGAAAACGTACTTGAATTATTGAGGACAAATTCTGCTTCAAGTTTGTGCTTCAAAATGTTTTCTTGAGAAGTGTTCAGGGGAAAATTATCTGAAAACGGAACTAAACAGAGCCTTGAGTTCTGCATTGTCTGATGGTTGATTTCTTTCTTTTTTTTCAAAGAGTTTCTTTCAGCATTCCTTTGTTTACTGGTTAGCTTGTGAAAATTTGAGAAGTCTTCACTGTTTGGTTTGGGGGAAAGTTCATCAACTTTAAGTCAAGCCATGTGATTGTAAAAGATCAAATTGATATGACTAATGTTTTGTCATCTAATAAACCGAACTTGATTGAATAGAGGGATTGGATTGCCTGATTGAAACCGCGATGAGTTGGAAAGATTTGACTATATTATAGTTTGGTGAGTTATGATAGAGAATTGCGAAACTATATGATTTGAAATATAACTAAAGACCGGCTCGGGAGTCCTTGTTTATTTTCTTATTTTGTATCTGAATCAAGATGCGAATAAGGAAAGACCCATAGATAGAATAAGAAAAATAAGCTAACAAGCAAGATTACCAAACAACCCCCTTTCTAGTGAAGTAACAACTGCGGGACTAACCAATTATGCAGAACATGTGGTGCCACATGTTTCCTTATACCAGGATTTCAAAAAAAAATTATTAAGATAACTTAGACAAAGAAAATATAAGCTTGTAAAATTTGGGAAAATTTGATAGTCAAACATGTCAATAATGTAAGCTGGTAAATTTTGATTTTCTTAATAAAAGAAATTTTATTAAGAAAATTTGATAGTCAAACATGTCAAACATGACCATTATGTCATACGAGGCTACATTTTTCCTAATGCATCACATCTGAAAATATAAGCTCTCAAAATTTAATTTTCTTTCAGTTTCTCTTCCTCTAGTTTCTCAACCATCAAATAGAGCACATTCTAGTGTTGATTGTTTGCTCAACATTGGAGACACTTCTCAGCTATCCTCCTAGGCTATGAAGCACTGACACTCCAAAAAGGCGCTGTATCCACGTGTTGGACACGGGGACACGGCGGGGACACGTATTGGACACGCCACGTGGTGTGTCCAATAATTTTTATTATTTTTTGATCGGGGACACGCCAGGGACATGGCTAGGGGTTAAAATATAATATTTTTAATTTTAGGGGTTAATATGAAATCATTCAAAATATTTGGGTTCAATTGTATTTATGCCTTTGAAAAAAATTTATAGAATTTGTGAAACTATTCATTTACAATGGTTCATAAATCTTTATTTATTTATTTATACACGTGGCGTATCCCCTGCCGTGTCTGTATCCCCATTTTTTCAGAATTGCCGTGACCGTATCCGTATTTGTGTCCCTGTTATATAGCTCCTAGGTGGAGGTTTTTCTTTCCCTTAGTGAAACTTTCTCACCTCTTTGTTGGTGGATATTCGGTTTCATTTGGGTTTTTCTCATGTGGTTTGAGCTGTATCTACCACATCTTGGCCTCTATCCGAACTCATTTTTGGTCTACTTTGCATTATGTGTCCTTTGAGCCTAAAATGTGAATGTGGTCGTGTCTAGGTGATTGGTGGTTTTGGTTCATTCCTGGCTTTGAATGAAGTTTGCCATGTTCAAAAAGAAATTTACTTCTCAGGTTTCTTTCACTGATGTTTTTGTGCAACTTGGACTGAAATGTGCTGCAAAGCCAGTGTTAGTCTCTTAATAAGGCAATAGGTAGACAATGCAACCGTGGACATGCGAGTTTTAAAGTTAATTCTCGGGCATATTTCTCATGGAACCGATTGATTTTGCATATGCAGGGGCTTGTTAGTAAGTAAAATGTACGATACTGCCAAAGGGATAGTGAGTAATCTCATTTCGCTGGTAGATGAATTTGGATTTGTTCTTAACGGTGCAAGGAAATACTACACTAATAGGAGGTAAGTCCTTTTTCAACATATCCCTAATCTCTGTTTACTTCCTCTTGTTGATAAACGACTAAGTTTACAATTTCTTTCTTTTTATCTAAAGAATTCGTATCAAGTCATTGGTTCTAAATAATGTTTCTCGGTATCTTATATGTTTTTAGATGCATAGATGATGCAGTTAATATCGAAATCATCTTGTGGATAAATTAACTACTAAGCTTACACCTTTCTTTCTCTCATTTTTAATTGAATTTGCTGTTGAAATCATCTGCTTATTTCTAGAACCGTATAATCTTTCTTCATGTACAAGGCACGATGCAGTTCATGTTGGTTGAACCTGATGAACTCATTAACCTTGTCACTACGAACTATTAACCTTGTTGGTTTCCAAAATGCCGGTATGAGTTTTGAGAAATTGAATTTCTCGATGATTTATCAGCCCTTTATCCTTGTTCTTTATGATCAAAATCAACCGGCCATCAATTTGAAGTGAATAAAAAGAGGTAATAGAGACTGTTGCACTCCACTTAATGTAAGTAAGCTATATGAGTAGTTTTTCCGTAACAGGCATTGTAATCCATGACAAAATCAAATATGAATGTTATTTTAGGAGTGCATCCTGTTTTTCTTACCTTTACTGTCGTATTTTTTCCGTTAACTACAAATCTCACAGGACTTTGCAGCCAACCTCCACTCTTGAGTGCAATGGTATACGAGATTTACAGCAGGACCGGCGATATGGGATTTGCCAAAACGTCTCTCCCCGCCTTGTTGAAAGAACACCAGTTTTGGAATTCAGGTGAACTGGAAGTTTCGTCTCTCTCCCATATCTGTTTATTCTTGATCATCTCAGTTGGTTTGGCACTTGTCTCCTGTCCTCAGAGCTTACAACTTCATATGTCAATCTGGTACAATGTCCACTCACTTGGATTATTTCAGGATTTCATAGCTTGACTATTCTTGATGCTGAGGGATGCAATCACACTTTGAGCCGGTACTATGCAATGTGGAATAAACCCAGGCCTGAATCTTCAACTATTGTATATGCTCTCTAGCCTGAATCTCATTTTTCTATCAAGCATAAAACCGTGTAATTAACTAGAAGTACCCGAAGGGTTGCAACTTTTACTCCAAAAAAACTGTGAATGGTCGAAAGGGCTCTACCCCGAGTTGAGTTCTGCCATAAAATGGATATGGTTGAATGAGGACCAAAAGACCCTCCACACGAAAAACAAAAACTGGGCAAAGGGCTCAGTGAACATCGGGAATAAGTTTTTATTTTGGTGTCATATGCATCGTTTATAAAGACATAATGGAGTTCTTAGCTCAAAAACTTGCAACACTTTTCTCAGGACATGGAAACTGCTTCCGTGCTATCAAATGCTTCCGAAAAACAGCATCTTTACCGGGAATTGGCTTCAGGCGCTGAAACTGGATGGGATTTCAGCTCAAGATGGATGAGGTGGTTTTTTCACTCTGGACTCAAGGAAGCTTGGTTATAGGTTTTTTGCTCAAACATCTTTTTCCAAAGTGTAAACGAGACCGCATAACCATATATACAAAAGACACCCTTGGTAACTTAATTCTGAGATTGGGATTAAGGAAGCTTGTTCCTGTACGTAATGGTGATGTTATGATTGGTTTTCTGTTGCATTGCAGGAATGCTTCCGATCTCACGACATTGGCTACAACCTCAATCATCCCTGTGGATTTAAATGCATACATACTCCAGGTTTAGCCCAGAACACCTCTAAAAGCCAAATTCAAACAATCTGTATAAATATCTGAATATATAAACATTATGTATACTAACATGAGCTTTTTCTGTATTGTTCCAGATGGAGCTTAACATAGCTTTCTTGGCAAATGTTACCGGAGATAAGATTACTGCTGCACATTTTCTTGAAGCGGCCGAAGCAAGAAAACAGGCAATGAACTCTGTCTTTTGGAACGAAGAGATGGGACAATGGTTAGATTACTGGATCAGCGATAAAACTACTTGCAAGGTGGTTTCTGCAAGTGAGATCAATGATTGCATCCGTAGAACAAGCTTCATCATTGTTGTGATTTCTGTTTATTTTGATGCTTTTAGGACGATTACACATGGGTGGCCTCAAACCAGAATCGGAACATATTTGCCTCGAACTTCATTCCTCTTTCGATTGAGTCATTCAACTCAGGTTTGTGATGCCTCATATGAGATTTCTTGATGGGCTCTTTTGTGTGATCACTTGAAAAGGCTCAAGATCAGCTTGTCTTTCTATTGACTTGTTAACAAGCAGAACTGAAACTGCCAATCAGTACCTTTTTACCAACCCTATACCATTAAAATAGAGCCACCCAAAACATGAAGCTCCTGCTACTTCAGTGTCTGGGAAAGGGTTGGTTATATGCAACCTTATCTCCACAAGCGGAAAGGCAATATCCGTGACTCAAACGGTCAAACCCGTGACCACTAGGTCACAATGGGGCAATCCTATACCATAGAGTGTAGTCTATCTATTGAACATAGTTTCTAATCTTGAGGAGGTACACTAAGAACACGTTTGTTGTCTCAATATGTGAAGATCTCGAATTGGTGGAGAAAGTTAGGCAAAGTCTTCAAAAGTCAGGGTTGATCCATGCTGCTGGGATCGCAACTTCTTTAACAAATTCTGGACAACAATGGTAAGCATGTTCAAAGTACCCTGAAAAGATCATGTACTTCATAAGGCTTAGATGCAATTTCACTGATATCACATTTCTATTGTGTTTTGAAATGTTTCATATAGGGACTTTCCAAACGGTTGGGCCCCGATTCAGCATCTCATTGTTGAAGGTTTGGTAAGTTCTGGATCAAAGGAAGCAAAGTCCATGGCAGAAGACATTGCTGTGAGGTGGATCAGAACCAACTACGTCGCTTACAAGAAAACGAAAGCTATGGTAGAAAAATACGATGTCGAAAAGTGTGGAGAATTGGGAGGAGGTGGTGAATACGTTACACAGGTAAGGATTATACTAGGCAAGTCATACCTAAAAACTACGAAATTTGGTCCGAGTATTAGTCTCAAACTGGCTTATAACTTATAAGTCATGTTTTTTTGGTTGATAAGAGTAACACACAGATTATGTACCATCGGCTCAACCAAATCATATTTGGAATATATAGATTGCAGCGGGGTGACAAATGTATCACAAACATGTTTATTGAAGCGTTAGAAGAATCAGTTTCACTTATAAACATACCAAATTGTAAGATACATATCATTCATATGCATTGCACAAATGATGTGTAGAGATTCGTGTCAAATTTACCTCCAATTGTATGGAAATAGAAAGTTCGTTCATGTTCGAAGACATGGCTTCTCGATTTGCTTCGATGATACAATTCTGTTTCTGGTTTGCTACATTGCAGACGGGATTCGGGTGGTCAAATGGAGTTGCTTTGGCATTCTTGGAGGAATTCGGATGGCCTAAAGCCCTGAAGATAGATTGCTAGTGAGCAAAGAAATTCTTAGATTTTCTTTGTACTGCTATTGAGCAAGGAAATGAATTGAAGAATTTTCTTTTTAACATTTTGAGAAAGCCAATTCAGATTATATATGTATCCATTCTTTACCAGGTTTCGGGTCATAGCATTGCATTCTGATTGTGACAAGCATAAATAACATTCAAATGAATTCAAATCTATTCTGTTTTGCTGAGGGCTCCAGATTTTCATATTTATTTTGGTCTGGGTATTATGTGAGATGTGAAATGTTGATTTTTTTGCTTGAAGTGAGTGTCCTCCCCCTTAGTTGGGGATTCACCAGCAGCTAACTCCTCCATTTCAATAGCATGACCTTTTCCTCGGGGGATTGGATTCTCACCGATGTTTGTGTTACTCAAGCCGACATTCTCGCTTCCGCTTCGTCCACCACTGCTCGCGCAGGTGCTTTTCTCTAAGGCGGAACGCTCCCCTATGCATCTGTTTTTACATCCCACTGCTACGGCATATCGCTTAGCCCCATTAGCTATCATATGTTTCACTCAAAAACAAAAAATCGTATTCCTTGTTTTCACTTTTGTGCAAATCCATTATCTTAGTCTGAGAACTACAAAATTACAACTAGGAAGGATATCGTTCACCCTCATTATTAATTAGTGGATAATGTGTGACAGCGTGAGTCCCACAGAAGAATTATCTCGTTTATACCAAAACGAGAGTTGATTCTACGAGCCTCACACGATTTCAACCAACGAGGAGCTAGATTGTTCGTCCTCGCAAAATTGGAGTAACTGATGAGAGCCAGATTGTTCACCCTCAACAGTACTTAGAATAATGGTGAGAACATAAACCTTAGTAGGTATAGACCCCCAGGCCCCAACAATGGAGGATTGGGATAGAACTACAAGATTCCAGAAATTTCGAATTTTGTAGTACAGATTAGGTTGAAGATAGAGACACCGTTGATCAAAAAAAAAAAAAAGATAGAGACACCAATTCTTGATTTGCTCGAGAGTCAGCACTGATTTTTGGGACAATGATCACACAATCATTTGCAAAGCCGGTGGAGTTAGTTGCCTGTTACTTAATTCGGTTTTTGTCAACTTCAGAACTAATTAAAGAAGTTGCAAAAGTTTAACCAATAAACAAAATGCACAAATGTGTTGCATATATATGCCAAATCTCAAAGAATTGGATCCTCTCATGTTGTTAATTTAGACCGGTGGAGATAGTCCAAATCTGGATCATTCATTGCTCAATCAATGGTAAGGATTTGCTTCGATAAGAGTCTCGGAGCAAATCCAAATCATTGCTCAATCAATGGTTAGGATTTGCTCCGATAAGAGTCTCGGAGCAAATCCAAATCATTGATTATGCCAATGTAAGGTTCAGATTTGGACCGTCCCATCCAAAACTTGGATCAGAGAGGATCCGAACCCAGTACTCTCAAACCCATATTCTAGATTTGTGGAAGTGTGACATCCCATAAGACCCACCATATATTATCTTTAGGTCTAATTAGTTGATGGTGGGTAATGTACAGATCCTTTTAATCAGATAGATAAATGCACACTTCCACCAAAAAGCCTAATGTGGAGGAGATTAGCAGTACTGAAATATGTTTGTTTATTCATTCCAAGTTAGAACTATATGAAAAGGCCAAATTAAAACTCTCAATAATAGCCATTGCACATAAACAAGAGAGATGAGCCATCAGGTGTCATCAACTACATACAGATACCAAATTGCCGAAACTTAGATCCATCAACAAGCCAATCTTTTTGTATTGGAAATTTGGAATCTATAGGATTATTCCCTGTCAAAATATAGTTCTAAATTCTCCATCCTTACATATATGTGTCATTTTCTTTCCTTTTGGTGGAGTGCAGTTTCTTTATGCAACTCCTTGTGTAAAGATTCAGTACATCCATAGTATGATAAGGTAAAGTTGACAACCATATTCATTGAAAGGAAGCGCAAAAAAATAACCTCCAACTAATGATTGGTTATCACAACCCATAGGACTAGGAAGATATTAATGAAGCCAAGGAGGAGGTTAGATATAACTCACTAGGTTGGTCGAGTAAAAGGATGACGACAAGTAAGAGATTTGAATCTCACCACCCAGAAAAAGAAATCTTGGGGTTACTAGAAGTTTGCCCGGTTGTTACTTTCATGGCTCAAAGGTTAGTCGTATGCTGCTAGCTCGAACACTGATTATTTAAAAAAGCAGAAAAAAGAAGAAGAGAGGTGGTGAGATGATTAGCCTAATCTAACCAAAAAAAAGCTAACTCAGGCAGAGAAATTGGATATGCTCTAAACCTAATTCTAAGGAGGAGGGACCCTGCTAGATTCGGGGTACCCACAGAAAAAGTGTGGCAATCATTGAAGGCTGCTAGTATTCTAAATGGCACCAACAGGTACCGTTTTCGTATTAAAATGAGTAAGTGGCAAGGCACGACCAGATGCACAATCACATACTTGGTCAAACAGAGTCGGCAAGCAACAGATGCACAGTACCAAATTGGTGATAGACTTATAGAAAATCAGATAATCAAACTGATATTAAGTTACCAAATCTTAAGAGTCCATGCTGCCTATGAAGCATGAATGCTTCGAAAGCGGGCTGCTCGACAAGGCTGTAGAGCGGCCGATCCGGTTGTCCATTTGGGCAATGGATGGCTGTGATTTTAATCCAAGCAATGGGCGGCTCAGATCAATAGGAGCTTAGATCAAATTCGAACCGTCGACGTCAAAACGGATGGCCGAATCGGCCGCCCTACAACCCCTATAATGCTGCAGGCTGTACTACAAGATCTCCAAATTCACTTCCGATCGATACACTCGCTACTCTTATAATTTGGGAAACTTTTTTCAAGATTTTGGCCAATTAATATATTTGAATTTCAAACTCGTCTTGACGAGAGAAACCAAAAGGGAAAAAAAGAAGAAGAACCGAACATGAATTATTGGAAATTCGAAAAAGAGACAAGGGACAAAATTTTGGAAATGGAGTGAGTCTATTTAGCAACTCGATGCATTAGATCAAATGATGGAAGATCGTATGTTACTTATAAAATAGAGTTTAGGTAGCGAATTAAAAGAAATAAGAATGATGGTACTTCTCTTCTTTTTAATTGAACTAATAAGAATGATGGATGGTTCAAATTGTAATAAGGGTATGGGGGGCTCACGGAGCACCGAGCATTCCGGGAGGTAGGAATCTTAAAGTTGAAGTCAAAATCTACCACCATGTGCACCTATTATTACAAAATTCATGGCCTTCCATTTGCCCTTGGCAATGAAAAAGTAATCTTGCAATATTAATAGACTAGTGTTGGTCAATATATCTATCTATTATTATTAGTGTACCAGGTGCATGTTCGGGTCAGCTTGTGCGCATATCGACTAATTCTGAGAGATCAATCTAACTGCTTGCTTGCAGGAGATCTGAATTAAAATCAGAGCAAAACTCTATATGAATCTATGCCAAAAGAGTTCATAGCACTCGAGACCATTTTTGCATTTTCAAGGACATTAATGCCTTAATTAACAACCTATTTTGGCATGGCCACTTCAAGTTTCTTTTTAAGCATTAGATACTGATGGTCTTGTTTGCTGAACAATATGAAATGACCGGCCCGGGCATGCATTCATTCATTATGCCACTAGAGTTGGTCATACCAAGAGTTGGTCGGTGGACGCATAACAGCAAGCAAGGAGTTTATTTTCTTCGGCTCACAAGTTCTGACTTTGTCTGTCAGCAAAGTAGCTCCCGTAGACACTGGAGATAAATCCAATGTTAAATTCAGGAGTCTTGGAATTAGCTGAGTTTCTCACAAATTAACCTGAACACTCACATTTGCTAAAAGTTGAAGTTAAAGAACTTGATAAAAATTATGAAACGTTTGATATGATGTAGCTGTCGACTTACGCACAACCATGTTTAAGAGATCAGACGTCTCTCCACTGAAATACTTTTGATGGGATTTAGAGTATAATTGATAGAAACATACATGGTGTTGATGAGAAAATGGAAGGTCACTCCGAGTCTCCGAGCTCCTCCCAGGGGTTCCTGCAAAACAAGCCTGTTTTTAGTAGTGGACCATCTGACGATCAAGTTAGAAGTGGTGATGATATAGGTGAAAGCCACGTATTGAAATGAAACAGAGTGCGTACCTGTGTATGTCTATTATGCTCGTACTTATAAGCATCCTTTGAAGTCGTGGACCTAGATCGTGAGTGAGTGGAGCGGTTTCTTTGAAGTACTGCAAGAGAGTTGTGCTCCCACGAGCTGTAGATAACCGAAGAGTAAGAGGTCGCAGGGAGTGGTAACTTCCCCCCACGATGCCATAAACCCTAAACAAGGAAGTCTCAGGAACAGAACTGTGACATGGACGTTGGGCCACGCGGATCAACCATTCCTCCTGTCGAGTAGTATATCCTCAGCTGAGCAGGCCGGCCGGTCGGTCGGTCCGAGCGATGATCAATTCTTGACACGCGACATGCCCCTAGGGCTCGGTGAAATGTGTTCAAGAATATAACCATCGCATGGGATAATCAATAACCATTTTCATTGCTGGGACGTTGGACAAATGAACCACGTGGAAGGGATAAATTTTCAGAAATATTATAGGTTCCATTCTCAAGGAGGCCAAACATTTCAAATCCTGAGGCCACTGCGGGTTATGTCCGGTCATTATTTTCAGAGTCCTGAAATTAGTCGAGGTGAGCACAGGCTAACCCGGACATCCGATTATAAGAAAAAAAAAAAAAAAGATCACCAGCAACGCGGGGAATGATTGACCAGCAACGGCAACGTTTGTTTTTCACTATCCCAATCCCACGTACGACGTGATGAGATTCGAAACCCTCACGTGTGGATCGATTCAAATACTAATCTTTTTTTGGATCGGTAATCAGTTTAAATAATCGCTTAACTAATTTCGGGCAGGGGTTAGATTAAATTTACTACTCCAGTATTCAATTACTCTCTATTTTTAAATTTACTTTTGTTTTCTTGAGAATTTTTTTTGTTGTTGAAAGTTTTGCATCAATTTGTTTTGAATTACTAGTCTCGATGACAGTAATTAGAAAATGACAATTATGATTAGAAATAAAATGAAACTAGAGAGTTCATTTTTATTTATTTATCATAACCACTAATTAATTTCAAACCACTCACAATATTTGAGTACATAGCAACTATGAATTTTCGAATTCGAAACCTATTGTAGATATTAAATCTTTATGAGTAGATAAATAACCATTGATTTTTGCCGAATAATTTGCTTTTTACTCGCTTTTGTAACGAAACAAAAATAACATTAATCAGTTTATTTTCTAAAAGACTTTCATTAAAATATTTAGTAGTATAAATCATTCGGCTCGACAGAAAAAATCAAGAAAATATAAAAATATACGACATAATTGGAAAGTGTTTGAGAAAGATAAGGCTTTGTTCGGTTGTGGGTTTTGAGTTGTGTTTTTGAATAAAGGTAGAAAGAGAAATGAGAGTAATGATTGTGGAGAGAGGTAAAAAGTAGAGAGAGATAGAGTGAAAAATGAAAGTAATGATTGAAAAGTTAGAAAGAGAAAAAGTAAAAAAGTTACTTTATTCAAAACACTGGGTTTGGAATTCCAAACCGAACAAGGACTAAACCCAAAAGACAATAAAACTCTCTTATCCATCGTTTGTGAAAATTTTAAGTTATGATCAAATTTTAATTTTTCGATTCATCTTGTCGAGACAACTATTAAACTAAAATTATTGATTACAAATGTAACATAAATTTAAAAGAGAGAAAAGGAAAGATACTTCGCTTAATTTAAGCCCGGCCTTAATTTCTTTCACTTGTTATGATATCCTCATGATTTAATTTCCACTTTCCTCCATATTTCCCATATTATTTATAACCCAATCACAATCCTCTTCAAAATCCACAAACTCAATCCAAATGATAAAAGTTTCATCAATAAATATTCCTTAATGACGGTTTAGACCGGATACTAAACAACAATAAAGCCAGTCCCGCAAAACTTAAATAATCCCAACCAATCAATGACAAAGATATAATCTTCATCATCTTATCTTAATCCATTGATTCCCTTACACTAAAACCCTACTTAGAAGGGCCATTACCCTTTTTTTTTTTTTTATAGCCAGATATCTGGACCAGCTTACATGCATTTGACTCATTTCGGGACTTTGAAATTAACTACCGAGCAAACTTCCAATGGCCCCAGGTTCAGAATGTTTGTCAGTCGTACGATTCGAACTTGCGACCCTCAAAAAAGGCAAGTCTTTGGATTACTTTCTCGTACCTACTTGGCCAAATCTCGGGATTGGAAGCTCTTGAGATCCCCTGTCCGACTCCCCCCTGTCCCATCCCTCTCAGTTGTTGATCTCGCAAATCAACAGCTGAGATGTGCCGAGCATGTTTTGCTCCAAAACGACGTCTGCTGTGTTTGGTTTGTGTTTTGAAATTTTTTTTGAAAAATAATAGGGGTAATAAGTGGAGAGAGAAATGTTAGAAGTAGAAGGAATTTATGCGGAATCTTCTGAAAAATTCTTTTTGAAATGAAAAGAGAACAAGACAGTCGTTTTGAGAAAAAAGTGTTTAGCTCATCTCAACCGTTAAATTACAAGATCAACGATCGAAAAGAGGGAAACAGACGAGTCGGACAGGGATCCGGACTCGATTGGAAGGACCATTACCATTATAAAACTTTCCCCTCCTCCGTCCCTATCTTTCTCGTTAGCGCCTAACCATAAGTTCGTAACCACCCCAAACTAGCCCAGATCTCTCTCTCTCTCTCTCTCTCTCTCTCTCTCTCTCCTAAAAGAGTAGGAGTAAATGCAAACGGTGCCAAGCCTGGCAAAAGCAGCCCCCTACGCATTTACTTTCTCTCTGTCTCCATTACTGCAAAGTGCATAATAGTAACTGCGAATTTACGTACTTCGAAGGTGCCCACACTCTCAGAGGCCAAATCGGGGAGATAGAAACAAAACTCTGCTATTGAAAAGAGGAAAAAGTACAAAAAGTAGTCGAAGGAAAAGGAGAAAACAGAGCAGAGAGACGACGACGAAGACAGAGAATTCCACAGTAGCCGAAAATGCTGGAGACCATCAAGTACCTGATCGGGTCGGCCGGCGCGAGCGGGTACGGCTCCAAGTCCACCGCCGAGCAAGTCACGGAGAGCTCCCCCGATCTACGCTCCGTCACCGCCATCATTACTGGTATGTCAAAAAGAGTTTTTTTCCCCCTCTTCTTGCACTATCATCTTCATCTCTTTCTTCACTGCACGGAGCAAAGATTTTCGCGTAGGAGGAGCAGCGGGCTATATTTCTGAAATGGGGAGAGATATATTTTGATAATAAAAGTTAAACTCTTTCATAGAAGAGTTTTTTAAAATTCAAACCATTCTAAATACATTTAGATAATGAGATTAAAGGCTTTGTTCGGTCGTGGGTTTTGAGTTGTGTTTTTGAATAAAGATAGAGAGAGAAATGAGAGTAATGATTGTGGAGAGAGGTAAAAAGTAGAGAGAAATAGAGTGAAAAATGAAAGTAATGATTGAAAAGTTAGAGAGAAAAAAAGTAAAAAAATTACTTTATCTAAAATCTTGAGTTTAGAATTCCAAACCGAACAAGGGCTAAAAGAGGTGGGAGAGCGGTGAGCGTAGACCGTTGGTTTTTCATATGACACACGGTGGGTTTTGTCCAATCATTAGAATAATTTATTTTGTATATCTCGATTTATAAATTATTCGTAAAAAAGGAATTATGTTTTTTTACCATAAAAATTGACGATAAAGGCGTTATCATTGTACGACCAATGTTAATTTTTTCTTGGATGATTTTAATAAGAACTACTCCTACAAAATAAGGGAAGCAATTTGGTTGTGTCTGGATAATATTAAATGTTTCCTAAAGATAATGGGCATAACTAATATTTCTAGAATTTTCATTTAGTTTTTTTGTCAAACTTTTTGCGATTAGTTATATATTCGTCCCAATTATATGTAGTACTATTAATTTGAAAAGTACAAAAATATATACCGAAATCATAGTTTTAAAAACCGGCCGTTAAGTAGCGATTTTTTGGACCGCTATACCGGTGTTATCCAAAGTTCACACCCGCATCGGTCATTTCTTGGTATTAATAGCTTTGTGTCTGATTTTTTGCTTGCTACGGCCACTATAGGTGTTTTGGCACCAAAAATGATTTCGAAAAATTCACGATCGCTTCACCCAGTTCTCGTTACGTATCATTCGATACTCCTGCCATAGCTACACATATATTGTTACAATTACACAGTCTGCTACTGCTATTCGAAACTATGACCGAAATTCTAAAAAATCAAAGTGAGACAAAACTAGAAACACAAGAATCGCAACTTATTTTTTGTTTTTTGTAAACTTTTTGAGCTTTAAATTGTTCATAATTATTTACTTCTTAACTTTTCTTTGTCAAGATTAATACTTAATCTAAATTTGGACATGTAAATTAATTTTATATAAAAGACTGACAATATTTATGGATAATTTTGTCCAAACACACGTTATACTTGGACTGACTTCAGTATTCTCAACGTTGCTTGCTTGATCGTGTGGTCCTACAGGCGCCACGTCAGGGATTGGAGCTGAGACTGCTCGAGTTTTAGCCAAGCGCGGCGTGCGTCTTGTCCTTCCGGCTCGCAGCCTGAAAGCTGCAGAGGACGCCAAGGCTCGCATCGTATCGGAATTTCCTGAATCGGAGATCATCGTTATGGCTCTTGATCTCAGTTCCCTTAATTCGGTTCGAAGCTTCGTCGTACAGTTCGAGTCCCTCAATTTGCCTCTCAATCTCCTCATGTAACTCCTAAACTGTTATACATCTCCAATTTGCGTTTTTCGATACCGTTGCCAAAGATATGTCGACGAGATTGGAAAATCGCATGCTTATGAACTGGTTCACGTTACCTACTAGGAGATAGTTCGTGATTAGGCCCGCTAAAAGCGTTTCTTTCTTTTCTCAAGAATAATTTTCAGAAATTCACAACCGCTATCACTGATTCTCGTTGCATACTATCTTTTAATATCCCGTTATTGTTACACTTTGACCGATGTTAGTTTCCTATACTTGTGCACATATGTGTTGGTTAATATTCGTGTCCTATTGATTTCAGAAACAATGCGGGAAAGTTCACACATGAACATGCGATCTCCGAGGACGGAGTAGAGATGACATTTGCGACGAATTATTTAGGTAACATACCATTTCAAATGTAAAGTAGCAATCCTACAGACATTATTCGGAGCCGTTGGATGCATTTGAGTCTGTGTACATTAAACAGCTCCAGATATAAAGTTGTGTTCTTAGACTTTTCTGTTGAAATATTCAGGTCACTTTCTATTGACGAAGCTGTTACTGAAGAAAATGATCGAAACCGCGAATGCCTCCGGCGTACAAGGACGGATAGTGAACGTGACGTCGAGCATTCACGGCTGGTTTTCCGGCGACTTAATTCGTTCTCTGGAGCGGATAACTACAGATAGGAGGTGAGTGGGAGAAAATTCTCTCGAACAGATAAGTTTTGGAAAATTGCGAAATGGTCCTCTGTTCTCAAATCGTTGTCTTGGGGTTTGGCAGTATTTATGATGCGACACGTGCATATGCTATCTCGAAGCTCGCTAACGTTTTGCACACCAAGGAACTCGCTCAGATACTCAAGGTAAATTTATGGCTGGTTTTTTTATTTATTTATTAATTTTGATGTTTAAAAAATGCAAATTTTTGCCGAAGATTTTCATTCCAGTAATTTTTAGCAACCAAAAAAAAAAAAAAAGAAACTTTATTTCTTTGAAGTACGACGAGGGGAAAAAAAAAAAAAAGAAGAAGATTTGAAAACATGGAAACCTATAACGGAAAAACCTTAGTTTTGATCTCGAGCTCAGCTCGATAAAAACTTCTCTTTAGTGGCAAGAAAGACAAAAGCCATTAAAGAAGAAAAGTTATCTTTTCATCTTTTAATAAATAATTGACATCACTTATTTGTTCTCCTCGTCAAGACAAATCAGAACCATCAAAATTTGAGTTAAAAAACAAAAAAAAATGCTTACTAAGGCTGCGTTCTCTTGGACTTAATTTAAATCTGAAAATTGTCATTATTTGAATTTTTTTCGCATTTGTTAGTTATATTCTAAACTTTTGTGGGTTATTGATTCGTTTCGACGAGAGGAACTGGAAAAGTTAATTTTTTTTTATTTTTACCAAAATATTTTGAGAAATAAACATTTTTTGCGAAAAATAATTATTTCTCAAAATACTTGAATAAAAGTGTCAAAATTTAAATGGTACAATAAAAAGTAGTACTATAAGAGAACTGACAACCCATGTACTACATATGGGTTAAAGTAAGTAACGAACGGTAAAATTTGAACTCGGTTGTTTTGTCTACAAAATTTTATCTTGGAGATCGAATAAACTCCAAGGGTTGATCTGATAGTGAAATCTATTTACGGTTTTGCTTCCTCCTAAGTTTTGTTGTCCGCAAATTATAGAGTCACTTTGGTCAAGCGGCCCAAGCGTAATGATGTGAGTTAATGTTGCAGGAAACGAAGGCAAACATTACGGTGAATAGCGTACATCCAGGTATAGTGAGAACTCGACTCACCCGGGAACGCGAAGGCCTCATTACAGATCTCGTATTCCTCTTGGCTTCCAAGCTATTGAAGACAATTCCACAGGTAGCTTTTCTTTCCAATTTATTACACCAACTGTTTCATCAATCATTTAGACTAAAAAAAACACATGTACTCCATGATGTATCTATCTATATATCTCTGTATATTGGATTATGAATTTTTTTTTTTTGATTTTTTGAAATTTTTTTAAGGCTGCTGCAACAACTTGCTACGTTGCTACTCATCCAAGGCTTGCAGACGTGAGTGGAAAATACTTTGCGGATTGCAATGAAACTTCGCCATCGAAATTAGGGTTGAACCGAAACGAAGCTGCTAGGCTGTGGTCCGCATCAGAGATCATGGTTTCCGGAGATACGAGAGCAGTTTTTCATAAATTGTAAGCCACATACATACATATAATTATATAAACTTACAGACAGTAGTAGAGAAAAACATGTGAAGATATATAGTCCTTGCTTTAGAAAAGTGAACTATTAGCAGTATTTCAAATATTCCTTAGAAGAGGGCCGCAAAATTTGTGTAATGTGCACAAGTTCACCCGAGACACCATGCTTTATAAAAAAAAAAAGAAAGAAGTTAAACATATTCAAAACAAATCCATAAAATAAGAGGGTCCAAACCAGATAAAAATTTACAAAAAGACCGATTTCAATCCAAGTGATAATTTGAATACGAGTGATTTGTTTTGTGGGTTGATTTATCTTTTACTCGCACTGGTATATATACTGCTAGAGAGCTATAATTCTTCATTTTTATTTTGACGGTGAGATGAGAGGTTTCTGGGTCTGCTTACGAGAACCTCGCTTAATTCCTTTTCCAGTCGAGTAGAAGGTAGGTCATTCACGCCGAGACTAGGAGATTTACCGGAAATTTCTTTCTCGCAGTCTGACCCTCAATGCATCGAATCGTATTTGAGGCATCTATTTCTATACCGGTGCAATATTGGTTTTTCTATTGTCAGAAATTTTATAGATTTATATTTCCATGGCTCGAATTAATAGTGGAGATCAACAACTTGGGGGGTTGGTTCACTACCATGTGGGTGTTGGAGATATTTTTTGGGAGTATCTTTTGGGTGATGACGTGGGGCCTACTAATGTGCGCCAGGAGAGGGTGAGCATATTCTTTCGAGGAAAATCATGGAGCAATTTCATTTTTCTCCTTTTGTTAGGAATAGAGCTTTTAAATTAAGGGGCTGTTTGCCCAAATAAGCCACTTTGGCTTATTTTTTGTCCTTATTCAAATTTTTTTCGCATTTTGTGGCTTATTGTTAATTTTTTTGGAGATTATTGCTTCGTTATGATGAGAGGAATCTAAAAAGTAAAAATTTTATTAAATCCAAATTTTTTGAATAAAGACTAAAACGTGGCTTTCAAAATTTCATGAAATTCTAGAGGAAGATTCCGATCAAAAATTTTTACTTTTTAGATTCCTCTCGTCATAACGAAGCAATAATCCCCAAAAAATTGACAATAAGCCACAAAATGCGGAAAAAATTTGAATAAGAACAAAAAATAAGTCACAGTAGCTTATTTGTCCAAATAGCCCCTAAGACACTACGGAGTAGTAATTTAACACACGTAGCCAAACGGCCCGTCTGTAACTCAACGACACTTCCTCACCTCTTTAACATGGAAGATGAGATTTCGATTCTCGTCAGAAGCGCGAGTGCTTGGTGCGGTGATTGATACATTTTGAGCTTGTTCCACCCTTATGCCGTTTAGCGGTACCCATTTCTCATTCCCTTAAGAGTAGACTAGACATCTATCGAGTGGAATAAAAAAAATTTACATAAGAAAACCACATGCAATGCGGTATTCTGCATCTACACCCTGTGCTTCAATTTTCAGGCTTGGGGATATTCTGCATTGCCAGTAATTTAATAGTTGAACCACTGTAAATCTAAACCTTGCAAGTAATTTAATAGCAACTCGTGCGATCGGAGGTACTATATATAACAAGGTCATGTAAGTTCATCCCCTTTGAGGGCGTTTTTCGGACCTACTTTGATGTTCTTGTTAATGTACAGAATGGTGCAACATGCAACGACTTAAAAAACAGACACGTCGCACACACACATTTACGATCTCGGAATATCGATACCATAGGTTTCATTTAAGGGCATAATGGAACTCGATATTTTATTCCTTATCAGCTTGATCTTGTTGCGCTTGGCAACAAGCACGCCTAAGCCATCTCACGGAGGATGTGTCCGCATAGTCCGAAGTCTCGATAGTTAGCTCTCGCTCTTCCAGTCGAAGAACAACGTCGACGAAGGCGCATGTGTAGGTGCACTATTCTGCGGTGGGGATTGTAACTTTGGATTTAAAATTCCCATGCCAATCTTAACATCTCGCATACTGGCTAAGATGTATGAGGTGATGAGGTCAAGGCATGTATGGGGTTTCTATCCTCAAAAATGATGAAAAAGCAGAAGGAGAAAAGGGCGAAAAGGGCCCTGTTTTCCATCAATGGAAGTAAGTGTTAAAATCTTTAGAGGGCAACAAGTCGACAAAGCTAGCACCTCCGTCTTGATCAGGAGCCCTATCTATCTATACAACCCAAAAGTTCACTACATGGGTTCCAATTGCAACCCCATGAAATTACGTCGTGTTCTCCCTTTATATATAGTTGCTCTTCCACCATTATCTGTTTTCTGCATTGGATTACACGACTTTTCAAGTGGGGTTTTTCTTCTCCTCAAGTGGGCTGTAGTCTCTTTCTTCTTTTTATCGTTTGAATCAGCAAATGTTATCATTAGCCCTGGGATGCCAAAGAATTTGCCTTAGGCGGCTTTGACGGGGATCCCTGCAAATGGACGGTGGAATTGGTTCTCACAATCAGTCGAGGTAGCCGTAAGCTAACTCATATACCTACCTGAGTTACCAAAAACAAAGAACGAATATGTTATGTGCGCCTTGTGTCATTGGCCTATATAATGAGTCTTACGCATCAATCACGGACTTGATGTGATCATTTTTACGTGTCCTGATTCAACTATGTGATTCGAATGGTGTGAAGAGTTTAGAAATTTCTTCTTGATCAATATAGACCATATATTACTTTTCAACAAGATGTTTAAGGCTGAGGATAGTCCAAAAATTCAAGATTCTTACCGCGACTAATCGTAAAGATGACCTTATCTCAATAACTTGTGAGTCTTCAAAGGTATTCGTAATTTATGCTCTAACCTCGAATTTTCGTGACCGACCCTAAAGTGATTGTCGGTAAAATTAAAAACGATAGGCGAGTTTCTTGAATATGTACTCCTATTTCATTACCCAACAGTCTTACCCATAAACAATGGATACTACTTCCCCTCTGTGTATCCGTCTATGCAGTGTTGTAGCTAACCTGTTAAGTATCAATATCATGCCCAAAACAAGAATAAAGCTCAAAGGAATTGACATGACCTACTCCCTCCGTCTCAATTTTTTTGTCCAATTTCGACATACGTGTCTTTCAAAAGAGTGCCTATATCTCACAATCCATAATGTTTTACAAAATTTCGAAAACATCATGCGGAGTATTTTAGACCTAATTGAGATCTATCAAATAAGATTCATATTACATATAAAACTATTATAACTTGAAACATATAGACAATTTTGTAGAAGGTCCCAAATAATGAAAAGGGACAAACAAATTGGGACGGAAGGAGTATAACACAAGCACGGAGCATGTGGATTAATTCGATGCATGCGAAGACAAAATTTAATTTTCCTACCACAGACAAAGCATGGGCCTCAAAACCCAAACGGGAAAAACAAAAGGAACAAGGGCCTCTGCTCAACTGTCCAAAGTTCTGAGCTCCCAAACCTACTGGGCCGAAGTTCCTTTTGAATTCTTCTACCAACACAACAAAAACACAGGCCCAATAAAATTCAGTTGGCTCCCCTCTGTCTCTCTTTGTAATACAGGGTGTTCCTGAGTCCTGACTATCTCGTGCGCACTTTGGACTAATCCCAACAATCTTTCCCATAGCTGTTTCACATGTTTATGCGTGACGTGATGTGGCCCCATGAATTGTTGGCAAGAAGAATTGAACCTGAGGCCTTATGATGAAGTAAATATTTAAGAATTTTTGTTAGATTTGCGTCATATTTTTTTGATTAATCATTCGTTTCGACGAGAGAAGTTCAAAAAGTACAAAATTATAATAAAAAACAAAAAAAAGTATTATTAAAGATGAAAAAAAGTTAAACAAGTGACTTATTTAAACTTTTTTCAACAACAATCTATATTTTTATACTTTTTCTATTCGTACGAATAATATACCTAAAAATATCTATAAAAAAGAAATCCAAAAGCAAAAAGTTACAAAAATTTAAAAATATAGAAATAAGTTTTAATTTTGTGAAATTATAAAAATTATAAGTTTACATACTGGCATTTCCTTTGGTAATTTCGTCTACTTGGCCATTTCCTAAAACCCTATAACCCCACTTCTTCTCCGGCCTGTACCCCAATTACCAGAGACCCCTGTAAAAGCCCGATTGATCCGAAAATGGCGTCTCTGATATCTGAAACCATCCCAAGGTTCACCGCCGAAGCTCTCCGCGCCGCCGCCAAACAATCCGAAGGTTGCCACGTCGTCCACGTCCGTCTCCGTCGTGCCATCAAACGTTATCTCCGAGGTCCCCTCTCTCTCTCTCTCTCTCTCTCTCTCTCATTATAAACTATAGAAGTCTAGATAGATAGATAGATAGATACAGGATCATAAACACGTGAGTGATTATTCGGACAGAGCAAGAGGATACTCATATGAGGAGGAAAGTGTTGAGCTTGTCCCAGTCGTTAAACGAAATAAAGGATGTGAATCTCATGCTTACTGCCTCCACTTCGAAAGAGCTCGTCGAAGATCCTCTCAAGTCCGTGGAATGCTCAAAACGGTGGAAGATCAAGAGCTCTTATGGCGACATCGGTCTCAAGTACAGAGAAGACCAGACCGTCGCTTATGTAGCCTCCCGAATGCCCGCTGTCTACTCTGCTTGCTATAGAGTTCTCAGTGAGGTAATAGTAGTAGTGGTAATTTTTCCATATGTATGTGTGTTTGATTCGTAGTTTTGAGCTGGTTGAATTCATTTGACATGAGGTTCGGTTCTAGGTTTGTAGAAGGCTACCTGGTTTTTCTCCAACAAGGGTGTTGGATTTTGGTGCTGGTACTGGTTCAGCTATGTGGTGAGAAGCTAATTTATGATCATGCCTATGTTGGCCTAAACTCAATTTAAATTTTTGATAGGGAAGTGCAGTTATATTGGGCTTTGGTTTTGGGTCTCTAACCAATAAGTTTGTCTTTATTTTGATTCTAACCAAATAAATTTGGACTTTCCGTAATATTTAAATTTGTGCATTGAAATGGAAATTGTCTTGAAGTTCAGCGACTTTCGTGACTTGAAAGAACACCCATTTCTGTTTTAGTAGGTTGTGGCGTAGTATATTTCAATAGTTTCTTTTGCTGTCAATTTTATGGATACTTCTGGGAAGTTTGGAGCAAATTATTCATATTTTTCCTTTGATTTTTTAGTCTTGCATTTTAAATTCTTTTCCAATGCTTGAATACAACAGCAGCAGAATCCATTTAATCCCCAATCATTGGGGGCATGGGCGGGGGAGGATTGGAGACAGACCTAACTTTTGGCGATATGCACAAAGTGGCTGCTCACAGAATACTACTGAAACAGTGGCCCCCTTATACCTGTTTTACTGCGGAACCATGTCCCCAAATCAAAGCCAAATGGCATCAAAGAGGGCATGCCTAAAGACCCAAATTAATTTATGTGCACATTACCATGCTTCTTTCATTGAGAGTTCAGATCGGTATGCACACAATAAACATACAAAACATAAAGGAAAGAAAATCCTATGGGACATTGGAACAAATTAGGGAGGGAACTTGGGGAGGGAATAGAGCTGGTTCTGAGATTTGTGGGGCCTAAAGCGAACTTTTCATTGGAGGCCCTTAAGTCTCAATAAACTTTTCATAGTTTAAAATAGTAGAACTCATACACTGATTGATATAGGAGACACGATTCTAAAACACACCTCAGTTACCAATCCAACGAGAAAGATTCAAGAACAATCCCAATTTCAGAAAATTCAAGATTCCAGTGAAGTTATCGAGGCATCAAAACTGTAACCCTTTAAGCATTTTTCATTTTGTCAAGTGTTACAGGTATGGGATCATCAAGTTATCAATAATCCACACCTCAACCAAACTAGCATCTATAGATGAGTAAACCAAAGGAGAAACATCAGTAATTGTTACAGAAATAAAATATACAATAATCGTTTTCACTTGGGCCTTACTTTAAATTGGGCCCTTCAGTGTTTTAGGCAGGTTTACTTAATTTTAATGCAGGCCTTAATTATACATGGACCTATGGAATTTGGGGGCCCAAAAATTAGTCAAAATTTGGGGCCTAAAGTGAAGGCTTTATGGGATTTAGCACAAATCCGGCTCTGGGAAGGAAGCAACTCACCTTTGAAGAGGAAATCGTTTACCTAGATAATAAACTTCAGTTACCAAGGAACTTGCTTTGACTTAGAAAACTGATGCCCACGAAACTCATTTGGGAAATAGAATAAAATCTTGTGAAATTTGATGTGCAATGTTTGCAAAACGTTGCCAACACGTTAGTATGCTTCATTAAAAACTGTATGTCCAATGCTTGAATGAATATTTAAAATTCTGGCACCCCCTATTAGGAAATCATGGTTCTGCCACTGTATGTGGTTACTTGTGAAGTGAAGATATATGGGTTTATGTTTCTGATTGTTTTTTTTTTATTTGTGGGCAAATACTAAATTTGCACTTGTGTCTAAAGGGCAGTGCGTGAGGTCTGGCCAAGATCTTTGGAAAGAATTAACTTAGTAGAGCCATCCCAGTCAATGCAACGTGCTGGTCAGAGCCTCATAAAGAGTAAGTTTGGATGAAAAGGAGCCTCTTTGAGATATTTCTTAGTTGATGTTTAAGGGAAAGTATTGAACCGATAAAATATGATCAAGTGATTTAGATACCTTGTGTCAGTTATAAAGTAATCTTTGGCTGTATATGGTCAATTCTCGATTCAACTTCGTGTCTAAAAGAAAGTATATCAAAATCAAAATATGACCTTGAAAATATAGGTCTGGTAGCGACATCCCAGTAGTTTTGGTCCCATTCCCGCTAAGGAGATTCAAGTTCACGTTTCCATGATCTATCAAATGAATAGTTTGGAAGTCTAAGTTTTGAACTTTGTTTATTTAGGAAGGATACACACAGACACGGTTTGGAGTAGAGAAATAAAATAGATTCAAATATGTGTCGAAATATGAAACTTTTGCTTAGATACTCCATTCATTTTGAAGTATTCAGACAACTCAACTGTTAGTGCCATGTGTTTTCTTAGTTGGCATTGGATCATTTCTATCATTGGTCAGTTGGTATATTTCTGAAATAGGGAGTGAACTTCATTTCCTTGCCATTGATGGTAAGTAACTTCTAACATTTGGATGCTATGGTTATTGTAGACCTAAAGAATCTGCCACTGATTCACAGTTATGATAGTATTCAATCACTGACTAAGAATATTAACAAATCTGAGAGGGACCATGACCTCGTCATTGCTGTAAGTTTTGTTCTTCTCTTGCATGACTTTTTTTTTTTGGCCACGAGCTTCATCATTCTTTTGACTTGGTAATGCTATACCCATCAACTTCTCTGAGAACTATTTTATGTGGCCTTGGTTTGTGCTAATTAGTGCTTGATCTTTGTTTTTATTGGGTGAAGTCTTATGTGCTTGGAGAGATACCATCACAGCAGGACAGAATCACTATTGTGCGCCAGCTTTGGGATCTTACACAAGATGTTCTGGTGAGTTTCAACCCCATGGACATGTTCGACCCTGTTCGTTTTGGGATTTTGGATTTGGATTTGTAGAATGAGTGTAGAGAGGAATATAGTAATGATTGGAAATATGGGTAATAATTGGAGAGAGATAGAGAGAAAAATGAAAGTAATAATTGGAGAGAATTAGAATCCAAAATCCAAAACCTTTAAACGAACGGTGTCTTCATGTCTCAGAATGTGCATACTTTTGTGCTGATGGCACATGGAATTGTGTTGCCAATGTTTGTCATTGAGTTTGTATCACCTGGTCCTGTTTGTATCACTTATATGGTCTACTTGTTTCAATCCAATTACCTTGGATTAAAATTATTTTAATGAGGAATGTTCTAGAAAGAAGATGGTTCTGTACTATACTGCTGTCTAGTCTTTAAGGCTTTGCTTCGAAGAAATTATCTTCTATCTGAAGCTGGATGTTGGGACTAGGGAATTTGCTTCGCACGAAATAAACTTTTCTTTTAGGCTATTCTGAAAATTCCGAATATTGGGCAGGTTTTGGTGGAACCTGGAACACCACATGGATTTAACATCATATCGCAAATGCGGTCCTATATTTTATGGATGGAAAAAAGGGTAAGATATATCTACAATGTTACCCTCAATCAAACAGATTTGGTGTTGGAATCCTCCTCTTTCATACGTAGTTGTCTTTTCTTCTTTAAAGTTTTGAATATATTTCGTTCTGATGTTTAGAAACGCCGCAAATCAAAGGGTGCAATTGATGATACTTCTAAGGATCTGATGACTCTTAAGAGTGGGGCCTTTGTTGTTGCTCCGGTGAGTTTGACTATTTATCACTTTTTTGTTCCCACTCATCCGTTCTGACTATAATAATTTATATGTACTTTTTGTAATATTAATGTTCCTGATGCAGTGTACTCATGATGGGCGTTGTCCTTTGGATAATACTGGCAAGTATTGTCATTTTGTTCAGCGTTTGCAGAGGACCACATCACAGCGTGTGTACAAGGTTACTGTTAAACCCTATTCTCTCTCTCGTTTTTTCCTGTTAGATTGTTTTGCATGTGGCCCGTCTTGTTACTTTCATAACCTTGGCACTTATTTGAGTTATCAAGATGTCTACTACTCTTTTGAGTTGTCAAGATGTCCACTACTTCTCTCTACACATTGTATTGTGACTTGTGAGAGCAGTCTATGCAAGTAAAAAAATTCTACCAAACTAAAAATCTGTTAGTTCGATTTTGGGCACCTATTTAGAACTTGGGTGATTGTTTGACGTTGCTTTTCATTATATGAGCTGTCTTAAACAACTGCAAAGTACATTGAAGCATAAATGTTTGGAGGTCTTTGATTAATTTAGTAATTGACTATGGAATTGTAGGATATGTGTACATCATTGAGATACTGACATTAGTTTATATTGACTGTTGGCTGCATCTCTACTGCAATAGGTTGCAAGAATTAATCAAGAGCTGTATTATGTTTGTATGTTAAAGGATTGCTCCACTACCTTTTGATTAAGAGTTGTCTTTACAATTTTTGAAGTGCATTAGGTTTAGAGAAGCTATTGACCTCTTCACTGAGCATCCACTTGATCCATATGACCATTAATCTTGGGTTGTGTGGCGATTTTTTTCTCGAGTACTGTAACGAGTTAAATTCTTTCTGGCTGTTTGTGACAAGGGGGCTGTGTTGATGTTTCTTACATTTCCTCCTGCCCATAACTGTCTTTTTAGAAGTCCAAGGGAGGGAAGCCTTTACGTGGTTTTGAAGATGAGAAGTTCTGCTTTGTGGCTTTCAGGCGAGGTCAACGACCAAGGCAAGTATTCTGAGTGACTTCTTCAAACATGTAAATGTGAACTGTGTTTATAAATTGCTATCAACTTCTGTGCTTCAAATAATTCGTAGGAAATAATACACTCGACCTTTCCTGTTTTTTTTCTCCATAAACATATTAGTTTAAGCTTACTTAAGTCGTTTTTCATGTCAGTCCTTTTGGTACCTTGCAATCCTAAATAAAGTTGTGTGCACATGGCAGTTGGGGCCAACTGAGGTGAAGCATTCATATATTAGTTGGTATTGATGGTGATGAAGCTACACATGATAGGTGCTTGTAGTAGGGTGGTTGGGGGATCAAGTTTTTGGGTTGGTTGCAGGGACGGAACCAGGATTTCGTAAACGGGGTGGGCCAAACTATGAAGAGTAAGCATAAGTACCACTCTGTAGGACAAGTAAGCAGGTTTCTGATCTTCTAGTCTCAATGAACCATTGACATAGCCCGGAAATACTTCCCAATTGTTTGGATTCCGGATGCTGAACGACAATATGCTCAAAATGATTAAGCTCCATTCTTGAAAATGTTGTTTGAACATCCCAATTCCTGAAAATACTTGCCAATTGGTCGTGTGAACTTGAAATATTCGTGTTAAAATTAAAAAACAAAGAAAAAAGAACCGAAATTACGCGGGGGCCTTGGCCCCCCATAGCCCACCAATAGTTCCATCTTTGGTTGGTTGCGGAAGTACCCAAAGTTAGGGAAGCGTGCATGGGGGTTCATACAATTACAATATGTACACTGATCAATGTGATACCTTTTCCTTGTAACTTCTTGTTTTGAATCCAATTTTTCGTATTATTGCAACATTTCACTGCTTTTAGCGTCCTGATTCCTACTCTTGTTGTAATTCCATTTGCTTATTCAAACAGAGATCCGTGGCCCCTTGACGGTATGAAGTTTGATACTTTGAAAGAGCAGCATGCTAAAAGGAATCCAGAGGATCTTGAAATTGACTATGGTATGTGCCTCATTTTTTCTTTTCTTTTCTCTTTTCAAGATATGCTTACAGTATTTGCATCATGCATGTCAATGTGTCATTTCTGGTCAAGGTGTCTATGCTTGGGAGTGATTACATGCATGCTTGTTTTATTTGGATTTGCTAGCAACCTTGCTAATGTGCTGAAGTCCATTTTCTTAGGAGTTCTGGATTCGTTTTTGTTTAAATTTTTTCCTCCTTGATCATCTTAATAGAGGACCAATTTGAGTCAATAGAGGACCAATTTGAGTCAGAAGCCGAGGATGTTCCATATGGAGACAATCCAATTTCCTATGATTCCGATATTAAAGAAGCAGATGACGACATCCCTGAGGATGATGACGAGGAGGAGGAGGAAGAAAATAAAGAAGAGACAGCTTCTGCTGATCTTGGGCCCGGTTGGGGCAGAATCATTGAGCCTCCTGTTCGAAGGGGAAGGCTGGTTGAACTGAACGTCTGTCGAGCAGCAAATCCTGATGGATCTGAGGGAGCCTTGGAGCGCATTGTTGTTACCCAAAGTAAGAATCCTACATTGCATAAGCAGGCCCGAAGATCTTTTTGGGGTGATTTGTGGCCCTTCTCCATGTTCGGTTTGGGTCTCTAGACCCGAACTTTTCTCTCTGCGCGCGGTCCCCAATATTTTTTCTTCACAATTATTACTCCCATTTCTCTTTCTATCTCTCTCCACTCATTACCCCAAAAACTTTACTCAAAACCCAAGCCATACATGCTCCTTGTTGTAACGTACCCGTTTTCATGTTATTATAAATGTATACTTGAATCCTGTTAATAACAATCAATGGTTTTTGCTTCTCTCTGCTAGCCACTTGTGCCTTCACAATACAGATGTATATGCATTTGGAGTGCAGATGTCCGAATTGGTGCTGTTCTGTAGAAACCAAATAACTGGATTGTTTCGAACAGTTATAACAACTTGACAGCCAAAACCTGACCGTTATACATGTAGAATCTGACCATAACCAAACTGCAAGAACAGTGCAGTTTTGGTTCAATCCCTGATTCTACCTTGTTAAAATCCAAAAACACGGTAGACAAAAATATAAAACCGCAAAGTAGTTTGCAAAACCCTGCTCTCAAATCTCACATTGTTGACCACTTCAGTGCTTCGTTCTGCACACACACTAATACTAATACATTTTTGCACGCCGATAAAAAAAAAAAAAATGCATTTTTGCACTGGACCTGGAGTCATAAAGTCTTCACGAATGAGAATCATGAGATCAATGCTAACCTGGGCTCTATCCCTCTTATGGAGGACTAGTGAGAGGCCGACGCGCTACGCGGGTCGGTTAGTCATATTGTTGCCGGTATAGATTGAGGAATAATGTTCATATAAGATACCCAAGAAGTTTTCTGCGTTGGTAAGTCATATTGCTGTCGGTATAAATTCAGGAATAAGGCTCATATTAGATAGCCAAGTAGTTTTTCTTTAGTCGTTTCTTCAGACCAGAAGTTTCCGTTCCCATTTTTGCTGATTTGTTGATATCAACAAATGTATTTCTTGCAAAACACTCTTAAAGTTTAACCCTGCTATCGAATATCCAATTGGAGAGCCTCTCTATCTCTCGCTCAAAATCTGATGTGAAGATTAATCTCGATTGCTGAAGAGGGAGCGAGAGAGACAGATGCTTGAAGAGGAGTTTTTTTTTAATTGATCCGCCATGTAGAGGAGATCAATTGAAGATTTAATCCAACTTGCAAAAGAAGAGGTGTGAGAATGATCCCTATTGGCAATAATTTTATAAATCTTGTTCTTTAACATGTAACGAATTTCCCTACGGAACCAGATGAGAGCCACCGATGGTCACGTGGGGCCTGCTTTGGGTACTGCATTGATGATCCGAGCCGTTTAATTTTATTTTAAATATTCTGAGTGGGCCCCCGAGAGCTCAGCTCCATGTAGATACTCGATCCATTCATCACATTTTTCGGTGCTCATTCTAATTGTTGAAAAATGGGATGATTGGATCGAGTATCTACACACATCGGATGGAGCTTAGCTCTAGTGAGCCCACTCAGGAATTTTTTAAATTTTTTTTGAACCGCTCGGATTATCCATGCGGGGCTCACCAAATGGGCCTCGCGTGTCGTCTGTGGTCGTGGTCAGTGGCTCCCGTCGGTTTCTTTAGAGTTACCGGGGGTTTACATATATAATGGGACTTATGCAGGAGTAGTATAGAACCATAATTCTCAGTTTATCGCGTAAAAGTGAATTCCTCATTCTATATAGTTTTTTGTCAATTTATCATTTCTCTAAAGGTATAGAGGGAGAAGGAATTTGCATTTTGTATGAAGTTTTACGAAGGAATAAATTGGTGACAAGTAGACCAACTGAGTAAGGGGGTGTTCCAAAAAAAGAAGTTAATTTCAAACTCAAAAATTATGCGGTTATGAAAATAATTTTTCTATCAATATGGATCTTGTTTGATAGATCTCATTAAAAACTTTTAAACGCTGCAAAAAAAAATTGAAAAAATATTTTTTATTTTTATTATATTTGAGTTTGAAATTACCTTCTTTTTGCAAAAGTGGAACACCACCTAAAATTTTATTTTTGCCCCCTTTTTTTTTGCATACACTCGGGAAAACTCCAAAATATGTTTGTCTTCTCTCACTCTCTCTCAAACTTTACTCTCTCAACCCTATCTCTGTGTTTGTCTTCTTCACTATACAACAGGCATTCTGTGTATCTCTATCGACAACCGGCGCCGCAACCACAAGCGCTGGTACACCACCAACATTGCTGTACCACCAAAGTCTCTTTCTCTCACCCTCCGACATCCACCGCCACTCCAAACCACGCCCACGAAACCGGCGTCTGTGCGATCTCATCTGTTGTCACCGTCCGACCGACTCTTTCTTCTCGTGTAAGTTTTTCCAACCCTAGCATTAAATTTTTTCGGAAATACTCATACGTCCCCCATGATTGCTGCTCAGTTTAGTCACTTTCATTTGCTGCACTTCTTGTTAATGGCACTAATTCCATCTTGTTGTTTTATAGATATAGATTATACGGGTTCTCTTGGCATGTGAGCTTGTTTGAATAGCTGCTTTGCTGTTGTATTTTAATGGATACTTAGCTTGAATGATAACAAGTAACCTAAAAGTAGGAAAATCCTAAAATACATTTCATTAAGTAGAGGATAGTGGACTCCAGTTAACGCATATATTGGTTCTCTAGTTGCGTGAATGTTGTAGCAGCAAGAACCTTGTTGCCTGTTGGACAACACTATATTATGTGTCATCTCGTTGTTTTTTTAGTACATTTGTTTGAAAGCAGGATGAATTATGACTGGCAAACACACGGGAAATACTTGTATAGTTGTATGGACAAAATGTACTACTGTGCCTTTTACCTTCTAAGGAGTTTGGGTGATCAATAAGGATGCTTGTGGTCTGGATTGGATTGGTTTCGCAAGAATACGAGGACTGTACTGCTAGTCATAGTTTTTACAAAATGAAATTCGTGTTTGGACCAATAGTTCTACGGTCTAGTTCCAAACTAATTTGTCATTCACGGATTGGTTACAGTTTTATCCATGGAGTATGTTACATAAGTAACAAAAATTTGGGCTTGACCTGATTCAAGCATCATTTGGTACATAAGCAATCAATAATTACGTTACAGTTCTAGACCTTGTTTAAGCAAGAATTGGTTTCTAACTAATTGAAGCACCATTTACTACATAATCAAGCAAAAATAATATTACAATTCTAGGCAGCATTACAGGGGCAAAAGCCAAAAGGTATGGATCGGTTCGGTCCGGGCCTGTTTCACAGGAATCATAGAAGTAGAATTTACATCTGATGAAGCTTGCCCTCGTGTAATTCTTGTCAAGAGAAATGAATCAGATCTATTCTTGGATGGTGAAAACTGTCCAAAGATTGTTCTTAACAAGGGTTTTTGCTATGGTTATTTGTTAGCCAATTTGACATGAAATAAACTTGGCTGTTCGTTTTACCCTTTGAATCCATCTTAGTCCATAATTATTATCGAATCATCTGCATCCCTTCTGTATTGTATAGGACACACATGGCTCTAGAAGTTCTAATACATTTCTATGGAACTTTTTAATTGAGATGCATTTGTTGTCAATTGTAGCTTAGATATGGGTTATATTTGCACCAGGAATTTAGGAATTGTGATTGCATAACATATCTAAGTTGACTATCATAGAGCATTAGGTAAAATATTTTCCCAATCCTACAGAATAATTCTAGCGTGATTCGACTACCCATGTCCACCACAACTACTTAGTTCCATTATTCCTTAATATGTTGATAGATATAGATGCAATAAGTTTACTGCAACTCAGAACCTGGAACCAATTGCAACAAGCAAAAGGTGGTTACATTACTTAGGATTAGGTAACCAGCTGGTGTGGCAGTTGGATACGCTTGATGTTTGAACTTAATTTTTCTTCTTTCTCCCAAAAGTAACCGCGAGTGGAAAATCACCCTCATTTGTGGAAGTATTGGATTGTTCGTTCACAAAGAGCTGTCGACGGTTTTTTTTGGATGGTTTTTCAATCTTTGAAGATGAGCCACCAGCCTTTTCCACATGGTCCTCCCGCTTAACATTGCTGGGGAGATCATACTCATGAATTGAGTACAAACAATTTGGAAGCCTACGTTTCATGTAGTTGTATGCTTTCACTTGCAAAACATATTCCACACCTTGGCAAAGTTTTTCAATTGCTGCTGCAGATAGGTCGCCCCATATTTAGATTTATAATTTTAGTATTCCATACACATTTATGTTTTTATTTTGAATATTGTTTGAAGTGCAAGTTACCTGTTGTATGTTTTCCCTCATGTATTTAGTTGTGATACCAAACATGCCTTCAACGTCTGGTGGAAACACAGTAGCAACAATAGACCCTGTTTTGTCTGACAATTCCACGTTGAATTTAAGGCTGTTGAACATTTCCAGGGGAATTATACAATAGATTTTCCTTGTTTCCAGATTATTCTTCAATGTATTCAACAAACTATTTCTATGAGTAAGAACTGACTTTACTACTGGCGATACTCATTTTTTGCAATGGTTGCACGGCAATTCTGCATTTTGAGCACGACAAGTACCGGAATTTCTGTGTAAGATCAACAACCTTGCAACTGGCCTTAATCCAGTGGAATTCTTGCTGCACATCGATTTAGTTAACTTTGTGTTTCTTTCGTTAGATCAAGTTCAATAATGTATTCAAATTGTTGATTTTGTACCTTTTCAACAGTGGTTAGGAGTTGATTAACCTTTTCGAAGTCCTTGTGTGGTGTCTCATGCCGCGGTGGTGTCACGCTTATATTCCTTTCTTGCAATTTGTGGATTGCCTTTGCATTACTCATACACCTACGACAATTGTTTTATTTGGTTTTAGAGTTCATAGTTCAGTATGCCTGTAAATAAACATTCTTACCAAGCACGCAGTTTTTCAGCTGCAGGATTTGGCGGATTGAAGCTGAAGGTAGTAGAACCTCTTGTTGACAGTTGGAAACCTGTCAACATAGCGGTATTTCCGACCCCTGTTAACCTTGAATTCCATTAACATGGGTGACCATTTGGAAAATGAGTAGAACTTATAGATTACGTTGATAGTTGTTAGAATCTTGCACCCAACACAATAGGGAATGGCCCTTCAAATGTAGCCATTATTTCTCCCTCATGTTTTGTGAATTGATCCCATAGCATAAGCATTGTTGGAATTTTCCTGCACATTTTAAACCGTTTTTATAATTGGAATTTTACATAACTGTTATTGGTAGTCTGCAAAAACTTTGGTGGTGTTGCTAGGTATCTGAAAAACTTTGAATAGGGATTGGGTTTCAAGATATCTATAAGATAAGTAATGGTGTGCGAATCTAAATCATCAAGACAATTTAATCTGTGCTCACCCTCCTTAGAAGTATCGTAGAAGTACAACTGGAGGTAGGAAGGCTTCCCATCCGTAGGGTATAGGCTGTGTAGGAAGTGGTAGGATCCTGAGCACGAAAAGTGTAGATCCCTTGATAGTTTTTTGTGTACCGCGGATCAAGAGTTACACCAAATGAAGTGAAAGCAAACATATTATTGTAAGGGCGAATATGTGTCTGGAAATCTTTGGCTAATGTCGAAGAAGCTCGGTATAGGTTTAGTAGATTATCTGGGGTACACAGGGGATTGAGGGAGACTTGACCCTTGGAGCAACAAAAACCATCAGGTTCAAATGGGAAGCGTTTGGCATCACAGTAAACACACTAAGCTACATTTGGCAACTCAAATGCTTTGGTTGGAACTGGACGCCGATGCATAGGTATGGCTTGGCCACTTGCATTCCGTTTTCCTATATTTGGACAATACGAGGAAATGGAACTATTTGGTTTAGTGTGAACAATTTCCTTCTGTGAACAAATAATTCAGTTTAAGTTTTGCAGACATACTCGATCTTTTAGCAGTTGCAACTGTCCCGCTCGAGCTTGAGCCTGTTATAGACTGTAATTAGAAAGTCCAAATTTGTTTTAAAGTTGACGATGGTTTATGGAACTTCATACTTATTTTACAACTGTTATGTTATAGGGAAGGCCTAAATAAAAACATAAAGTTACCTATTTCATGTATACTGGTAGCATGAGTACGATTAGAAGACTGAGAAACAATTGTAATGACACCTGCTACAAAGGGTTGTGTGGCATCTTGATTCGACATTATTTCATCTGGAAATGGATTAGTCACAACTTTTGAGTTGGTTGGATGGCTTGTTTGTATGGGAACCATGGTATGTATCATATTTGGGTGTGGATTTTCATACATATTTCGAGAGCAAACTGCTCTTATTGATTCTTCATTTTTTTGTTTTTTGTCTAAGCGTAATTGTTTACGGCGTTCATTGTGCCCGTTGTTGGTAGATTGAGGAACATCAGCATATGTTTTTGGGTGATCAGTGTACAAAAGCCTACGCCGTTCATTGCGCCCGATCCTGGCTGCTTCCAGAAGATTATCATCTAATTCTCTACGACGTTGATTACGCTTATTTTTCGTATCTTGTGGAATACCAGCATAGGAAGTTTGAGCTCCCTTGTTCTCAATCATGGCAGCTACTTAAACCAGGTACTGTAAAACTCAATTATATTATTCCTGTTATGCCAATCAGCACTCTAATATCTGAGTATGAAATATTAGCATTATAATACCCAATAGCTAATCTCAATGATGCACAACATGATAATCAGGCTCCAACAAAATGGTTCACTGGTCTAGCTCTAGCAAATTGTTGTCTTCTTCTGAGCATATAATCAAAAGGTTAACAGATAGTAAAACTAATATCAAGCAATAGCAGCTACAATGAAGAACATTAATACAACAACCAAGTGAGTGTAACTTTATGCTGTTTAATACGCAACTAATCACAGGTTTCCAATATTTTTTATGGCTCTACCAATGAACAAGATTAGGAGTTCTTGAGATACACACCTTTTGGAGGCCTAGCAATCTTGCTGGAGAACAAATTGTAGAAAAACTGCAGATATAACAAATATATCTGCAGGGTTTTTTTTTCGGAGGAAGAAAAGGATGAGGGGAAGATTCAGGCCATGATTTTATAGCGGAACGTTGGATTATTTTAATTTTAATTTCCCTTGATTTTTGGGGTGCACTACGGTGTGCATTTATTGCAAAGTAATAGTCCACGATACTATTGAAATACACATCATTCTCTTCTCTTCATAGTTGTTTCTAAAGCTGTTGCGCATTTATGGCAATTCAGTACTCAAGATACTATGGAGATTGACATAATTTCCATATCTTGCTAGGTCTATTTATAGGTTTAGGTGTCTTACGTAATAACAAGCAGCGTTACGTGTGCCACCCCAGTACTATTAATTGTGATATGATTTCTATTACTCAAGGAACTGGCTAAAATTTGGCTCTTCTTATCATTACGTCAAAGAACTTGGTCCTTTGATGTTCAATATGGACGAGAATAGACTAATAAGCTAATTTTTTATGTATTTATCAGGAAATTATATGCTGCAATTATTATTAGCAGGTTTCGTTATTCGTCCTGTAAGAATAAAGGGTAAATTCATTTAACAAGAACAAACAAGCTTTTCCCTTATTACTGAATATCGGGAAGGACTTTATTTGCAGAAGCTTGAGGTGTACGCCTCTTGGACAATGATCATATCTATCAGTACTGTCAGCCTGAATCTTTTAACAGGTTTCAGTCCTAGTATTTCCTCTGATGTACAGTCGCCTAGTGTCCTAGTATTTCGACCCATAAGAGCTTTGGTTGGACATCTACTAAGCAGTAGCTGAGGTCAGACCGAGGATTACAACTTTATATTTCAACATTATATATTTCATATCTGAAATTTTGTCAATAACCATAGTACACAAAGTACTGTTGTATTACGAAATATATAAATGAAGATTTGTGTATCGACTGGAATTATGATATATCCAACCAAGCAAGTGCAGTGCAACCCCAAATAGTACATGAGTACACTCATTGCTCCTTTTCCTGCACTGACTTTCCTCCCGCAGTTTCAGTTCACTGTACAGCTTTAGAATTAATGAAGTAGCAAGTCAGTACCATGTCTGACACCCATGTATATCAACCAGATCACCTTTGATTTTTCATGATTGGAACCATTATTATACCAAGAGGAGATATTGCAACTCTATCCATAAGTGCAGATTAGTAAGCATTGTAAACCACCAACCCAACAGTTCGTCTTCCTCAAGATTCTTAGACTCCGTTCCACTAACAACTTTTTTCATTTTTTTCAATTCTTTGGATTTTATTTGATTTTTTTTCCCGAGTTTGTTTGTTATGTGCCTCACTTTTTAGTTTTTTGATTCGTCTCGTCGAGTTGAATTGGAAAAGTTAAAAAAAAAAAAAACTTTTACCCAAATATTTTGAATAAGGACCACTTTTAACCTCAAAAAGTTGACTTTTTGAGCCTAAAAGTGGTTCTTGATCAGAATATTTGAGCAGAAGTAATTTTTTTTTTTTTTTACTTTTCCGATTCGTCTCGACAATCCAAAAAATTTGTTGCAAACCAAATAAGCCCGAAAAAAATTCAAATAAAGACAAAATGTTAACTTTTAGAAAACGTTAAGCGGAATGGGGCATGTAAATTGTTGAATTGACGTAATCCATTTGTATACACTTCCAATCTATCCTACATTTGGGCATTCTAAATACAGCTAGTGATTGAGTGTTGTTCGTTGAACTGTTCATTTCTACTCCAATTATATGCATTGGTGTGTTCGAAATAGATTGAGGCCTGAATAATTAGAACATATTCCAAACGAGTGAGCCTACAATTTGAACTTTCCATGTATTTGAGACTGGGTTTCATCCATGCCTGCGTTGTATTTGATTAATTGCCTCAATGACATGCAAACTGTAAAACCAATTCATATGTGGGGCTTTGTGTATCTGTAACATAAATTGAGAATCCATATATTTTTAGGATCAAATTAAAAACGAAATACCTGTCCAATAGTAGATACATATCTTCGTTTTAGATTGTCACTGTAAAAATATATACATACATTTGTCCTATCCTGAAGATGAGCACGCATATTGATACTGCAGGGCTACATTATGGTACATATTAGGTTAGATGTATATCACAATCATTATACAGTTGCTTGTAAGATGAAGTGGTACATTGAGTCATTAATGGTATAGGCTATCCAAGTAGAGAAGGCCAGCTATTAGTAATAGGCAATATTTTCGTTCTATGTATATATTACATAATATTTAGGATAGACTTTTATAGAAATTCATGTATTGGCTAATGATCTTGGCCTAAGTTTTTGTACTCATGACAGAAACCAAAGGAAGAAGAAAACAAATAAACTATGAGTGAAGTTTTCATGACTATGTTTCGTCACCTATTGTTAGCTCTCAGTTTCCTTCAAAGATTATGCATAGAATGGACATGGACACCATTAAGTAATCCCAATATGCACGCTTTGCAACAGAAACCTTCTTCATACGCAGAAGGTTGTTTTGTATTCATATTGCAAATAAGCTGATTTATTATTATTATTATAATTAATGAGAGCATAACTCAGTTGTGCTATAGGTATCTTTTTAATGGCAGATTAGTGAGTTGTTTGTTATAGTTACGTTCGCCTACTCATCATGTTAATCCAGCCAAGAAATCCATTGCCATGATCTAAACCTAGAATTAGGTTCATCTTGATGGCTCGAAACTCCTGATCATAATTTAAAGTAAACTTACTATATGTAGGATTCTTTACTTATTGTTATTCCTAAAATCTGCATGAATTAAAGTAATTAATGTAGATGTGTGGTATTTGGAGAATTGTAGCTATTTTAAGTGCAATAAAGTAAGTTTAAACTGGAACCATTAATGTGTTGTGTTTTTGTGATTTATGACATTATGATTCATTGTGTTATCTAGGATTTATAGTTCCGAGCTATTGGTGTTTTTCTTGTAAAAGACCATAAAAGTTTAAGATGCATTCACCTTTTTTTTTAATGGAAGATGCATTCACCTCAAATAACTACTCAAAGGTCTATAATTCTTCTGAACCTGTTATGCTATTCAGGTTTGATTTAATGTTTTCGTGTATTGAATAGTCCGAATTTAATGCACACTAAAGAGTGAGTTCTGAGCTATTAATTTTGGACCACTGTTTTTGATGTGGAATCTTTTAGGCATTGGACATGATTTGCAAAACGTTGAAACTCTGAACTTATTTTGGTAAAATAACAAGATGACACATTAACTTGGAAGACGTCATTTGCTTACACTATAAACTTAAGAATTGGACTTATACGAAACATCTAGATCATCATACAACATTGGATAGTCTGTTTTGTTGATTGCACGCATCAGAATGTAGCTTGCACCATAACTGCTTAGTTTCATTATTCCTTAATAGGTTGCTAGATATACCTGCAGTAGGTTTGGCGAAATAGGTCAAAAGGCGGTTACATTAGTTAGGTATACGTAACTGCAGCAGTGGCAGTTAATCTTGCTACAAAGTTGGCCTGCATGTTTCAACTTAGTTTTTCTTCTTCTTCTTCTTCTTCTTTTCTTCCGAAAAGCAACTGCAAGTGGAAGATCATCCTCATCTGTGTAGGCATTGCGTTGTTCATTCACTATTGGTTGTCGGCATGCCTTTTTGCATGGCTTTTCAATCTTTGAAGTTGACCCACCAGTGTTTTTTGCAGTCGTTCCTTGTTTGGTCTTGCTGGGGAGATCGTACTCATGGATTGAATACAAACAGTTTGGGAGCCTATACTTTGTATAGTTGAATGCTTTGACTCGCACAGCATATTCCACACCTTGACACAGCTTTTCAATTGCTGATGCACATAGCTCACCCTATATTTGGATTCACAGTTTAGGAATTATGGACACAAATATGTTTGGATTCTCAGCAACGTTTGTGATGCGAGTTACCTGTTTTATGTTTTCTCTCATGTATTCAGCAGTGATGCCAAACATTCCTTCGGCATCTCGTGGGAACACAGTAGCAACGATGGAACCTGTTTGGTCTGATAATTCTACGTTGAATTTGAGGCTGTGAAACATTTCATAGGCAATCATACAATCAGTCTTTCCTAATTATGATATCAAATGTTGGTTAATGTATTCGTCGGAAAGAAATTCTATGAGTAACAACTAACTTGGCTACCGGTGGCACGCGCTCTTTACGGTGATTGCACCAAAATAGACCATCACTCATAGCATCTGTGGCATGGTTGCATTTTGAGCATGTCAAATACCAGAATCGTTGTGTCAAATCAACAACCTTGCAAATGGCTTGAACCCAGTGAAATTCTTGCTGCACATAGTTCTATGTTACTTCTTGTGCTTTTGTAACACCATATTGAATAATATATTTAAGATCTTGAAGTTGTACCTTGTCAACAATGGTTGGGAGGTCATTAACATGTTTGAACTCCTTTTTGTTTGGTGTCTCATTATTCCGCAGTGGTGTCAAACTCATATTCCTTTCTGGCTTTATGAATTGCCTTGGCATTGTCCATACATCTACAATAGTTCTTAGATTTGGTTTTAGACCTTATACTACATGATGTCTGTAAATAAACGTTCTTACCACCAAGCACGTAGTTTTTCAACTGCAGGAATTGGCGGATTGAAGCTGAAGGTAGAAGAACCTTTGGTCGCAAGCTGGAAACTGTCAACATAATGGTATTTCCAAATCTCAGTAACTTTAAATTCCCTAAGCATGGGTCACCATTTTAACCAAGGGTGGAGTATATAAATTACCTTGAAAGGTGCTAACTTTTATTCTTGTTGCTTGTACAATGGGGAATGGGCCTTCAAGTGTACTCATTAATTCTGCGAACTGATTCCATAGCATGAGCGTTGTTGGAACATTGCTGCACATTTTTTAGACGTTTGCATGGGTTGAATTCCGGAGAAATGTTGGTGGTAACATGCAAGATTTAGATTGGTTATTTAATCGTAACAACAAATATATTTATGATGGTAATAGGATGTAGGACACAGTGTACCTTGTATCAATAACAATTATGTTCTGTATAGTGCTGATATCCTTTGTAGTGCGTTTAGTACCAACATGAAGTACGGAGAAGAGAATATCTGTTACATTACAATTCTAGGTATATTAGTGTCTTCTTGGCTTTATGGAAAAGTGTCATGATGCCTGAGTATCTATATGAACATACCAAAGCCTCGATCGTTGCGGACATATTCACTCAAATCTTGAAGTGGCACAAATTCGTATTTGATGCGTCTAATATCGTAAACATCTGCGATTTCTTCAATTGGTGTTCTGTAAGAAAGAGTCCATTGTAGAGGATTGTCGAAAGTCGGAAATTTGGTGGGGTCATGTCAACCTTTGCATTGCTTATCAAGTACCTGTGATATAGTTTGAGGGTGTCTTCCAGCACTCGTAGATCAGCGTTCCAAATGGTGCATGGATCTTAGTGCCCTACACGTGACATTGTCTAATTGTTTAAAATCATAAATCTGAAGGTGTTCTTCTTAGATGGAGGCATCGTAGAAACTATACTAACCTCGGAATCTATGAGGATGACTTTCTGATAAGTCTGATCTCCTGTAGTTACTCTGGGGTATCCTCTTTCAATCACCATTGCTTGAACTGTCCAGTTGGTCATCCCTTCTTTGATGTTCTTAATCATGCACAAATTGTCTGCCATAGTTCAGGGAATAATGCTAACCTGTAATTGCAGAATTGTACCCTTTAAGCGGGAGGATTTTACATTTAAGCAGCTAAACACTATTGTGCATGAATATAATTACTCCATACGTGTGTGATATTATAAACACAAGTGGTAAGGCACAAATTACTAAATCTAAACCTGCCAATGATCCAGAAGACTTGTAAAAACTTAAAAGCATTTCAAAGTATACGTTTGCTGATATTTAAGATTGTACTTACAGCTGATAGGTTGGTGTCCATTTCTGTTGGATTTGAGTGCGTTTCGCTAAGTATCTCACTGTACACAATATTTTTAGTTGATGTTGTAATTTGGTTTCCATTGTAGGATGTATCCAATATAACTTTTATTTTCGATGCTGTTGTGGCACGGGAAAGAGCCACGTATAGTTGTCCGTGTGAAAACACTGGTTGCTGCAAATTAACACCAACGATGTCCAGCGTCTGGCCTTGAGCTTTGTTAATCGTCATAGCAAAACATAGCCTTATTGGGAATTGACGCCTGGTGAATTGCACAGGGTAAAGTTTAGCATCAGCTGGCTGTAGTGAAATACGAGGTACGAATACAATATTGCCTTGGTGTTCTCCAACAGCTATTTGCGCCATTATAACGTGCTTGTGCAATTTTCGACATATTAGTCGGGTTCCGTTGCATAATCCTTTGGAAGGATCCAAGTTCCGCAACATCATCACTGGGCAGTCTTCTTTTAGCACAAGCCGGTGGGCTGGCAATCCAGGAGGACATACTGAATGCATGAAATCAACATATAGACCTTGGTCAGCTAGGTTAACTGTTTCATCAATGCTGGTATACACATACTCTTTTCCTGGAAATTTATTAATCAGCAACTCATTTGTTTGATCTACTAAATCATTCCTGGGTGCCAGTATTGCGGATTGTGTCATAGATATTGCATCAACAAAATAGCGTCTTAAATCCGGGAACACAAAAGTTATGAGTTGCTCCATAGGCGCAATCTTTTGGTCAAGTTGGATAATCATTGAGGAAGGAATTGTTATTTCATCGTTTGAATTGCATGGTTCTTCTCCGTTACCTACCCTTAATAGATAACTGCTAAATGCAGGATCTGTTCTAGCTCGCATGTTTTCCTTCAACGTGAATCTTTTAAGATAAGGCCATATATGCGATCTCACCAAACTGGCATCTATACAATCCTCCTTTGTACCCTTTGGTATGACTGGTAACACCTGCCTAAAATCCCCACCCAAGACAACAACTTTGCCACCAAATAAACTATCAACTTCTGTTATATCTCTTAACAGATTATCCAGTGCTTCAATGATTTGCCTTTTAGCCATTGATGCTTCATCCCATATAATTAATGATGTTGCTCTTAGTAGTTTTGCTAAACCTGTTTGTTTGCCAACGTTGCAAGTTAACTTGCCATCTCTTTCTAGTGGGATCTTAAATCTTGAATGTGCAGTGCGACCATTGGGCAGAATTGATGCAGCAACTCCAGAAGTAGCTGTGGCTAGTGCAATACTCTTAGTAGATCTTATGGTGGCAAGTAAAGCACGATATAGGAAGGTCTTGCCTGTGCCACCAGGACCATCTATGAAGAAACAGGTACCATCATTTTTCCTAACAGCCTGTAAGATTTCACTATAAGCTCTTGTCTGGTCTGAATTAAGTTTTGAGACACTTAATAAATCCAATTCTGACACGTCTATATGCTGTTCATCCAAGATTTCTTTGCACAATCGATCATGTTGAGTTTCAGCTACCAACAAATCATCAAGACCAAAATCCTGCAAGGTCTTACCCATAGACTCTAAGGTAGACCTTACAAAACGTAGTAGACATTGGCGTGCCTCTATTGGGACCATTTTCTGCTTCTTAACATAATCTTCCGTCAAGGGCTCTTCCAATTTCAAGAGAAGCTCTTTTGGACTTAGTGCGCCGCAAAACACAAGTATGGTACAAAACAATTGCCTGAGGGAATTAGGCATTTGATAACCACATGCTTCTTCTAAGCACTTTTCGTTACTTTTATCGTCAATGAGCAATCCATGAGCAAGTGCTGCCTCTTTATATGTAGCATATGTTTTGCCTCCTACTGTCCTCAAAAAAGAATACGACGTTGGACATGGGATGTAATTCAATAATAATCTCAAATAGTACAACTCACCCTGAGATGGATTTATACTTATGATACGACCTATTACATTTTTGTGTTGTCGCTCAGTCCAATATCTTATTTGCGTTGACCAAACAAATGCTGCTGGGAAATCTTTGTATAAGTATTTCCCCTCTTTGGCTTTCTTATTGTGCTTATTCATATAGAAGAACTGTGTTAACATTGTTCTTGAGAAGAAATCTGAATCAGCTACGCTGTCCAAGTTTGTTGTTTTCTTAAAGCCTACAACTTGACGGTTTTCTAGATGCAACTGGAGAGCTATGACTGATGGCTGTATGTCAAACAAGTTGAATTTGTAGATCCGCCACATTGCCTCCGGAGGTGTGACCCATCTGGCTGTCTGGAATTGGGTGATTTCATCAACGACCTCATTGTTTTGTTGTGCAATGATTTTGAAAACGATTTTGTCATGTCCTTTGTAGATATACTTGTACAAATATTTAACAGCCTTTATAGTTGAGCAAATCTCAACATTCACATGACAATCCAACATAGCTAACAAATATGGACTATAAGGCACCACCCATCTGTTATCTAGCATTTGCTGGCGCACCTGCACTTGTTTGTTATTGTTCCTTCGTCGGTAAATTGGATAACCATCTTCCGCAACAGTTGTGGTCGCAGTGAATTTTTTGGGATAATGGTTCTTGCATTTACCATTTTTCATGCAGACGTTACTTGGGTTAAGCTTTCCACAGGGACCATGCATCATGTGTCTCAACACAGCTGCATAGAGATGTGGATTTTCTTTCTCATCAGGAATTTCAGCAGATATAAATTGGTCAAAGAGCTCAGGTGTAAGTTTGTGGCCTCTTTTCAATATCAGCAGCAAGTGCACATGCGGCAAACCTCTTTTCTGGAACTCGATCACGTAAGTGTATGCTTGAACAGGACCGAATAATTTCTTCTTTATGACCTCTTTTTTCATCTGTTCCAATTTGCTCTTGAAGACTCTAGTAACAAGATCTGGCCTATTTTGTGCATCTTCGTGTGGCCCCAGTTCATTTGTAATTTCTATCCATTTGGGATTACAAGTCATAGTCAAGAATATATCTGGTTTTCCGTATCTTTCCACTAATGCCATTGCATCCAGATATCTTTTGTGCATGTCCCTTGGCCCCCCTATAAACGATCCAGGAAGGATTATCGGCGCTCCAATTTTTGACCCCCTTGATTCTCCTTGCGCCACGCTATCAATAATTCCTTGGTACAAATCTGATCTTATTTCATCTTGGTGATGTCTGAAATAATCCAACCTTGAAGTTTCAATCTTCACATACATATCTACAGCATATTGTTGGAGGAGCCTACCTGATTCTAAGATTATAGAATCAATTTTTGGCCGTATTTGAAACCGATACGCGTAGAACTCACGGGCTGAAACCACACCTTGTTTTTGGGAGGTCTCCTCATAACCTGAAGATGGAAGGCAGCACTAATAAATATATGTTTATATGATTTCTGGGAATAAATAGCTTACTAAATACTGTAACTTACACATGGATTCTGTATTGAGCAGTTGTTCTACTGTTGTAGACGCGTTGGGTTTAGCTAACGGATGTGTAGGCAATTGATTAGCACGTGTATTGGAGCTGTTTCTCTTAATGCCGCGATGCCATCCGGGCTCTCCATACGGAAATAACAGTGGATACTGCAGAGAGTCATAACATCCGTAGTAATACTTGATTGTCACACTATGACCATCATGCTTCTCAACTAATATATCACGTTCTCTTAGTTCTGAATCATCTTCATTATCCTTCCAGATTAGGGCAACTTGTGATGCTGTTGGTGCATCGAAGGTCTTATCATTCACAATTGGATCAGCTCTAAGTCGTATCTGGTACGAATCTATATTTGGTGTCGTTGCTAGGGATCTGAAAAATTTGGAATATGGATTGGGCTTTAAGATATCTATAAGTTGAGCAATGGTGCTTGAATCTAAACCGCCAAGACAATTTGATCTGTGCTCAACTTCCTTGGCAGTGTCGTAGAAGTACAACTGAAGGTAAGAAGGCTTCCCATCTGCAGGGTATAGGCTGCGCATGAAGTGGTAGATTTGACCCTGCGCGCGAAAAGTGTAGATTCCTTGATGGTTTTTCGTGTACCGTGGGTCAAGGGTTACACCAAACGAAGTGAAAGCAAACATGTTATTGTACGGGCGGATATGGGTGCGGAAATCTTTGCATAATTTTGTTGAACCTCGGAATAGGTCTAGTAGTCTAGCTGGAGTGCGCAAAGGATAGACAGAGACTTGACCTTTAGAGCAACAGAAACCATCAGGTTCAAAGGGGAAGCGTTTCGCATCACAATGTATACATTGGGCTATGATTGGCAACACAAATGCTTCAGTTGGTATTGGACGCCTACGTACAGGTCCATGTTGTCCACTTGTAGCCCTTTTACCTATATTTCCCAAATACAAGAGAACAGAACTATTAGGTGTAGTGTGAATAATTTTCTATTATGTAACATACTTGAATTTGACTTTGGCAACTATACTTGGCCTTTTTGCAGTTGCAACTGTCACGCGCGAGCTTGAACCTGATATTATAGCATATAGTTAGTAGGTTTGTCATTTAGTTCGAAGTTGACGGTAGCAGTTTGGAATGCCTTACATTTTCCTGGCTAGATTGTAAAGAATATTTGCTGTAAACTGGAGCTTACCTATCTCGTGTGTGCCAGCAGTACGACAATGGATAGAGGACCAAGGAACCTCTCGAATAACACCGGTCACATAGGGTTGCGTGCAATCCTGATCGACTGGTATTGTTTCAGCTGGTTCTGCCTCAATTACAACTTCTGAGTTCCTTGGATGGGCAGATTGTGCGGGTACCACGGTACATTCTATTTCTTGGCATTCACTTTCATACGAAATCGGAGTGCAAACTGATTGTGTTGATTCTTTGTGGTTCTTTTCTTTTGCTAATCGTAATTGCCTACGCCGTTCACTGTGTTTATCTTTGATAGATTGTGGGAGGTTAGCATATGTATTGGGGAGGTTAGCGTACGAAAGCCTACGCCGTTTATTGCGTTCTGCTCTGGATGCCTCTGTAAGATTCCCATCTAATTCTCTACGGCGGTGATTCCGCTTATCTTTCGTCTCTTGTGGCAGTTGAGCATAGGAAGTTTGAGCTTTCTTGTTTGCAAGCATGATAGCTAACCAATCCAGGTGTGTATGTCAGTTAGCATTCTATTATTGAGGGATGTAAAAGCAGCTATGCAACACACCAGCTATATTAACGCTACGCAACAACTAATATATCTCATGCATGGCAGGTTAACTCAAACAATGATTCACTACACCCAAACCCACCATATTTCTATACTCTGTTGGAATTCACCAACTAACCTCTGGGAACTCAAACGGCTACAAGGAATAAAAACCTACATCAGAAGATTCATCTCAAACCTATCAAGAAGGTGTCAACTGTTTTCATGCCTAATGAAGAAAGGGATCGAAAAAGTATGGGATCAAGCCTGTGACCAAGTGTTCCAGAGCATCCAAATAAGTTAACGTATACAAACAACTAAGCTTAATATCAACCAATAGCAGAGCTAATGTTTGGCAGTAATACAACAACCAAGTATCCCTAATTCATGTTTGTTTCAGCCACAACTACTACATGGCTGCAATAGTTCTCATAGTTCTACTGAAGAATAAGAGTAAGAGTACATACCTTTTGGATGCCTGTTAATCTTGCTTGACGACAAACAATAAGAACTATGCAGCTGTACTTACGACTTTGGTTTCGGAGCAAGAAAAGGATAACAGGAAGATTCAACAAGCTACAGCTTTGGTTTCGGAGCAAGAAAAGGATAACAGGAAGATTCAACAAATGGTCTCAGAGCAGAACCTTTTTTTTTTTTTTTTTGTTATAACCTTTTTAGGTTTTTTCTGATTTGTTCAGTGTACTAAGATATGCATTTATGGAAGAGTAATAACCCAAGATACTATTGTACTTCTCATACAAATCATTTACTTTGGGCATTATGGCATATCAAATAGTTAAGATACTATGGGAAGTCACAACAGTGGCTTTTCTTCTTAGATTTTCTAGGCTACAGTTTCTTACAGAATAAGTTACGTGTGCACCCAGATATCATTACTTTTGAACTATTTTGGTTAGGACTTGGATTTCTTAAACTGATTTGATTTGTACCCAGTGCTATAAAAAATAACATATTTTTGCAAATATAAGTGAAATAACTTTAAAATTGGATTTCTTAAAATGATTTTACTTGTCTTCAGTGGTATTTAAAAAAACCATTCTTTACGAATATAAGTCAACCTATTTCACATATTTATCCTTAAAGTGGTTATTTCACAAAATTACTCATACTCTATTATTTATGAACTGTTTTAGGTATTATCAATAGCTGGATAAAAGTTGAATTTTTTTAACTGATTTCACCTGTGCCTAATGATTTGCACAATTTATTTCAGTTATCTTTCAAGTGCCTAAAAAATTCTGGTTAAGTCTAGTAATTTTTACCACTTCTAATTTATCGAAATTGCACAATTCAACCCAACGCTTAGAATTTTGACAGAATTAGCAGATTCAAAACAATCTTAATAACCACCAACGAACCCTTTTTTTAATAGCCTTAGGAGAACTCACCATTAATACGCAACCCTATATTAGCCTCCTAAGTAACACATATGTATATCCCTATAATTAATATTGTGTATATTTTTTTGATGTTATGCAACATCATACATCAGCTAAATACTCCACCGTGAATTATTTTTCATCCTTGTGCATTTTTTTTCCCGAATTCTTAGGTCTGTTGATGTTTTATTTTAGAATTATTGCTCCATCATGTCAGTAGGTATCTCAAAAGGAAAATATTATAACCAAAATTCATTTTTTAATAAATCAAGCCACCCAAAAGCCAATACGTTCTTTTTCTCGTCCTTATTCCGTGAAATTGGATTGAAATCATAATCTTTTCTTCTTGGATTAATTTCGTAATAGCAAAGCAATAATTCCTCATACTATAATTATTTCCACGAACAATCCTGTAGTAAAACCAACTTTTTTTGGTTCTCCTCTCAGAAATAATCTCTCCAAATTTTTTGACTGTTTTGTCATCCATGTTTTTTCGCCTTTAGTGATTTTTGTTAATTTTGTTACTTATTTTTTACTTTTTGGATGTACATAGCGTACCTCATTCAAAAAATAAAAGAAATTGTTAAAATGTTACCAAAAAATTACTGTACTAAAGACGGAAAAATACGTAAACCTATAGAACTTTTTTATCTCAAAAATAAATTTCAAAACTACAAACCAAACACAGTGGAGTCATAATTTCTCCACTATATTTGTATTTGTATGTCTATGTGTTTTTTTAGCTCTTTGCTTTTTCGGTGAAATAAACTTTACTTATTACCTAAAAAAAAAAATACTCCAATAAGGTCCCTAATCTTACAAATACAAGACCAAAAATAAGGACCAAAATTGAAGCTATTCCTACGAGCATAACATCTTCATCTTTCATATCATTGCTTCTGCAGATAAATTACAATATGGTGTAATAATGTATAGGATGCCATGGACATTACTATAAGATTTGGTAAGTACACCCGAGCAATCAATGCAAGATTTCTTCTCATTTTTGCTTAACATTCCCTCTGACAACCCATGATAGCTCAGTTCCAATTATTCCCATGCCAGCTCATGTGCAGTAAAAAAATTCAACAAAGAATGGAGCAAGGGCAAAACGCAGAGAAAGGAATACAGAGCATTCCTGATTGCATCAACTGCAATTTATTATTAAGCTTGATGAAGAACCCAGTAAGTTAGGAGAGCAAACATCAATGAGCTGAGCTAGAAAAATTCAGAGCACAAATCATCGCGTCCGCACAAAACGGTAACTCAATTTCCAGAGAATTATTTTCATTCCTTATCTAAGCAAACAGAAAATTCAATACAGAACGGAGCAAGGGCAAAACGCAGAGAGAAATTCACTATTTAGCTTGACGAAGAACAGATTTTCCGTAGATTCTCTCGACCCCTCTTGGACAGGCTGGGAAGCATAGCAACGTACAAGCTCTGAACCAAGAACAGAGCAACAATCAATGAACAAACTGTCAAAATTCAGAACACACGTCATCGAATCCGCACAAGATTATAACTCAGTTTTCAGTGGAATTCTATTCAGCCCTGACCCAAGGAAACAGATTCTCTGTGGATTTTCTCCACCCCAAAACAGAGCAAGTCAGAAGCTCTGAACTTAAAACAGAGCACGAATTAATGTACAGGCTGTCCAATTCACACCATTCCTCCTTGAATCCGCACCCAATAATTACTCAGCTTCCTGCAATTATTACGCTTCAATGCTGTACTGAACCAACAGATTCTGCTCTGGGAAGGCCAAACCAATCCACGGGTAACATTACCAAATCACCCCCGCACAAAAACTCAGAGCATAATCTGAAGGAAGAAAAACAGGACATGGAAGGAAAACATCAAAAGTCTGAAAACCTATTAAAGTAAAAAGAAAATAACCAAAATCTAGACACCCCAAACCGTGGGAGCCACCACTGATTTCCTGTAAAACGACCAAAACAACCCTGAACAAAGTGATCAAAGCTCATACACACACCAGGGCATTTTTGATAAATTGCTGACTTCGTCGCTTACATGTACGGAGGATGTCAATCCTCCTTAAGGAAGACAGGAAGGGAAATAGTGTGTGCGGTTAAGAACATAGGGGCTTTTAAAGACCCCGGCCCTGATGGTTATCAGGCTAATTTGTACCGTAAGTATTGGAATATTGTTGGACCTTCCTTTGTTTCTCTGACTCAAGGTTGTTTTCGTAATATGGGGCTGTTCCTAAAGACATGAACCGTACTCTCATTGCCCTTATTCCTAAGAGGAAAGTCCACTTTCACCCCCTGTGGTTATCGCCATGTGCGGATACATCCCCTGTGGTTTAAAAGTGTGCACATAACCCCCTGTGGTTTTCAAATTGTGCGGATAGACCCCCTGCCGTCATATTTTCCATCCATTTTAACGGAGGTGTATCTCACACACCTCTAAAATGTAATCTGAGTCGTTCATAATGTATTAAATAAAGAATAGAGTATCTCTGTAAAAAAATCATCTCGATCAGGCATCAATAACCCAGTGATCTAACTTGTAGTAAATTCAAATTTGAAATTTTAATTTCATAACAAAATCGATTTGACCATAAGCTTTTCATTTTTTGATTGACTTGAATTTTGGCATAGACGCAGTACTCGTCAAAATTTATAATATCAACGGTTTGGATTCAATTTTTGGTATACGGGATGGTGTGGTTAGATTTAAACAAGAAGAAGAATCAAGGGACGTGATGAGGGGTATAACGGTCTTTTAATGTTGTTTCCGTTAAAATGGATGGAAAATACGACGGCAGGGGGTCTATCCGCACAATTTAAAAACCACAAGGGGTTATGTGCACACTTTTAAACCACAGGGGGTGTATCCGCACATGGCGATAACCACAAGGGGTGAAAATGGACTTTCCTCTATTCCTAAAGCAGAGAACCCTGAAACTAATAGCCAATTCAGGCCTATAGGGTTGTGCAATGTGTCCTATAAAAGTTATCACTAAAATCATTTTCAAACGCATTGGACCTCATCTTGATACACCATTATTAGCAGCCCTTTTCAATTCAGTTTCATAACTGGAAGGCACACAACTGATAACATCATTATTTGTCAAGAGCTTTTCCACAGTTTTAGAAATCGCTAAGGTAAGAATGGTGGTATGATTTGGAAAATTCACTTTGGTAAGGACTATGATAGAGTTTTGTGGGACTTTCTGTTAGACACTCTCAGATACTTTTTGCTTCAATGAAAAACTCATTGCTCTTATTATGAATTTATGAGTTGTGTTGTTACTAATCTTGAGTCCTCAAATCTCTGGAACGGGGAATCCTTGCCCGATTTTACACCGGAGAGAGGGCTCTGGCAGGGAGACCCTCTCTCTCCCTATCTTTTCGAGCTTTGCATGGAGAGGCTTTCTGCCTTAATAAACCAAAAATTTACTCATAATCAATGGGTTGCCCTCAAAGCGTCGCAAGATGGCCCTTGTTTCTCCCACCTTTTCTTCGCAGATGCAATTCTTTTTTTTGGTAAAGCTACAAAAAACCAATGTGATGTTATGATCGATACTCTTAGCTTGTTTTGCGAGGAATCTGGTCAACTTGTTAATTCCCACAAATCCAAAATTTTTGTATCCCCCTCACGTTCCTAATCGGTTGGCGAAGGAGTTGGGTACTATATGTAGTTTTGCCCTTACTAAAGATCTGGGTACGTGCCTTGATGTCCCTTTATTGCATACTAATAAAGTCTCCAAAAGAAACTACCAATATATCATTGAGAGACTCAATTAAAATTAAAAACTTGCTGGTTGGAAATCTGACTTGCTTTCTTTTACCGGTCGACGATCGCTGCTTTTTTAAGACACCCACACTCAAATTTAGATAATAATTTCAATCATTTGACATGAAATTCTAACGGAGGAACACATTGCTGCCAGGTGCCATAAACAATGGAAAGGCACCGTTGCTGCTATAACAGGGAGACACTGTTGCTACTAGCTCAGAAGGCGGCATGCCAAACAAGATTAGTCGCTTTCAGACCATTTCTCACATATCGTTTGACTTTAATTCAGGTTCTGAGACACTATTGTTGTTGTTTTAATAGAGATTTGGATATTTATAAAATATGATGAGCTTTTAACGTTAGCTTCTTTCGCGAGTCGTCAATTTCCATTACTTTCAACTGTGGAGTACTTCATTGCGAGCTTTGCAAACATTCCAGCAGATTATGGCAAACAAGCCCAACATCTTCCTCTTTCTCCTCTCCATGATTTCTGGATCCCAATTGATTCCAAAGCTCCCCTAACTGAGCATTCACCATGAGTTCAGACCTAAATCGAAATGGGTACAGCTGCCAAACTTTAACTGCTCTGTCGCAGTTCACCAACATATGCGATGTTTGTTACCTTCTTTGGCTATAATACAACACACATGCTGTCAACTGGGATTTGTTTATACGCTAAAGCCTTATTAACTGGAAGATTATCCAGTGGACTTCGTCGAATGATTTTTGTTACCTTCGTTGGCTATAATATGCCATATCCTCTTCCATTTATTTTTCCCGCCACCACTTGTTTGTCCTCGCTCCTTGTTTCTGTTTCTATGTCCTGCTTCCTTTGCAATAACATAGGCTGATTCACTGAAAATTTACCATCCGATGTCCCTGCCCATATCCATTTGTCTTGCAACCCGGTTGTACTGAGTGGAATACTGAGAATCTGCTCAACGTCATGCTGTATAAAGACTTCTTTAAGCAACTCCTCATTCCATCCCATTCCTTCCACACCATTAAGGTCACTGACTACATTGCATCTACTATCAGTTGGGTTAAGATTTTAACAAATCTTAATCTGCGCACGATCTGCTACTCCCCATTTCCAACCTTTTTCCACCTCTTCCTTACTGGCCGGTACATTTTGCCAAGCCCATGAAGATGCTTGGCTTGGTTGCGCTTTCAAAAAAGAACAGTTGGGGAAATATTGGCTTTGAAAACCTTGAAGAAGAGTGAATCCTTACCCGCCAACAACCTCCATCCTTGCTTAGCAAGCATTGCTAAGTTAAAGTCTCTGAAACCCAATCCACCGTTCCCTTTAACAAGTCAATTTTCAGATGATTAACCGCAGCATGTAAGCTTTGTATTTAAAAATATATATGTCTACACAGTCAGAATGCATAACATAACGATGCTACAATGGCAAGTCGTCACGTTGGAGTAGATAGAAAAAGCTGAACCGAAACAGTGATCGTGCAAAATTGCAAATCATGAAGTTGGACTTTAAAGCAAAATTACACCGGAATAGCTGTTTACATACATACTCCATCCCATATTGAACTACTTTGATCGAAATCACATTTTATGCAGAAGAAGTTGCATCAACCTTATTATCACACAAACGAAATAACCATGATACGAATGGAGCCTCTGGATTAAGAATCTTTATAATGCAAGAGGGCCTAAACTCTAGTATTCTCTTGATACAGACTCCAATTTCAGGCCATCTAATTATGAACTGGTGATACCTCAAGGAATATTTTTCTTTTTTGGGGTGAAGCTCAAGGACTAATTTTAGTTTCTATAGAAAGGGGGTGCACCGTACATCCCATTTTCCAACTTCATGGTGTATTTATCTCTTATTGGATTAGTATTGATTAACTTATTTTCTTCGTCTTTGAATATGAGGTGGTGCTCGCTCAACACCATTTTAATTTCACAATTTTTTTCGCTCATCTGAACAGTTAAAGAGGATTTGAAGTACCCATGTTAACCTTCACATTTGATTATCTTAAGTTGCTTTACTTGTCTCATGCTTTAGTATCAACGAGCACCAGTATCCAGCTATAGCAAAGAAGCATAAAACAGAACATGTCATTTGTGGTGGCCTCGGTTACGAGCTCGGTAACCGGGCCTTATGAGGTGACTCCGGCACTCAAGGAGCCCTAAGCCGAAGCATCGTAAGGGTTCCTCACTTCGGTTTTATTCCTCGGTGCCCCCCTCGGGGTCAGTTTCCCGCATGCTGCATTAATGACAGCTGTCCAGCCTCTCCTGAGGATATTCCTGAGGCACTCAACAGAATGTTGTTGCGCCATGCGGTCCCCACAAAGGTCATGCAACGAATGTAATCATGGGGATTCATCTCCTCCATGTGCTCCGTAACCGCTTCGACCCTCCCGTCACCTATGACGTCACCCGAAGCGGTTACCTGAGCGTATACTCCACGCGCTAGCTTGGAGTCCAAGCAAACCCTAGGTCTATAAATACGAAGGGACTCTAACCTAAAGAGGTACGCCATTCTACCCTATCTCCAGATCTATTTTCCCCTTCCTGAGATCTAACTTGATCATCGGAGGGTCACTGGGGTGTCCAACCCCTAGTGACTTGGTGCAGGTCTCAGGCGGCGGAAGCGCGAAGCAGCAGGAGGGAGAGCCAACCTGAGCCTTGGATCTGTTCCTGATAATTCGAACCCCGACAATTGGCGACTCTGCTGGGGAACATCCACTCTAAAAATCATTCGTCTCCCTCCTTCCAAAGCGCTCCGTCCAGACCTTCCGTCACAGCAATGGTGGAAGTCGAAGATCCTCACCCCAGTGATACAACCCTCGGCCTCGGCCCGTTCGGAGAGCCCATCCTGGCTCCTGGCGGGGCCGGTGCCCCAGGGAAGGCTCACATGTCCATTGGAGTCGGAGCTGGAACTTCAACCCAGGACGCGGGGACCGGCTCCGAACTCCACTCCTACATCCGTCACCTAGAGCGGAAGATCGACGACTTGTCAACAGTCGTGGAAAGAGACAAGCACGTCCGCGATGAGCTCGCTGAAATCAAGCACCTCCTCCAGATATCCACGTCTCACTCCTCCGGAGGCCATGGAGGTAGACGGAGCCATTCAAGCCCTTCCCGCAGTCGTGGGGGAGGCCGTTTGGTCGAACACCAGCCTCGACCCTCTGTCAAAGACCATCTCGATCCTCCTGTTGTAAAGGATGGTCGTCCCGAGGGCGGCGCTGGGCGTAGGGAGCGCTCCCGTTCTCCTGATCCCAAAGATCCACGAAGAAAGCGATCCGTCCTCGAGAGGCTCGAAGCTGGTAGCGACTCCGCCTCCTCCACGCACCCGGTCAAGTTTGGAAAGGAAACTCGTGAGCCCACCCCAAGCTTCACCAGAATTGCCAACGACGACGGCGCTCTTTTGGAGTTCCAAACAAAAGGGTATCGCGAGCGCCTCAAGAACGCTCGGGCCAAAAGCCCATTCGTCTCACATTCAAGAGAAAAAGGTGGCGGAAGCCACGTCACGGAGCGCCTCGGGCCCTACGCCCGAGATAGCTACAAGAAAGGCCAAAATGAGCGATCTCATCAGAGATCAGGAGGCACCCCACCGAAGAGGAAGGAGTACGAAAGGTTGGATGAGTCGGTCCCAAAAAAGCGTCCCGCGCATGAGCGTCGAGACGGTCTTGACCGTTCGATCCGACCTCATCGTGACGCCCGACTCCGGAGACTCACGACCTCCCCCTTCACACGAGAGATCGACTCGTTCACCCCCCCAAAAGGATTCACCCAGCCCAAATTTGCCAAATACGACAGCAAAACCGAGGCGTACACTCACCTGGTGCAGTACAAGCTCGTCATGTCCCTCTTCCTCCGAAATGAGCCTTCAGACGATGCCTTCCTCTGTAAGGTCTTCCCTGCCAGCCTCGGGAACCTAGGCCTTACATGGTTTAACCAGCTGCCTGCCAAATCAATTTCATCATTTGACTCCATGTGCGATGCCTTCATGGCTCGGTTCGTCACAAGCAACAAGCACGAGAAGGAGATTGATTCCCTCCTCTCTTTCCGGAAACGCCCCTACGAAACGCTCTGCCAGTACGCCGGTCGTTATTGGGAGCTATTCAACAAAATCGAAGGCTACGACGGTGTTATCTCGGCCCGCGGATTCAAGCTCGGTCTCACCGCCCAGGACGAGCAAGTCTACGACGACCTCGCCCGCAACAAGCCGAACTCCATGAAAGACCTCATGACCCGCATCGAAGGCTGGTGCCAGCTCATCGAGTCCAAAACTGAAAGGGGCATCGGGAAGCCCTCGAATCCATTCCGTCTCGACGAACTCCTCGGTTCCCGCCGCTGTCTCCACACCTAAGAAACAGGTCAACAACATCAAGCAATCACCGAAGAAGGGACCGAAGCCAAGTGATTTCAACGCTGAGAAAACTGTCTTCACCATCCCTATTTACCGGATCATTGATCAGGTGAAGGACCAGCCTTTCTTCTCCTTCCCGAATCAGAAGCTCGGCACCGAGAACGGGAAGATCAAAAATCCAATCGTCCGCTGTAGTTATCATAATGAGCAAGGCCACTTCACCACCGCCTGCAAGCCCTTCAAGGCTTACTTGGAGCAGCTTGTTGCCGGGGGTCACCTCAATCACCTCATCGATCAGGAGAAAACGAAGGCTCGGGCAGAGCGCGCCGAACACCGAACCGAAGAGGAAATTCAGACGATTCATGTTATCCACGGCCCTCTGCACCCCGAAGCCGCTCGTATCATCCGTGCCGAGTTAAACGACGCGTCCGCCTCCAAACAGGTCATGCTCGTCGGTCCCGACAACAAGCGCGCCCGCACCGATGACGGTTCAAAGTGGACCATCACGTTTACCGAAAAAGATCTCGACCGTGTCCAGCTGCCACATAATGACGCCCTCGTCGTCACACTCCGCATCGGAACTTTCAACGTCCGCCGCGTCCTCGTTGACCAGGGCAGCTCGGCCGAAGTCATGTACTACTCCTTGTTCCAGGACCTGAAACTCTCAGACACCGACCTCCGACGCCCCGAGGTTCCCCTCATCGGTTTCAACGGAGCCCCGGTATGGCCCCTCGGGTTAATCACTCTCCCCGTCCGTGCAGGCTCGGTGGTACTTGACATGGAGTTCGTGGTCGTTGACATACCAAGTCCTTACAACGCAATTGTCGGAGGCACCTGGCTTCATAAGTTGAAGGCTATCGCCTCCACTTATCACCAGGTAGTCCGCTTCATAGGTGCTAACGGACGACAGGAGGATCTATACGGTGACCAAACAGCGGCAAAAAGATGCTACGTTAACGCGGTCCGAAGCAATAGGAAGACTTCCCGGGTTAACCTCATTGAAGTCCCCGATGCACCCGTCCTAGAAGACGTCGGCCGGCCAGCCGACGAGAAGGCCGTAGAGGAACTCGTTACCATCCCCATTACCGAAGACGGATCACGTTTTTTCCTTGTCGGTTCCTCCTTGAATGACACCGAGCGGAATGACATGGTGGATTTTCTCAAAAAGAACATCGAAGTATTCGCATGGACTCCCTATGAGATGCCGGGAGTCGATCCCTCTTTCATCTGCCACGAGCTCAACATTGACAAGACCAAGCGTCCTATCGTCCAGAAGGCCCGGCGCTCCTCTCCGGTACATTCCGAAGCCGTTATCGAAGAGGTCAACCGACTCCTCAACGCCAATGCCATCCGCGAGGTCCAATACCCCAAGTGGTTGGCGAATACCGTGGTTGTTAAGAAGAAGAATGGAAAGTGGCGCGTCTGCGTCGATTATTCCAACCTCAACGACGCCTGTCCGAAGGATTTCTTCCCCCTTCCGAGGATCGACCAACTTGTTGACGCCACGGCCGGCCACGACCGACTCAGTTTTATGGACGCTTACCGAGGCTACCATCAGATTGCCATGAGTGAAGGCGATGTCGAAAATACGGCCTTCATCACCCCTCACGGAATCTTCGGCTATCTCGTCATGCCCTTCGGTCTCAAGAACGCCGGGGCAACTTTTCAAAGGATGATAACCAAGATGTTCGAGCGTCTCCTAGGTGACACAATGATGGCTTACATCGACGATATGGTGGTCAAAAGCATGCTCGCTGGTGATCACCTCACCCATCTCGCCGAAACCTTCGAAATCCTCAAACAACACAAACTCCGCCTAAACGCAGAGAAGTATGCCTTCGGTGTCAGCTCCGGTAAATTCTTGGGGCACCTCGTGTCCCGGCACGGCATTGAAGCGGACCCTGCTCAACTATTGACCATCGAGAAGCTCTCGGCTCCCCACAATAAGAGGGACGTGCAACGCTTGACGGGCATGGCTGCGGCCTTAAACCGATTCATCAGCCGCTCTTCTGACAAATGCCAGCCTTTCTTTGCACTACTGAAGGGCAGCCGTCGAAGCTTCCAGTGGACCGAGGACTGTGACCGAGCCCTGCAGCAGTTGAAGACTTATCTCTCCGAAGCACCATTTCTCGTCACGCCTCGGGACCAGGAGGACCTGTTCCTGTATCTTGCCGTCTCCTCACACGCAATCAGTTCGGTTCTCGTACGACAGGAGGGCCGGGAACACCAACCCATCTACTATTCCAGCAAAACGATGACCCCCACCGAGACACGCTATCTTCCTTTGGAGAAACTTGTCCTCGCCCTCGTCTCGGCATCTCGAAAGCTTGCCCCATACTTCCAGTCCCACTGCATCATTGTTCGTACCGAGTATCCGCTCAAATCACTCCTCCGCAAGGCGGACCTCTCCAACCGAATCTCCCAGTGGGCCGTCGAGCTGGCCAATTACGAAATCCACTTCCAGCCCCGGACAGCCATTAAAGCTCAGGTTCTTGCCGACTTCATCGCCGAACTCACTCCGGCCGACGTCCTTGCTTCAACCCCTCCCTCCCGTCCTGAAGCCGTCCTCCAAGCCAACCCAAGCACGGCCTGGAAGCTCTTTCACGGTGATGTGGGGAAAATGTACGTTGACGGCGCATCTAACAGCCGAGGTGCCGGGGCTGGGATAGTGCTCCTTTCCCCTTCCAGTGTCCTACATGAAAGTTCCCTCTCCATCAACTTCCCGGCCTCCAACAACGAGGCCGAGTATGAGGCACTCCTCTCTGGGCTCAAGACCGCCGAAGCTCTTGGCATCGAGGAGCTTGTCATCTACAGTGATTCCCAGTTGGTGGTCAACCAGCTCTCCGAAGAATATGAAGCTCGGGATGACCGAATGCGTACCTACCTAAGCTCCGCCGTCCGGCTTCTCAAAAGCTTCAAGGCCATTCGCGTCGAACATATTCCCCGAGAACAGAACACCCATGCCGACGCCCTCGTCGGCCTCGCTTCTGCCTGTGCCGTTTCTGAGCATCGTTCCATCTCCTTCAGCCCCATCGACAAACCCAGCTTTGAACTCGAAGTCCTAAGCCACGAGGTCCTTAACATCGAGCTCGGTCCAAGCTGGATGGATGAGATCATCGGTTACCTAACGGATGATACCCTCCCTGCCGATAAGAAGGAAGCGCACCGACTCCGCAACATGGCCGCTCTGTTTTGGCTTGACCCCAATGGAAAGCTGTACCGACAATCCTTTATTGGTCCATACTTGTTGGTAGCCCACCCCCACCAGGTCCCCGGCATCATTGAAGAGCTTCATTCCGGCGACAGCGGTTGCCACTCTGATGGGCGTTCACTTGCTCACCGAGCCATTACCCAGGGGTACTGGTGGCCCACCATGAAGAAAGACTCCGAAGACTATGTCAAGCGTTGCCGCAAGTGCCAGATGTTTGCCTCTATTATCCACCAACCGGCTAGGGATCTCAGCCCACTCACCAGCCCCTGGCCCTTCTCTCAATGGGGCATGGACATAGTTGGCAAGCTCCCCGTCGCACCAGGAGGCTTCAAGTTCCTTCTCACCGCTACCGATTATTTCTCCAAATGGGTTGAGGCCGAGCTCATTGTCACGGACTTAACTTGTCGTGTCACGGACTTAACTTGTTTCAAGCAATCCGTGCGGCACTTAGACACTCACGCTCGATCTTGACCCGATCTTGTGACGCTAAGTAAGCCTTTGTGTGTAAGAAGAGTCAGACAAGTAACACTTGAGTTTGGGAGAATGGAAAGTATTGCACAAAGAGAGAATACAAGTGTGATTTCTAGGTGCCTTGGCCAAATGAGGCCTCACCCCTTTTATAGGCACCAAGGGAGAGTTCTAGAACAAACTCTAGAAACTTCCCACCTCCTCAATTGGGTCTTTCTAGAATGTGTGTGGAGGGTTCTTGAATCCTCCAACACTTACAAGACTTTCTCTAGAATATACACCTTCTTTCTAAAGTATTCTACAATGTACAAGAGTATACAAGAATTATCTAGACAAATCTAGAATATTCCGGAAGCTTGAAGATTTCTCTAGAGAATTCCGCGGGGCGTAACACTCTCCCCCACCTAATCTGGCGACGTCCTCGTCGCATCTCCTTCCTTGAACCTCTGAATATGTTTTGGAAATTGCCATAAGGCGTCCTCAGCTTCCCAACTTGCTTCGCTTTCTGGTAATCCCTTCCATTTTACCAAGTATTCAGTACTTGGCGGTACTCCTCGTCGACGGATGATTCTATCGGCTAAGATGTACTTTACCTCTTTATCATAAGAGGTTATGACTGCGGTTGGGGCTCTTGATGATTCTCCTCGGCTTGGATCATCCGCATCGCCTTGATATGGCTTTAAGTAACTTGCATGAAAGACTGGATGAATCTTAAGCTTTGGAGGTAGCTGTACCCGGTATGATACTTTCCCCACCTTCTTTACGACCGGAAATGGTCCTTCATATTTTCTCACCAAGCCCTTGTGTACTTTCCTTAACGACTTGAATTGCTGGGGAAGGAGCTTCACGAGGACTAAGTTTCCTACTTGATACTCCACATTCCTCCTCTTCTTGTCAGCCCATTTCTTCATTTTCTTGGATGCTTTGTCCAAGTAGGAATGAGCTACGTCTGCTTGCTCATGCCATCCCTTAGCAAATTTGAATGCTGCAGGGCTCCTTCCCGCGTAGCCTGTTGCCACTGTGTGAGGTGTTGAAGGTTGTTGCCCTGTAGCCAGCTCGAACGGGCTATGATTCGTCGACTCGCTTTTCTGCAAGTTGTAGGAGAATTGGGCCACGTCGAGAAGCTTTGCCCAATCTCGCTGATTGGCACTCACAAAGTGCCTCAAGTACAACTCTAGTAGCGCGTTCACCCTCTCGGTTTGCCCATCAGTTTGTGGGTGAAAGCTAGTAGAGAAGTGTAAATCCGATCCCATTAGCTTGAATAGCTCGGTCCAAAACCGCCCAATGAAGCGTGGATCACGGTCACTGATGATCGACCGTGGTATTCCCCAGTACTTCACCACATTCTTCATAAATAACCGAGCTGCTTCTTCTGCTGTACAATCGGTTGAGGCAGCAATAAAGGTAGCATACTTAGAAAACCTGTCCACCACCACCATGATAGAGCCGCATTCCTCTGACTTAGGAAGTGCTGAGATGAAGTCCATGGTAACGCTGTCCCATGGTCTCTCTGCAATAGGTAAAGGCTCCAACAATCCTCCCGGTGGTTGTTGTTCAACCTTGTCTTGTTGACACACAAGACAAGTCTTCACGTATGCTTCCACATCGTCCCTTATCTTGGGCCAGTAATAAGCCGACTCTAGTAGTGCTCGTGTTCGCTTTTGCCCTGGATGACCAGCCCACTTAGTATCATGGCATTCTTTGATAAGGTTCCTCCGTAGGTTGCCCGACTTTGGAACATAGAGACGATTCCCCTTTGTAAAGAGTAATCCCTCCAGTACCCAGAAGCGTTTGGTTTTGCCATCATTAGCTAGACTTATCAAGCTCTTGGCAAGAGCGTCGTGTGGCAAGCCTTCCTTTATAAGATCTATGAGTTCTCCTTGGGGTCGACTGCTCATTGATGCCAACTCTGCTTTTCGACTTAATGCATCGGCCACCAAGTTCACCCTCCCCGGTTTATACTCCAGCACATAATCAAACTCTGCTAAGAAGTCCTGCCACCTGGCTTGCTTTGGACTTAGCTTCTTCTGGGACTGAAAATAACTTGTAGCCACATTGTCCGTTTTCACAATGAACTTAGATCCCAATAGGTAATGCCTCCAAGTACGCAAGCAATGAATGATCGCCGTCATTTCTTTCTCTTGCACCGTGCACCTCCGTTCGGTGTCGTTGAGCTTGCGACTTTCGTAGGCAATTGGATGCCCTTCTTGCATTAGCACACCTCCAATAGAAAAGTCAGAAGCATCCGTGTGTACCTCGTATGGCTTAGTGTGGTCTGGTAAGCCAAGGACCGGTTCCTCGGTTACGGCTTTCTTCAAGTCTTCAAAAGCTTTTTGACACCTCTCAGACCACTCCCATGCCTTGTTTTTCTTTAGTAGATCCGTTAAGGGAGCTGCTCGAGCTGAATACCCTTTTATGAACCGCCGATAGTAGTTTACCAAACCAAGGAAAGACCTTAGTTCAGTTACCTTTGTAGGAGATTCCCACTCTTGGATGGCCTTCACCTTGTCTTGCTCCATCATAAGCTTGCCGTTTTTGATCTTGTGCCCCAGGAAAGTCACCTCTTTCGTGGCAAAGGAGCATTTCTCCTTCTTGACGTAGAGCTCGTTCTCCCTTAATACTTGAAGCACCTTTCGCAAGTGATCCACATGGTCTTCTAGTGTATTGCTATACACCACAATGTCATCCAAGTAGACCACTACGAATTGATCCAAGTAGGGGTGAAATATCTTGTTCATTAGAGTGCAGAAAGTAGCTGAGGCATTAGTGAGGCCGAATGGCATCACAAGGAATTCGAATGACCCGTAACGAGTCACACATGCTGTTTTAGGTTCATCCCCAGCTGCTATTCTCACTTGATAGTATCCCGACCTTAGATCGAGCTTTGTGAAATAGCGAGCTCTACCAAGTTGATCAAATAAATCGGCTATCAACGGAATAGGGTACTTGTTCTTAACTGTTACCTTGTTAAGAGCTCGATAGTCGATGCAAAGGCGAAGTGATCCATCCTTCTTCTTTTGGAATAGCACCGGAGCGCCATAAGGAGCTTTGGAAGGTTGAATGTAGCCAGCATTCAGCAAGTCCTTCAACTGCCGCTTCAACTCCTCCAGTTCGGGTGGTGCCATCCTATAAGGGGCTTTGGCAGGCGGTGTAGCCCCAGGCTCCAAGTCGATCTTATGATCCACCTCCCTTCTTTGTGGTAACCTCTTTGGTAGCTCGGGTGGCATAACATCATCGAACTTGCCCAGAACTCCTTCAATTTCCTTGGGCAAGTTTCCCACATTGACATCTTCTTTTGGGCTTACAAGGGAAGCTAAATAAGTTACCTCGCCTCTCTTGAAACCCTTTCCCACTTGCATGGCTGAAAGTAGCGGTGTCTTAAACCCAACACTTGACGTTGCCTTCACCACGCAAGGAGTTTTCTCCTCTAAAATTGCCACGGAGCGTAGATATGGTAGTGGGACAGCCTTAACCTTGCTTAGAAAATCTATGCCAATCACCACTTGGAAATCATCCAATGGTGCTACCGTGAGATCAATCTTTCCACCCCACGATCCAATACGAATGTCTACGTCGCGTGCCACGCCTTGCAATGGTTTTGCCTCCGAATTGACAGCTTTAAGCCAACCTGCCTCCTTGGTAGGCTTCAATCCTAATCTCTTTGCCTCCTCTACTGAGACAAAGTTGTGTGTCGCCCCCGTGTCCACCATAGCATGGGTGGGTTTCCCATTAAGACACACCTCAACAAACATAAGACCCTGATCACCGTGGGTCTTGACGGTAGGCTTCGACTTGATGGCATTAAGAAGTTGAAGGGAACCAACATGGGCCTCTTCTGCTTCTTTTTCCTGGATCAAGGCACTGAGGGCTTGCCTCTTGGGACACTCCCTAGCCCAATGTGGACCGTTACATAGGAAGCAATTAGATTTGGGCTTGAATTTGTCCCGTTTATCATTGTTATGCTCTTTGCCTTTGCCCTCTTTGCCTGTGGGGGGTTTGCCGGACGGCCCCTTATACTTTTCTTCCCCACCTTTACTGGAATTTCCCTTGGATGTATTGGCCTTGTCATTCTTCTTATACTCGATAAGGGACTCCGCTACAGCCATAGCCGTTGCAAGGTCTTGTACGCCACGGCGCCGTAACTCCTGCTCTGCCCATGGTTGTAGGTTATTGCTTAACTTCGCAAACTACCCTCCCAATAAGGCAAAGGGCTAGGTCGTTGATAGCAAATAAATCCGGTAAGACCGAGATCGTTCCCACAGAGAAGTCTTCTTTAGCGAATTTGGAATAAATGGTAAGTACGTAGCACGGCCTTCAAGCGGCCAACTTGGAGTTTGATTCGATTAACGAAATTGAAATTGAAATTAACTAAATTAAAAGCGGTCAAGTCATAGGGATTGATTAGCCCACGACTTAGCCGTCAAACGGTTTCTTCATCTAACTTATGAGTGGACCGAAACCGTCCGGATTCCACTTGAAGAATTAACAGCTGAAGACTACTTGTAACTCAATTCAATGCATTAATTCAAACTGAACTCATTTAACGCAAGTGAGAGACGAAAATGGATCGTTCGCACGCGTACGATTATCAAGCACGTAGCATAGGGCGATAGACTTCATTGATCAAAGAAGCCACCGACCCCATGATCAATACAAGAAATCATGGGTTTAATTCATTCAACACATTGAAATCGAGCTAAAGTTTAGGCGAAACCGTTTAAACGACTAATCCATAGGGTGCATCTCACCCCATGACCAAACCTATTAACTACTCACACATAGGAAAAAGACTAGAAATTATGCTTGGAAATGAAAACATGATTCACCAATAAAAAGGGAAATAAACTTGATTTATAAGAAGATCCAAACCGTAGCTACAGCATTTATAAACGACAAATTAACGTAAGACAATTACCTTAAGGAGTTCTTGAAAGAAATACACTCAAAAGCTTGAAAGACTAACAATGAAGAAACTTAGAACAAAAACTAGAAAACTAGGCCTAAATCTAACTAATGGCCATCTATGGCTTACAAAGCTATTTAAAGGCCTTACAAATCAGCCAACAAATGGACCAAAAGGTCCCCAAAATATCCCTAAATAATGCTACAAAAGGAAAGTTTCCATAAATGGAAAGTTGGAAAGTCAGCATTAAAGGAACTGGTCGAGGGAAGAAGGTAGCGCTACCTCAAAACATGGTAGCGCTACCTAGCCAACTGTTGGAATTTTCAGCACAGAGGTAGCGCTACCTCAAAACATGGTAGCGCTACCAAGTTGACAGATTTTTTGGGAAACTTCACGGGCTTGCTCCGGATGCTTCCGAACTCGGATTTGGGTGTTCTTTGGACCGTTGGAAAGCTCGTCGAGTCTACTTTCTAACCCAAGTGGTTTGGATCAAAAGTACTTTGTACATCAAAAGATATGACAGATCTACCCTCAGCTGGTCGGAAGATGAGATGCTTTGGTAAAATCCTCACTTCTCCTTCAATTCCCTTAACCCTTGGGCGACCTGAGCAACCTCCAAACCATCTCTTCATGACTCTTCGGGCACCACAACATGGTGGCACGTGGCCTTGAGCCCTTAGTTGCATCCGGAGCATTCCTTGGCGTTCAAAACCGCCTTATTAGCACGTTTTACCTGAAATATCCTCAAACAAACCTTACGTGCAATATCACAATAAAAGCTAATAAACACAAGATAAAACAACATAAAATGGGACTAGTCGCACCAAATATCTACAATATTGGGTGCTCATCAGTTATCCATGAAGTTAAAGAGTAACTCTTCATCAGTCATATTCGGGATTTCAAGCATAAGAGTAGAGAATTCTTTCACATAATCCCGAATAGACGATGTATGTTTTAATTTCTTCATGTTCTTTCTAGCTTGATAGGCCACATCCTCAGGGTAGAACTGCTTCTTGAGTTCTTTCTTAAATTCATCCCAAGTATCTATGGTGCACGTACCTTTCTCAATTTTAGCGTGTCTCCTACGCCACCATAGTGTTGCAGTATCGGTGAGGTATAAGGTTGCTGTCCGTACCTTGGTACTTTCCTCCGTGACTGCCATCGCTTCGAAGTACCTCTCCATGTGCCACAAGTAGTTGTCTACTTCCTTGGCCTCCCGCTTTCCGTCATAAGGCTTGGGCTGTGGTACCTCCACCTTTGGAGAACCGAGTGTCGCCACAGCACCCCCGGCTACAGCCGTCTTGCATAATGCCCAATCCTTACGCATCTCCTCTAGCCGAGCTTCGAAGCTTGAAAGCATCTCCATCACCTTGGCTTGGAAGGAGTCATTGCCCTGCTGCACGTCATGCACCACGGAGTTGATTGTGCCGAGCATGCCTTCCTTGAGGTCCTTGATCTCCCCCTTGAGATTCTCCACCTCGTGATCTAGGCTTTGCTCCAACACATCTGTGGGCACACGCCCCTAAAAATTTCACATTTTTAGTTTTTTGCGAAAAGTTCGGTTTGCGCCCTTTTGTTTGAAAGCATGACGAAATGCTGTTTTGAGAGAGTCGCCACCCGGGTTTTGCGGAAAACACCCAAGAAACCGATTTTGAAAACACTTTTGTTCACGTTTGTTTGATTTGAAAAGACTTGTAGACTGGTCCGTCGTCACCTTCGATATCTGAGGTTCGGGAGCCACGTTACGAGAGGGGAAGGATTTTATGGCACCCCTCTCGCCCAATCCGAAGACTGGTCTCTACTTAGGCATTTTATAAAACATTTGCATTTTTCTCTCTCTTTTAATCATTTATTAGCCAGTTAGGGCAGGTGAATAGTTAATGGGGATTAACAAATAACAAGTTGCATTTATGTGGCAAAATGTAATGTATGGATTATGAACAATGTATAATAGATTGAGAACAAGCACTTCTGTGAGTGTTTTGAACAAATTGGAGTGCGCTGCCCTGGGACGACGTGCACAAGCAACGTATCGGCATCGATTTGACGGTGCATGCCAAGACATGGCGCGCCATGGCGCCGGATGAGCTCAAACTCACAGATTCTGCTCTCAACCCTCTGGGCTCTGGAATGGACGGTGCACACCAGAGACAAACCACGCAATTGATATAGCGGCATATATACGATTCACGAGTGGTACAAGAACAAATCAAGCGGTAACAAGCGGTGAAAACCCCATAAGCAGTGGGGATCAAGCGAGGCCCATACTAAATCAAGAGGCAAGGGCCAGCCACTGGAACATAGGTGGCACGCGCCAGTCAATGAAGACCGTGCGCCACTTGTTTCCTTTGTCCAGTGCTTGGCTTTGCTTCATCCGGGCTCGAACATGACCAGATGGATCCAGGGGCCTCTACTACCTTTGTTATAGCAGATAACAAGCTACACAGTTCTAAAATATGGAAAGGCAATAAGTTGGTTTTAGCATGCTTCAGGGTGATCAGAAAGAAAAGGAATTAAAATGAGGACGATCAGTGATCCCCACACTAGTCCTATCATGCAGCCATGAGTGGCGCACGCATGTAGAGGACTGGCGCACGCCTCTGATCTTCCTACAACATTGCTTATTTGCTAGCTTTGAGCCCAGGCATGGTATTGATTACCAGCCTGGGTTCTGCTGGCTCCCCTCAGGGGTCGAAACAGTTTTCGAAATAAAAGGTGATATACCTTTGGGAATAGGATGAAAGGTGGCTTTGAGCTTGAGCTTGTGGTTGGATGGATGGACAATGGATGGGAAAGGAGTACTGCTGATCAGTGGAGTGGTGTGTTACTTGCTTACTCTTTCAATGTATGGAATGAGGAAACAAGAAAAACTAGAGAGAGAGAGAGCTAGAGCATTGATGTTCTTGAACCCTTTGCAAATAAATGCAAGGGAGTATTTATAGACTGAGATGGAGGGCTGATCAGCCTGGCCTTAAGGCCTGTTTGGGGTGGCAAGAGAGGAGGGAGCCTCCATGCATTAAATGCATGAGACTTGCATTGATGGAGGGTGTAGGAGAGAGGGGGAGACCGTTCTGGACGATGTAATCATCAGGGGGGCTGTAGCTCACGTCATGGCGGCCAGAAAGTCTCGGGCAAGTGGTCCCGAAAAAGGTGATTTGACGGGGAAGTAGTGGCGTGCGCCAGTGAGGAGCTGTGTGCGCCAGTGGAGTGTGCTTTGAAGCCCGATGTCTGACACGTGGCAAGGAACCAGCGTGCGTCAGTCGATAACTGGCGCGCCGAAGCAGGGTTTTGCTGAGGCCATTTGGTTCTGGCTCGAGGGGTTTGAAACAGGTTCGACAATGGTTTAAAGGAGTTAGGAAAGCTCGAAGCTCAAACACACCATCGACTTTGGATGTTCTCGACCATTAATCATCATAGGGGAATCAAAGACCGTAAGTAAACTAATCTGGACAGTCCAAAATAGGGTGTCTACAACATCAAGCCGTTCCCCTGAATCAGCCATGACTAGCTCCACCTTCGCTAGCCGAATATCCATGGCTGCTACAGCATCCCGGGATTTTTCCTTACTTCCCCTTGGGTTGGGATCCTTGCCGTGGGCTTCCCCTCTTGCTAGATCTTCCACGCCAGAAGACATGATGTCTTTTCTCTTCTGAAACCTGCTCTGATACCACGTGTCACGGACTTAACTTGTTTCAAGCAATCCGTGCGGCACTTAGACACTCACGCTCGATCTTGACCCGATCTTGTGACGCTAAGTAAGCCTTTGTGTGTAAGAAGAGTCAGACAAGTAACACTTGAGTTTGGGAGAATGGAGAGTGTATTGCACAAAGAGAGAATACAAGTGTGATTTCTAGGTGCCTTGGCCAAATGAGGCCTCACCCCTTTTATAGGCACCAAGGGAGAGTTCTAGAACAAACTCTAGAAACTTCCCACCTCCTCAATTGGGTCTTTCTAGAATGTGTGTGGAGGGTTCTTGAATCCTCCAACACTTACAAAACTTTCTCTAGAATATACACCTTCTTTCTAGAGTATTCTACAATGTACAAGAGTATACAAGAATTATCTAGACAAATCTAGAATATTCAGGAAGCTTGAAGATTTCTCTAGAGAATTCCGCGGGGCGTAACACCCTGGTCACCATTGAAGAAACAGATGTCATCCGCTTCGTCTGGCGCAACATCATTTCCCGCTTCGGCGTCCCCTTCGCCATCATCACGGACAACGGCAAGCAGTTTACCGGGCAGCGATACCGGGCTCTCCTGGACGAGTATGGTATTAAGTGGGACACCTCCACGCCGGGCTATCCACAGGGCAACGGCCAGGCCGAGGCCGCCAACAAGGCATCTCCTCTGGCCTCAAACGCCGACTCGAATCCCGCCGGGGCAAGTGGGCTGAAGAACTGCCAAGAGTCCTCTGGGGCTACCGAACCACTCCAAGGCGCTCCACTGACCGTACCCCATTCTCTCTGGCCTTCGGGATGGAGGCTGTTATCCCTCTCCAAGTCGGTCTTCCCACGATTCGTACCGAGAACTTCGACTACGAAGTCAACGCTGAAAACATTGCTGCAGACCTCGACCTAGCCGAAGAAGAGTGTGAAAATGCCCGGATGAAGCTAGCCTCGTACCAGCAGGAGGTTGCCAAAGGATATAACCGAAGCGTCCGTCTCCGGTCTTAACCTGATGACCTTGTTTGGAAAAAAGTGATAGAGAAATCAAAGAAGCGGAAGTTGATGCCCAACTGGGAGGGTCCCTTCCGAGTCCTAAAGCACCTAGGCTCGGGCAATTACAAGCTGGAGAAGTTGGATGGTTCCCCAATAGCCAAGACCTGGAATGCCAACAACCTCAAGAAATTCTATGGCTAGCCAGGCTTCGGCCTCCTCGGACTTACCAACTCTTTCCTAGTTTTTTATTTTTCCAAGAAATGATCCTGAGAATACTTGTGTAATGGCATCCCCTATTTTCGTTTCAATGAGAATTTTCCTGTCTATTACTATGTGTTTTTATTCTCATCATTTACTTTTTGCTACTCGGTTCAACTTTGTTTGAATCGTTTTACCTTGACTTCGGGAAACCGTCCTCCCATGGGACTCCCCCTCGGACGCAGATCCCTCCTAAGTCACCACGGCCCTCTCGGTCGTTCGGACTCTCGGTTGTTGGTCTTAAGGAAACTCGGCCTTTTCCCGAGCCCCTTATCCCGACTTCCCTGTACGTCATCTACTGCTACGGATTCGCAGAATCCCGAAGCTATGGCCTATGCCATTTCCCTTCGGGCCTCTAGCCCTAATCCCTTAGCAGAATTTTTCCCCTAAGAAACTATCACTCTGGATACCTAGCCAGCCAGCCAGCGACCGAGGAACCTAGCCCAAAGCAGGGGCACGCACAATTCAAAATTTTGATTCCTCATTGCTTCGGGTTAGGTCCCTATATCTTCCTTGACAGGGGCGCTTCAGTGATCGTTGTCTTCGCTTCGGTTCTTTCCCTGCCTAACATGCTAACCAGGCGCATGGGCTAACCAACGCTTCGTTTTCCAACTACGACCCTATGTCTTTGAGCGCACCTCGGTCTATGCTTCGGTTACAATTTGGCTTCTTCCAAATATTTAACCAAAGCAGTGGCAAAGGTACCCCTCGGTGGTAACTATGAAAACCATTCAAGCATCTCAAATGACAGAATCAAATTCAGAAAAAAGAAGCATTCATTCAACAGAAGAAAATTATCCAAAACAAACGATAAGGTTGAAATGCTAAGTTAAAATCCTACTTAGCTATTACAGATGATCAGGCTTCGGCCAACTGTTCGGCGCCCGTCATTAAAACAATTCCTGGAACGACAAACTCCAAATGTCCGGAGCCGTCCAGTCAAAAACAAAAATAAGAAAAATCCTAAATATCCTGAGGGACAGGTGCTTGGGTCTCGTTGTCAGCTGGAGCGGAGATTATGCGTTTTGATCCACCTCTGTGTCTTGCACCACTTCATCATCCTCCTCGGGCAGAACGAGCTCCTCAGGAGGCGCCTCGGGCAGCACCTGTTGTTCGGAATCTTCAGGAAGGTTAAGCTTGTTTAACAGGGTTTTGTGGCCATACCGAAGACCGTCCAAGAAGCGGTCTCGGTACAGCTCGTTCTCAATTTCTCGTACTTGCTTCTTGTACTCCACCCCGGCCGCGTCCCAGCCTCGGTTGTAACCCTCCTGCATCGCCTCCTCCAGCTCCCTGGCTCAGGCGGCCCTCATAGTCTTGGCGTCTTCCTCAGCCTTGGTGGCCCTGCCCTCGGCGAGTAGCCTCTCCCTGTCGCACCTTTGGAAGTCCGACAAGTAGAGATCGCATGTCTCCCGAGCCAGCTTCAGGTCCTCCTCCTTCTGGGCCAGGGCCAGGGCCTTCATCAGCTCCGCATTCTCGGCCTCTCGGGCTTTGCATCGGCGGTTAACCGACAGAACCCGAGCGCCAGCCTGGCAACAGGGTATGTAAGAATTTTTACAAGTACAAAAATTTAACCGAAGGAAAGGCAGAAGCAGGAGAAGTTTACCGTGAAAAGAGCTTGCGCGATCTCAGCAGTTAGGTCCTCGGTGAGACCATCGACAGCTTGGGCATCCCTGGGAAGGATACAGCCTTGAAGCATGCCATAGGCCACGCCGAGGTTCTTGACGCTGTCAGCATGCGTGATCTGCCGACCAGCAAAGTGTCGGAAGTCGGGCGCCCAAGGAAGTTCCCGAGGGTGGACCTAGGTCCCCTCCACCCCTTCGGTGTCCTGCTCCTCCCTCCTCTCCTCCTGATCGTCCACAATGTTTATCGGCTCCTTCTCCCTTCTCCGGTCGCCGATCACCTCCTCAGTCCGAGCCCTGAGGAGAGAAAGGGGACACCCTCGAAGTCCCGGCGCGCCGACAGGGGCTGCACCCCTCCCTTGGCCTCGAGGTCTCTGGCGCCTAAGGTTCAGCACCTCGCGAGTCCCAGGCCCGGCCATCTCTCCGCTCAGCCTCGTTCTCTCTGGCGTCTCTCTGTCGACCTCTTCTCGTACAGTCCCCCGGGGCCCGGAGCTACTACCCTCGGTATCAGGTCCGGCTCCTCTGCTGCCTCCTCTTCCTGCATCCCGACCTCGGCCTCGTCCTCGGCCAGCCCTCGGAGCGCCCTGCTGCCTCGGTCTCTTCTTCAGATAGCTCGCGTATGTCGGCTTGTAACCGAGCAATTCCGGAGCGTATCGGCTGGAGAAGGGGATGGCGTAGGCAGCTTCAATCCGAGCTTTTATGGCTTTCTCCCGAAGGTCAGCTGCGACACCCTCAGCTGCAATAAAATACCAAAAGGAAGAAGTTAGTGAATATTCAAGAAAGAATTGAAGTATGCAGCATTTATACCGAAGCTTAAAATTACCGACCAGGTTTCCCGGCTTCAAATTGTACCGAGGTAGAGGTGTCGGCTATCTCCCCGGGACCAAACATGAAGTTCCCAGAGACCGCCACGTATATCCCCGCCCACTCCTCGGAGTCCGGTAGGCGGTCGATCAAAAAGGTGTCGAAGTCCAGTCTGCACGACAAATAGTGTCGGCCGCACTCTCGGTTGATCCCGAGCGAATATACTACGAAGAGTTCTTCCAGACCGAAGGTCAAGTTGTACTGCCTCCTCAGCTCGATAATGCTGGTAATGATTCGGTATGAGTTCACCGTGAGTTGAGAGGAGGTAAGGGTGAGGGCTCGGAGCACCCGTCGGACAAACTGGTGGAGGGGGAATCTGACTCCCCCCTCGATGATTGCCATCAGGGGGAAGATCAGCTCCCCCTGGGTATACGGGAGATTCATGGGGTCGGTGTCTCGGAGCAACCGGACCTCAACATCCGGAGGTATGCTGAAGACCCTCTTAAACTCAGCATACGCTGCGGGCGTGCCGCTGAAATATTGCCCGAGGAAGGGGCACGGTCTCATGGGCCTTCTCCGCCCCCGAACCTCCTCTGGAGCACCCGCGTATGGCCCCGGGGCTTGGTTTGATGTCTCGGGTTCTGTTATATTTGGGTCAAAGGACGTCACTTCACGAAGATCTCGGTTGGGGTCAGCCGTTTCGATGACGTCGATTGGGATCCGGTATAATCTTCGGTTCTAGGCCTGTTGAAAGATGCCCTCGAGGGTGGAAGAGTCTGAACTGCTGGAGCTGTCCGAGGAAAGATCAACGACCATCTGCCCCTACCTAAAAAGACAAGAATGTGCAGAAACCCATCAGCTATGTGCTTCGGGGAAGGCAACGGTTACTAACGCTCGGGACGGAATGATCATCGCTCTTCGGTTGGTTTAGGCCTCGGTCGTCTCAGGGAGATCCCTCCACGGGAGAAGCTCCCTCAGGTCTCGCACTAATCCCTATGGGTCAAAATATAAGGGCAGGCCTCGGAAAGATCTAAGGCCTCGGAAAGATCTAAGGCCTCGGAAAGAACACTGGGGCTTCGGTTTCAGGGATCACGGCGGAGAACGCCATTGACACCGCAGGCCAGGCGGTTGCGAACGGCGTCTCCGCCCCAAGGGGTGGCAGAAACAACGAAAAAATTCGTACAAAACACCAAAACTAGAAGATCATGATTTGGAGATCAACATACCTGAGTTTCGTTCGAAGATTTGCCCTCAAACTGCTTGAAATCACGATCAAAGGCTCGAATGAAACGGCGGCAGCACCTCGACGTTTTTCAGAGCTTTGGTGTCCTTCTCTCTCCTCCTCTTTCAGTTTTTATAATGGGGCGGACGAAGGAGCGCGCGGGAAACGAAACGCCGTGCTTCGGGCCGTCAGATCTCTGACACGCGTCCCCATCGGACGGTCAGCGTTCGGGTCTCTGAACCGAGACAGACGCGCCGTCCTCCGGACCTTTTATACTTCGACACGTGTCCCTGATAGGACGGTTCGTACAAATCATCGACGTTTCACGTGCCGAGACAGCTTTTTGGATTCCGATGCTTCGGCTGACGTCGACACGTGGCACCTAAAGTTGAGGCTGGCTAGCCTCGGCTACCGTCATTCTGTTCACTCCTCGGCGCTTAGGATATCCGAGATCCTGGTTCGGCCGGTTCACGCGAAGGATCAACTCCCCAGAACTGAAGCAAGCGTTAAGTTCAAAGGATTTGAGGGGCTATTGTGGTGGCCTCGGTTACGAGCTCGGTAACCGGGCCTTATGAGGTGACTCCGGCACTCAAGGAGCCCTAAGCCGAAGCATCGTAAGGGTTTCTCACTTCGGTTTTATTCCTCGGTGCCCCCCTCGGGGTCAGTTTCCCGCATGCTGCATTAATGACAGCTGTCCAGCCTCTCCTGAGGATATTCCTGAGGCACTCAACAAAATGTTGTTGCGCCATGCGGTCCCCACAAAAGGTCATGCAACGAATGTAATCATGGGGATTCATCTCCTCCATGTGCTCGTAACGCCCGACCCTCCGTCACCTGTAGCGTCACCCGAAGCAGTTACTGGCGTATACTCCACGCGCTAGCTTGGAGTCCAAGCAAACCCTAGGTCTATAAATCGAAGGGACTCTAACCTAAAGAGTTATGTCATTCTACCCTAACTCGATCTACTTCCCCTTCCTGAGATCTAACTTGATCATCGGAGGGTCACTGGGGTGTCCAACCCCTAGTGACTTGGTGCAGGTCTCAAGCGGCGGAAGCGCGGAGCAGCAGGAGGGGGAGCCAACCTGAGCCTTGGATCTGTTCCTGATAATTCGAACCCCGACATCATTGAAGGTTAACAGTTTAAAATTTCTGCAGATTTGACTGAGAGGAAAAGAATGACAAGCAGGAGCAAGAGAACAGTACTAGAGGCAAATGATGGAAGTGAATAGCCAGATTTCTTAAACACCAACCATACAGCAAAAGTTACTAACAGAATCCCCATTGAACGATTTTTTTCTCCTCCACAGCATCACGTTTGCGACGGTTAGATGAAAAGAAAAATTAAGGCTCCTTTCGGATAGACATGGAATTCAAATGAAGAGATTTTATGTTCAATTTCAACCAATGTATGAAACTAGGGTACAAGACGGACAAAAGGGAGAACATATGCTCCTCGTATTGTAACACAATCGTCAAGATGAAGGATTTCAATCACTCCTTTGAAATAGAGGTGTCAAACGTGCATGCTGTGCCGTGCCTATTTACTTCATCGTGTCATGGTGTGCCGTGTTGTGCCATGCCGTGCTTTAAGCGTTCCGTGCTGGGCCATTTTACTTTATCGTACCGTGTCAGGCCGTGCCTTTTTTATCGTGTCGTGTCGTGCCGTGCCTTTTTAAATCGTGTCGTGTCGTATTGTGCCATCGATTTTCGTATACACATCACCAACCGATTTTCGTGTGGCTAGCGTACATTGGACTATAGCGGAATACATTGTTTTAGAACCAGATAAGTTGGATGTATAGATTTGAAAAGTAGTTGCAGACTCATTTTTTCGAATGTTCGATCTAAACCGTTACGATTTAAGATCTTATCAAATTTATCATTCTCCCCTAAATAGGAGATAATCAGATGTCGGAAACCACGTGATCGGAATACATTCGGTGCTTCCAAAGGCGTTAAAGTCCTATAATGCACCACTTGAGGGCTGCCTGAGCTATTTTTTGAAAATTGGAACCATCTACCTATCTACCTTTTTATGTGGGAGTGATTATATCATTTGTGCAAAAAATAAAGTAAATTGGTTTTCGTTATATACTTGATTGCATATAACAAAAAAATTTCTATTAATGAATCTACGTCCCGATGAAAGGGCTTTCAAAACCCGATAGACCGAAAATTTGCGAGAGTGATTAAAATACCAAGAACAACAAAATGAACAGCATGGATAGTCATAATTGTGTTGCAATTGTGTGCCTACTGTACAAGAGGCCCGTTTTTATAGGATAAAATTATATAATATATATATTAGTTGTTCCAATTGTAAGCACAACAAGATTGTTGGCATTGGTGGTTTGAGATGTATGTCAAGTCCCCAAGGACTTGGGTTTAAACCCCATAGAGATTATTTTTTTTAAACTATTTTTTTTCTTATTTATTATTGGTTGTTCCAAATAAAAACGTAACATGACTGATGGCCTTGGTGGTTTGTGATGTGTGATAAGTTTCATAGGACTTGGGTTTGAATCACATGGAGGTTTTTTCTTTAAAATTAGTTTTTTTTAATTTATTTTCTATGTATTTTTTTAAAAATCTTTATTAGATAAAAACACAATGTATATGTGTGGTAATTGGTATATTATCATGTTTGAATTTTGATTCAAGTTTTCTTAATCATATAAAATATTTTAAAAGCTTATTTTAGTTAAATAAATGAAAAAGATTAATAAATTATTGGATTATTAAAAAATACATAGAAATAAAGTAAAGTATAATCTGAAATCCCTTGTTTATTTAATAACATTTTTTTTTTGGTTTTTCTATGCCTCGTGCCGTGCCGTGCCCGACGAGAACCGTGTTGTGTCGTGCCTATGCCGTATTGTGCCCAACTAGAACCGTGTTGTATCGTGCCATGCCTGTCCTACTTCCGTGCTTGAGCTTGTGCCCGTGTCCGTGTTGTGCCTGGCCAGAACCATGTCATGCCGTGTCATGACTCGTGCCTCATCCCACTTCCGTGCCTACTCAATCCCCTACTCAATCGGCCCTCATTCAATTAACAAAAAAAAGATAACTAACTTCTGTCAGTTAATAAGGAATCTGGCATAGTAATCAGGCTCTCTAAACCACCAAATCAAAATTACGAAAGTGTATAGAGACGAATACATACACAGAGAGAATTGCAAGGACCCCAACTCCCAATTTGTTTTGTTCTGTGTAAACAGGATTCAGAGAAACAAAAGCAAATGCTCGAGCGTATCCCTGAGAGTAAATTGTAAATGCTGTCGAGGGACCTTTGATTTGTAGTTAGGCCGAACCCCCCATTTTTTGTTGGATCGATCAACATGAATTTTTGCAAAGTTGAAATTCTCGATGAGCTCGACAAAATGGACGATTCCGATAATTTTTTTGGGCCCGAAATAGGCCATAGAATTAGTCCATTCACTACCACATCACAAATTATTTAACTCATTCCCTCATGCAAAATACTAACAATCTTAAGGTTCTCGCCGAACTCTACAAAATGAACGAAATCGATCAATCAAATGTGATTGAAAAATGACTGAAAAATGAGAAACGGACCGAAAAGAATACCATGGGGCTTGGTATCCCTGGGATACCTAAAAGTTTCTCCTCTTTCTCAACAAATTCACCCAACTCTCTCTCTAACTTTTCTCTCATCATCCGCAACCCCATCTCTCTCTCTCCACCGCCGGAGCTGACACCACCAACGTCGCCGCACCACCAATGTCTCTTTCTCTCACCCACCTACACCCACCCTCACACCCACAGATCTCTCTCTCGATCTCACACTATCTCTCGAACCTTGCTACTGGTACAGAAATCTGTGCACAATCTATGCACAGATTTTTTTGTGGGGCCCACTACGGGTCCCATACAAGTGATCCGAGCCGTTCATTGTGTTTAAAATATTTTTTCAAGTGTCCCGCTAAAAATCAGCTCAATCCGATACCTATGAATGCTTGATCTAATCGTCTAACTTTTCTTTTTCAAAACTCAAACAGTAAACTGAAGCATGGAAAAAAAGGACCGAAAACATGAAAAGTCTGAAAACCTATGTAAAAGTAAATAAACCACAATCTAGACACCCCAATCCGCGGGGGCCACCACTCAGGGCAGGCCAAACGACCAAAACGACCCTGTACAAAGTGATCCAACTTCACAACTTCACAGGCGCATAAGGGGCAGTACACAAAGTTCGTCGCTTACACGTACGGGAGAGTTCAATCCTCCTTTAGTGAGCCTGAGTGGATTACTGCCTTAATCTAAAAGATATATATTTTGATTGTTCTATTATGTATTCTATTGGCAGTGGAGGACAACTGGTTAAAGAACGGTTCACAAGATACATCAAATTGTATATCTTGGTAACATCGATGAGGCTTCTCATTCCCTTTTTCTTTTTTTTTTTGGTAGCTCACGTGTTCGGGTCAGCTTATGCGTGAATTTGCAATATGATTGTTGTTAACAGAAATTAGTGAATTGGCTTTGATAGCGATCGTAGATGGCGGAGTTGATTGGCCCGAGACTGTACTGCTGTTGTAATTGCAGAAACCATGTTGTGCTTCATGATGATGTTTCTAAAGCATTCCAGGCGAGTATTAGACTCGATTTCTCTTGAATTTTGCTTTTGTGGTCTTGAATCTGTATGTTATTTTTGATTGATCAGAGACCATGAGGAGTTCATTTGCATAATCACCGAAAGAAGTGAGATTTTCTTGTTGTTTAGAAACGATTGTAGGAGTAGATTTTCATTCAGTTCCTCAGTGCATACTGGTTATTTGCATGACAAAAAGGGGGACGAACAAAACAAAGGGGAAAAAAACTGATCTTTGGTGCAAACTGGCCTTTTCCAAAAAATAAATAATCCAAGAGAAGATGCAGCCCAACAACACAGGAATGAAAGCGTTGTAAGGAAGTCAAAATTCCTCGCATCCAACTAGACTTGAATGAACAAAACAGAGCACCAAGGGCTGATCTTTTCACTGGGGCAGCAGTATTATTTTACCATTAAAAAAAGCACTTGAAAATCACAGGAATTAAAACAAACGATGTCAAAAACTACAAGAAGGTCGATGGATACTGGGCTATTTGGGCTCAAGCTGCACCACAACCGAAGCTTTGCCCAATGATTTGAAAGTGTCTATACAATCTTGTAAGTCCTGGTCGCAAGCTATCAAAATCAACTCATTTTCCTCATCTTCATACCTGATGTAGTAAGTTTCAGCTTCCAGATTCAGTCTTTTAGCCACTTCTTGCTGAAGCGCTACTAATCTAGACGGCAAAGACAGCCGGAACTTTATCGTATTATTTTCATATTTCGCCCTAATTGTCACTATATCTGCATCTTGGAATGCTGGCTTTGTGTTAGCAACGCTATCCGAGGCTTGATTCGAAGGCAAATCAGAATTTAGATGTTGTCGGGTTTGTCCCTTGTTCTCAACAGGCGAGGACCGAAAGGAACGGTACTTTTTTATGTTGCGAGGTGGCCACCGCTGGATATCATAATGCCTACATACACGCTTCAATGTCGATACGCTAACTGAAAAACGAACAATTTAGATTAGAGAAAAACCTTTTATACTTCCAAAAGCCCAACAAATTTCTAAATGAAAAGAGATCGTCTAGTTAAAATTAAGAGGACAACAAGCAAACTCAGATTTTAAATTTTGGGAGTTTACTCTTACCTTGGAGTTTCTTTGCAGCCCCTTTGCGACTCATTTTCGCACATTTAAGGATATCCTCTAACGGAACTTCAATTTTAACTCCAGTTCTTTTATGTTCCTTTTGCGTCTCTCTATTGCATTCTTCTGAGCTAGCGACTATAATGATGTTTCGTTCTGCAATGACGACATTTTGTCCATTGTTTAGAGGATCCAATGGCGGCTGATGAGATGAATCTAGTTGCATCGTCACTTCTCCATTCTCCACGGCTTCAAGACGAGGTATGTTTTGATCTTCACTAATGACATTCATTCCACTGTGTATGGCACCCGTTGATGCCTGATCCAATTGACGTAGCTGCAACCTCACTCCTCCACCCTCAGCTTGGATCTTTTTACGAGAATGAAGTTTTTGACCCTTCTGAAAATCCATAACTTCAACTGATAATAAATCCCCCAGTTCTTGTCCAGAAGCAAGCTTAAAAGTTCTGAAATTTTCCTCCATTGTTCCCAATATCAAGCTCAATGAGGTCCATGATTTGTTACTGCTCCTGGGCCAAAAAAACTCTAGTACATAAATGTCATTTGCAGTGTAATTGCTCTGCAAGCATATTGTGAACCAACCACGGAATCCGCAAAGTCGTGCATTGGGTACCAAGGGGTACTCAACTAAGCTGAGTTGGGTTATATCCGAGCAGTATAATATGTTAGAAGATGAAAGTACCATCCCAGCAACCACTCCCGTTGTTAAGTGACTGCATTTACTGACTTCTATAAACCTGTGTTGGTTGGAGTTCCGGTGCTCAAAAATTTCCACACCCTCGGACAGGAGTTTCCCTCGCAGTAAAGAGTTACAAGCACTGCAAGGAACCCATGTCATAGCCAAGGGTAGCTCATGAATTTTGCACACCGTTTCCAACACCGTCTTGAGTTCCTGGAAGGCACCTGCTTTATTTTCATCCCCGATCTGTTTTGAAAGTATTGTCACATCAGGATTCTTGAGTGAAGCTATTGCTTACAGTAATTATGAACTGTTTTAAAATCAAAAGATTTAATATTGCATCAACGTTTTCCACTCACTTGCAGTTCGTAGTGTTTATATCCGTCAAAACATTGCAGACCAACCTCCTGCAGGGGAATGGAGACACGCAACTCACGAAATTTGAAAACATACTCGCGATACACAAGTAGGGTCAAAGAAAAGCAAAGTAAAGAAAATAGACGTCTATTTATGTGACAAGGGCTTGTGCTACATTTACCTTGCCGAAGTCCCAGACTATGAGGAAATGATCTTGGAAATTTTGAGTCAGCAAACAATATATTAATATTTTCTTCAAAGGAACACAAGCTTCCGACGAATAAGAGTTCAGTACCCTAACTAAAATTCAAAGGAGACCCTGCTACATGTGTGTTGTTAAGAAATACACTAGCTCAGATTTGAGTTCAGAGAATTCAGCTGTAATGGTGTTTCACACGAATGGAAGTCAAGTCAAAGAGAACTTGGCAGAGGAGTCCCTGACTTATTTGTTGAGTCCTAATTCCACTCAGGATACTTTAACATCATAATTAAGGAGGGGCGATTTTCTTTTTAAACAACTGCCTTAATTCCTGTGTCCAACAGAACAAAACCCGCAAAACTCCTCAAGGCCTAATGATGTCCGTTATCTGGAGAGATTTATATCAAGACAACTGAATCAGGCTCTGGACCGTCGTGTCTCGTTTAAATGGTTAATATTCACATTTGATTGCTTATCCAATTCTTAACCAATTATGCATTGCAGTTGTCTAATAGGGAGGGAAATAGTCCTTCTCCTCAACTCCAAGGATTGTATGGGCATCATCAACACTTCCGTCTATGTCTATGGGCGTCATCATCTTGAATTCTTTGCAGATGAATGAACCCAGTTGCCCCCTCACACTTCCCTCTATTTCTATTATTAGAGGAGGATAGGAGTAGTACTTTCGTCACCGACTAATTTTAATTAGTTTATTCAACTGGTGTGGGCCCAGCAGAACACCCTAACCCCGTTCCACAAATGAAAAAAAGACCCTTATTTTTTAAGAAGGCAAATTCAAGCTCAAAAATCATGGACTTCTTGAAATCTAAAAATATGCAATATGGATCTTATTTGAAAGATCTCATCGAGATCTTTTATACACGATGCAAAAAAAATTGAAAAGCTTCGAGTTGCAATCCAAATTTCTTCCGGATTAAGCGAATTATATTGAACAGTTTCGAATTCGAAAAGCTTTGAGTTGCTAAAGTGTTTTCTCAACATGGCCGAAGTCTTAGACAGTGCAGAACTCGTACCAATCAAGAATTGGCGGGCGGTGGTATTTTCTCGAGAGCCATATATATATATATATATATATAGAGAGAGAGGGAGAGAGAGAGAGAGAGTCCCCTTCTAATAAGAACCACCTTATTTTAATAAAATGAGGACCTCCCTTTCCCGATTGAATTTTGATGATCCGAGCCGCTCAATGTGTACAGGACGTGATTTTAAGGGTACTCGCATAAAATCAGCAAAAAAAAGACCGGAAAGGGCTTCATCCGAACAGTTTTTGTTTATTTTTTATCGAACGGTTCAACTAAAAACTGCACAAATCAAGCCCTTCCCGGTCATTTTTGCCGATTTCTCATGAGTACCCTTAAAATCACTTTCTAACCACATTGAGCGGCTTGGATCATCAAAATTTAATCGAAAAATGGGAGAAATGGGGAAGTGATTATTATTATTAAAATAAGGACCTCCTTATTTGAAGGAGATTGTATGTATATGTGTATATATATATATATATATATATATATATATATATATATATATATATATATATATATATATATATATATATATATATATATATACCAGTTTTGTGAAAAAGGAAGTCTATCATAGTTTGCCTAAAAAACAATAAGGTAGTAAAATAAACAGGGGAAAAAAAGTAGAAGCGAGGGAGTAATAATGAATGTTAGTAACAAGAAATTTATAAATGCTAACTACTCACATACCTGAAAAATATCATACACGCGGCCCATGAATTCTTTGCTATGCCGATATATATCATATATATCATGTATAGAAACTATCTCAAGTACCCCGACACAGGTGTGGCTGGAATGTTCAAACACTGGCAGACCCCAAGATGATCCAATCTTGCAACGTAAAGCAAGTTCGCGTTGTGGATACTCTTTAAGAGTGTAATACTTCACATCTGGAGTGGATTCGGGGAGTTTATTGAGGAAGACACGGCCAGGAAGCCCAAGTAGTTCTTGTGCACACTCTGCATCTGCGTAGAAGGAGTTATTATACTCCCTACACATCCCCATCCTATATGAACAAAGCCCATTTCTCCAAGGCTCGTAATATGTTGGACCAAGAGCAAAAGGTTGGAATTGAGTTGTAAGCAAAGTCCGCCCCTCGGACGTTTTTGTGGCTGCCCAAAATTGAACTAGGGAACAATGAAGTTCATGCTTGATTATCAATTTTTGGAGAGCATGTCTGATTAAGTCCGCAGAATTATCTGTAAATGAAAATTGAGGTTGAGCCCGGCCCTAAAAAAAGAAGAAGAAAGAAGAAAGCAAGAGAGAAAGAGAGAGAAGACTTGCCGAGTTGGCTCCACAAAACCCATCCAATTGACGGACGCCCAAAATTATCTGTTCCATCAAATCGCGACCAGTTGAGTTGTTCCTTTCGTATGTATTCCTTGAAATCGGGGGTGAAATAGTGCTTCTCAACTCCAAGGATTGTATGGGCATCATCAACACTTCCGTGTATGGGCATCATCATAATCTTGAATTCTTTGCAGATGAATGAACTATCTTTGTTGCCCCCTGGCTCACACTTCCCTCTATTTTCTATTCCATTATAGGAGGATAGGAGGAATTTTATTCGACTGGTGCGGGGCCCAGCAAAACGTGTGTTTTTTACCAGGGCGGCTCAAGAGGTCCGCCTCTCCGTTGACTTACAAGGTTAGCAAATTCATGTGAAAGGACCAAAGTCACCAAAGGGCTCAGCTCTCAATTCATCTCCATTTATTCAGGGAAATTTACTTCTACACTCCCTTTTTTGACATCTACACTCCTTTTTTTGTCTTCTAGCACAAAAATTACATACACTTTCAACACTAAAATCCAAAGAAAGGAGTGTAGGTGTCAAAAAAGGGAGTGTAGAAGTAAATTTCCTTTATTCAGCTGGTGCGGGGCCCAGCAGATGCATACCGGGCGGTTCAAGAGGTCCAACCTCTCCATTGATTTTCAAGGTTTATAAGGACCAAAGGGCTCAGCTCAGGCTCTCAATTCATCTCCATTTCCATCTACCCCCTTTCTAGTCTCTCTCACTTTATCAAACTCCCTTGATTTCATTGGAGATTTGTTTTAAGGGTACTTAAATATTTATTATTTAATCAGTTTATTTATATGTCTCTTCTTCTTTGTTACCAATACTCTACATATAATTTACGGGAAATTTACTTCTACACTCCATTTTTTACCATCTACACTCCTTTTTTTGGATTTTAGTGTTGTAGGTGTATGTATTTTTTTTGCTAGAGGACAAAAAAAGGAGTGTAGATGGTAAAAAAGGGAGTGTAGAAGTAAATTTCCTAATTTACGAGGTGTTAGTATATTAGTCAACATGAGATTCAAAGATTGTCCATAGCATTGAACCCCAAATTCGCCTCCCGTGGGCCCCAACCTCCACCTCCACTGTGGAGGGAAGATGAGACAACCAACTTCACTAGGTATTTAAATGTTCGGTTTGGGAAGTTTAAAGAATATGAGCTATTCGAGATCGACTCATTATTTACTTGATTAAAATTCGTTTGAGATCGATTCGCCTCTTGACCAAGTCAATCTTAAATATATTTCTACAGTACATTAAATTTTCAAGCCAAATTTAAACAATTAAATTTTCAACTCGTTCTATTGGGTTATCGGCCCTACTTTCCAAAGGTGAAAAATTACACACAGATTACATACATGAATCGAAAGTTGGACTTTCATAAACCTTCACTTAATAAACAAAAGAAAGTGCATTCATCAAGTAGAAAAATTTGAAAATCATAACTTTTTAAAATAGTAGTACGCGACAGCAATCATATCATAAAAGAGATTTTGATAGCATGCAAGGGAGAACGATGAGCAAATGTGCCCACACTATTGTCTTATATACGTCATAAATTAATTTCGTGATTAAAATTAGGAAATTTACTTCTACACTCCCTTTTTTACCATCTACACTCCTTTTTTTGTCCTCTAGCAAAAAAAATACATACACCTACAACACTAAAATCCAAAAAAAGGAGTGTAGATGGTAAAAAATGGAGTGTAGAAGTAAATTTCCTTAAAATTATATCCGTTCGTCTTCCCAAGCGACATTTAAAATTTTTTTTTCTAAAACCTGCACATCAGCCTTGACTAGATTTAGTTATATTGATTAGCTGCACTTGGGAATTTACTCACCCACACTGGCTTTCAGGTCCTTTTAATGGATGATGCCTGACCGACCTTCATCCCCTCTAGATTTGGTTATTTGTTATTTTCTCTTTGTAGAGTGTCACACCCCAGATTTTTAACATAAATATAAAGGATTTTCATAAATCGAAACCTCGCAATAATTCGTACGACATCCCAAAAGATTACCGAATTCCCATAATTATACTTCAAAATCCAAAGGGTGCAGAATATTACACTGTTGGCTCAACGGCCCCAAATCGACATAAGTAAGGGTATCAATTGAGTTTAAGAATTACAACATTTTGTAATCAAAAGATTTACAAATAGAATTACTAATACATCTTCCAAAATAAAAAATACAAGGATGATTTAATAACTCCACGGTGTTAGCTTTCAAAATATTGCTCACATCAAAGCACTCCAAATATGCTGCTACTGCCCTGGGTTAGTACCTGAAAATGATGGAAGGTCTGAGCTGCACTAGCCCAGTAGAAAGTTCTAATCTAGCAATGTATGCATATGAAATGTGGGAATTGTAGAGACCCGTAAATTTTCGTTATATAATTTTTTAATGTTTTATAAATGGATAAAGGATTGATTAATGAGAAAATTATAATTGTGGGTTAAATGTGTAAAGGTTTGGAAAGTATGGGGTGTTAGTGTAATTTGTGCATGTGTGTGCCGTGTATGTATACCAGGAGAGTTTCTTTTTTTCCATTTTTCCATTTCACCTCTCTCTCTCTCTCTCTCTCGGCTCTCAGCTCTCTCTCGATCTCTCACATTTTCACCAAAAACTCACCCAATCACCCGAGACCCACAACAATCAATCTCAACTCCATCGTCTAGTTGCATATTCAAGCTCGTATCGCGTTGGATAGAGCTCAGTTTGGTGTATTTCCGTTCAGTTTGGATTCCAGGAGCTAGGGCTTGCTCAATCTCTTTATTTTCGGCTTGGATACTTGAGGTAGGAAATTCTACCTCTCTTTATATGTTATTTGAGTGTTCCTATGCTTTGTTCGAACTTGTTTTGGTTGTTATTCGGTTTGGATCAAAATCTGTCAAGCTGTGAAAAATTGCCAGAATTTCCGGATTTCTACCGGTAAGACTTTTTTCTTACCGGTAGAATTTTGTCGTCTTGAAAACTTGTACCTACTGTTTCGAATTTGAACCGGTAGAATTTGTTCTCTACCGGTAGGATTACAAATTTTTCTCGGACTCTACCGGTACCATTTTCCCATCTACCGGTAGAAATCTTGCGAACCAAAATTTTGTTCCTGCAGTTTCCAACTACCGGTAGACCCCTATTCCTACCGGTAGACTACCATTAAAATGCTCAACTTTCCAGTGACGTTGCAATTCCACATTTCCAAAGCCTTATGCCATCTCAGTGGGATATTATGATTATTTTATCATATACAACAAGAACATTGGGCAAACATGTGTGTCCTTTTGATAAAAGAGAAATATCTACCGAATGTGTTCAAATTGGTGGGACCATGGTTGATAAATATGATTTTCTTGCATGACACTTATATGAACGATTCACCTGAGCATGTCTAGAGATCCGATGAGTAGTAGTGCAATCCCTTTTTCTCTCGACTCGTGGAATCCTTTAGGTTCTTTTAGCATACGCTTTATGGACTCCAGGTATAGAAACTAGAAAACCGGGTATCGCAGAATTTAGTCGTGGGTTGATAGGTGGTTTGAGAGGGTATGGGGGCGTACTTAGAGGTACGGTAAGGACGTGTGTATTCGATTATATGTGATGTGGTAAATTGTTGGTCTTGTAATACCATGTGATTGATTAAATAGCTTGTGGATCCGATTGAACGTTTTAATGTATGCGAAATGAGAACTTGACAGGAACGCATGAGTATATACATTTGGGAAGTTGATTATGAAATGATGAGATTCAAAAGAAAAGATGTAAGAGGTGACCCAAGTGGTCGTTATTGAGGGAATAGACTCGGGGTGACCCTGCGCTCGAGGGAATTAGACCCGAGGTGACCCAAGTGATTATTATTATTGAGGGAATAGACTCGGGGTGACCCTACGCTCGAGGGAACTAGACCCGAGGTGACCCAAATGATTATTGTTATTGAGGGAATAGACTTGGGGTGACCCTGCGCTCGAGGGAACTAGACCCAAGGTGACCCTAGTGATTATCGATGGGAAATGCCCGATTAGAATAAAAGATTTTGGTTAAAGGATTTTGATGAAAATCCTCCGGTATTCTTGAGCGAATCAACGGTTTCCGGTATTTGGGCACAAATCAACGGACTCCGGTATTCGGCCCGAATCAACGGAGCTCGACCTACAATGGTCGTGAGTTTTCTTTGAATTGTTTGAAGTCAAAAGGAAAGGCTTTTGTAATAAAGGGATTTGATGGTAATGAATGTGGACACGAGAAAGATTGTGGTACCATACGAAGAGTAATAAGATGATTTTGAATTGAGTATGGACAAATGTGGAACGACGTGAGTTTATTATTGTAATTAGGCAAAGGAGCAAATGGTTAGTAACGTTATGTGAAGTCAAGGACCCTAGGCTATGGTCGGCGGCTCGTTAGTAATCTTTCGTACGTTGGGCGTATCGGTCTTTGTTCACTCACTCATGGCGTTTGATTCATCTCATTTGCATATAGAGTTTGCGTAGACTTTTCTACTGGGCTAGTGTAGCTCAACCTATCTTTTTCAGATATTTTGCAGGTCACCGTCATGGAGTGCTTGGAGTGCATGCTGTTGTTATTGATTAAAGCTATTTTGGGAGTACTCCACTATTTTTGTAAAATAATCCACGTTGTATTATCTTTATCTACTTTGGAACTCTGTAATTTATTGAGCAGATTTTTAGAATTGGGGACTGAACTATCTTTTGGATTATTAATTGTAACTCCTGTGAGGATTTAAATTATCAAATGTTATTATTATTTATGTTTGAAATCGAGGGCGTGACAGGAATGGACACATGAATAACAAAAGAGACAAAGTTCGATAATCGAATAAAGATAGCGACGACAACAATTTTTGGAACTCAACCTTTCATTTTCAAAAACCAACCGTAAGTTCATAAGCATAACCGGTGAAAATGCCATGTTTCAAATGTGTCTCATACATGTGTCACGAGCCGAAACTCCTGCCAGGCCAGTTAAAGGACCCCGATGTCCTCTGCCAGGCACCTTACCCATAGGGAGGTCCTAAAATATCAAATACGAGCATATAGCTCATGCCGGGCCAATTAAAAGACCCCGATGTCCTCTGCCAGGCACTCACCCGTCGATGAGTCTTGAATGTTCTCATCGTGTCCGTAAAATATCAAAATTCATTTCACCACTTTGGAATTTTCGTTCAAAATGCGACTTTGATTCATAAAGAGTATTCGGGGAAACTGTCATGTTTAATGGAGCTTTTAAATCCATGAACATGTTTGACGATATCACGTGGCATGGTTAATCAAATTCAGGTCATTAGGCTAATGTTTAAACATAGACTAAGAGTGATTGGAAGATAATGGAATAGGAATCAGAATTGACAAAACAAAGCATTTACAATATGTTATCGATAATGAAGGGATGAAGGTATCGATAACCTTATGGTCGGGGTAAAATAAGTCACGGCGTTTTCGATAACAAAAAAAAAAAAAAAGTATCGATAACTCATGGGTTAGGGTCATTCCAGACGCAAGGGTAGCGATAACTATGGTAGAGGATATCGATAACATTGGGTTTTCTGGGTTTTGGGACAAAGTGTTATGATAACAATGAAAATGTTATCGATAACAATAGCTTTCGAGCAGATTATTAACAGATAGACATGGGTTTTTCGACAACAACATCAACAACAACAATAACGATCCAACACGAATCAAGCTTCATGAAACAAGTCATAAACATATATTGCAAGTTAGAATCTCCTGCCTTAAAAATTGAAGAACAAAACCGAATGATTTTCCAAGCCCTAACTCCAAAACTTGAAAACGGAAGGATATATTTCGCCTACACCGAGCTCAAACCAACGAGATGCAAGCTCCACTACGCGAAGGGATGAAGGATTTGAGGATGGTTGTTATGGGTTTGAGGTGATTTAGGTGGAATTTGGGTGAGAGAGTGAGAGAATAAGAGTCGAGAGTTAGAGAGATGGACGGGAGAGAGAGAGGAAAAGAGAATGGGAAATTTTATTCCCTATGCTCACACACACATATGTTATACACACACTTAGCACCAATCACACACCCACCCCTCAAATGCAACACTTTACCACTTTAACCGCAATTCTCCATTTTCAAAAATCAATTTCCTCCTTTTATTTTCGATAAAACATTTAAATAGATTAAAAGAAAAATAAAAATTTTCGGGTCTTTACATAGAAAGTCTTGCTTATTTGCAGATTGTTGGCACTAAATAAATACTCTGATAGGATACATTGATGAAGAAATTTGACCTTTTTCTTTTCATTATCAAGACAAAATAGGTCCTACTAGCAGGCTGCTAAGTGCAAACTTCAAAGTTCATACTCTCACTCATCGAAGCAGGCATTATAGACATTGAAATATCTTCTCATCGGGAAATATCACCGAAACATAACGAAGGGTAGATGATATGTTTGGCGCATAATGGTTCTCTATGGAAAATACCATGTTCAAAGCAAATCAAATAGCTTTACAGCAATCTTAGAAAATGCAGCGTGTATGTACATATGTACACAGACACATCGTTTTGCCATAACAAGGAATAACTAGTATACAAATACAAACATGGGATACACGAGAAACGAAACGTGAATTTAAAATAAATAGGGATACGGGCACAATTCCATGACTGAGGACACGCAAAAGATATGAATGAATATATCCTTAGGATAGATATTCAATTGTTGTTAATATGAGCAGCATTCCACAAGGAAACAAGCAAAACTAATACTAGTATCTTTTGTAATTCTCATTGTTCCTCTTTAAATATTACAAGTCAAACGCGGCGCGTCTCATACGTGAAGTGTTTGAGACGTTTTGGCACAATCTCTCAAACTACTTCACTGATGATATTGTTACCGTCCTAGTTATCACTAAGAGAGGTGGGTTTTTTTTTGCAAAAAGAACAATTGTGTTAAATATGAGAGAGGAAAGATTGTATTGAATTTGATAATGAAACTGTACAATGAGGTCCTATTTATACAAGGTAAGGGAGCCTAACTATGGAAAGAAAACCAACCTAATTACAATCAAATTATAATCAATTACAATAAAAATGAATCCAAAGAATCATATAATATCATAATCAAATCAAGATATGATTACGATATTATATGATTGGATCCCAACATCTATACCCTTTGTGTTCAATCCCATAACCTAAGAAACAACAAAGACGAGCCCGAGGTTCTAGCTTGGTACGCTCATGAGGTTGAAGCAAGACAAAACAAGCACACCCAAATACTTTGAGAAGACTATAGGCTGGCACAATGCCATAAAGACGTTCATGGGGTGACTGATTATCAATAATAGGAGATGGGACACAGTTAATGGTATAAACAGCAGTTAGAGCAGCTTCGCCTTAAAAACGTTTTGGGCAAGAGGAAGATATAAGAAGAGCACGAACAGTATTAAGAATGTGTCCGTGCTTACATTCAGCACGACCATTTTGTTGGGAGGTGCCTGAACATGACTGATGAGGGATGGTTCCATTTTGAAGTAGAAAGTTCAAAAAAGATGTTTGTCCTGTATTCCATGGCATTATCAGCACGAAAGACTTTAATAGGACGAGAAAATTGAGTTTCGACCATCTTTGCAAAATCATAGTAAATCTGTGGTAACTCTAATCGATTTTGCATGAGATAAAGCCATGTAAAACGGGAATAATCATCTACAAAGATAACAAAATATTTGGATCCTCCCATGGTAGTATTGGGAGAAGGTCCCCATACATTAGAGTGAACTAAGTCAAACAGGGCGGAAGAGACAGAATCACTTTTGGTAAAAGGCAGTGCTGGTTGTTTAGCGAGTTGACAAGAAAGACAATCAACATGTTCATCTTTAACCGATCCTAAATGACCACTCGAAATTAACATTCGTAGTCGACCAAAAGAAGCATGGCCTAATCGGGAATGCCAAACACCAAGAGAAGTTGATGGATTTGTGGTAATAGAATACTGAAAACTACTCACAGGACGAGTGGGAGGAGTTGGAACAATAGACTGAGCAATGGAGGCCATTTGGGATGGAATGTGAAGATTGATGAGCTCGTACAAGACGTCCAATTTTACGGCCTATCCCAAGAGTTTGTCTTGTTCGAGGATTCTGTACCTGACAACCATTAGAAGAAAATGTGATAGTGAGACCGAGTTCACATAATTGACCAATTGAAATGAGGTTCAAGGCAAGGTTTGGAACCAAGTAAACATCAAAAAGAGACATGTTAGGAGTAGAAACATGGCCGACATGAGTAACATGCATCTTAGATCCATCAGCAGTATGGATGGCTGGGGTACGGGAATCAGTAGATTTTGTGGAAAAAATATTAGGATCAGATGTCATGTGATTGCAACAAGCAGAATCAAAGTACCAAGAATATGTACCTGAGGCGGCAGACAAAACGGTGGAAGAATGCATACCAGATTTGGAGAGAAGACCAGATTTGGACAGAGTATGTGTAAATACTGATGGAAGGTCGCTTTTATTAAACTGTGTAGATGATGGGTATTGCTTGAGACCTTCTAAGATGCAATGAACATACGGTGTTATGTCAAAATGCTTCATAGTAGAGAAACAGTTAGCTCCAAAGCAAAATTGTGGAAAGCGTGAGTTGAATATGGAAAACGGGTTGGACAACTTGGAAAATGATATGGTGATAAATGACGATTATGATGGTGATGATGATATGGTGGTGATGATATGGCTATGCAAGGAGGCAGTATGTTTACTTTTGGTTGTAAAGGTTACGCGTGGAAATTAGGAGTATATTTTTTCTGGTGGTAGAATGTAAGATTATGGTTGGGCAATCAGGAATACAGGATTTGGCTTTGGTGTACCAGCGACACGTGAGAGTCGATGGCGGAATTGATTTGTGAGCGACTGCCGACTAGAGAGGAGAAAAAATATGACAGTGACTGTGGGGAAGCTAGGTCAAGAACCGTAGCTCTGATACCATGTTAAATATGAGAGAGGAAAGATTGTATTGAATTCGATAATGAAACTGTACAATGAGGTCCTATTTATACAAGGTGGGGGAGCCTAACTATGAAAAGAAAATCAACCTAATTACAATCAAATCATAATCAATTACAATAAAAATGAATCCAGAGAATCATATAATATCATAATCAAATCAAGATATGATTACGATATTATATGATTTGATATTCTAACAAATTGGGTGATTTCAAGGGCACCAACGTAGCTGATACTCGTACATCTGAAGTGTTCTTGAGGTGCTAGGATAATTGACAAACACACTTTCATGTGGGGTGAGGACATGGATGAATGGGCACCAATTGGCGTGATTTATGGCTTTATTTTGAACAGAAGAAACTGTTTCATTAGCTCAAAATTCCGAGAACATCAACAGTACAAAGATTAGAGAGGTGGGAAGGGGGATTAGAACTCCAATCAGGTGGGAGAGGTAGCTACACAATGAGCTACTATATTTCAAACTCTAGGAACCCAAGAAAATTACAATTAATGGAAGAAGCAAAAAACCGAATATCTTCAATGATGTTGGCACACTCCCATGGCGGTACGTTTTCAGTTGTGCATAGCTGAATCACTACTTAGCTGTCACTACCGAGCACCCATTAGAGAGGTGGTTTGGTTCCAGCAGATAACCAGCTAATCGAACAGCTAGAGCTTCTCCTTGTAGCACTGAAGATGCAAAGACTGTAGTTGACCTCCCATCCAGAATTCTACCTCTGCAATCCCTTAGAGTTCACCTTCACGGTGCCTGGATTAGGGAGGACCAATGCTCAGTAGAAAATGATGGCGCATTACCACACTCAAGGCCAGCTGAAGTAGATGAAGCATTATGAAATTCAGCCCAGGTGGGAGACCCTCTTAGCATGGTTTCCTTTGAGTTAACTGGTGTCAAATTAAAAGCCCATTCATTTCGAGTCATTGATTGCGCAAATAGACGCGTAAAATTGTGCGTATTCACAACTCCACCGTAAATCCCTCCAAAGATCCCAGATTCCAACTAAACCAATTTTACTTCAGATCATTTCGATTGGGAATTAGTTTTCGAACAGTTTGGTCTGAAATAGTTGTTCTTTTCATCACCTCCGAGGTGACAGCCAGGGATTTGGCAGAGACACCCCTTCTTCAAAATGTCTAAAATACCCTTGTATACATAACTATGTTGTGAGCTGGTCACAGCTTGGGTGAATCGAAATAAACCCAAATTCTCTGTGTTCACACAAAGAATGCTGATGCCGACGACAGTAACAAGGGTAATAATCACTGGGTTTTGAAAGTGGGGTCCAAGATTAGAGCTACGGTTTTGCTCGATATGCAGTTGAAGATGTTCGGGGACCAGAGGCGCATCAATTTCGTCTCAAACAAGGTATGCGTTGAGGTTTTTCAGCGACGAAGAGTACAGGAGGTTCGCCATCTAGATGAATCGTTATTACGGCACTAGCAAGAATTCACCCCTAGCAGTTGATTTCCTTGAAGAATCTTCTTTTATCCAATTTTTAGCTCGCTTCCTTTAAAGTCGCTTCAGGCGTTCTAAAAAATTCACGGTAGCTAGCGACATGCTACTCTAGCTACGTATCAGAAAAATTAAGTGTACGGGGGTAATTTGGTCATTTTAGTAGTAGATGGATAGTATGGTAATTTTAGTCATTTAAATTTATAGGGGTAGTATAGTCATTTTAGTGTACAATAATATTTTAGTCATTTTAAATTTTAGTATAAAGTATGTAATTGAGTTAATGGGCAGGTCGGGTTTGTTTTTAAATAAATGGGTTGGGTTGGGTATGGGTAATTAGACTCATAATTAATGGGTCTAAATGGGTCAATGACCTATTAAAAACCCAACCCACTTGCAACATACCTATTTTGACCTAAATCCGTCCATTTGCCACCCCTAGATTAACCCTATCCACCCTTCCCTTTAACAAGTCAATTTTCAGATGATGAGCTGCAGCATGTAAGCTTTGTAGAGACCCGAATAATTTTTTAAATTCTTGAAATACTTATTAAATGTCTAATTGAGAAATTATGGATTAACTAGTGAATAATTGATTTGGAGACCAAAGTGAAAGAATAGGAGTTTAAGGGAGTAAATGTGTAATTTAAAGATATAGGGGTATATATAGGAGAGATTGTGTGTATGGGATCATTTTTCCCCAATCCAAACTCTCGGCTCCCTCTCCTCTCCACCGTATCTCTCTCTCTCTCACTCTCTTGCTCTCTCCCAAAACCCACCAAAACACCTCAAAGTTCTCAAGAACTCACCCTCATTTCACCTCCTCTACGCAACCCCGGGCTCGTATCGCATTGGATGAGGCTCGGGAGGAAGATCTCGGTCGATTTCAAGAGTTGGGAGCTAGGGCTCGTTCTAACTTCTCAGATTTCGTTCTTTGAATCGAGGTAGGGATTTCTTTACCTCTCTTACATGTTTATGTGTTGATTTGGTGTCCAAAACTTACTTGGGATCGTTGTTTGAAAGTCTTGAGTTCGCCCTTAAAAGCTCTCAAATCGGGCTGAAAATCCCAGGTGCTACATGTACTAATTTTACCCTGGTACATGTAGCAAACACATGTTTTTCTCAGATTTCGTTCATTAGCTACATGTAGCACCCTTAACCCGCTACATGTAGCAAACCCAGATTTCTTTGATTTCGCTCATTGGCTACATGTAGCGCCCTTAACCCGCTACATGTACCAAATCCCAAAATTTACCATTCTGTTCGCTGGATACATGTAGCACATTTACCCCGCTACATGTAGCAAACCCAGATTTTCACTGGCTACATGTAGCACCTTTACCTTGCTACATGTACCAAATTGGAAAACTTTGGAAAGTTTCTTCTTTCATGGTTTGGACCTCCGATCACTTCTAATACCTTTAAGCATCTCCAAACCACCTCTAAGGTTGATTGCTCGCGTTCCATTGATTCATTGTTCGTCCCCACTCCTTTGGCCCTCATTATAACAAAGAAAAGGGTAAAACTAAATGATTATTAGACTTGTTGCTTGTTTATGCAATCGGCTTGTTATGTGAGCATCGTGGCTTGTTGGTAATGCTTTTGATACGTCAATTGATGACATGTATAAGAACGTGAATGAGGGAGAGTCTTAGTAAGTGTATCGAGTAGTTTCGAGAGTACATGGGTCGGAATTTGGAGTAGGGAGTCCCGTAATGCAAGGGGTGGTAATACGGAGACTCAAATGGGTCTCGTAACGCAAGGGGTGGTAATACGGTGATCCAAGTTGTAGGGTTTACTGTAACGCAAGGGGTGTAAATATGGAAACTCTTGTGACGTAGCACTGTAACGCATGGGGTGGAAATACAGTTAGTGGGATTTGGGATAGCGTGTCACGTCGGGATTGTTAGAGATGTTTGTGTCTTGTGGATTAGATGGCATAGTATGATGATACAAAGACTTAGATTGATCTCATTGAATGATTAACACACTTTAGTTGATTATTATCCATCGATTGAACCATGCCCTTTTGTCTTCCGTTTTGCACTTATTACCATGTCTGCATATAAGATTGGTAAAGATTTTCCTACTGGGTTAGTGTAGCTCAACAAAATCCTTCTTTTCAGGTACTAACGCTGGGCAGTAGCATCATGCATTGCGTGCTTGGACTGTGGACGGCTTTTGAAAGCTTTTCACTTCTAGCTACATATTCATCTTGTATTAGTGTAGTTTTTGATCAAGATGGTTTTGTAACTAAGTATTCATGAATTTCTTTTGACAAGGAAATCTGTAATACTCCGCATATGTTGTAACTGTACTTAAGCTAATTTGGACCGTGATGCCAAAGTTGGATATTATTTTGAATTGGGAACTTGTCTGTAACTTAAACAGGTGGGGTACTCTTTTGGGAATACGATGGCAAATAAGATCCTTTTATTAAAGAATATTACTTACATTATGTTAAAAATCCAGGTCGTGACAAGCTTTGTATTTAAAAATATTATGTCTACACAGTCAGAACGCATAACATAACGATGCTACTATGGCAAGTCGTCACGTTGGAGCAGATAGAAAAAAGCTGAACCAAAACAGTTATCGTGCAAAATTGCAAATCATGAAGTTAGACCTTAAAGCAAAACTACACCGGAATAGCTGCTTACATACATACTCCATCCCATAGTGAACTACTTTGATCTACGTCGCATTTTATGCAGAAGAAGTTGCATCAACCTTATTATCACACAAACGAAATAACCACGATACGAATGGAGCCTCTGGATTAAGAATCTTTATAATGCAAGAGGGCCTAAACTCTAGTATTCTCTTGATACAGACTCCAATTTCAGGCCATCTAATTATGAACGGGTGATACCTCATGGAATATTTTTCTTTTTTGGGGTGAAGCTCAAGGACTAATTTTAGTTTCTATAGAGAGGGGGTGCACCGTACATCCCATTTTCCAACTTCATGGTGTATTTATCTCTTATTGGATTAGTATTGATTAACTTATTTTCTTCGTCTTTGAATATGAGGTGGTGCTCGCTCAACACCATTCTAATTTCACAATTTTTTCCGCACATCTAAACAGTTAAAGAGGATTCGAAGTACCCATGTTAACCTTCGAATTTGTACTTAAGTTATAGTCAAAAGAAGAACTACATGGAATCCATTGTTCAGTTAAACCACGGTGCAGCCCATGACCAATTATCTTAACTTGCTTTACTTGTCTCATGCTTTAGTATCAACGAGCATCAGTATCCAAATATAGCAAAGAAGCATAAAACAGCACATGTCATTGAAGGTTAACAGTTTAAAATTTCTGCAGATTTGACTCTGAGGAAAAGAATGACAAGCATGAGCAATAGAACAGTACTAGAGGCTAATGATGGAAGTGAATAGCAAGATTTCTCAAACACCAACCAAACAGCAAGAGTTACTAACAGAATCCCCACTGTACGATTTTTTTCTCCTCCACAGCATCACGTCTGCGACGGTTAGACAAAAAGAAAAAATTAAGGCTCCTTTCGGATAGACATGGAATTCAAATGAAGAGGTTTTATGTTCAATTTCAACCAATGTATGAAACTAGGGTACAAGACGGACAAAAGGGAGAACGTATGCTCCTCGTATTGTAACACAATCGTCAAGATGAAGGATTTCAATCACTCCTTTGAAATAGAGGTGTCAAACGTGCGTGCCGTGCCGTGCCTGTTTACTTCATCGTGTCATGGCGTGCCGTGCCGTGCCGTGCTTTAAGCGTTCCGTGTTGGGCCATTTTACCTTATCGTACAGTGTCGGGCTGTGCCTTTTTTAAATCGTGTCGTGTCGTGTCGTGCCCGATTAATTAATCGTGACGCATCGTGCCATGCCTTTTTTTGTCGTGTCGTGCCTTTTTTGTCATATTGTGTCGTGCTGTGCCTTTTTTATCGTGTCATGTCGTGCCATGCCGTGCCTTTTTAAATCGTGTTGTGCCGTGTTGTGCCATCGATTTTCGTGTGGCTAGCGTACATTGGACTATAGCGGAATACATTAGTTTAGAACCAAATAAGTTGGATGTATAGATTTGAAAGGTAGCTGCAGACTCATTTTTTTGAATGTTCGATCTAAACCGTTACGATTTAAGATCTTATCAAATTTATCATTCTCCCCTAAATAGGTGATGATGGATGTCGGAAACCACGTGATCGGAATACATTCGGTGCTTCCAAAGGCGTTAAAGTCCTATAATGCACCATTTGAGGGCCGCCTGAGCTGTTTTTTGAAAATTGGAACCGTCTACCTTTTATGTGGGAGTGATTATATCATTCGTGCAAAAAATAAAGTAAATTGGTTTTCGTATATACTAGATCGAACATAACAAAAAAATTTCTATTAATGAATCTACGTCCCGATGAAAGGGCTTCCAAAACCCGATAGACCCGAAAATTTGCCAGAGTGATTAAAATACCAAGAACAACAAAATGAACAGTATGGATTGTTATAATTGCGTTGCAATTGTGTGCCTACCATACAAGAGGCCCGTTTTTAAATAATAAAATTATATAATATATATTAGTTGTTCCAATTATAAGCACAACCAGATTGTGGGCCTCGGTGGTTTGAGATGTGTCAAGTTTAAACCCCATGAAGATTATTCTTTTAAAACTAATTTTTTTTTCTTATTTATTATTAGTTGTTCCAAGTAAAAACATAACATGACTAATGGCCTTGGTGGTTTGCGATGTGTGACAAGTTCCATAGGACTTGGGTTTGAATCACATGAAGGTTTTTTCTTTAAAATTAGTTTTTTTTCTTATTTATTTTCTATGTATTTTTTTAAAAATCTTTATTAGATAAAATGCAATGTATATGTGCGATAATTGGAATATTATCATGCTTGAATTTTGATTCAAATTTTCTTAATCATATAAAATATAATAAAAGCTTATTTTAGTTAAATAAAAGGAAAAGATTAATAAATTATTGGATTATCAAAAAATACATAGAAACAAAGTAAAATATAATCTAAAATCCCTTGTTTATTTAATAACATTTTTTTTTTGGTTTTTCCATGACTCGTGCCGTGTCTTGCCGTGCCCGATGAGAACCGTGTTGTGTCGTGCCATGCCCGTCCTACTTCCGTGCCCGTGCCCGTGCCCGTGTCCGTGCCGTGCCGTGCCTGGCTAGAACCGTGTGGTGCCGTGTCATGACTCGTGCCCCATCTCACTTCCGTGTGGTGCTCGTGCCGTGCCCGTCTAAGACTATGTTGTGTCGTGTCATGCCGTGCCTGTGTCATTCTCGCTCACTTCCGTGTCCGTGTCCGTGCCACGTGACCATTAAGACCGTATTGTGTTGTGCCTTGCCAGGATTAAACCATGCCTGCAGCGTGCTGTGCCGCCTTCAAACGTGTTGTGCTCATGCCGACCCGGCCCATTTGACACCTCTACTTTGAAATAGTTATTGTGATCCCAACAACCTTATAACCTCCTGAGCTATACAAACAAATCCTAAAAGGTAGTAAAGGATGTTCCATCATTTATACCAATGTTCTAAAGTCGCTAGGCCCTAGTTGGGCAGTCGGCCACCTTCGAGTGATAATCGGTGCTTATTAATTAGTAATTGGTGACATTAGTCGGATCGTCCCCACCAACGATTAATCGCTGATTAATCCCTTATTTTAGAACACTGAATTTATACAAGTAGTCACTGAACAACAATTCCAGTCTCAAACACAAAACGAACTAAAGCAACTAAGGACAATTACGTTTCATAATCCCCTACTCAATCGGCCCTCATTCAATTAACAAAGAGAAGATAACTAACTTCTGTCAGTTAATAATGAATCTAGCATAGTAATCAGGCTCTCTAAACCACCAAATCAAAATTACGAAAGTGAATAGAGACGAATACATACACCGAGAGAATTGCAAGGAACCCAACTCCCAATTTGTTTTGTTCTGTATGAACAGGATTCAGAGAAACAGAAGCAAATGCTCGAGCGTATCCCTGTGAGTAAATTGTAAATGCTGTCGAGGGAATTTTGATTTGTAGTTAGGCCGAACCCCCCATTTTTTGTTGGATCAGATATTGATCGGTATCCGATTAACATGAATTTTTGCAAAGTTGAAATTCTCGATGAGCTCGACAAAATGGACGATTCCAATAATTTTTTTGGGCCCGAAACAGGCCATAGAATTAGTCCATTTACTACCACATCTCAAATTATTTAACTCATTCCCTCATGTAAAATGCTAACAATCTTAAGGTTCTCGCCAAACTCTACAAAATGAACGAAATCGATCAATCAAATGTGATCGAAAAATGACTGAAAAATGAGAAACGGACCGAAAAGATTACCATAGGGCTTGGTATCCCCGGGATACCTAAAAGTTTCTCCTCTTTCTCAACAAATTCACCCAACTCTCTCTCTAACTTTACTCTCATCATCCGCAACCCCATCTCTCTCTCTCTCCACCGCCGGAGCCGACACCACCACCGTCGCCGCACCACCAATGTCTCTTTCTCTCACCCACCTACACCCACAGATCTCTCTCTCGATCTCACACTATCTCTCGAACCTTGCTACTGGTACAGAAATTTGTGCACAATCTGTGCACAGATTTTTTTATGGGGCCCATTACGGGTCCCATACAAGTGATCCGAGCCGTTCATTAGGTTTAAAATATTTTTTCAAGTGTCCCGCTAAAAATCAGCTCAATCCGATACCTATAAGTGCTTGATCTAATCGTCTAACTTTTCATTCTTGTGCACAGATTGCTGTACCTGTAGACTTTCTGCTATCTCTCACTGTCTCTCGGATTGGTACAGATTCTATACACGGACCATATTCTCTCCTACTGAGCAGTCGATAGATCTGATGAGAGTCTCGCTGAGCCTTCGACCGGAGTGGCCGTACGTGACTCCGGTCTAGCAAGACGATGGGCCGAACCCGGCTGTGCCGATCGCGTACAATGAGGAGTTCTCAGAGACGATGGACTACTTCCGAACTGTTTCGTCGGAGACGATGGCTGCTGGTACATCTCTCTCTCTCTCGCTCTCTCTTCACCTTCTCCGGCTTGGTTCTCTCTCTGTTTGTGTATGTGTGTGTGATATATACATAGATAGATAGAGAGAGAGAGAGATCAGATTTGATTCTGATATTTTGCAGAAGAAATCAGATTCGATTCTGATTCTTTGGGGAGAGGAAGAGAGAGCAGGTGCATGATTTTACCAAAAGCACCCCCACATCAAAACTCAAACAGTAAACCGAAGCATGGAAAAAAGGACATGGAAAGAAAACATGAAAAGTCTGAAAACCTATGTAAAAGTAAATAAACCACAATCTGGGCACCCCAATCCGCGGGAGCCACCACTCAGGGCAGGCCAAACGACCAAAAGGACCCTGTACAAAGTGATCCAACTTCACAACTTCACAGGCGCATAAGGGGCAGTACACAAAGTTCGTCGCTTACACGTACGGGAGAGTTCAATCCTCCTTTAGTGAGCCTGAGTGGATTACTACCTTAATCTAAAAGATATATATTTTGATTGTTCTATTATGTATTCTATTGGCAGTGGAGGACACCTGGTTAAAGAACGGTTCACAAGATACATCAAATTGAATATCTTGGTAACATCGATGAGGCTTCTCATTCCTTTTTTCTTTTTTTTTGTAACTCAGGTGTTCGGGTCAGTTTATGCGCGAATTTGCAATATGATTGTTGTTAACAGAAATTAGCGAATTGGCTTTAATAGCGATCGTAGATGGAGGAGTTGATTGGCCCGAGACTGTACTGCTGTTGTAATTGCAGAAACCATGTTGTGCTTCATGATGATGTTTCTAAAGCATTCCAGACGAGTATTAGACTCGATTTCTCTTGAATTTTGCTTTTGTGGTCTTGAATCTGTATGTTATTTTTGATTGATCAGTAGTCCATGAGGAGTTCATATGCATAATCACCGAAAGAAGTGAGATTTCCTTCTTGTTTAGAAATGATTGTAGGAGTAGATAGATTGAACCCTGAGTCCTTGACTTTTAGTTTATAAGGGGTTGAGAAATCAAGATCCGACTAGCTTGTGGAAACGGTCATATCTTTTTGGTTTGGAATTAGAGGGCATAAAACAAAAATAGGAAACGAAAATGCAATTGTTTTTTCCTTCGAGGTAATCTACCTGGAAACTTGAGTAGGTACAAAAAGAAATCTACTTTGTTTTTAGGAAGGCAAAAAATATCAAACAGTGTATGTAAGGGCTTCAGGGGGAGTCGAATTCCCGGCTTGAACCAAGTCATTAGCACTCTTTACCTCTTGAAAAGAAATCTACTTGGGAACTGAATTTTAGTAGAACATGGCAGTTTGATCCGTATATAACAAATTGTTGTCTATTTACATTCAAATTGGTCTTCTTGTGCCTTTGCTAGAAGCTTGCTCTCGGGTTACAATGTCTCTAAATTTTGTGTTTTGAGCTCAGGAAGAAATGGTCGGGCGTTCCTTTTCTCCCATGCAATGAATATCGCTGTAGGGCCCAAAGAGGACAGGTAGCTAATGACTGGTTGACACACGGTTGCTGATGTCCATTGTGGGGTTGGAAGTACGAATGAGCTTATGAGGAGACAGAAGTACAAGGAAGGGTAGTTTATACTTGAGAAATCGAAAATTGCCAAGGAAAACTGGTAGTCCACTCCAAATTTCTACTGACATCAGAGCTTGTGCTAGTTCATGGAGAGGCATTAAGAAGACTGATGTGAATTTGGCTTTATGTGCTGTTTGGAATATTCCTCACCGGGTCTTTGATAGGGCCTGACTTGTTACTACATCTAGTCTTTTCCTATTTGTCCTAAGGGTGTTTTCTAAGCTAGCGTTGCTTCTGTTCTTTTGTTGTTAGGGTGGGAGCATGTTCCTTACCCTTTTCCCTTTTCTTGTTTGTATGCTTTGTTTCAGGGGTAGCTCCTCTGTTTGGCTATAAATCTTAACTTACCCAACAAAAAAAAAAAAAAAACTGGTAGTCCACCATAAAGTCCCTCTTAATCTGTCCCGTCTTTGGTATCAAATTCTATCAGTGTCCCTCAAGTGTATGTTGTTCAGAAAGTGCCTCGTCCATTCAAATTGTGTAGTCATTGTTCCTTGCTATTTGTTCCGTTCCCGCTATGTTCCTCTGTGGATTGTTAGAGTGTGTAGTATTAGGTGAGTGGGGGTTTGTCCCACATCGCCTATTTGACTTAATGTGAACTCCTCTCTCGAATATAAATATATGTTATGTGTGTGAGGATTACATAATATATCCTACACACTTTTTCTCTCCAAACAACATGGTATCAGAGCCTAACCTTAACCCTAATCCTAAACCGCCCCTACCCTAAATCACCTGTTCAAACCCTAGCCTACCACTACCACTGCCGTACATCTTCACCTAGCCGAACAGCTCCACCACTAGACCCAGTCCCTAAAACTTCTGTTAAACCTAAACCCAGTCATCTAACCTAGCTTCTTGCCCCCACCGATCCGCTTCTGCACTATCAACTCTTTGTCGACCCACCATCAATACAGTTGACCCACCATCAATACCATTGTTGCCGTTCAAAGTCTACCCAAGAATTTCTTCTACTGCCGCCTCAAAATCCCGATTCCGTTTCTCACTAACGGTTATCCCCATCACCATCAGTTTCTTTCTACAATCAACCAAACATCAATGTTATTATCTTCCTAGCTAATAAACCTCATCCACCAAATATCCATCACCGCTTGTCGTTTCCAACATACCTGTACATCAGCCCACTTCCAAAATACCATTCCGAATACCCACTTTTGCTAAAATACCCATTATAACCGTTGTCCTTAGCCTTACTCCGGCGATTCTCCCACCTGCAGATCCACGTGATTTCGACATGTGTTGATGGTATTTCTCAGATTTATTTGCTTTCTACTCACTATTGTTATCAGCCAGACCTTTGGAGTTGTCTTCTTCAGTTTATTTGGGTTGGACAGTGCCTGATTTATCCTGATTAGTTGTTGGTAGATCTGCATCTTCTATGGGGTTCATCTTTGTGACTGTTATGTCCAATCCACATTCCAACAGATGTTTGAAAGTTGTTATTGGTAATTGTTGAGTTATTAGTAGTTTTTATTGGGTGTAGCATCTTCATTATTTGGTACGATGTCTGATAAGTCTGATTCTGGTTCGAGTTCTACACCCACTTCTACTGTTATTGGTAGTTCATCTAGCTCCTCTCGGTCACGTGATCGGCGCCCAATTACTTCTACACTATTAAATGGGAAGAATTATGTACTGTGGGCTAAGGCTGTTGAGGTATATTATTTGGGTGAGTCAGAGCGTTCCTATCTGACTGATGATCCCCCTGCTGTGTCCTCTTCCACATATGTGGTATGGCAGGCTGTAGATGCTCGTATTCGGACAGAATTGTGGAATAGTATGGAGGAGCAGATTTCTAGTACATTGATGTTTTGTGACACAGCCAAGGAAGTGTGGACCCAGGCTCAGGAGCTGTTTTCTGGGGTGAATAATCTCCATCGCATATATGATCTTCATCAGTCCTTCTTTTCAGTCTCTCAGGATGATTTATCTTTGGAGGCTTATAATGCTAAGTTTAGTCGCATTTGTAATGAATTGGATGTGTGTGAGCCATTATTGACTGATATTCACATTATTCGCCGCCAGCTTCAGCGTATGCGGGTTACTCGGTTTTTGTCAGGTGCTTCATCAATTTATGGGCCGGTGAGTAAGCAGATTCTGGGGTCTCCAGACCTCCCTTCTCTTGGCGAGGTATTCAGCCGTCTTCGTCAGTCGACTGCCTCAACTCCTATCCCACCTACCGCTCCACCGTCTGATCGTTCAGCTTTGGCTTCTGGTTGTTTAGAGGGTCTGGGTTCTCAGTTAGTAGTGGCCATGGTCGTGGCCGTGCTTCTGGCTTTCGTGGCCGTGGCCGAGATTCTGGGTTCAGTGGTCGTGGTGACTTTGGTGGGCAGTTCACTAATTCTGGGGGTCGTATATTTGGTCGTGGCCGCTCGACAGGAGGTGGTGGCCGTAGTCGTGGTCATGGTTCTAGGTTCTGTACACACTGTGAGGGCACAAATCACACGGTGGATACTTGTTATGATCTTCATGGTTTTCCTTCTCAGGCTCACCAGGTGGCTACCTCTGAGGATATTGGGCAGATTGCTAACCCACCTACAGATCCTATGGTGACTATCCCAGCAGCAGAGTACCAGCGTTTCATGTCCCTTCAGTCTTCCCTTGCAGGCTCATCCTCCAATGCTACGCTGGCTCAGACAGGTCCTTCTCTTGCTTGTGCTGCGTCTTCCTCTTCTCACAGCCCTTGGGTCATTGATTCTGGCGCCACAGATCATATGACTGGTATTTCTACCATTTTTTCTAATTATCAGTCTGTTGGTACCCATTCCCATGTTCGATTAGCCGATGGTTCTAACACTCCTGTGACTGGTTTGGGTTCTGTTCCTGTTACTCCCCTCCTTACTTTGCAGTCTGTCTTACATGTTCCTCGCTTACCCTTTAATCTGTTGTCCATCAGTAAACTTACGAAATCCTTAAACTGTTCCGTCACATTTCTTCCTCATGGTTGTTTGTTTCAGGATCTCGCAACGGGGAGGAAGATTGGTGGCGGTGTTGAGCGTGGTGGCTTGTACTACCTACTGGATGGTGTGCCTTCTCAGTCTGTTGCTCTTCGGACCTCTGCCTCTCCTTATCAACAACACTGCCGCCTTGGCCACCCTTCACTTGAGAGTTTAAAATGCCTAGTGCCAGCTTATCGTTCCCTTCAAGAATTACCTTGTGAAGTGTGTGAACTCAGTAAACACCACCGTGTACCCTTTTATCCCAGAGTAGAGCGTCGTGTGTCTAGACCATTTCAGTTAGTTCACTCTGATATTTGGGGGCCTATCCACGTTCCCAGTGTCTTTGGATTTCATTATTATGTCATTTTTGTTGATGATTTTTCCCGTATTACATATCTTTATCTTATGAAGGAAAGATCTGAGTTAAAGTCTATTTTTCTATCATTCTTTAATGAAATAAAGACTCAGTTTGATACTTGCATTCGTATTTTTCGTTCTGATAATGCACGCGAATATTTTCATGGTGTTCTTTCTCAGTTTTTTGATGAACGAGGTATTATTCACCAGTCAGCTTGTGCACGAACCCCACAACAAAATGGGGTTGCCGAACGCAAGATTCGACATATATCGGAAGTAATGCGTGCCCTGTTATTTCAAATGCATGTTCCTAAGTCCTATTGGAGTGATGCTGTCCTAACTGCTTGCCATTTAATTAATCGCATGCCTTCTACGGTTCTTAGTGGTCAGACACCTCACGAGGTCCTGTATCCTGGGCGGCCTCTCCACTTATTACCACCTCGAGTGTTTGGGTGCATTTGTTACGTTCATGACCTTGATCCTGATCGTAGTAAACTTGACCCACGGTCGATTAAGTGCATCTTTCTTGGTTACTCACGGACTCAAAAAGGATATAAGTGTTATTCTCCATCCTTACGGCGTCATTTTGTGTGTGCTGATGTCACTTTTAATGAGTCTTTACCATTTTATTCGGGGTCCGTCGACCCTGCTAGTCCTGTATCTGAGACTGTTTTTCCCATAGCTGTTCCGTCTGGCTCCCCCCTCCTCCCAAACCCTTGCAGGTATATGTGCGTCGTCCGACGGGTCCTCCAACACCCCCGGCAGGCCCACCTCCGACTGAGCAGGCACATCCCCCAGCAGGCCCACCTCCGGCTGCACCTCCGTCTCCACCCCGCCAGTCGTCTCCCCCCTGTCGCCAGATCCCCCTGCTCGTCGATATCCTGTCCGTGACAATCGTCGCCCTCCGGTAAAGTATAGTCTCTCTAGCTCTTCGAGTACTTCTCATCCTATTGATCGTTTTGTCTCTTATTCTCATCTCTCCCCGTCCCTTCGTGCTTTTACCACTATTGTTTCTTCTATTTCTATTCCTAACACTGTTCAGGAGGCCTTATCTATGTCTGAGTGGCGAACAGCTATGGAGGATGAAATGACTGCTCTTCATCACAATGGTACATGGGACCTGGTTCCTCTTCCGGCTGGTAAAACCACCGTTGGTTGTCGGTGGGTATACACTGTTAAATATCTTCCTGATGGTACTGTTGAGCGCTATAAAGCTCGCCTTGTTGCAAAAGGATACACTCAGACCTATGGTGTGGATTATTCTGAGACTTTTTCTCCCGTTGCCAAATTGGGTTCTGTCCGGATCTTCATCTCTCTTGCTGCCAATCTTGGTTGGCCATTGTTCCAGCTCGATGTAAAAAATGCCTTTTTCCATGGGGATCTCCAAGAGGAAGTCTACATGGAGCAACCACCAGGGTTTGTTGCTCAGGGGGGGAGTCATCAGGTCTGTCGTCTTCGTAAAGCCTTGTATGGTCTTAAGCAGTCACCTAGAGCCTGGTTTGGTAAGTTTAGTGATGCAATTATGAAGTTTGGTATGCGACGCAGTCAGTCTGATCATTCTGTGTTCTCCCTCACATCTGATCGCGGGAAAGTACTGTTGATTGTTTATGTGGATGACATTATTATTACAGGTGATGACCAGCAAGGTATCGATGAACTCAAATCCTTCTTACATCAGCAGTTTCAGACAAAGGATTTGGGCAAACTACGATACTTCTTAGGTATCGAGGTAGCACGATCCAAAGAAGGTATCAGTTTATCGCAAAGGAAATATGTGTTGGATATTCTTGAGAAAACAGAAATGTTGGGAACGAGGCCTGTTGAGACTCCTATGGATCCCAATGTTAAATTGTGTGTTGGCCAGGGGGAGCTACTTACTAGTCCTGATCAATATCGTAGGTTGGTTGGAAAACTAAATTATCTTACTATTACACGTCCCGATATCTCATTTGCAGTCAGTATGGTGAGTCAGTTCATGGCAGCTCCTCGTCTTCCACATTGGGAGGCAGTTCTCCGGATTGTGAAGTATCTTAAGTCACATCCGGGGCGTGGGCTGTTTTATCGAGCTAATGGGCATTTACGAGTTGAGGCGTTCACTGATTCCGATTGGGCCGGAGGACCGTCTGATAGGAGCCACTACGGGTTATTGTGTCTTTTTAGGTGGAAATCTCATTAATTGGAGGAGTAAGAAGCAAACAGTGGTTGCTCGGTCTAGTGCAGAAGCGGAGTATAGAGCAATGGCACATACAACGTGTGACATTGTATGGTTGCGATCGTTCCTCGAAGAGATAGGATTCAATGTGAAGTTGCCCATGCCTTTGTATTGTGATAATCAAGCAGCTATTCATATTGCATCCAATCCGGTGTTTCATGAGAGGACTAAGCATATTGAAGTTGATTGTCATTTAGTACGAGAGAAGTTGACCGAGGGTGTGATAGCTACTCCGTATGTGTCTACAGGCGCTCAGTTAGCTGATTTGTTTACTAAGTCATTATTTAAACCACGGTTAGAGTTGCTATGTAACAAGCTGGGACTTTGTGATATTTATTCTCCAGCTTGAGGGGGAGTGTTAGAGTGTGTAGTATTAGGTGAGTGATTTGACTTAATGTGAACTCCTCTCTCGAATATAAATGTATGTTATGTGTGTGAGGATTACATAATATATCCTACACACTTTTTCTCTCCAAACAACATGGATAATTGGATATCGTGTTGGAGCTTGTTGACATTGTGAATAAATTTGTGCATACGTTTCTCTTTTGTGCTTTTGACTCTTTTCTGCTGCGGATTGCATACAAATCCTTGGAAGTTCGTGTATCCCTGCCTGGAATGACGAATTTTCATTGTTGATAATTGTGTTATTCTGTTATCTGATCAATTACTTGTCTAGTTGATATTGCTATTGCAAATCTTCGATGATTATTGATCTTTCCCTACCTAGTGGAATACAATTGTAGACCTGCGGTTAGCCTTTTAATAGAGTTGCATGATTGCTTCAATCAATTGGATGGTCAGTTCTATGATCAGGCTTCGTCTTGAGAATTTAAGTGCAGGTTTGATATTTTTGATTCTGAATAGAGTCAAAATATGGAATTCTTGGGACCGATTGTGAAATTATAGAAGTATGTTATTGCCATTCTCCAGTAATTTGCATGAGAAGAAGTATATTAACAAGAACTTGTAGGAACAGAATCAGATCCCCGCATCGAGCTCTACTCTATGATGCACTTAGCTATGAACTTTATGATGCACGCAATTATGAACTTTATGCACTCCGCTATGACTTCATCCCAGTAAGTATCCCTCGGAGCTTTTGCTCGCTTAGGTTTTGCTGATGAAGTATCATGAGAAGAACGGGATTTTTTCCTCCTAAGGGATACGAAATTCAGAGACGCAGTAATCTTATCGCCGATACGCTTGAGAAATTTTGTTGGCAATGATAGTCTTGATCTTCTGGATTCCTTGACGTACTCCCTTGGTAGAGCTCTGTTTGCGAAACGTGGGATTGGCAGGATTAGTTTCTGGTTTGGTTTGACAGTCACCGGTCCACTGCCTACTTCAGACATTGAGAAACAGTCTTTGTTGCAGAGAAAGAGTTTTAGGTGTGCGCGTTTGAGCTATTGGAGTTGTATGTGGAATGTGAGAAGCCTAAGCAAAGGGCGAAGAGAACAATGCAATAGAAGAGTTTTAGTACTTTGGAGGAGGAGAAAGGAACGAACCAACGAACACTCACAAGTTGTAGAAAACTCTCTCAAACCTGAGGTAGCCAAATTGAATGGAGTACTAACTTTGTGCTGTATTAGGATGCAAGTGTATCCTGATGAACATGGCCAAAAGCAAACTAGACTTGGAAGCTTTGGGGATGCATAAGGTTGCTCAATGCACTACTTCTCCTGAAATCATCTCTGCTTATTTAAGCCATTATTATTTTTGGCACCGGACATACAGTCTATTTGAAACTTCAATATGAGTTATTGTGGTCTCCGATGTCTTAATTCTGACTCCTGATTTCTGTATTTTATCTTAAGCTTGTTTGTTGTGGAAACAAGTTAGCCGCGGTTTAGAATATGGTTGAATGTGAGACCCAAAGGTTCCATGTCAACACTGATTTTCACAAAGTTATAACGACAGAAGTAGTCTATTGATTTTATCATGGAAGCTCATTTATTCAGTTTCTTTGCATCCCATATAGAACGGTACGTCGTTATCTTTAGGTTTTGCAACTACCATTCCGTGAAGTTTATCTTTCTCCACTTTGGGCGTGTCCCGCGTGTATTTGAGACATGTCCAATATGTGTCCAAAATGTGTCTGATTGGAAAAAAGAACGACGGTTTGACTAAAAAAGAAACATGTCTAACTTAGAAAATTAAATACTCGGGCACATAGTTTTCACATGCCGGGAACGTGTCTACCGTGTTTGACACATCTGCGATACGGATAAAAATGGCCCAGAAACATGTCCGTGCTTCTTAGATGACAACCAACAATGAAAAACGTACTCAGCTAAAAGAAGAAAAAAAGAGCTTATTGCGTTTTCCTTGATTCTCTCCGTGCCATTGTATCTCTTCTTTCAAATGAGACCTAACCCCTTGTGACGAATTTATGCTCATCTTTTTTAATTAAGTTAGGACGAGGCGTTACAACACAAGCAGGAATGGGTGTGGCGGCCAAAAAAAATTAAAAGTTCCTCAGTGCATACTGGTTATTTGCATAACAAGGGCAAAAGTTCTGTGATGCTCCCAAGTGGTATAGGAGCATCATACTCCCAATGAATATGGACCGTTGGATTGAAAATCGATAAATTATAGCCCTTGGATCAAAACCAGGAATTAAAAGTAGAGTAGTTTTGTGAAAAACGAGGTGGTTTTGACCAAAAAAACAGAGGATTACTTACCACAAAACAGGCAACACATACCATTCACTAAGGCAACACTTACCATTGTATAAGGTAACACTTACCACACAAACAGGTAACACTTACTATAACCGGTTGGTCAGGTAACAAGTTATCATTAAGTAAAAATAAAATAAAATAGAGTACCCGATTTTTTGGCGGGAAAATTTGCAGATTTTAAGAATTTATATATTAGAAGAATTATCTAAAAAATTGTGTTCTTTTGTAAATCTAGTTTAAAATTTTAATTTGTTATGAAGATATAAAAATTTGAAAAATATTTTCCATAATTTCCAAATGACATTATAAATGTATTTAATTAATTAATTTGTAAATAATTATTTATTATAGATATATTTAAGTAACTTAGTTTTAAATATTATGGAAAAAACAAGATTTATTAATATTTTGATAGCTTACAAATTTAGTTAATATATATCATAAAATAACCCTACAAGTTGATTGTTACAATAAAATTGAACGATAAATATATTTTTGTTTAATAGCTATTGAATAATTTGTCAGATTCTCAATTGAATTTACGATAGTATTTGATGAAATTAGGCTATTCAATTTCATTAATATAGTTTATAGTGATCAATATGGTATATTTTGCAAATCTGACAACTAATAGTGTTGATACTAATATATTTGGTAGTGATCAATCAACGAGAATTGATTCATTTGTAATTGATTGATCTTGTTATATGTTCAGCCAATTGATCAAATAATTTGAATCGATTAAGATCATATTTGGCAGATGTGGTAGTTAACAATGATGTTGATTGATAGTGATTAGTGAAAATTATTATAATTGGCTAAAGTAGGTTGACTAATTTGTTTAATTGCTTAACCACATACTTATCTATTTCAATTCTTCAAGTTACACAATTAGCAAATTTCAAAAATGGTTATTTGATAGTTAACATTGATCACTTAGCAAATGAATGAGTAACAGTCTTTATGGTTAACATTGATCACTTGGCCAATGTAGGAGTAACCACTAATGAACGGCTAAAGTAGGCTGACTAATTTGTTTAATTGTTTAACCACAGACTTATCTATTTCAATCTTTCAAGTTACACAATTAACAAATTTCAAAAATGGTTATTTGATAGTTAACATTGATCAGTTAGCAAATGAATGAGTAACAATCTTTGTGGTTAACATTGATCACTTGGCCAATGTAGGAGTAACCACTTATGAAAGAGTAAATTGAAATATCTCATTTCTTTGATCCTTTTTTAAAAATAATTTTATTAATATAAATGCTTTTATTTAATTTTTCATAAAAGTAATACAGGTGGATCCAAATAAAATTTGATGTGGTAGGTACTATGACATTAATGATGATACATAAATGTATATTTACCCGTCATTAATGTCATACTTACTATAAAATAAGGCTTACTTTGCAAAGCATAAGGTTAGAGATACCACAAAAGCTGAATTTTTACAATGGATTAATATTCGTTGATAACACTTTCCAAGTGGTTGACAATACTTACCATGAAATAAGGGCCAAACGACTATATGCTTAAACTAGTCTTACCACGCAAACTGATCACGTTTTTCCAATTGCCTTGTTTACCTACCACCAATTATGGCATTAATGGTACTAGGATTCTCAATACCTATCTTAAACTCTGCAAACTTATCCACTCTAACTCCTCTAACTCTCATTCATCTATCCTCTTGTCCAAAAAAATGAAGATTTAAAAAGAGGCTCCATAACAAGTTGAAGAAACTCACCAAGTAAGTTTTTTTTAAGAACAAACTAAATTTAGTTATGATTATTACTTCGTACCAACTTACCGAAAGATCATAAGTTGAAAAATCTCGAATAAGTGTTTCGCAATCTTTTTGTGGTATGCATATCCAGATTTCAGTAAAAGAACCCAGTATTTGTGGTAAGTATAGTTATGAAAATGGTAGGTACTCCCCGTCATGCCTTATCCACTACAATAGAAGTACATTCTTTTGTGGTAAGCATATCCAAATTTTAGTAAGAGAATCATGTATTTGTGGTAAGTATGGTTATGAAAATGATAGTTACTCCATGTTCATGTTTTATCCACTACAATGGATGTACAATCTTTTTCCTTTATTTCGTGGTAAGTATGCCCAGATTTTAGTTAGCACACCATGTTTATAGGGTAAGTACGAAGATTGAAATGACAAGTACAACCTGGTCATGATGTACCCAATAACATCACCATAAAGGCACATCACAACATGTTCAGCATTGATCAAACAACATAGCTACCAAGGCACATCACATTCATCAACATTTGATCGAACAACAAGAGCTATCTATCATTATTTGTCTCCATGAACCATACAAAAGGCAGCATATGCCAATTAATGTTTACATGAGCAATATCAAATTTACATGAGCCATTTACTATTTACATAACACGTCAAGTTTAATGTTAACATGAGCCGTATATCAAAAAAGCACAAGCCTAAAGCGCTTGGTCAGCAATACCTATCCTCTCTCTCTCTCTCTCAAAAACATTTATGATGCTCTTAAGTGGTATGAGAGCATCATACTCCCAATGAATATGGACCATTGGATTGAAAATAGTTAAATCACAGTTCTTGGATCAAAATAAAAAATCAAAAGTTTATTGTAACATTAATGTAGGAAGTACTCAAACTAAGAAGTTTATCGTAACCTTAATGTAGGAAGTATCTGGATAAGAAGTTTTCTGTATTTATGGTAAGCATATCCAGAGTTTAGTAAAAAAATCCTATATTAGTGGTAAGTATGGTCATTGAAATAGTAAGTACTCTCAGTTCATGCATTTCTCATTAAAATGAATGTACAATCTTTTCGTAGTAAACATATCCAAATTTTAGTAAGAGAACCCTGTATTTATGGTAAGTATGACTATGGAAACGATACGTACTCCCAGTTCATGCCTTACCCACTAAACATATCCAGATAACAAGAGCTACCAAGGCACATACCCAACAACAAGAGCTACCAAGGCACCTAACAACGCCACAAAACAACCTGTTCATGACATACCCAATAACAATGCCACAAAGCATATACCAAAGAGAGTCACCATTGATCAAACATGAGCCATCTATCATTGTTTGTCTCATGAATCATACAAAAAAGGCAATATATGCCAATTAGTGCTTACATGAGCCATATCAAGTTTACATGAGCCATTTACTGTTTACATAACATGTCACGTTTAATATTAGCATGAGTTGTATCACAAAAATAGAGCATTTGCACTTTACAAGTGTCATCCCACAAACAAAGACATCTACCATTGTTAGTCTCCCCAGCTGTCATCAAATCTTCCTTCTAGTGCCGGAATATTTTTGTTGAGCCTTTCAAATTAAAACATTTATGTAGTTGTTCTCCCCACAAAGGATCAATTCCAAAAGCAAGTCGTTCCTACCCTCTTCAGACTTGAATTTTAGCTATATTTAACAAATATAAGCAAAAATTAGAAACAATGAGTGAGCCAAGAACTTGTAACCACAAGATCAAATTCAAAGACTTATTTGTTACCTTGGCAGATTCTTTCTCATTACCTTGGTAGGGGGGAAGAGGGAGGGAACTGGTCCATAAGCAAAGGCAATTTACATGATGGTGGAGTGATCACAATGTAATTCAGCAAGGTGGGGCAAAAGAATTCTCTATAAGACCAAAATCGATTTAACTGATTGTCCTACTGAGGTTGGATCTTTGGAGTATACAACTAAAATTAAGGGCGCGAGAGTGTGTGACATTTAGTAAGAACATAGTACTATATATCCTCTGGTCTTTATTTGCTAAAAGATAGCCATGTTTTTTTTTATGTTTGCCCTTATTGATTGGTGGGTCTCTAGTAAAGGATTGATTAGATAGATATATGGTGAGCAAAGACAATCTCTAGAGAATTTGGTTTTGGATTTTGAATATGGTTTAAAGTGCTCTGATTTCAACAATGGTGGTAGTATATCAAAGGTTTTGTTTCTCTTTCGCTACAGAAGTACCACAAAACCTAATCAGATTTGAACTGATGGAAATCAGACCACCTCATTTTGAGGAGAAAAATTGAAAACCCAAGTTATTATTCTCAGGTTTTCTAGGCAAAACAAAAGTCCCAATAATCATATCCGAATGAGAACAAAAAACCCAATTGCAATTAATTCCAACACTTTCCGTGTGTAATCTGCACAAACATCCTAATGCTTATTACCTTTCACAAGCCAATGGATGAAATTAAAAACCTTAAGTCTTTTCTTTTGGTAAGCATTAAGGGAAAAAATCAAATCGAACCTGGTGATGGCTTCTGCGGACAATGATTCTTTGCTTCAACTGGTGCAAAAAATAAAATAATGGCTTTTGATTCTTCTCCGAGTACGAAAGAGGTAAAAAAAATTGATTGTTAGTAAGGACTACGTATGACGTACAGATTTTGGAAAAGAGAGAAAAAAGAACAAACTTTTGGGTAGAAGAAGAACTCTCGATTAAAACCCTAGCTTAACTAGAGATGAATCCATATGAGAGTAACATCAGTTCACATGAATAAAGTGGGGCGCCAATCAAGGAATCGATTGAAATTAAGGAATCGATTGAAATTTTAGAAGCGCACCCAACGAATTTTGAGCGGAAAGAGAATTGGCGCTTTGATTTTGGGTGGAACACTATGAAAGATTTTAATGAAACGCTGTAATTTCATCCTCCGCTTCTTTCTGTGTCCTTCAACTCAAGGACTGCTATTGTTGCCCCTATTTGTTGTAGTGTGGCCCTGTCACATATCCAAGGGGTGCAGCTTTACAAACCCATTTTTAACCCTAGGATGGCAGATAAGGAGCAAACTCATTGTTGTCAATGGAGAGAGAGAGAGAGAGAGAGAGAGAGAGAGAGAGAGAGAGAGAGATACCTGGGCTGTGGAAGTCAGGAGATGTAGGAGCAATGGAGGTTTCCACCATTGTTGAAAGGCGTCTGGGCGTGAGGGAGAGGGGCAAAAGATTAGGGCGTGATTTTCAATCAAATGTAACCGGGAGTAGGAGGTAAATGAGAGAGAGGAGGAGTTTTATATCAATGGTTGAGATTAAATCCATAGCATCCGATGGCTCAGAAACAATGGGAGTATGATGCTCCCAAACCGCCTGGGAGCATCATAGCCAGAGCCCAAAAAGGGGGACGAAACAAAACAAAAGGGGAAAAAAACTGATCTTTGGTGCAGCAGTCCCATCAACACCATTTTCTTTATGAATTCCAAGTGAGATAGGATGCAAACTGGCCTTTCCAAAAAATAAATAATCCAAGAGAAGATGCAGCCCAACAACACAGAAATGAAAGCGTTGTAAGGAAGTCAAAATTCCTCGCATCCTACTATAGACTTGAATGAACAAAACAGAGCACCAAGGGCTGATCTTTTCACTGGGGCAGTAGTATTATTACCATTAAAAAAAAGCACTTGAAAATCACAGGAATCAAAACAAACGATGTCAAAAACTACAAGTAGGTCGATGGATGCTAGGCTATTTGGGCTCTAGCAGCACCACTACCGAAGTGCCCAATGATTTAAAAGTGTCTATACAATCTTGCAAGTCCTGGTCACAAGCTATTAAAATCAAGTCATTTTCCTCATCTTCATACCTGATGTAGTAAGTTCCAGCTTCCAGGTTCAGTCTATTAGCCACTTCTTGCTGAAGCGCTACTAATCTAGATGGTAAACACAGCCGGAACTTTATCATATTATTTTCATATTTCGCCTTAATTGTCACTATATCCGCATCTTGGAATGCGGCCTTTGTGCGAGCAACAGTATCCAAGGCTTGATTCGAAGGCAAATCATGGAATGCTGGCTTAGTGTGAGCAACACAATCCAAGCCTTGATTCGGAGGCAAATCACAATTTAGACGTTGTCGGGTTTGTCCCTCATTCTCAACAAGCGAGGGCCAAAAGGAACGGAACTTTTCAATGTTGTGAGGTGCCCACCGATCCATACCATAACGCCTACATACACGCTTCAATGTCGATACGCTAACTGCAAAACAAACAATTTGGATTATAGAAAAAACTTCTATACTCCAAAAAGCCCAACAACTTCTAAATGAAAAGTGACCATCTGGTTAAAAATTGCGAGGACAACAAGTAAAATCAGATTTTAAATTTTTTGGGGTGTACTTTTACCTTGGAGTTTTTCTGCAGCATTTGCACGACTCATTTTCGCACATTTAAGAATATCCTCTAAAGAAACTTCAATTCTAACTCCAGTTCCCTTATCAACCCTTTGTATCTTTCTTTTGCGTTCTTCTAAGCTACTAACTGTACTGATGTTTCGTTCTGCAATGATGACATGCTGTCCATTGTTTGGAGGATCCAATGGGGGCTGATGAGATGAATCTAGTTGCATCGTCACTTCTCCATTCTGCACGGCTTCAAGACGAGGTATGTTTTGATCTTCACTAATGACATTCATTCCACTGTGTATGGCACCCGTTGATACCTGATCCAATTGACGTAGCTGCAACCTCACTCCTCCACCCTTAGCTTGGATCTTTTTACGAGAATGAAGTTTTCGACCCTTCTGAAAATCCATAACTTCAACTGATAATAAATCCCCCAGTTCTTGGCCAGAAGCAAGCTTAAAAGTTTTGAAATTTTCCACCATTGTTCCCAATATCAAGCTCAATGAGGTCCATGAGTTGTTACTGCTGCTGGGTAAAAAAAACTCTAGTACATAAATGTCATTTGCAGTGTAATTGCTCTGCAAGCATATTGTGAACCAACCACGGAATTCGCAAAGTCGTGCATAGGGTACCAAGGGGTACTCAACTAAGCTGAGTTGGGTTATATCCGAGCAGTATAATATGTTAGAAGATGAAAGTACCATCCCAGCAACCACTCCCGTTGTTAAGTGACTGCATTTACTGACTTCTATAAACCTGGCTTGGCAGGTGATCCAGCGCTCAAAAAATTCCACACCCTCGGGTTTCCCTCGCAGTAAATAGTTACAAGCACTGCAAGGAACCCATGTCATAGCCAAGGGTAGCTCATGAATTTTGCACACCGTTTCCAACACCGTCTTGAGTTCCTGGAAGGCACCTGCTTTATTTTCATCCCCGATCTGTTTTGAAAGTATTGTCACATCAGGATTCTTGAGTGAAGCTATTGCTTACAGTAATTATGAACTGTTTTAAAATCAAAAGATTTAATATTGCATCAACGTTTTCCACTCACTTGCAGTTCGGAGTGTTTATATCCGTCAAAACATTGCAGACCAACCTCCTGCAGGGGAATAGAGACACGCAACTCACGAAATTTGAAAACATACTCGCTTTACACAAGTAGAGTCAAAGAAAAGCAAAGTAAAGAAAATATACGTCTATTTATGTGACAAGGGCTTGTGCAACATTTGCCTTGCCGAAGTCCCAGACTATGAGGAAATGATCTTGGAAATTTTGATTCAGCAAACAATATATTAATATTTTCTTCAAAGGAACACAAGCTTCCGACGAATGAGAGTTCAGTACCCTAACTAAAATTCAAAGGAGGCCCTGCCACATGTGTGTTGTTAAGAAATACACTAGCTCAGATTTGAGTTCAGAGAATTCAGCTGTAATGGTGTTTCACACGAATGGATGTCAAGTCAAAGAGAACTTGGCAGAGGAGTCCCTGACTTATTTGTTAAGTCCTAATTCCACTCAGGATACTTTAACATCATAATTAAGGAGGGGCGATTTTCTTTTTAAACAACAGCCTTAATTCCTGTGTCCAACAGAACAAAACCCGCAAAACTCCTCAAGGCCTAATGATGTCCGTTATCTGGAGAGATTTATATCAAGACAACTGAATCAGGCTCTGGACCGTTGTGTCTCATTTAAATGCTTAATATTCACATTTGATTGCTTATCCAATTCTTAACCAATTATGCATTGCAGTTGTCTAATCGGGAGAGAAATAGTCGTCCTCAACTCCAAGGATTGTATGGGCATCATCAACACTTCCGTCTATGGGCTTCATCTTGAATTCTTTGCAGATGAATGAACCCAGTTGCCCCCTCACACTTCCCTCTATTTTCTATTATTAGAGGAGGATAGGAGTAGTACTTTCGTCACCGACTAATTTTATTTAGTTTATTCAACTGCTGAGCAGAACACCCTAACCCCGTTCCACAAATGAAAAAAGTCCCTTATTTTTTAAGAAGACAATTTCAAGCTCAAAAATCATGGACTTATTGAAATCTAAAAATATGCAATATGAATTTTATTTGAAAGATCTTTTATACGATGCAAAAAAAATTGAAAAACTTCGAGTTGCAATCCAAATTTCTTCCGGATTAAGCGAATTATATTGAACAGTTTTGAATTCGAAAAGCTTCGAGTTGCTAAAGTGTTTCCTCAACAAGGCCGAAATCTTAGACAGTGCAGAACTCTTACCAATCAAGAATTGGCGGGTGGTGGTATTTTCTCGAGAGCCAATATATATATATATTATGGCACCAGTTTTGTGAAAAAGGAAGTCTATCATACTTTGCCTAAAAAACAATAAGGTACTAGTAAAATAAACAGGGGAAAAAAAGTAGAAGCGAGGGAGTAGTAATGAATGTTAGTAACAAGAAATTTAAAAATGCTAACTAGTCACAAACCTGAAAAATATCATACGTGCGGCCCAGGAATTCTTTGTTATGCAAATGTATATCTCTATGATATGGAGAAACTATCTCAAGTACCCCGACACAGGTGTGGCTGGAATGTTCAAACACTGGCAGAGCCAAAGATAATCCAATCTTGCAACGTAAAGCAAGGTCGCGTTGTGGATACTCTTCAGGAGTGTAATGCTCCACAGCCTGAGTGGATTCGGGGAGTTGATTGAGGAAGACACGGCCAGGAAGCCCAAGTTGATCTTCTCCACTCTCTGCATCTACGTAGAAGGAGTTATTATACTCCCTACACATCCCCATCCTATACTCACAAAGCCGATTTGTGTCCGCCCTGTCGTCATATACATATGTTCTACCAAGAGCAAAAGGTTGGAATTGAGTTGTAAGCAAAGTCCGCCCCTCGGACGTTTTTGTGGCTGCCCAAAATTGAACTAGGCAGTAATCAAGTTCCGACTTGAATACCAATTTTTTGATAGCATGTCTGATTAAGCCCGCAAAATTATCTGTAAATGAAAATAGAGGTTGAGCCCCTAAAAAACAGAAGAAGAAAGAAAAAGAAAGCAAGAGAGAAAGAGAGAGAAGACTTGCCGAGTTGGCTCCAGAAAACCCATCCTTGAAATGGCGAACAATAGAGTCGTTCATTTCGTATGTATTCCTTGAAATCGGGGGTGATATAGTCCTTCAGAACTCCAAGGAGGATTGTATGGGCATCATCATCAACACTTCCGTCTATACTGCCAAAAGCCCAACAATTTCTCTATGAAAAGTGACCGTCTAGTTAGGACAACAAGCAAACTCAGTATTTCAAATTTTGGGAGTGTACTTTTACCTTGGAGTTTCTTTGCAGCACCGGTACGGCTCTCTTTGGAATATTTAAGGATATCATCTAAAGAAACTTCAATTCGGACTCCAGTGTTTTTATGTTGCCTTTCTTGGGTCTCTCTTGGGCCTACTTCTGAATCTGAACTAGTAATCGGGATGATGTTTTGTTCTGCAGTGACGACATTATGTACATTTTTTGAATGATCCATTGACAGCTGATCAGATGAATCTAGTTGCGACGTAACTTTTCCACTCTGCAAGGGTTCAACACTTGGCAAATTGTAGTTTTGTGCCTTAGTAACGACATTCATTCCATTGCTTATGGCATCCATTGGTGGCTGATCCAGATGACCTAGCTGCAAATTGTAGTTTTGTGCCTTAGTAACGACATTATGTACATTTTTTGGTAGGTCATGAATTTTGCACACCGTTTCCAACCTCGTCTTGAGTTCTTGGAAGGCACTTGCTTTATTTTTATCCCCGATCTGTTTTGAAAGTATTGTCACATCAGAATTCTTGAGTGGAGCTATTGCTTACAGTAACTATGAACTGTTTTATTAGCTCCGTACTTTGTGTTATGAGTTAATGAATAAATCTTTTTGCCGATCAAAAAAAAACTATGAACTATTTTAAAATCAAAAGATCTAATATTGCATCAAGGTTTTCCACTCACTTGCATTTCGTAGTGTTTATGTTCATCTAAACATAGCAGACCACCAAACTCCTGCACGGAAATGGAAACATGCAACTCATGAATCTTGAAAACACACTCGATATACACAAATAGGGTCAAAGCAAAGCAAAGTAAAGAAAATATCTATATAACAAGGGAGGGTTTGTTTCCAATATAATATTCTTTTCCAAACAAATCTCAATCCTCCATTCCAACAAATCCAACGGCCTAAATCTATCCCTCTCACATATATATACGTCTATATATGTGACAAGGGTTTGTGCAACATTTGCCTTGTAGAAGTCCCAGCCTATGAGGAAATGATCTTAGAAATTTTGTGAGTCAACATTCAACATATTAATATTTTCTTCTAAGGAACACAAGCTTCCAACGAATAAGAGTTTAGTACCCTAACTAAAATTCAAAGGAGACACTTAGGTTACATACGTGTTGTTTAGCAATACACTAGTTCAGATTTGATTTCAGAGAATTCAACTACGATGGTGTTTCACACGAATGGATGTTGAGTCAAGGAAAACTTGGCATAGGAGTCCCTGACTGATTCGTTAAGTCCTAATTCCACTCAGTATACTTTAACAGCATAATTAAGGAGGGGCGATTTTCTTTTTAAACGACAACCTTCCTGTGTCCAAGGGAACAACACCCACAAAACTCCTCAAGGTCTAATGATGTCTGTTATCTGGAGAGATTTATATCAAGACAGCTGAATGATGCTCAGGACAGTTGTATCTCATCTAAATGCTTAATATTCACATTTGATTGCTATCCAATTTTGCATTGCAGTTTTCAAATTGGTAAACTACTTCCTTCTCATGCTCAAAGGTGCAATGACTATATTTGAAGGAGAAACAGTGGGTTGTTGCCAAATCATTGACTTCTTTTCTTTTTCTTGTTTTATGGTAAGAGCGAAATCATCGACTTCAAAATGTTGTGTTTGAAGCCTTTCGTGATTCAATAAGATGACCATGTAGCTCAAGTATACTCATATTGTCCGAAGCACCAGTTAAATAAGAGGAGTTGTTGCCATAAGAAATTGAAGGATATCAGTGTTTCTCGTGTCGACTTAAAGAGATGAAAATTTTAAAAAGTTTAAGAAAAGAGATGACCAAAGTATAAAAATTAACAGTTAAACTTTTGCACAAACTATAAATTTAAGTAAGCAAAGCTTATTAAAGGAGGTTAGATATCAATATCTATTTCCGACATCCATGACGGATAATGAACAATACTTTTTTCAGTAGCAGGTCCCCTTATTCAGATAGCTCCTCTCCAGTTGTTAAAAAAAAGGACATATCCAGTAATGACATTTCTGGGTCCATCTAGAGCTCAATTCGATTGTTGAGAAGATTAGTCAGGACAAAAATTACGTGGTCAGACATTGATTGACATGATTTAGAACACTTTATTTTCTTGTTGATATGATCACAAGAATTTAGATCACATTTTCTATTCAAACAAATACACAAACACCGGATTGGAGCCCATTTATTTGAAGATAAATATGCTTTGATCAGTTTGTGATCAATATTTGAGCAAATTGGGCAGATAATACTTCTTCACAGGCTCTACACAATGAACTGTTCAAATCATCTAAATGAGTCCGGGATAGACCCAAATATCTATAGGGAAATGACCCAAAAAAAAAAAAAGCCTTTCATTATTTCATATCTAACTTTCATTAATTATTAGGAGTAGTTTAAAAGTGAATATCAATAGGGAAATGCGGAACATCTAATTTAACCTTTCCAGGAGACATATTTTAGAAGGCCGTGCATTTTACCTTAAGGGAGTAGAAAAGAAGCATAGTTGAGAAAAATCAACTTATAATCTTGCAAGCCAAAGCTGAAATATATAATTGGCTCCAGTTTTGTGGAAAAGTAATGCATCATCCCGTGCCTAACAACCAATAAAGTAGCAAAAAAAAAAAAGGGAAAAAAAGAATATGAAAGTTAACAAGAAATTCAAAGATGCCTGGATTATTGACAAACCTGAAAAATGTCATATATTTGGCCGAGGAAAGATATGTCATGCCAATCTTGAACCATGACGCGCAGAGACACAATCTCAAGTACACCAACACAGGTGTGGCTGGAATGGTCGAACACTGGCACAGCCCAAGATGATTGAATCCCGTAAAGTAAAGCAAGGTCGAGCTGTGGATACTCTTTGAGAGTGTAACGCCTCACATGCGGAGTGGATTCGGGGAGTTGATTGAGGAAGACACGGCCAGGAAGCCCAAGTTGTTCTTCTCCACTCTCTGCATCTGCGTAGAACTTATTATTATACTCCCTACACATCGCCATCCTATACGAACAAAGCCATTTTACCGATCCATATAATGTTGTTATACCAAGAGCAAAAGGTTGGAATTGAGTTGTAAGCAAAGTCCGCCCCTCGGACGTTTTTGTGGCTGCCCAAAATTGAACTAGGGAACCATAAAGTTCCTTCTCGAATTTTCCTATCAGTTTTTGGAGAGCATGTCTGATTAAGTCCGCAGAATTATCTGTAAATGAAAATTGAGGTTGAGCCCCTAAAAAAAAGAAGAAGAAAGCAAGAAAGCAAGAGAGAAAGAGAGAGAAGACTTGCCGAGTTGGCTCCAGAAAACCCATCCAACAGTCGGACGCCCTTTATAATCTGGATTTCCATCAAATCGCGACCAGTTGTGTTGTTCCTTTTGTATGTATTTCTTGAACTCGGGAGAGAAATAGTCCGGCCTCTCCTCAACTCCAAGGATTGTATGGACATCATAAACACTTCCGTGTATGTGTATGGGCATCATCATCATCTTGAATTCTTTGCAGATGAATGAACTATCTTGTTGTGCCCCCTCACACACTTACCCTCTATTTTCTATTATATATACAGGAGGATAGGAGTAGTACTTTCGTTACCGACGAATTTTATTTATTTATTCAACTGCTGAGCAGAACACCCTAACCCCGTTCCACAAATGAAAAAAGTCCCTTATTTTTTAAGAAGACAATTTCAAGCTCTTATTTTATTTTTTATAAAATTTTAAATGGTAATAACTTTTTTTGACGTATTTTTTAAAAATAAATTTTATATTTTTGAAATCTACTCAATGAAACCTATCAAACGAGCTTAATATTGATGGTGAAATAATAGAAAATGGAAAAATTATATATTTTTGTGGTAGTTTAAATTGTCTAAAGAGATTGAAAAATTAAGTGTTCTAAAATTCAATTTGTTTGAACGGATGGAAAGATATTTTCTGATTATTTTATTCTAAATGGTCATAATTAAATTTTGACTGTAGGTCTTCGTTGATTAACCCTAAGAGATATTTGATTCTACGACTTTCTTAGGATTAATCAACGAAAGCCCTACAGTCAAAATTTAATTATGATCATTTAGAATAAAATGATCAGAAAATTAAAATCTTCCCACCTGTTCAAACGGATTGAATTTTGAAACACTTAATTTTCCAACCTTTTTATACAGTTTAAACTACCACAAAAATATATAGTTTTTCCATTTTTCCAATTTTTTTAGTTTCGAGAGAAAAAGAAAGTCTTTTTTTCCCCTTTTCTTTCTTTCTTTCCAGTTTGTTTTTTTTTTCCGCTTTATTTCTTTTTATTTCTATCCAGTTTGAAATCTTTTTTTCCTCTTTATTTTTTTTCTTTTTTTTTCAGTTTGAAATTTTTTCCTCTTTTGATTATATTTTTTCCTCTTTATTTCTTCTCTTTATATATATTTTATTATATAAACAGTCACAAAAAAAATTAAGTCCTCCAATTTTTAATCCGTTTGAACGGGTGTGAAGATCTTATTATTCTAATCATATTATTTTAAAGAGACATAATCAAATTTTGTCTCTAGGGCTCTCATAATCACGTTTCTGCTCCACAGGATTGCAAATTGATGGTAAGAATTTTTTTTAACCAAAACGTTGCCGTTTAGTGGTGTGGGTAGGAACTACTGTGCCCACTTTTTAATTTCTTTATTTATTTAATTACTTTTATCTTTATTTATTTAATTTCTATAAATTACACCCTTTCTATATTAAAAAAATATAATTTAAGAATTCAATGTTCCAATTTCCCATTAGAAGTTATTTTTATTATTCATTGTTAAGATAAATTAATTAACTAATTAAAATAACGAATTGGGTTGGAGAGTAACAGTGAAAATGATCAGGGTTCTCTTAGGCAGCAAAGCCCCTGGGTCCACTTAAATTTCTCCCACTTTTTAATTTCTTTTTTTATTTAATTACTTTTATCTCATTTATTTAATTTCTATAAATACACCCTTTCTATATTAAAAAATATAATTCAAAAATTAAGTGCTCCAATTTTCAATTCCGTTTAACAGGGGCGAAGATCCAATTTGCTCTTAGGCCTTTCAACGAACGCCCTAAGACTCATTATTTAGTTTCAGGACTCTCTTAAGGAAAAAAAAGATTGAAAATTGAAACACTTTTTTGTTAGAATTATTATACACGGTCTGGTTTCACACAGCTTTTCTTTATTTTTATTTTGTTTTGTTATTATTGTTGTAGTATTTAATTTCGTTATGTTCGTAGTACTTTATTTTTGTATTAATATAATGGGGTACATACTAATTAGTTTGAATTATTTTTGCTCTCACTTTTAAAATTTTATTTTATTACGGTAATCTCGGACACAGAACAACGCTGAGTGATTTTGGATTGAGTGATTTCTACTACCTTTTGTGAAAAAAGCAAAAAATACGCGAAAGAGAGTGTAAAAGCAAAAAAAACGCGAAAGAGAATGTGGGGGTAGACTCGAACCAACGAACTCTTGTTTGCAAAGAGAGCACCTTACCACTGTACCAACAAATAACTATTTACATGACTTCGACATAATTACTTTTATCTTATTACGACCCTAAAACCTTTCAACAAGCACCATAAAACGTCTTTGCACTGATTCAAACAGATTGAAAATTGAAATACTTATTTTTGTAATTATATTTTTTAATCTATAAAGGACACTAGTTGGATAAACATGATCAATTGAGAGCTGCTTTTTTTCTCTCTCAATTACTTTACAAAGCTTAGAATTAGACTTAAACCTATTATTAAAGAAAAAAATTCAAACCGAAAAGAAAGAAAAGGAAATAAAATGAAAAAAAAAAAGACAAACCGGAAAGAAAAGAAAAAAAAAAAAAGAAAAAAAGAGCAACGAAAGAAAGAAAAGGGAGGGAGGGGAAGAGAGAGAGAGAGAGGCGGGGGTAGTTAGAAAAAAGGGAGGTGGGGCCGGGGAGGGCAGTGTATCAGGGGATTAGCAGCTCTCTTTATTCAATTGGTACGGGACCCAGCAGATGCATACCAGGCCGGCTCAAGAGGTCCACCTCTCCGTTGATTTTCAAGGTTTAACAATTCATGTCTAAGGACCAAAGGGCTCAGCTCAGGCTCGTGCGGGGACCAGCAGATTCATACCAGGGCGGGTCAAGAGGTTCACCCCTCTGTTTGATTTTCAAGGTTTAACAATTCATGTCTAAGGACCAAAGGGCTCAGCTCAGGCTCTCAAGTCTCAATTCATCTCCATTTCCATCTACCCCCTTTCTGGTCTCTCTCACTTTATCAAACTCCCTTGACTTCATTGGAGATTTGTTTTAAGGGTACTTATTAAACATTCATTATTTAATCAGTTTGTTTTTATGTCTCTTCTTCTTCTTTTTTACCAATACTGTATATACAGTTTATAAGGTATTAGTATGTTAGTCAAAATTGAGGCTGAGATAGGCCGAGTATGACGTTGTTTTGAAAAAAGTATTTGGCTCATCTCAGACGTTGATTTGCGAGATCAAACACTTAACGGGCATTCAAAACCACTCGTTTCTGTTCTTTTTTGCCCTCTTGGCCATCATGGCCGGGACGTATGAGAGTGATTTTCCAATTCTTGATGGTCCTAATCCCTCCTCGGGGGGTTCGCGAGTTAGGGTTTCTAGTCCAATTCAGTCTAGGGTTTCTCAGAAGGTGGATGTCATTTTATTGCTGGAGAGGGCTTCTGTTCCATCCTTTGAGCATCTGCAAGTCCTGCGGAGCGTCAATAATGAACACTACTTTTTTCCAGTAGTGGGTACCCTTATTCAAATAGTTCCTCTCCAGTTGTTAAAAAAAAGACATTTCTGGTTCCGTCCAGACTCCCTAGCTCAATTTGATCATTGAGAAGATTAGCCAGGACAAAAATTATGTGGATCATCAGATATTGATCAACATGATTTAGAACACTTTATTTTTTTGTTGATATGACGTCAAGAATTTAGAACACATTTAATATTCAAACAAATACACATACACCGGATTGGAGCCCATTTATTTGAAGATAAATATACTTTGATCAGTTTGTGATCGATATTCAAGCAAATTGGGCAGATAATACTTCTTCACAGGCTCTACACAATGAACTGAAAAAAAATCATCAAAATGAGTCCGGGATAGACCCGACTATCCATAGGGGATAGACCCGACTATCCATAGGGAAAAGACAACAAAAAAAAATAGCGATTCATTATTTCATATCTAACTTTCATAAATTATTAGGAGTAGTTTAAAAGTGAATTTTTAATAGGGAAATTCGGGACATCTCAGCTAATTTTAACCTTTCAAGGAGACATATTTTAGAAGTACGTGTATTTTATATGAAAAAGTTGAATTCCTGACGAGACCAACATTAAGGAGCCGAGCGAGTAGAAAAGAAGCATAGTTGAGAAAAATCAACTTATATTAATCTTTCAAGCTAAAGCTCAAACTTATAATTGGCTCCAGTTTTGTGGAAAATTAATGCAGCATCTCGTGCCTAACAACCAATAAAGTAGTAAAATAAAAAGGAGCAAAATAAAAAGAATAATGAAAGTTAACAAGAAATTCAAAGATGCCTGGATTATTGACAAACCTGAAAAATGTCATACTTTTGGCCGAGGATAGATTTTCATGCCAAAATGGAGCCATGAATTCCTGAGACACAATCTCAAGTACACCAACACAGTTGTGGCTGGAATGTTCAAACACTGGCACAGCCACAGATGATCCAATCCAGCAACGTAAAGCAAGGTCGCGTTGTGGATACTCTTTAAGAGTGTAAAGCTTCACATCCGGAGTGGATTCGGGGAATTGATGGAGGAAGACACGGCCAGGAAGCCCAAGTAGTTCTTCTGCACACTCTGCATCCGCGTAGGAGTTATTATACTCCCTACACATCCCCATTCTATACGAACAAAGCCTATTTCTCTGATCCAAGTCAGGTGATGTTCTACCAAGAGCAAAAGGTTGGAATTGAGTTGTAAGCAAAGTCCGCCCCTCCAATGTTCTTGTGGCTGTCCAAAATTGAACTAGGGTATGCCCAAGTTCCTCCTTGAATATCATTTTTTGGAGAGCAAGGCGGATTAAGTACGCAAAATAATCTGTAAATGAAAATTGAGGTTGAGCCCCTAAAAAAAGAAGAAAGAAGAAAGCAAGAGAGGTCGGCCCCGTTCCAGTTGTGCTTCCTTTTTAAAAAGTTCTTTTTCTTTAATTTTTAAACTCAAATATAATGAAAATGAAAATTTTTTTTTTTTGGACCGTATAAAAAATCTCAATAAAATCTATTAAACAAGATCCATATTGGTAAGAAAATTATTTGCGTAAACGCATGATTTTCAAGGTTTAACAATTCATGTCTAAGGACCAAAGGGCTCGGCTCAGGCTCTCAATTCTATTTTTTTTTTTTTGGGTCAATCGGAAGATGAGGCTCTCAATTCATCTCCATTTCCATCTACCCCCTTTCTAGTCTCTCTCAATTTATCAAACTCCCTTGACGTCATTGGAGATTCGTTTCAAGGGTACTTGAATATTTATTATTTAATCAGTTCATTTATATGTCTCTTCTTCTTCTTTTTTACTAATAATACTGTATATACAGTTTACAAGGTGTTCAACATAAGATTCAAAGACTGTCCATAGCATTGAACCCCACATTCGCCTCCCGTGGGGCTTAACCTCTGCCTCCACTGTGGAGAAAAAATGAGACAACCAACTTCACTAGGTATTTAAATGTTCGGTTTGAGAAGTTTAAAGAATATGAGCTATTCGAGATCGACTCGTGATTTGCTTGATTAAAATTCGTTTGAGATCGATTCACCTCGTGACCAAGTCAATCTTAAATATATTTCTACAACTCATTAAATTTTGAAGCCAAATTTAAACAATTAAGTGTTCAACTGGTTCTTAAATATATTTCTACAACTCATTAAATTTTGAAGCCAAATTTAAACAATTAAGTGTTCAACTGGTTCTTTGGTTTATCGGCTCTACTTTCCATAGATGAAAAATTGCACATAGATTACATACATGAATCAAAAGTTGGACTTTCATATACCTTCACTTAATAAACAAAAGAAAGTGCATCCATCAAGTAGAAAAATTTGAAAATCAGTGACTTTTTAAAAGAGTAGTACGCAACAGCAGTCATATCATAAAAGAAATTTTGATAGCATGCAAGGGAGAACGATGAGCAAATGTGCCCACACTATTGTCTTATATTCGTCATAAATTAATTTAGTGATTAAAATTATATCCGTTCGTCATCCCAAGCGACATTTAAAAAAAAAATCTAAAACCTGCACATCAGCCTTGACTAGATTTGGTTATATTGATTAGCTGCACTTGGGAATTTACTCACCCACACTGGCTTTTAGGTCCTTTTAATGGATGATGCCTGACCGACCTTCATCCCCTCTAGATTTGGTTATTTGTTATTGTTTCTCTTTGTAGAAAGTCTTGCTTATGTGCAAATTGTTGGCACTAAATAAATACTCTGATAGGATACATTGATGAAGAAATTTGACCTTTTTCTTTTCATTATCATGACAAAATAGGTTCTACCAGCAGGCTGCTAAGTGCTAACTTCAAAGTTCATACTCTCACTCATGGAAGCAGGCATTATAGACATTGAAATATCTTCTCATCGAGAAATATCACCGAAACATAACGAAGGGCAGATGATATATTTGGCGCATAATGGTTCTCTATGGAAAATACCATGTTCAAAGCAAATCAAATAGCTTTACAGCAATCTTAGAAAATGCAGCGTGTATGTACATATGTACACAGACACATCGTTTTGCCACAACAAGGAATAACTAGCATACAAATACAAACATGGGATACACGAGAAACGAAACGTGAATTTAAAATAAATAGGGATACGGGCACAATTCCATGACTGAGGACACGCAAAAGATATGAATGAATATATCCTTAGGATAAATATTCAATTGTTGTTAATATGAGCAGCATTCCACAAGGAAACAAGCAAAACTAATACTAGTATCTTTTGTAATTCTCATTGTTCCTCTTTAAATATTACAAGTCAAACGCGGCGCGTCTCATACGTGAAGTGTTTGAGACATTTTGGCACAATCTCTCAAACTACTTGACTGATGATATTGTTACCGTCCTAGTTATCATTAAGAGAGGTGGGTTTTTTTTTGCATAAAGAACAATTGTGTTAAATATGAGAGAGGAAAGATTGTATTGAATTTGATAATGAAACTGTACAATGAGGTCCTATTTATACAAGGTGAGGGAGCCTAACTATGGAAAGAAAATCAACCTAATTACAATCAAATCATAATCAATTACAATAAAAATGAATCCAAAGAATCATATAATATCATAATCAAATCAAGATATGATTACGATATTATATGATTGGATCCCAACATCTATACCCTTTGTGTTCAATCCCATAACCTAAAAAACAACAAAGACGAGCCCGAGGTTCTAGCTTGGTACGCTCATGAGGTTGAAGCAAGACAAAACAAGCACACCCAAATACTTTGAGAAGACTATAGGCTGGCACAATGCCATAAAGACGTTCATGGGGTGACTGATTATCAATAATAGGAGATGGGACACAGTTAATGGTATAAACAGCAGTTAGAGCAGCTTCGCCTTAAAAACGTTTTGGGCAAGAGGAAGATATAAGAAGAGCACGAACAGTATTAAGAATGTGTCCGTGCTTACATTCAGCACGACCATTTTGTTGGGAGGTGCCTGAACATGACCGATGAGGGATGGTTCCATTTTGAAGTAGAAAGTTCAAAAAAGATGTTTGTCCTGTATTCCATGGCATTATCAGCACGAAAGACTTTAATAGGACGAGAAAATTGAGTTTCGACCATCTTTGCAAAATCATAGTAAATCTGTGGTAACTCTAATCGATTTTGCATGAGATAAAGCCATGTAAAACGGGAATAATCATCTACAAAGACAACAAAATATTTGGATCCTCCCATGGTAGTATTGGGAGAAGGTCCCCATACATTAGAGTGAACTAAGTCAAACAGGGCGGAAGAGACATAATCACTTTTGGTAAAAGGCAGTGCTGGTTGTTTAGCGAGTTGACAAGAAAGACAATCAACATGTTCATCTTTAACCGATCCTAAATGACCACTCGAAATTAACATTCGTAGTCGACCAAAAGAAGCATGGCCTAATCGGGAATGCCAAACACCAAGAGAAGTTGATGGATTTGTGGTAATAGAACACTGAAAACTACTCACAGGACGAGTGGGACGAGCTGGAACAATAGACTGAGCAATGGAGGCCATTTGGGATGGAATATGAAGATTGATGAGCTCGTACAAGACGTCCAATTTTACGGCCTATCCCAAGAGTTTGTCTTGTTCGAGGATTCTGTACCTGACAACCATTAGAAGAAAATGTGATAGTGAGACCGAGTTCACATAATTGACCAATTGAAATGAGGTTCAAGGCAAGGTTTGGAACCAAGTAAACATCAAAAAGAGACATGTTAGGAGTAGAAACATGGCCGACATGAGTACCATGCATCTTAGATCCATCAGCAGTATGGATGGCTGGGGTACGGGAATCAGTAGATTTTGTGGAAAAAATATTAGGATCAGATGTCATGTGATTGCAACAAGCAGAATCAAAGTACCAAGAATATGTACCTGAGGCGGCAGACAAAACGGTGGAAGAATGCATACCAGATTTGGAGAGAAGACCAGATTTGGACAGAGTATGTGTAAATACTGATGGAAGGTCGCTTTTATTAAACCGTGTAGATGATGGGTATTGCTTGAGACCTTCTAAGATGCAATCAACATACAGTGTTATGTCAAAATGCTTCATAGTAGAGAAACAGTTAGCTCCAAAGCAAAATTGTGGAAAGCGTGAGTTGAATCTGGAAAACGGGTTGGACAACTTGGAAAATGATATGGTGATAAATGACGATTATGATGGTGATGATGATATGGTGGTGATGATATGGCTATGCAAGGAGGCAGTATGTTTACTTTTGGTTGTAAAGGTTACGCGTGGAAATTAGGAGTATATTTTTTCTGGTGGTAGAATGTAAGATTATGGTTGGGCAATCAGGAATACAGGATTTGGCTTTGGTGTACCAGCGACACGTGAGAGTCGATGGCGGAATTGATTTGTGAGCGACTGCCGACTAGAGAGGAGAAAAAATATGACAGTGACTGTGGAGAAGCTAGGTCAAGAACCGTAGCTCTGATACCATGTTAAATATGAGAGAGGAAAGATTGTATTGAATTCGATAATGAAACTGTACAGTGAGGTCCTATTTATACAAGGTGGGGGAGCCTAACTATGGAAAGAAAATCAACCTAATTACAATCAAATCATAATCAATTACAATAAAAATGAATCCAGAGAATCATATAATATCATAATCAAATCAAGATATGATTACGATATTATATGATTTGATATTCTAACAAATTGGGTGATTTCAAGGGCACCAACGTAGCTGATACTCGTACATCTGAAGGGTTCTTGGGTTGCTAGGATAATTGACAAACACACTTTCATGTGGGGTGAAGACATGGATGAATGGGCACCAATTGGCATGATTTATGGCATTATTTTGAACAGAAGAAACTGTTTCATTAGCTCAAAATTCCGAGAACATCAACAGTACAAAGATTAGAGAGGTGGGAAGGGGGATTAGAACTCCAATTAGGTGGGAGAGGTAGCTACACAATGAGCTACTATATTTCAAACTCTAGGAACCCAAGAAAATTACAGTTAATGGAAGAAGCAAAAAACCGAATATCTTCAATGATGTTGGCACACTCCCATGGCGGTACGTTTTCAGTTGTGCATAGCTGAATCACAGCTTAGCTGTCACTACCGAGCACCCATTAGAGAGGTGGTTTGGTTACAGCAGATAACCAGCTAATCGAACGGCTAGAGCTTCTCCTTGTAGCACTGAAGATGCAAAGACTGTAGTTGACCTCCCATCCAGAATTCTACCTCTGCAATCCCTTAGAATTCACCTTCACGGTGCCTGGATTAGGGAGGACCAATGCTCAGTAGAAAATGATGGCGCATTACCACGCTCAAGGCCAGCTGAAGTAGATGAAGCATTATGAAATTCAGCCCAGGTGGGAGACCCTCTTATCATGGTTTCCTTCGAGTTAACTGTGTCGAATTAAAAGCCCATTCATTTCGAGATTTCCAGATCTGCCAGGCCAGAAGATACAGCTGCTCACTGAGTTATGGCTAATATATAGCTGAATGAAATAAGGCCTGCCATGAAAGAATACGTGATCATGAAAATGGAAATCGTACCCGTGGGTGTAAAAGACTGGCTCTTGGAACTTACTCAATGCCAATCTCAAAGAATGGGTCATACACTTTATGCTTATCTGAGCAAATGGATATATAGACACAGTCAAAACGTATGGGTGTAGCCCAAGGTACGGAAACCAGTGAACACCCCCACGTCATAAAGTAGACATAGATATGCAGCAATTTTGGAAAACAATCTAATGTCCTTTCCTTGGGAAATATCTGTGGATGTTGAGAGCAATGCATTGATGTAACTGTGAATGAAACTGGCTATTTGATTTACCGCTTCTCCCGAGAGATACAAATCTGGTAGTGGTGGAGGTGGTCTGCTGAATTCAAAAACAAGCAGTTCAACCATTTATGTGATGATGTACTAATTTTTTTTGCCAATCAGGAATAGGATTATTCATTACTTCGAAATAGAAACATCAAGAGTAGCCAATCCAGCTAGGAAAATCTCCTTTCCAGGACATAAAAGTCTCACCGTACAGGGCATAATTTGCTATCTCATGAGCCATGGTATTACAATTGCGAGAAACAAAATTAAAAGACAAGACTGAAGGAAATGAATTAAATTAAGAGAATCTCTGATGATCACTCCCAAACAGGCCTTGGCACTAATACTTCCTTGCAGCATCTGGACAAACTTTCAAGGTTCTTTTGCTTATTTTGCAAAAATTGTCTTTGAGTAGAAGACAAATTGTTTGGGCTAACTTAATTGTATGTTAATGACAAGATGTTTTCTCGTTCAAAAACTTTCGTCCTTTTACTTGTACAAAAAGTTCTTTGCATCTAGTCAATGGCAAGTCGTCAAGTTGGACCAGATAGAAAAAGCTGAACCAAATTAAAACAGTTGCATGCATGAAGTTGGACCTTAAAGCAAAATTACACCGTAATAGCTACTTACATGCATACTTTGTCTCATATTGAACTACGTTGATCTACGTCTCTTTTTCTACGGAAGAAGTTTTTTTGATCTTGAAGTTGCTTCTAGCTCTATTATCACACAAACGAAATAACCACGAACGAAAGGAGGCTCTTGATTTGGCATCTTTATGATGCTAATATGCTAGAGGGTGTAATCTCTAGTATTCTCTTGATACAGACTCCAATTTTAGGGCATCCAACTCTGAATTTATGATAGCTCAAGGACTATTTTTCTTTTCTTTGTTTGGGGGGGTGAAGCTCAAGGACTAATTTTACTTTCTACGGAAAGGAGGGGTACACCGTTCATCCCATTTTCCAACTCCATGGTATTTTTATCTCTTATGGATTAGTATTCATTAATAAATTATATTATTTGTCTTGAATATGAGCTGGTGCTCTCTCAACACCAGTTTAATTTTACCATCATTTTTTTTTTTTTTTGCGCACAAGTAAATAGTTGAAGAGGATTCGAAGTACCCACGTAAACCTCAGCATTTGTACTCAAGTTAGAGTCGAAAGAAGTAACTAAAATCCGTTATACAGTTAAACCACGGTGCATGTAGCCCACAACGAATTGTCGTAAATTGCTTTACTTGTCTCGTGCTTTAGTAGCAACAAGCGCCAGTATCCATCTATAGCAAAGAAGCATAAAAAACATCAGACATCATTGTAGGTTACCGATGTACAATTTCTGCAGATTTGGCCCAGGGGAAAAGAATGACAACTAGGAGCAACAGAACACAAGTGATAGAAGTGTATAGGCAGATTTCTCAAACACCAACCAAACAGCAAGAGTTACTAGCAGAATCCCCACGGTAAGAGCTATCTCCTACACATCATCACATTTGCAACTGTTAGACCAAAGGAAACTTGAGGCTCTGTATGGAAAGACATGGAATTCAAATGAAGATATTTATGTCCAGTTTCAATTAAACATATGAAACATGAGTAGAAGATGGACCAGAGAAAGAAAGAACATATGCTCCTTTATTGTTACAATCGTCAAGATGAAGGATTTCCACCACTCCTATTAAATAGTTATTGCTGAAATCGATTTTCCACTAGTAAACGTGGCATGATATGCCTTCTAATCTCAATGTCAAAGTCCATAGCAAATCCAGAGGAGGCTAATCTCCTCATATCCCATTTTATATATACATCCTCAAATTTGATGCCATACTATTTGAAGTTCGCTTCTACACAGGTGAGAGAGCTCAATGCCTAATTTCACTCCCTATGGAATGAGCTGCATACATCATTTCAATAATTGTGCATCCTTCTTTTCCAAATCGTTTGTGTCTCTTTTCACTTATTTGAATGGGTAGTGATTAACTTAAATATCTCCTTTTATTTCCTTCAAAACCATTTTCATTTCACAAGAGTTAACAATTATCAAAAAGTTAAAGATGATTCAAAGTACCGCGACAACCTCAGCATATATGCATTAGAAACTGCGGAAAATGAACGAATAATTAAGGGTCAAACGTGTTCAAAAAATTAAGGGTCAAACAAAAACCAAAACATTGAAGCAAAATGAAGAAAATAGTGCATCAAAATTCAAGTCCTGAGCAAATAGGGTCCTGAGTTAAGTGTTCACCACGGTGCATGTAGCCCACCACCGGTTATCATGAATTACATTACTTGGGTACTTTTGGATTGACAAACACCATCATCTTACTATGGCAAAGAAGCTTAAAAACATCAGAAATCATTGAAGGCTACTCGTTCAGAATTTCTGCTGATTTGTCCCACAGAAAAGAATGACAAGTAGGAGCAATAGGACACTCTAGACAAGTGATAGAAGTGTACACCCAGATTTTCTCAAACACCAACCAAACTGCAAGAGATACTAGCAGAATCCCCAGTGTAAGATTTTTCCTCCTCCAGAGCATGACATATGCAACCGTTAGACAAAAGGAAAAATTAAGGCTCCATTCGGATAGACATGGAATTCAAATGAAGAGATTTTATGTTCAATTTCAAGAAATGAACGAAACTAGTTTACAAGATGGACCGAAGTTAGAACATATGCTCCTTGTATTGTCACAATCATCAAGATGAAGGATTTCATTCAATCACTCCTACGAAATAGTTATTGCAATGCTGAATTGCTGATAACCTTCGAACCTCCTAAGTAACAGCTTTTAGGTAATTCATTTCATTTCATTGTGTTGTCAAGAATTCAGAGATCAAGCTTACACATAGCTATTTTATACTAATCAAGAACTGAATACAAATCAAGAAAGCTAATAACTGCTCTAACAGACTAACTGCCCTCCTTTTCCACTTGAATTGCATTAGCCTATGAGCTGGCTTGAGCTGATTTAGTTGGGGCTAAGCTTGGCTCTGAACTCACTGAGCCAACTGGCTTAGGTGGAGCCTGAGCTAACTCCATGGTGCTTGACACACCCCCACAGACTGATGCTGGCAGAACTGACAGCCTCAGTTTGGACTTAAGGAATTGAAAATGTGAAATGGTAAGTGGTAAGTGGTTTAGTAAGCACATCAGCAGTTTGGTAGGCAGAAAGCACATACTGAATAAGTAACTGTTTGTGCAGAACTATGTCGCGAACAAAATGGAAATCGACTTCAACATGCTTGGTTGGAGCATGGAAAACAGGATTGGAAGCCAATGAAATGGCAGACAGTATCACACCAGATGATGGCAGCTCCTAGCTAGGCTCATTAAGGCTCGGCTCAGCTTGACTCATTTAGTAATCGAATTGAGCTCGAGCTCGAATTTTGGGCATGTTTACTAAACGAGCCGAGCTCGACACTCAAAAGCTCGGTGCGTTTGTATTGGCTCTACTCGTTCAGTATATTATCCAGGCTCAGCTCAACTCGTTTGTCAAACGAGCTGAGCTCGAACTTGAGTTTTGGGCTCGTTCGGTAAACGAGCCGAACTCAAACACTACGATTCTCGGCTACTAGTTGGGTGCAACGGATTGAAGACAGGCATTCCTATACAAGTAATAGTCACTGAACAATTCCAGTCTCAAACACGACAAATTCTTAGTAGTTAAAAAAGCACAATCGTCTTCATCCACTGAGTAAGAGTCAAATGTATATTATATAAAACTGAACTGAGGGAAATACTATACAAGTTTGAAGAAGTTGAATGAATACTTTGGATGAATCGCGGAATTATGATCGAGTTCGGTGCTCGATCGGCGTTCTCCGTAAGTTCTCTGGAGCCCTGTGCTGTTGTTTCGTGCGAGAAGAAGATTCGTCAAACTACAAACACGCGTTTGTGAAACACGATATTCCACAAAGCGTGAAATGCGGTAACGCTTCTTTCCTAAACTTTGGCCGCGTCATTTTACACTTGGACGCTTAATTTTGCACCTGCCCGCGTTTTATTGCAGTTGGCCGCGGATTATTGTGAACTCGCATTTCTGAAACACGAGTTGTGCTTATAATCGCTCGCCAGCAACCCGGGAAAAGAGCTTTCGACTGCTACACCACGACGCCGTTTTCGAAATTCCAGGAACGAACTCGCATCTTTCTGTTGCCCCCCTCTCCTCTCCAACTCACCATCTGTCAAGCTGTTCAAAGTGTTTTTTTTTTGGGCTTCTGACTGGCCGGCCCCGTTTTATCAAGGGATTCCCGTCCAAACCCACTATTTGTCAAATTCATTTCACATAAACCCCGTTTTAAGTGATATACCCAAAATAACCCGCTCTCATCTTTTCCCCTCAAATTGAAAGCCGCACAACTTTGTCTCCTTCATCATACAGCGAGGTCGCCGGAGTTACAGCGAAATCTCCACGTCTACCTGCCCACGTTCTCCACCGTCTTCCTCCTCCAAATCGCTTGCCAAACTGCCGGCGGCGGCGGCGACGACGAGTCATCGGTTTTTATACTCGACCTCTCAGCGATTCCTCTCCCGTCAATCTACGGACTGTTGAAGGACGTGTTGGTCTCACCAGATGTACTGAAAATTGGGGTTTAGATTCAAGCAAGATCTAGTTTACTTGTCTTCCACTTTCTGCTCTAGCTCAAGGCGGCGACCCTGGCTTTGATAGGGTGAGTTTTTTTATTTTTTATTTGGTGAGGTCGATGGGGCTTCCGCGGTGTTGCTGCTGCTGTTGTTATTGGTAGCGCTACTCTTGGTCGTGGCGATGCTCGGCCATTGCTGCGTGTGTAGCTTTTACTATTTTTAGCTATTTATGTTGGGATATATTTTCTCACTGAAAATCCGAAACAGCTGAGAACCCCCTCCTTTGTTAAATTTTGCTGTTTAGATTTCACATGTGAAGAGAACAACTGGTTGTTTGTTTGGGGGTGAATTGTGCCTTTTTTATAAGTGTGAATTTTTTATTTAGGTGTGAATTTCTAGGGGTGTGAATTTTGAATTTTATTTATGTGTGAATTTATTTATGCTTCCATTGTCGTAGACAATGACGGTAATGACGATCGTTTTAAATTTTTAATGGCTGCCTGCTAGTTTGGCATTAGTAATTAGAATCAGAGATAGTTTTCACCAGTTTTCTGCATAGTAGTTTGGCATTAGTTCTGTTTGGTTTTGTTTTTTTAAAATCCTTTCAGAATATCTCTGTGTGCATATATGTTGACATAGTGTGGGTGTAAATTCTGAAAGAGGCTGTGAATTCTAAAAAAAAGGGTGTGAAATCTTGGGGTGTGAATTTTGCATATAGGAATGTGAATTGTGAGTTCTGTATTTAGAGGTGTGAATTGTGCAGATGAGTGTGAATTCTGGGATGTATGAATTATAAAGTGTGAATTCTGCAAAAAAATGTGAATAGTGGAGATATGGTGTGAATTCCAGGAGTGTGAATAGTACAAAAGGGTGTGAATTTTTACAATGGAGTGTGAATTCGGGGGTGTGAATTCTGCAAACGGGTGTAAATTCTTAAAAAGTGGTGTGAATTCTTAAAAGAGGTGTGAATTCTGAAGGTTTGAATTCTCGGATGTGTGAATTCTCGGGGGTGTGAATTCTGAAGGGTGTGAATCCTTCTTCTCACCTCTTTAAGCTCTGTTGTTCCATGGCTTTTTCTTTTTCTTGAACCGAAAAGGCTTGCTTTGGGGAAGATAAACAACCACCCTAGAATTGAATAAGAGAAGGGAGTAGTTGCAACTTGCGCTGGACATTGTTCCGTATTAACCTTTTGAAGTTAAGTTAGTGTGTAACAAGAGCACGTCATTTATCCTCCTAGTTTTTTGTCATTTTTTAACCTATTTTTTTAAAGATTCAGGTCGCCAAGTCTTTTTTAATTTAGGTGTGAATTGAGTTTTTTTTTTTTGAAGGTGTAAATGTTTAATTTGAATATGTGAATTCTTTATTTCGGTGTGAATTCTGTCTTTTTCGAATGTGTGAATTCTGCAGAAGGGTGTGAATTTTTATTTTGTGTAAATGTGGTGTGAACTATGGGGGTGAATAAATGTGGTGTAAATTCACACCTGTGAAATGCAGAATTCACTCCCTCTAAAATGAAAGAATTCACACCCCTCAAAATGCAGAATTTACACAAACTCTACACAATTCACATCCAAAAAATATACAATTCAAACTCTCAAAAACAAAACAAAAAATTGCACATAATTTTCAGAATTCACACCATTTTGCAGAATTCACACCCTCCGAGAATTCACACTCATTTGTAGAATTCACACCGCTTTGCAGAATTACACCCCCAGAAATTCACACACATTCGCACTATTCACACTCACAGAATTCACTTCTTTGAAAAAAGACACAATTCACACATAAATAAAGAATTCATATGTTCGGAAAAGACACAATTCACACCTTAAAAAAAGACAAAATTCACATCCCATCTATACTTCTCACACCCTTAAAAACGAGAAATCAATTGAGAGACTCGTAATCTTTACTGAACAAATCAAGTGAATCCCAATCATGCACAAATTGAACAAATCAATTCACACCAACTGAAGTACAACAATCTATAACAAATACAAGAACAAAACGATTATGAGATAAATCAATTGAGAGACTCATGATCTTTATTGCAACGATCTCGAACATATCAACGTGCGTAGCTGCAAAATAAAATTTAAAAAATGCAACAATAATCACAATCAGACTAATTAAGAAAAAGAAACAAATATACGTATATATTTATATCTATTTACGAATAAGAACTTATCGAGGTGGAATTCTGCCTTTTGAACATGTGAAATCTGCATTTTTGAACTTGTGAATACTGCATTTTGGAGCATGTGAATTGTCCCTAAAATTCACATATCAATTTACACCAAAAAATACACAATTCACACCTACAAATCAACATGATATTTACAGGTTGATTTATGGTCCCCAGAATTCACACGTCTTTGCAGAATTCACACCCTTTTGTAGAATTCAAACCATTCACACCCATCCAAATTACACAATTCACTATCGTAAATCTAGAATTCACACATTTCTAAAATAAAGAATTCACATCTTCGAAAAAACAGAATTCACACTTTCGGAAAAACAGAATTCACATCCCCAAATTTAAGAAAAAAAAAGCCTGAGATAATAGCACTAATAAAAATTAACACCAAAGAAATCCATTATCAATCAGATAATAAAAATAATCAAGTCTAAACACGACATTGGAATTAATTAGTTTTCATCAACACCACCGCCATTGGGAAGCTCAAGATCAGCAGCTCTAAAGCATCAAAGTCGTAGCGAAGAAAACAACGGCGACAAATCCTGCAATGGTGACTCTGTTCAACGCGGCGGGGATTTTCAGGAGTGGAGGAAGGTCTCGGAATTCACATAAAAAATAATTTGATTTACAAATTCACATCCCTAAATTCAGAATTCACACCCTATCTACACAACAGAACAACAAGAATTTCGGTCCTAGTACAGAATTCACACCCTTTGATTTTCAGATCTTGAACTACACCTTTTTCGAGAATTCACACCTACACTACGTCAACATATATACACTCTTAGATTTTCAGGTCATAAACTACACTCTTTTTTTTTTTTCAGAATTCACACCCACACTATGTCAACATATATATATATAGAGAGATCTCAAAAATCGATTCCGTTCGACAAAAAAAAGAGAGATCTCGAAAAGAATTCACACACCTTGTTTTTCTGTTGGATTCTGAAACCACAACTGAGCTTTTTCCAAATTCGAAGAAAAAGGTGAGACAACAATATATGTATACAAAATACATCTACATACATAAGAGACAAAAAAAACTGGAAAACCATTTTATACACACACACATATATATATTTGTAGATCTGGATAAATACGTATGTGTATGTGCATAGCCGCCCGATCGATTCTTCTTCTTCTTCGACGACGACGTAAACTCATCGTCGATCTTCCACCTTACAGCCTTGGGTCTTGCCGCCTTCTCTCTGCCACCGGTGACCATCGTCCAGCTCTCGAAAACCGCGCTCCCAAGCTCGCCGGAGGACGACGTCGAGTACAATCGCTTGGCCATCGACACTGCCACCTCCAACGACAGCGGTCGCATCATGTAGGAAGAGATCACTACCGCCGTTGCGGGATGATTCCCCATCGGTGCGGTCTCTTTGGGAACGGCGACGGGAGGGACGGGAGAGAAGGGCGATGGTGGTGGGAGGTTGAGGTTTAGGAAATGAGCTGAACATAGAGAGAGCGTGTGAGGACAAAATGGTAAAAATATCTTTTAAAAGGGTCTAGAAGGGAGGTCTTGACAAAAGAGGGTTGGCACGGAACCCCATTTAAAAAATGGGACCGGCCGGTAATTTCCTGATTTGTTTTTTTAAGGCTATGTCGAAATCTGAGAGGTGCTACTGGTACAAATTTCATATTTGTATCAGCGAGTACATACCCCTTTTAGGCCTGTTTCAGGTCCTTAAAAAAAGGATCGGAGCCGCTCATTTTGTTTAAAATATTTTTTTTATGAACCCTACAAAAAATAAGCTCAGTCCGGTATCAATTAGGGTGTGTACGAAACGTCCACCTTTGTCCCAGAATTTAAGCTTGCATTCTAAAGCAAAGTTGGAAGTTTAGTAAACGTTCTTATCGATATTGGATTGAGCTTCTTTTTTGGAAGGACCATTAGCAAAGTATTTTAAACAAAATGAACGGCTCCGATCATTTATTTGGGACCCGAAACGGGCCCAAAAGACGTATGTACGTGATGTATGTACAAAAACATATGTACTCATAGACTTTCCGTCGAAATCTTGGGTTACTATAACGAATGATATACCTTCGGTATGAGTTAATTCAGGATCAGGAATATATCCAGAAGCTTTAGGAAGTCCTGAGTTCAACATTTCTCTTGTAACGGGTTTACTTTCGTGCTATTAAACGTATATGGCAAAAAGTCGTTAGAGGATACCAACCAGTAAAATCCGGCCGATAGATGGTGTCATCAAGAGAAATCTAGTTAAGTTAGACTTGTTCAAAGAAGCACGAACACTAACATGAATACGAGAATTTCAATGGTAGGGATATGGACACGCCGGAAGCCTGACCAAAATATATATACAAGGACAGATATTCAAATGTTACTAACATGAACATTCCATCCGGAAACCAACAAAATTGTAGGGTTGAAAATTTTATCAATAATTGTATGTATCCAGTAAAGGTATCCCGAAATGAAAAATAATGGTCCAAATTCGTTTTCGGGGTACTCTTTCGGGGTACCTAGCATTGATCAGATTTTATTGTTTCCTTTATAATTATACAAGTAAAACGACGATTTTATTTGATCTTTCATTCATACTCCTACTTTTTCCTTCTATTTTTCGGATATCATAACCCCAACCCAAAAGAAACTTACAATACGTATTTTCATCTGTGTTCAAATTTGATACACAAGTCCCAAAGTGTCCCCTGCTTAAAATAATTAAATTTATTTGACATGTTACATAGCATGTTCCATATGTGTCTCATGTGTCTTCCAGGTGTCATTGCATGTCCTCAGAGTGTCACACACGAATACGACAAGTAATTTGGAATGTCGGTACTTCATAGGGCTTATCTATAACCGAGCTCGCCTTATCATGCGGTGTCCAGGACAAGGAATGGCCAATTATGCAAGTGTTTACTCGTCAATTTTTTTTCCCTATTCATCTATGTTATTCTGTCGTTTTGGCACAATCTCTAAGACTACTAAATTGATGGTATTTGGTGTTTTGGCCCAGCTATCACCAAGATCGGTTGGGTCCTTGAAGGGGACCAATGGAGCTGACACAACTGAAGTGTTCTTGGGGTGCAAGGATATGTAATCAATAAACACATTTCATTGTGGGGCGAGGGCATGGATGAATGGGCGTCCTTGCGACCTTGGGTGGTAATCCCCCTCGAGACAACTCGATTAATCACTGCAACAACCCCGTGAGGTTGACCAATATTTAAATTATTATTATTTTGTGCCTACGATCAGATCAGAACCAATAGAAGTCTAACAGACATAAAAGTGCAGCTTCAGAGGTGTTAAAATCTAAAATATGTTCTTTGGAAACTACGGTGAACTTGCTGGTCGAGAAAGAATCATCACTACTGTCCGATTATATATGTATATCATTCTGCACAAACCAAAAGTGTTCCCATGTGAGCTCTTTTGACTTCTGATGACACATATATGGAATCAGCCGGCCATGAACGCGTTTATACAACAAATCAAAGAATTTTATACTGATAAACTCAATAACGATGGTATCCATTACAAAAGGAATTTCAGCCCATATGTTGCCATATATGGCTGGTTTGTGGAAGAATCAATGAAATTACACCTCTTTATCTACATCTATAGAATAAACAAAACAAGATTTCTTCTGTGACCTCTACATTGCTATACATACTGAGATACATACAAAACTAAGCTACCCACAACTGTTCCAGTTGCTTCGAGCGATCCCTAAAGTAGCCAACAAATGAGTATCAAAAATCTAATGGCACCCAAAACACTGGATTTTCAGACGCGAATAGGCAACCCGTAATTCTGATATGTCCTGAGCCGCCCATCATGGCCTGCTGTTACAATCACAAGGCCCCACGTATTAGAACTGCAACTGTTGTGGCATGCACTCGCCAAAAGTTTGCACTCGGATCTACCCATTGGCGGCGAAACTGCCATTTGACTTGAATCAGGGAGTGTCTCCTCCGGCCAAGTTGCAGATCCCTTTGGAAAAGACTCTAAAAACAGCCCGCGACTTAAAGGGAAACAATCACGAGGAGAAAAATTTAGACTGTTGAGTAAGCCTTGATCACAATGCCTATTCCCCAAGATACAGCGTGCCAGATCATCGTCCCCCATAGGGGGAATCGAAAGTGAACCAGACGTGGTTTTCATACCACACCAAGGTACAGCAATTGATGCGTTGTGAGAAACAAAGCGCTCATAAGATGAAACCTTCTTTGGTTCGGAAGAAGTTGTGCCCTTGTTAATATAGTCCCAGACATACACATTTGAGTCGTCTCCTGCTGAGATTATATGTTCCCCATCAGCAGTGAAAGATGCAGTAGCCGGACTCCCTGTCTTTCGTGGGCCTAAAGAATGGGGAGAGGACAACAGTTAGCAGTCAAAATATTAGCAGTTGAGTTCAGTAGAAAGAATTATCTCGGGTCGCATAAAGATCATATAATATAAAGGTAGCACAAAGAGCCAATCATTCTTCGTAACCAAGAAAAGAACACGTCCACTGAAGGAAAAAGTTAATATTTGGCATAACTATTGAAGTGGAGTTGATTTGTGGTTCTAAATTTATCAAATGAGGGACAAATGAATAACATAATTTGAAAATGAGTGGTAATGTAGTGGTCTTTTTGAAGTTAGTAAGGAACATGAAAGGTCAATGACTCAATATGCAGTTAGCTGCAACAACGCATATGAAACTTCCTCTCTGGTCAGAAGAAGTGACAAGATGGGTATTTCAGTTCATCCCAAAACATGTCTAGTTTTAAACCATCCCGTCTAGCTTTATAGGAGTTATTGTTGTATTCATCCATTAATTTTTGTTTGCACCGCTAGTTCTTTCTAAGGGATTTGCCACGGCATTTTTTTGCTCACATTTCGTGAAGCTTGAATAAATCTTAAATGCTGCCCTGAGGGGAATAAATAACACAACCGAAAAAAAACTCAATACTCACCCTTGAATTTGAGGAGGACATCAGCACCACAAAGAACTCGAACTTGGGAATCAGCAGAAGTGACAAGAACTTTGGTTGGATCACTGGGAGAAAACTGTAAAGAGAAAAAGAGACCAACATGTAAGTCACTATGAGATGCCTTTCCAAAAAAAAAACGTAAGTCTATATAAGACGCAGACGGAAATGGATCTGGAAAAAAGAAGTGTACTTTCTTTCGGTCTACTAGCGAAGAGAAGGCAAGGGGCACTAACCTGAAAGCCAGTTATCCTCTTGCAGGCTAACTTCTTTTTTCCCTTCAAACTTATCTCACCTTCCAGCTGCAATTGATTATCTGACCCACACAAAACATGATCCCACGATGTTAATTCTCCAAGTTTCATGCTAAATTAACTAGTGCACATGATGGAAAAATGAACTGTACATCTCTTGCATCCTTCCAATAATTGGGAGAATGTATCACGACTAACAAAATACAAAAATCTCGGGCAAGACTTGCAAATAGTGTCTGGTGAAAGACCTGTACATACCTATGGTATCATAAAAACGGCAGCTTCCGTCCATTGAGCCCACAATTCCTCGCTGCAATAATCGAGGAGGTATCATATGTCAAAACCAACTCCATTAATTTTCAAGCTAAATTTTACTACATAGCTAAAAAGACCAGAAATTCTCCAAACCTTTCCACTAGGATAATAGCATACAGCAGTCACTATTTCTCTAATGTCAACCCAATCAATTACGCGACAGCCATGCACTTCCCAAATGCGCACTTTTCCATCTATTGAACCGCTGATAAAATAATTGTCATCGGCAGGATTGAATTCTACACTTGTCACTGCATCAAGAGTTGCAAAGGTAAATAAACATGCATTGTAACAACTATATTTTCACAAGTAAAGAATCAGATTGCGGTGGACATTAATAAATAAGCTAGATCTTCACGGTAAAAGAAAGCAACAGAGGAATTCAGAAGCTCACCATAATTGTTATGAGAGAAAACTCTTAGGCAATGGTTTTGTCCTACTTCCCAGAGGCGAACTGTTTTATCGACAGAGGATGACAGCAGATGCTGTAGAGAGTTCAAAGTAATTGCAAGTAACATTAGCACCAGAAGACCCCAATAAAATCAACAGCATTTTCAAGTTTTTAAAGAAGACACTAACCCCATTCTTGGACCAGGAAAGAGCCAAGACCTCGCCACTGTGTCCATGGAACTCATGGACTGGTTCCTCCAGGATGCGGAAGATCTTTTGTGGGAAAATAACATAAGCAGACTCCGATGATTTCCCAAACCTTTTCATCTTACACGTTTTTTCTTTGTCGCCATCCAGAGAGGCTAATTGGGAGAGATCATTCACTGAGAAACATAAACATGAAGGGTCACAATGTCCAATATCTAACTTGTTTGGCTTCTCATCCTCAAGCACTTTCCACACACACACAACGCCATCTTCACCAGCACTTGCAAGGTACTGACCATCAGGACTAAACTTCATCGCCAAGATTGAGCCTTCGTGTGCAGCAAATTCTTGTCTTGCATAAAGAGAAGATAACACCTTCGATCTCTTCCTATTCAACTGCACCTTAACTCTTCGAAATCTAGCCCCCGTTTGTGTGTTCAAATCCCCTGACTTCAAATTTCCTTTCCCTTGTCTACCCACATTACGCACTTTGCTTAATTTCCCAATCAACCGACTCTTAAGTTTGTTCTTCATATCCACCAAAGCACCTACCTCAGCTTCCCTACGCAACAACCGCTGAACCAAAGGCGATGAGCCATAATTTTTTTGAAACTCTTCAATGGTAACCAACCTATCTGAGCCCGCTTCATTTAATCTGTTTAGCATTCCGTTGGTACTGACTCCATCGGCAACAAGCTCCGTCCCATCATCCAAATTCTTAAATTTAAACAGAAAATTCTCTTCTGCAGCATCTTCTCCTAACGATTCATCTTCTCCTCTGTTAGACACAAAGCAATCTTCCAAATTTGAATTTCTCAGCACAGCCCCACTGTCCTCGTTAATTCTGGTAATCCCCAATTGGATTTCATCACAAGATGCATCACCTGATTCATTTTTTTCTGTCTGATTCTGATCTAAACTTTTACCCATCCATTCGAAAAACCTACTGCGACGCTGATGAGAACTTTCAGGAGCTTTCGTCCACACGTCATACCCTAAGCTGTTCACATCACGATTTGAAAGCCCAGAACAAGAACAGCAATCATCAGCGCAATCTGAACCCGAATCAGAAACAGAAGCGATCTCATCACGAGAATCAAAAAACTGCTCTTCGCTTGCTTCGTTGTGACTGGCCATCATTTTCGGAGTTCAAACACAAAAGCCTACCTCCATTACCAGGAAACAAACAAAATTAAAGAAGGAAACACAACCATTGTCGAATCTTAGAAAATCTACTAGCATTAGCCGTTCAATTACAATAAAGCAGTACACTTTTTTATTTTGCCTTGCCACTTCTTAATGGAATTTCTCCAACAGTTATTCAGACAATCTAACTTGAAATTGTTGATGATGTGCCCTAAGTCACGTAATTAGCGTGTTCGTGTTCATGCTTGTGCGGGAGCGCGAGCGCAACATCTGAAACTACTGAAATTCGCGAGAGCACGGATTGAGAGGCAAGTGCAGTGCGAGGATTGAGAGCGAGCACATGAAATTTTTGAAATGCTTGTGCGGGAGCGTGAGCGCAACATCTGAAACTACTGAAATTCGCGAGAGCAAGGATTGAGAGGCGAGTGCAGTACGAGGATTGAGAGTGAGCACATGAAATTTTCGAAGGATTATGTGTCTAAGGATGTGCCTAATTATGTACTGTGCATTTACTAAATTTAGACAGGGAGAAGCGTCGGAGGCATTTCAACTAGACAAATAGAGAGTCTGTTGGATTTGCGAAAACAGCAGAAGACTGGTTATTTTGCCTCTATTGGAGATGCTCAAACAGAAACAAGGTTTTGTAACTTAGATTTTTGTGGATATAGAAATGAAAAACGAAATCTAAATAAGTGCCATCAATTACATAATTCCTTGGACAGGGAAGTAGATACGCCCAAACCCAGATCACAATCCAAACCCATCACGCAAACACAAAAGCACAAGCATATTTATGTTCACATACGAAAATGAACAATATTAATCCCACAAAAGACAGATCTTGTTAAGCATACGGAGCCCAGCAATCTCAAGGCATGAACAAGTCAAAACTTTCCAACAGAACTTGAAAACTGCATCCCGGTGGCTCAATTAATCACGGGGAGAGAGAGAGAGAGAGAGAGAGAGGATGACTCACCGGCTGAGAGGTCATGAGATTTTCGGTCAAACCCAGAAATGATTCACGGGTTGAAGAGTTGTAAGTCGTGCAATAATCCCTCCCCTGCTCTCCGTCTGTCTGAATGGAGACTGCAGGTAGAAGATGGGGGATTCTCTGATTTCTCTCTCTCTCTCTCTCTCTCTCTTCTCTGTCAACTGATAGAGCAACCACTGCGTATAAAAGAGAGACGTTTACTTGACAAGTCGTGGCCCCTCGGTTGGATGTGTCTTTTCCAACTAACGGTTGCAAGAATGAAACGCGCTTTGGTTGTAGATGGGAACGTTGATTATTACTACCGGTACAGTAGAAACCAAGGTCTAGTTTTGAGTTGTGTTTTTGAATAAAGGTAGAGAGAGAAATGAGAGTAATGATTGTGGAGATAGGTAAAAAGTAGAGAGATAGAGTGAAAAATGAAAGTAATGATTGAAAAGTTAGAGAGAGAAAAAGTAGAAAAGTTACTTTATCCAAAGGTTTGGAATTCCAAATCGAACAAGGGCTTAGTTTACACCTCAAACAATTAATTTATTGACCACAATAATTCAATTCTTTGGATCAAGCTCCAAAGAATATTGGCCTTGTTCGTTTTCATACTTTGGGTATTTTAGTTTTGGTAGTGGGTGAAGAGAGAAATAGGGTAATGATTGGAGAGAGGGGTAATGATTGGAGAGAGATAGAGAGAGAAATGAAATTAATAATTGGAGAAATAGGATAATGATTGGAGAAAGATATAGAGTAATGATTGAAAAACAAAATTAAAACAAAGTAAAGTATGGAAGCGAACAAGGCCATTATTTCATGAGAATTCCCTAATCTCGACAGGATAACTTGTCTTTGGCCTCACTAGGAATGTGGTTAGTTGCACGAAACCTTGCCCTGACACCACTGCCCCTGAAACTAGAACAAGAATTAATTGCTTGTATTTTTCGACCACAAAAGAGGAACACTCTCTCTCTCTCTCTCTTGGGCGATATAGTAATCACCCCATGACAGAGCCATATTGGATCCACCCATGCAATGTAATTGTATGGAGAAATTAGTTCAGCAACCCAGCGATCGCCACGGTCACCCCACTTAAATCCCGAGTGCCTCCGAGGGGAATCGAACCCTTTGGAATAGTGGATGATACATTTTTCTATTTTGATCAGCAACGAATGAAGTAGTTGGTACACCCCTCCCATTTTGATAGTTTCCTACGAAAAGATGTATAATTTTGGATCAAGATATAAGGTACTTCCGTATATGATTTTTCGAGTTTCTTCACGCTAAATTAAAGATTGTGATTAGTTCTATAATTTGATGCAAAAAAAATTCAAGAAATTATAGATGGAAGTACTTTATTTATATATGCAAAAATTGCATATCTTTTAATAAGAGCCTATCATTATAGGACAGAAGGAGTAACAGGTATTGGCTAGTAATTGGTATTCTCACTCCTCAGACTTAAAAAGTGAAAGATCTACACTAAAATGATGTAGCAAGTTTGCTACCTTCTTTGGAATGCATTTCTTTGTTGGACTCTTAAAATATAATTTGGTTTTTATTCTGTTTATCCATTGAAGATCTCTTACTCTTCAAGTAAGACTAAGAAGTGGCTCTTCAAATTATTACATGACCATCTATAATATTGATAGTTAGTGAAATAATTGTTTTTTTTTTTTTTTGCACAAAATGAATCTCTTAAAGGCAAAAGAGTAATAAACATGATCCTTCAGCATATCAATTAACTAGTTGAATTGAACATTTGTAATTCACGGAGTATTAGCTGTGTCCCGGAAATGTAATTGCAGCCAAATATATAACAACAAACACGGAATATGGTGAAATTATTCAATTAACTCTGTAGCACTATTATGTGGTGCCTCAAACTGATCTAGAATCACATGTTTTTAACCCAACATAAATGTATGATTTTTGGAGTGAACCGAAATATCCCGTGGCGGTGCTCTTGTATTACTGAATAAGTATTTCAAGATATCTGTGTAGAACCCCGTCATTACATATCCAATAAGCAATCACAACACCAATTTCCCCAGAACAAACTTGGAGTTAGAGAAATCAGTCGGTAGCCCAAAAAGTGAATGCGGAAATGTATCAAAAAGAGAAATTAGTGGTTCACATCAAAATAAAACTGAACCACTGATTTCTCTTTAGGGATATTTGCGGTATGGGAAAGTAGACTTTGAATAAGTACTGTCAGAGACTATTCAGTGGTCAAAAATAAGGGAGCTTGAGTTTGACCTTCTTCTGTCGTAATTTTTACGACTTCGTCCACCGGACGGTACTACCGGCAATTCTGACCACCTTTTGCGGTTCCAAATTAGCTATCAAAATTATGTCGAAAAGTCCAAAAAGATGCCCCCGGGGGAAAAAAATTTTAGTACCAAGCGATACCACGTGGTGCTCGCTTGTGTATTCAAGCAGTTTATTTCGTATTTGAACGGCTCATATTTGAAGAGAGAAAAAGAGAAAGAAAGTGTTAGGGTAAAAGGAGATAAAGAGTTTTGAATCCGAATCGTTTAAAAATGTATCATACAGCTCCAAGCAGATACCATGTAGGATATATATCCGCTGCGTACTAAAAAAATCTCTCGGCCAGGGCATCTTACCCCTTTCTGGGAATTTTATTTCTTTTAATTTTTTGACAGATGGGAATCTTAGCTCAAACGAATAAAAAATGACAACCTGCTAAACATAAGCAACATTAGGATTGAACACTTGGATTAATTATTTTACTGGGCTAGCTGATATATGAATACCGATTATGAAAAAGGTATGACACAAACTTGATTGAGTAGATCACTTAACCAATTCCATTTATTAGTAGAGTATTTTGAGAAACTTTGATCACGCGGCGTGGTAACGCCAATTTAATATTCGTGTGCGGCCTTGTGTGTTCGAGACACATTCAAGGTAAAAGTGTTGAGTGGTCGTTCAGTTCAGTCTCGTACCCTACCTCATACACAAGCGTCAAACATGAAGGGATTATATTGGTGACACCACGCCAACGTACCACGTGGTGTCGCCATTTCACAAATTACGTTCTTAAAAAAAAATAGTAAGGACCACAGATATTTTACTGAAAGTTAGCTAAGTTATCTGATACACCATGTATCTGGATGTCAAGTTTAACTAGGTAATTGCAACATTAACTAGGACTGAGTTCGATGAGTCTAATTGCGGAGAAATTTTTCAGTGCCGAGCAGGCACCGGCCACGTGGTGCCGAGCAAGCATTCCAGATCTGTTTGGGCTTGAGAGGGGTGTTTTGGTAATTTTACACTTAAAAATTACCCAAACAGATTTGGGTTGTCTAAAACATGTTTGGATAGCCAAGATGGTGCTCGGCACCACTTGGCCGGTGCCCACCCAAAACTGAAAAATTCCTCCTAATTGCGTACTCATCTACATTAGAGAGAGAGAGAGAGAGAGAGAGAGGGAGGGGAACAAGCCATACTTTCTTTACCCATTAAGAGGGTAAGTTCATCCATCACGGGCAACCAAGTTCTTGATTTTATACACAAGCACGGGTTGCCCCAGTGGTTCGAGCAGATATTATGGTTTTGAGAGTACTTTTCAAGATTTGAGGTTCGATTTCCCATCGAGTGAGTATCCTGAAGTAAGTGGGGGGCCATGACTGGTGTGGCCACGCTAGCTCCTCCGAAGGTTTGGATTGTACAATCGGGTCCATATAATAGCCTACCTTTAAGGTTGTTCCTCCGTTGCCAAAAAATAAAAAGTTTTTGATTTTTATGACGAGAATTCAACTGCTACAAAAACACCTAATCATCCGAAGGATACTATCGTAACAATTAGCTAGTCTATAATTAACCACAAGCACTCACACACACAAACTCACTCACAGTGTGTCTGGACCCACACACTATTTTTGTGTTAGTGTGTTTAGACCCCGTACTCAATGTGAGTGAGGTTATGTGTGCATGGTACTAGAACCATTACTATTATTATACTCAATACTACTATACATACGCAAAGATTTACCACAATTAGCCACAAATACGATGGAGTACTCACAACACACTTAAAAGCCAGGGGAGTTGACTTATTAGTCGACTTAGCACGTAGTTGTGGCTGATTGTGATAAATTTTTGTGTATGTAGCATTATAATACGATATAGTGTGTGTTAACCAGTATTTGCACCAAGATTGGCATGTCTCATGCAAGAACGTGGCATAGCGTAGTGGGTGCCATGTGGAATATCATTAACCTATCTTTATTCTTTCTAATAGTCAAATGTCCAAACACGGTCCAACTCCAACTTGGTTGATCACCAGACTGTCCTATTAGACTATGTTTTGCACCAAGTAGTTAATTCACAGTACTACAGCTATATTTTGATAATATAGATAACATATTTATTTTGATAATTCTGGACATATTCCAAACAGCTAGCTTATTCGCACCTCAAGTGATCGATAGAGAACTAATTTCCTTGTCGTCCTCTAACGAAGTCCAATTAAAGTCAGAAAGAATTCTGTATAGACTGATCCCATGAGAATTAATAGCACGTGTACAAAGTTGTAAAGACGAAACCAACAAAATAGTAATCTCTTAAGTTTAAGGCCTTGACCATAAGGCAGCCTCTTGCAATTTCATGTATCGTAATTTGTAAATCTCCACAAATAACTTGATTCATTTTTCTATATGATAATTATATATAAAAATTAGGGTCGGATTATCTGTGTCTGGTGCACCTAATGTGAAATTACCACATTAGTGTTACTTGTGTATTTTTTTATATTGTGAAATTCAGGTGTGGAATTAGTCTTTTTCCAGTTGTATTAGATGCACACGGTAGGAAGTAATCTCTTTTATCAATGAAGATTTTTACTCTTCCTTAAAAAACCCAGAGAAGTTTCAAAAAAGAAAAACTATAAATTTAATGCCCAGATAATCAAATCTTTTAAACGTTTTTCTCAAATCTATCAAAGTAGGCCCCCGCATCATTGTAATAAGTATACATTTAAATTTTGTTATTAATGCGTCATCGGACAAATATTCCATGGTCAGCAATGTGCCAACAGTTTTCAGCGTATTATTTTCTCATATCGTGCTATAAAATAGAAACTAAATTAAAGTCAGAAAAGTAAAAAGAAACTTTTCAGATATTATTTACCCAAAAAACAAACTTGGCAGATATTCAGGAAAAATTAATCAGTGCCCTTGGGGCACCGTTACTTGGTGTCCCAAACCTCTCCTCAATCACACATTTTTGTGAGCCCGAGACCAAGGCTTCGTTCCGTTAAAGTTTTTATAGTTTAAGTATTTATTTCTTATTTTACGAGACAGACCATTCTTTCACAATATCACCTTTGATTCGTAAAATGTGTACTTATTTGAAAAATAAAATAAGTACTTATTTTAGTTAATAAAACGAGGCCTAAGTGTGAGGACCTCATGACAATGTGCGATAACGAGAGGCTTGGGCACCACCGCGTGGTGAGCAAGGGCAATTAATAATCTCTTGATATTCCTAGCGAAAATTCTAACTCCACACCCACTCACACACCCAAATACACACAACCACTCACAATTGGGGTGGGTCCCACACATACTAACTCACAATAGGGGTGCGTCATGTACACACTGGGTGTGTAGTGTGTGCGTGCTCCTCCCCTATTGTGAGTGGGGGTGTGTAATTGGATGTGGAGGCAAAATGATTTTATTTAGAGACGGTGGTGGGTCCGTATAACTTATCATGTGTTTGGACAACCCATACGTTTATCCTTGAAAAATAGTAATGAATACCCCTGAATTTCTTATCCTTTCAGCAGGGTCATGTTTCCTGGCCACTGACAGATAAAACCTCAGTTGGTTGGTAAGAAGATACACGTAGGAGAGAATGGATTCGTGTGATATTCAATTTATTAATGTGATCATCATCACCTTCCTTCTCTGGCTAATTTAATTAAGTAGGAATCGGCCACCACATATCCTGCTGGTGCGGATTTATTTGCACAAAATTCAGTCTTGAGTGGACTCGTTGCTTTTTCGCTACTGTTACTAATTCTTTAGGGTCTGTTTGGAACCCGAGGAAAGGAAAGGAAAAGAAAGGAAAACTAAAAAATTTTCCTCTCCATTGTTTGGTTTGAAGAGAAAAGGGGAGGAAAATAACAATTTTCAGTTTTGAGAATAGTAAATTTTTCTTCTCATTTTCCTTCCATTTTATTTTATTTTCCTTTCTTTTCCTTTTCTTGGGTTCCAAAATAAGGCTTTTTGTTTACTTTTTGCTGTTTTTGGTGGCTTCAGTTGTTTTTCAATCGGACAATTTGGCCATCTCCTCGGCCCCTCCACCCACGACCAGCACTCACTAGCCCAGCCCGAGTCTGGCTACAGTTGTACACTTCGTTCTCAATATTTAAGCTTTCTCTCCCAACCAACTTACTAACTCACTCCAACTGCACCAGAGGGTGTACAACACTAAAAAAAACAAAAAAATTACACACAACACTAAATAGTGAAATGGAAGAATGCAGTGCAGAATCACGACATCTGTCAATATTGCATTTGATAGGAGTGGTAACCATAAGGTAATTTTCTCTAACCATAATATTGAGTGCTCATAGAATAAGTTTGCATAACTAAACAAACTATTTTAAAAAATTGCCTATGTCCTTGCCATGTCCCTGTCTATGTTTTTTAGAATTGTTGTGTTCCGTATCTGTGGTACATTGGTGATAGCTACCTGCCTAGCTCTATATTCAAGATATGATAGTATGAACCACATTGCGTTTCAATTCTGGGGTTGCCTATTTACGGAGAGAGAGGGTACAAAAACACATATTAGAGGTGTTGTAATATACCCTTCCCTAGAGTAGGTTGAAAGGAAAATGGAAAAAAGGCTTCAAAGAGACCATAAAGAGAAGTCTAGGCTAGACGGAAGAAGGAAAATCGCGTACAGCCAAGGAAGGAAGCAAATCTTACAGAAACCTAACTTAAGTGAGATTAAAGCCGTTGATGAAAGTTCTTTTACAAAATGATTCAATATTGAAGTGCCATAAAAAGGATCAATCTTGTACCAAAAAAGAATCGAACTTGCTCTTTCCCTCTTAAATCAAATGGCTTAGTCAATGCAAAATCAGTCAAATGGGCTCCAAAAGCCTCACTTCAGTAGCTCAGAACTGGTTAAAAGAAATGCTGCGAGGAAAACACCATCCCCCATTAGACTTATATTCCTGATAACTCCGGGAGTCCATTGGACATGTAATTCCAAAAAGTGTCTCCTCTCTTGGTCCTCCTCTCAGGGCTGGTTTGGAGCTGTTATAGACTTTATTTGTGTCTTGATCGAGTGGGCTAGCCTTGTCTGTGATTTATCTGGGGTCTGGGGTCTGGGTTTTGGTTTTTGCTTTGGTGTTGGTCTCCAAAAGTAGTGTCTGTCTGTTCCTGTGTCGTGTCTTGTGTCTGGTCCTGAGTCTAGGCTAGCCAATAGTTTTCTCCCCCCTCTCAACAAAGGATGCTACTTTATTCCATTGGTGTTTCTGGTACTAATATTCTCCCCCTGATTGCTGCTCCATATAAAAGATTTTTGTTGCTGCTCAAGTTATGATTCACTAATCTGGGGTCAACAGTCAACTTACATCAAGAAAGCTCATCCCTTTGGTTGAATAATCTCTGGTTCTAGTGAAGCTACTTTGGCGTTATCTGTGCTCTGCCTGTAACTTTGATCAACCCTGAAGCTGCCATTTGTTTTCCTGGATTTGTGTCTTCTCTACGAAACATGGAAGAATGATTGTTTGCAGTGAAGGTGCTGTAATCTACCATGTTGTTTGTTACTGCCATATATGTTCTGTTTGGACTCTGATTTGATGCTGAATTCCAAGTCATTTCTGTTCCATTGGGATTCTGAGTAATGCTGCTGATTTCTGGAATTTTCATGCCCCAGAGCTTGCTGCCTTTGGTAGTGCTAATATGCCTGGTTCCTGAATCAAATGTGAAAACATATGTACTGCTTGCAAGAGGATGCTGTTACATGTTGGATACAAGAAGCTAGTGAACCACAGTGCTGGCCCTCTTCTGATCCTTATATTATCAAGATGACTTATGCTGTTTCCTCTTTGCTTTATTTCCCTTTTCCTTTTCTTTTTTCTCTTATCCAGCATTTCGCTGGATGAAGCTTCGGCCATTTACTTTTCCCTCCTGGGAGTTTGTGGTCTCTCTCGATATATCCTTAGTCGAATTTCAATAATAATAATAAAATCTTTGTTGTCAGGAAAAAAAAAAAAAAAAACCCCTTGAATGTAGAACAGAGAATGAAAGGATAAGAGTTCCCTAGAAGAGTTGATTAAGGAACTTGGGTGCCCAACAATGGAAAAACGGACAATTAAAAAGCAAGCAACAAAAGAAGTGACACTACGAATACCAATAATTTAGTGTTGCGTTCTGCAAAAACAAGCAATAATAAGGGAAACTTTTTAAAAGGTAAACCATACTAATAGCTGGTAAATGAAAACAACAGAATATAAATAACTTGGTATGATCAGAAGAAAGAAGCCGTGACCCAGATAGGTGGAGAAATACGACTTAAAGACTCTTTGCCATTGTATGAGGCATTTGGGTCCGGTCTTCCAAGTTGTAGATGCCCATGTCTTTGCCACCTCCTCGCTTGAAACGTTCGTATGATTCCCAATTGTCATCCATGTAGTAGATACAATTGGGCTTAACTCCTGGGAATTTGGAGGCATCCACAGCTATGGAAGCATTGTCACCCAAGAACAGGGCATGGTCCCCTAAACTCGTAATCTATGCCCATGTCCAATTGCTATTTATGTCCACCTCAAACACTAGAAATTCTCTAGCCCCATCCATATTCAACCGTTAACTCATCAAAGATAGGTTCCTCATAATTGCCAGCGTAACTTGGCAAGAAGGTCATATCACACCCATCTCGTACAACGACAAGTAATCTCCCCACTAACTCAACAAAGGTATGTCTGCTTGCCCCCAAGAATTCCAGAAGGTATTGCTCCAACGAGCTGAGCCAGAGTTGGATCAGGTCCTCCAACACCGCATCTAAAAACTCTGCGCGTAGTATTGACCCCATAAAATTGCCCCTTGTAATAAATAACTTCATAGTAACACCCGTCGTGCATTTGAACCATAGTCCACGACTTATCCCCGGGTCTCCAAAATGACAGCCATGATAAAGCACCACATATAACCATGAGGACATAGTTATCAGTGCTAGTTGGACTTGAAGATAAGAATGCCTTCTATAGATAAATAAATTAATCATTCGCTCCATTATCATAGTCTACATACTTGAAAGTATTGTGATCAGGAAGGTCAATTTTAACCCGAGACATAGGATTAATTAGACTCATCTCACCTTGTTTAGACATGGTTAATTACAAGCCAACCCGAGCGTCTCCACGCATCGTTTTCCCTTTGCTTCTGGTACAACGAATCTCCAAATCCTCCCTCCCTCTGTTAGGCTGACGAAACGACGTTCATCATCGCTTCCCTCTTCTTCTTAAGTTGTCGTAATTACAGAGTTGTCGTAATTCCAGTTGCTTTTTACTGGGAATCCCTACCACCTTTTTTTGGGTCCATGTTTCTATTACGTAATTCTCCCAATAGGCTTGAAGATTTCGTTTATTTTAGTAAATACGTTATTTTTAATTTTGAAAATTGCAGAGAGTTTCGTTAGGGACCAAAACTACGGGATGGAGGGAGTAATTTTCAGTAAAGTGAAACGTAAGCAACAGAAAGATGGGAGAAATTTTTTAGTGACGAATGGGTAAGACTAACGTGGTGCCCGTTTGATGCATTCGGACCGTCTAAAATACTTTTGAACGATTTGGGTTGAAAACAATCTCGTAATGTCTATTGGCGTTAAGAGATTGTTTTTAATCCGGATAATTTTAAACACTTTTAGATGGTCCGAATACGGCGAGCGGCACAACATTGTACCCGCCCAGTATTGAAAAATTCCCTCAAAGATGGGTCAAATATTCCAATATGGGGTCCCACTCCAACTTGATTGATTACACGGTGTTTTACTGTTTTCATTAAACAAGGGCTGTGTTTTGATGGCATGTATCTTGGAGGGGAATGAGAACGTAACATTTCTATGTTCGTGAAGAATGGGAATGGTAATAAAATTACTGATCTCCCAATCCAATCCAGGAGGAATTTGATCCCTCCTACCCCTATGGGAATCTTAGATTTATGGCTCGATCAATATAAAAAGGAAGTTTAACTTAAGATATTTCTAAAATAAATAATTCCTGGAGAAGATTACTTAATTAATCCAAATATTGGAATAGAATTATTCCAGGTATCAAATTAGTAGGAATTTAATTCTTGGTAATCAAATTTCTTTCCTTACAAAAGATTACAGACATCTAAACTGAGCCAAATAGTAACTTGTGGACCACATCTATTTTGTTTTATTCAAATTATTTTTGCATTTCTCATTTTTGCACCAAAGGCCTGTAGACTCTCCATATCATTTGGTGGTATTTAAAAGTCAATTTTTGTTATCTTTATTTATTTATTTTTTGCATTAGTTAGTTTTACATCAAACTTTTGTGACTTATTAATATTAATCTGTCTCGACGAGAGAAATTCAAAAAATGAAAAATTATAATCCAAACTCATAATTTTTTTCAAAAAGACAAGAATAAATATTTTTATCTTATTCAAAAAGTTATGAGTTATGATCATAATTTTTTTTAGTTTTTCAATTCCACTCGTCTAGATGAGCTGCGTTCTCGTAAATTTATAAGTTCGAAACTTATTGTAGTATTTTCTATTACAGAAATGATACACCCACTGCACTCGCGCTAGCCCCACTCCAGCCACTGGATGACCTATCCGAGCCGTTCAAAAATTTTATAAAAAAAAAAAAAACAAGTGGGCCTTCACGATAATCAATGGCATCTAACGTGTGTCGGTACTCGATCGAAAATTCCAAAAATTAGATGATCCGAGCCGTTAAAAATGGAAGATTGGTTCTAGCACTTACACACTTCGAATGTTGTTGAATCTCACGTAGATCCACTAATTGTTTTTTAGAATTTTTGAACCAATCGAATCGACCGTCCGATAATCAGAATGGGCCCAGCGCGCATGCGGTGGATGAGAGGCTGTGGGGGTGTATCATTACTCTTTCTATTATTCGTAACTTCTTGTTTAGAAGTGAAAATAATTACTCCTCCTACACGTGCAGGAACAGGCGAACAGCTGTTCCCTACCATTGCCCTTTTCCAACTAGGAAACAGAGTCAGGGAGACTTTTATGTGAAACTGCTACAACTTATGTAGTGTACACCTCCTCTTGGCGGAGAGGCCACGTCAGCTACTTACCCTTCCCACTTCACTGTGATTGGATGAAGAGAGCACGTCTGGTAAACTCGCTGCACCGAATAATTCATCGATGTCAAGGATCCCGCTGTGTTCAGTGTCTTCTGATTGCCCTGGTATACCATTATTTTTGAGATTATAAACTATTCCAAGAGAGGAAAAAAGAGGGAGAGAGAAGAAAACCGGATGGGCAATTGGGATGAGCTCCAATATGATCTGGTCGTTCTCGTTGCTAAACGAATCGGTTTGCTTGAAGATTTTCTGGCTTTTGGTGGAGTTTGCAGGTCCTGGAGGTCGGCGGCATCGAAGGAGAATTTCAAAGGGTGTTCACAAGTTCCGTGGCTGATGCTCGCTGAAGAAGAAGAAGAAGAAAAGAAAAGCAATGAACGTCGTTTCGTTAGCCTAACAAAGGGAGGGATGATTCGAAGATTTGATGTACCGGAAGCAAAGGGAAAACGATGCGTGGAGACGCTTGGGTGGTTTGTAACCATGTCTGAACAGGGTGAGATGAGTCTAATTCATCCTATGTTTCGGGTTAAAATTGATCTTCCTCATCAGAATACTTTCAAGTATGCTGATGACGACGGAGAGAAAGATAAACGTGTTTATCTACAGAAGGCAGTCTTGTCTTCATGTCCAAGAAGCACTGATGACTATGTCCTCGTGGTTATATGTGGTGCTATATCATGGCTGTCTTTTTGGAGACCTGGAGATAAGTTGTGGACTACGATAGAACACGTAAGGGGGTTTACTACGATGTTACTTATTTCAAGGGGCAATTTTATGGGGTCAATCCTTCGGGCGAAGTTTTTAGATGCGGTGTTGGAGGACCTGATCCGACTCTGGCTCGGCTCGTTGGTGCGATACCTTCTAAAACTCTTGGGGGCAAGCGAACATACCTTGTTGAGTTATCAGGGAGATTGCTTGTCGTTGTACGAGATGGGTGTGATCTGGATTTTTTGCCAGGTTATGTTGACAATGACGATGATACAGACTCTATGGATGAGTCAACCGTTACATATGGGGCTACAGAATTTCAAGTGTTTGAGGTGGACATAAATAGCAAATGGACATGGGCACGGATTACGAGTTTAGGGGACTATGCCCTGTTCTTGGGTGACAATGCTTCCATAGCTTTGGATGTCTCCAAATTCGTAGGAGTTAAGCCCAATTGTATCTATTACACGGATGACAATTGGGAAGCATACCATCACCTCAAGCGTGGAGGTGGCAAAGACATGGGCATTTACAACTTGGAGGACCGAACCCAAATGCCTCACTACAATGGCAAAGAGTGTTTAAGTCGTGTTTCTCCACCAATCTGGGTCACACCATCTTTCTTCTGATCATACTAAGTTATTTATATTATGTCGTTTTCATTTACGAGCTATAAGTATGGTTTATACCTTTTAAAAAGTTTTGCTTTTTAATACTTGTTATTGCAGAACACAACTTTGAATTGATTTAATTTGTAGTGTCACTGCTTTTGTTGCTTGCTTTTTATTGTCCTATAACTCCAATTTTAGTAGTTTACCCATTGTTGGGCTGCTTGGGCACCCAAGTTCATTAATCAACTCTTCTAGGAAACTTGTTGTCCTTTCATTCTCTGTTCTACATTCAAGTTGGTTGCTCGTTATGTTTGCGCTTGAAGTAACTACTGCGTTAAGAATACTATTAATCCTCTTTACTAGCTATTAGTTGCTGGTGTCCGTTGGAGTAAGTGTCTCCTTTGTTGATTTAGTGAATGTTTGTCAAAACTTTTGATTATATTGCAAAACGGCACACCACTGATGCTTCAGAATCAACTTTTAACCAGCTTGAAAGCTGTTCTCGCTTATTGCGTTGAAGTAGTAGAAGAAGTGGCAACCACACCAACACAGCTTAATTCCTAGGTGCCGGAATCTAGAATCTAGCTTCCCCAAATGACAACCCAAACATGCCCTTAGATTCTGTTATGAGTTGTCGTTATTCCAGTTACTTCTTACCGGGAATCCTAACCACCCTTTTTCGGGTCCATGTTTCTATAAAGTTCTCCCAGTAGGCATGAAGAGTTCGTTCATTTGCCCTGATTTTTATTCTTATAATATCTTTGTGGTATTTACTTTTTTGGGTGTAGACGTATGCGTATCCATGTGAATTTATTTTCCATGGTTTTTGGGTGAGTGGAATCGACTCTGAGGGGATAAGAGCGGACGTGGTTAGACTTCGCCAATTGTCTGTCCTAAATTTAGGGTGAGCCTATTCCATGTCTATTTATCCAATCATATTGTTTCCAAACATTCTTCTAGATTAGGTAACTTACACATATAGGGTCCATTTACTAAATTGTGGGGATTATTATCCCATACAATTATGTTACCCCTTCAAACCAAAAAGCTATTAGTGAACACCACCCCATGGTAGGTAATGAACACCACCCCATGGTAGGGTATATCTCACACTTTTTGGAACTACATGTTCAATGGACATCTAATTTTGACCTTGAAAGTTTTTAACTAGACATTAAATATGTGGTCTTCTTGAATATATATTCTACTCTACAACAAAACTGGGAAATTTTGTCTTGCTCTGGAATAACACATTGTTCTTAAAGAGAACCTAAGAAGCATGAACTATTAAAAGAAGGTGGCGTGTTCGTATTTTACTAGTGTCGGACACTGATTGACGCTCCTCGAACACTCTTGGTCATGTGTCCGACACTCTTTTTCGTGTCCATAATTAGAAAGTAAAGATATGAAGACACATGTCTGACACTGTTGTTGCAACATTTCTTTGGTCTCTCGTTGAAAAGAACAAATATGTAACTGAAATCACTTAGACACTCGCTAGCATGTGATTTACAAAAAATTTAGAATTCGGTTTATCAATATGATACACATAGGTGAAAAAATCGATAATTGTTGTATGACTGGACATATTTAAATTCACTTAAAATACGTAGAGAATTGTTTTTGAAATATTTCTTGGGAATTCCTTTTCATAATTGCCCCATATGTTAAGGATTTCTTGAATCCCATTTCAATCTAGATCCTTTATATTTTATTGTATCTTGTTTTTTTTTTTTTTTTTTTTATAACTAAGTTGTCTGGGCCATCTTGTCTATTATTTAGTTCGGACTTATATTGTATCTTACAATATATTGTATTCGATATGATCGAACATAACCCCGACATGTCTATGTCCTACATTTTAGAGAAATAATTTATCGGCGAGTCCGTATCATGTCGTATTGTATCCGCGTTCAGTGTCCGTATCCATATCCTTGCTTCTTAGCGGAGAACTAGTCTTGAAAAGCTTGCAAGACTTGACGACCATCCAATTCTCATAATCATTATGGATCGTCGTCCTCGGCCTCTGCGGCGCCACTCAGAAGGAATCCACTCTCGAGTCGTGTTGTAGCGATCCATCTGTTGAGGTACCGCTTTATGATAAAATGTAATTTGCTTTCTGAGATTTGTGATATTGTTTTTCTTCTTGCGAAATCCCTTACTCCGAAATAAGTGTAGCTATATTTTACCCATGGTCTTTCCTTGATCTTGTGCTATAGTTCGATGATGCCCAAACCCTAGCAGACTACAACGACTACAACATGCATCCAGAAGGAATCCACCCTCACCGGCAAGATCTTCGTGCGCCGCCTCCACGGTGTTGCTCAGAAGGAATCCACTCTCGAGTCGTGTTGCAGTGATCCATCTGTTGAGGTACTAGCTTTATGATAAAATGTAATATTGTTTTCTTCTTGCGAAGGATAGAAATCCCTATATTTTACCCATGGTCTTTGGTATTTTCAAAAGGGGAAGTTTTAATATCATTTGGGAAGCTAAACTCTTGGAAAACACATAAGGGAAAGGGACATGGGATAATATATCATGTTGGCGTGCGCGTGCTGCTCATTGTACAGGGATGATGAGTGAATAATGACATGCGAAACGGAAGAAAATAAAGAATGACAAGCTGTCTAGATCACGATCATGACCGCACGGCTTACCACAATGCCGCGTACGGCCTTATGGTACGCCGTGCGGTACCTTGACCCCACTACCAAGCCTTGATCTTCGTTCAGAATATCGCACATGCACCGATTATGTCGTATGATACTACCTCAGAGCACCAAATGATACTGAACTTAATACTGACTTCAAAACTTTACCATCCCTTCAAACCATTGGCATTAAGATGATTTTAGCCATCTGATCACTTAAGAAAATGATCAAGAAAGCTTGTTTTGAAAGATCAAGCATGGCTTCTAGATATGGTCTCATTCTGAAGCGTGTTTGCTGTAATATTCAAACAGTCCAGATAGGCCTCATAGTGAGTGAGAATGATCCAAACAGTGTGACAAACGAGCAGTGAACAATAAAATGCCGTGCACCTAAGCATACTACACCGTGCGATACATCAGAATACCGCACAGTATGGTACCCCCAGTGCAGTAGCTATTTTGGCTTCAGAAAATGATTTTTAAGTCTGTACTTAACCAAAAGGGGTCAAGCCTGACTGCAGAAGAGTCCCCTCAGGGCTAGGACAGGGTCTGGCCCAAGGAAACTTGCTTTTTACCTTTGATCTTGAGCTTGGATGAGGATGAAAAGTTGTGGACGAGGACGTATGGATGTGAGTGTGTAGATGGATGTTGGATTTTTGAACTTCAAAGTGGAGAGAAAGTCTAAAAGTTAGTGGAAGACTAAGTTTTAAAGATGAGGAGAAAAATGGAGCATTTTGGGGAAAGAGCAACTTTCTCAAGGCTTTTGGGAATAGATAAGGGGTATAAAGGGGGGTGAAAGAGAGATTAGGGGTTTTTTTCACTTGAGTGGAGGGGTGTATTTATAGGCAAGAGCCAAAGAATATCAATGCAAGTGGGGGAGATGTTTCCTGGTCCAGCTAGAAGTGCTCTCTCTGCCAAGCCGTTTTGTAGCTGTGGCTCAAATAGGCATGACCGACAGCTCACTGAGCCAGTCAGAACTCTACACCAGAATGCCGTGCGGTTTACTTCATGACCACACACGGTGTAATAGATTCTATTACATCGTGCGGTGTAAGAGTCTCCCGTGCAGTGTTCTAGGCTCAGTTTAGGGCTTTTGGGCTCTTTTGGGCTTTCAGGCTAGGGAAATCCTCATCCAAGCTCTTAAAGGTATTGTTTCCTTTATTTCATTATCGGGGCGTTTAAAGAACCTTCGAGATCCGGATTGGGGTGTCTACAAATATAATAGAACTCTTCACACAAGTCTAGTATATAGTGAAATTTTCTACTGTACAATCTTCTAAAACTCTCTTGAACTCTTTAGGTTCATCTTTTTTTTTTTTCCCACGGTCTTTAGGTTCATCTACTGCATTAACGGGCTGTTTGGATGGGGGATATGGCCCCTGATATGCGACGCAGCCGGAGATGAAATCCGGCTCTCCCTCAAATTAGGTGTTTGGTTCAGATTTTTGGAAGGAGGAGATGAATACTGTAGCGGATCCATGTCCGGCTGAAGGTGGATTTGTGAAGGGGAGCTCAGACCCCGTCGGTGGCAAATCCGGGTGTTTTGGAACGGTTTTGCCCTCACAAATCCGGGTGAGGTGTCCCTCTTCATCTCCCCATATCAATCTGTAACCACGAAGAGGAGAGAGAGAGAGAGAGAGAGAGAGAGAGAGAGAGAGAGAGAGATAGACTGAGGCAGAGAGGGAGATGAGGAGCATACCGGTGGTTTTGGGCCTGTTGCTTCGACTGGTTTCGCTGCTCTGTATCAGAAGAGCGAGAGAAGAAAATCTCCTGTATCAAGAGAGAGAGAGAGAGAGAGAGAGAGAAAAGAAAGTGGGTGTGTGTGGGAATAGGTACCAGTCAAAAAAAGAAAATGGGTCGGTGGGTGGCTGCCTACTGGCTGGGACAATTATAAATCAAGGTTTTTAGTATTTTTCCAAAAAAGAAAAAAATTCTAAATAAAAATTAAGGTTTAAACATTTATAAGACAAAATAAATTTATTTTTTCCCACAATTTATAATAAATTTGTATTTACTGGAATTATAAAAAATTAACTTAATTTGTCCATTAAAATATAAACTGGGGGCAATTGAGTCATTTGATAACTTATCTCCTCATATCCACCTTCCAAATCCCCCTTCTCAAACAATTATCCAAACACCTCATTACAAATCCACCCTTCTTAAGAGGTGGGGTCACCCTTCTTAACATATCACCCCTCATTATATATCCACCTTCAAATCTCCCCTCATTACAAATCCACCCCAAACAAATCCTCCATCCAAACGGGCCGTAAACTTCCCAGAATATTTTTAGTCCAGAACTTTCTCCGTGTTTGATTACAGAGTTGTCCACCATTCTAGAATAATGTAGGACCCTCCCAAATCTTCTAAATTCTCCTCCGCAGTACAATTGCAGAGAGTCGGATTCAATTTTTTTTTACTTTTCTGATTTTTATAGTTGAGACAAATTAATAATTCATAAGAATTTAATGCAAAATTAACGAATGCAAAAAAAAATTGAATAAAAGCAAAAAAATAAATAAATAAATGACGTATTTTTGCTAAATTAGGCCTTTGCTCGACAAGACTTTTCACTTTTTGGAGAATAACGTTGGACAATTAGTAGGCCACTGGCAACAGCAATTTCGATCGTCATAGTTATGGCCCATTGCTTAAAGGTAACTTTGGACAGTAATAAACTCTCTATCTAATGGCTTAGATGGCGCGCATCCTTCACAGCCCGCGCAACGAATACTTTTGTGAGTTCACTCGCCCACCATCAAAATTGCTCAACTGTAGAACTCATTACTGTTTTTTAGGACTGCTCAAAAAATTCGGATTCGGATCGAATTAATCCGTACCTTTTGGATTTTGTCCGTGAATTAATGGTTCGAGGACGGATTGAAAAATTAGAAAACCTTGACTTGCGGTTTGATCCGCGGATTTTCATTACGAAACTGTGGATTAACCGAACCGGTCCATAAGATATTTATTTTATATATATATATATATATATATATATATATATATATATATATACACACACACACAAATATATGTGTGTATTTATACAATTAATAGTTAGGAATGTTAAAACTTTTTTCCACCAATTTTAGTATTTTAATGTTAAACTGTTGCCAGTTGCCGTGCATTACATTTGGATGAAAAGATACAATTCTATCTCTTTGGTGTTATAGTTGTCCCCCTTTGATGTTTTTTTTGTGTTGTTTGGTTTTATGTTATGTACTGTAATAATACAATCTACTAGTGTTTAGATTCTTTTGAATCTGATTTCTGAAGTAGGCCTTTGATAGTTTATGTAACAAATACTTTCTGGTGGTATTAAACTTAATTCTAAGTGTAACCTTATTCCCTTTTAGTGTGGGATATTTGCTTGAGTTTTATTTTTGCTAAAATTCGTGGACAAAACCATAACCAATCCGCGAGTCACAAATTGGATTAGAACCGAACCGTAGGACTTTTGGTCCGGACACGGATTTCATTTTGTAAAAACCGTGACTAGCGATTCGGTCCTCGAATTTCTAGAAATCCGAACCGAACCGCGAGCAGCCCTAGTTTTTTGTTGTATCTGTTCTTAGAGCATCCACAATGTATTATAATCAATTGGATGGATTGTTGGCGTAGTTAATTGTTTCTCAATTCTTCGTTCAAAAATAAAAAAAACAACCATGTTGTTTTAGGCCGTATGTTAGAAATAATGGATTTTGATTATGTTGTGACGAACTTGATTTCTTAAAGCATTGATTTTTTTGAGTAAATTTAAATAAATGTTTGAATTAAATAGCATTTGGCCCAAAATCCATTTTTAGGTTATGGCCCTTATAAATTGGGAAAATGACGGCCTAGGACATGTTTTGATAATTAATACTTGCCAAAGACATGCTAAGAACATTTGTTAATAAACAAAATGTCCTTGGCGAGTATTAATTATCAAAACACGTCCTTAGCTGTCATTTTCCCTTATAAATTTGTTTTATAATTAACCTTCGGCCCAAAGTGTTCAGAGCCCAATAGGCCCAAATTTTTAGGTTAAATTTGTCTTATAATTAACTTTCTGTTTCATTTCGCCATGGTAAATTTATATATGATTGATTACTTTTTTTCCCTTCATCCTATTATTTTTATATTTTAAATTGAATCGCATCAAAACAATCATAACTCATGATTTTTTGGAAATTTTAATGTGATTGATTACTTATATATTTCAATGATAATATTTTTGGAAGTATGTCATGTTTATTAAATCGGTTTTAAGCTAGACTACAAAGGGTCATGAAACGTTGAAATCGACATGGTAATTTAACCACGAAACGCTAATCACGATAACATCTGTTTTGATGGTAATTTAATCATATTTCATGGAATACGATCAATTAAAAATGACCTTTTTGGATAATACGTGAGCATTTTTACATGATTAATACATGCAAAAATATGGTTAACTTATCATGTTAATTTCATAAAATATGGTTACTTTATCATGTTTGGTTGGCTAATACCTATAATCCACAAAGCTGATGACCAAAGACCTTTCCATAATCAACCATTCCGATCTTTCTATGAAATCGAATAAAACTAAATATAGGAAATTTGAGGCCGGTTCACATTTTCACATTCGGTTAGATCCGAACCTTGAATTTTTTTCCCGAAGCTAGATGGCTCGGTTATGTTGTGTAATGGACGTTTTCGCCCCAAATCCTAACAAAAAGAAATAAAACTGCTCACAACCCGGACGAACTCTCTCTCTCTCCCCCTTGCTGATGCGCAACCTCGTCGCCACCAACCACCCTAGGTCCACCCGACTCCACCGTGTTCCTCACTTCCAGCCCATAATCCTCCCTCAACTTATTAACATCTTTTTCAATTCCAACACTGATAAATGTGCGATCGGTGTCGGCAAGACTATTGAAATCATATTGAAGGGGCAACATAGGGCTCTTCAAGGGGAAAAAAGTGGACGACAACAGAATGAAATGAGTTGTTCAATTACCCAGATCCAGGTGAAAAAGTTATATCGAGCGACAGCGGCGCTCTTCCTTTTCCGGCATGCATGGAGGTTGAGCCATGAACGGAGTATTGATCAGTTATAACTGCATTCTTCCTGTGATGGGTTGAGAGTGGAGGAAATTTTAAGGAGAAGAATTTAGGATTGGAAGGCAGAATTTATGGGGGAGGATTGGGGGAGCAATTTTAGGGATTGGCCTGATTCTACGGTGATCCCAAAATTCTGTTCCACACACACTCTCACACACACACACACATATAAGGGCACTATTGGGATTATTAAAAAGTGAGGATGAAAACATAAGTGTTCAAATTGACAGGGATGAAAACTTAAAGGAAGTGAATTCTGAGGATGATTATTTAACTCTCCCAAATTCTAAGTGCAAAGAATATGTACCCGGAAATTACCTCTAAATGGCCAATCAATGTTACAGATTCACTTTGAAGTGCATCTGTATCGTTGATTTGCCATTTCAAGGTAATTTTCGGGTACATTTTCTTTGTACCTGGCATTCCTCTTTCACCATTGTTGACTTCTGAGTTTCGTAGTTAAGGCTTATGAACGTTGCAAATCAAATATATTCTGCAGATTTTCAGCTCAATGGTTCTCTTCGGAAGATTATTGGGGAGAGTGGTTAGTTTGTGAAGATGTGTGCAAGTCCTGAATCCACCTCAAAAGATATAATCATTGCAATTCGTGATCCTAATTACCAGTTTGTTTTATAGGAGGAGGAGGAAAAAGCAATTGCAAGGAAATGAGTCATTTCTTTCATAAATTAATTAACACGAAGCTAGCCCTGCTGGGTTGTGCTTATTCGTATATTAGAAATTTGAAACTACATTCTTCGTTCATTGCCTCAATTTCTTGTAACTTCTACCTTTATGCATCTTGAAACATTTCAAAGGAGTTGTTCACTTCACTTTGGATCCGGTCATTCATCTTGGCACAGATTTAAAGTTTAAAAAAAATAGGATATATATGGCCAAAAAAATAATCTAATTTCTATTGTGTTCCCAAAAAAATAATAGATATACTCATCATTTTAATCAATGAATTTCTATTGTGTTCCTAAAAAAGAAAAAGGAGGATTATTGGCCAAAAAAATAATCGAAAACTCTGGCTTTAACTGTTTTTTAGCCTAAAAAAAAAGGGAAGACAATTATTCGGGCTCAACCATCTCATAACTAGCAGGGGTGGTGTGTCCTGAAAGAATCGATTCCCTACCTAGAGCACAAAATTTTATTAGTGGACGTCAACTTCATCTGAGATTTAATGGGTCCCGAAGTAAAATCTTGTGGATTTTAAACCAACGGCTGCGATTAATCTCTAGGATTTCAATTCTCTGACCATGTACTTTGTAATACCATTGGAGTATCTCGGCCGACTGTCTTTACATTTGTGTGTTAAAATAGTTGTTGGAATGTGCACTAAGATAAAAGTAAATCGGATAAGTGTGTGTTGAGACGTAACTAATTTAACGTGAGTGCTTCAATGGGTTTGTTAATAATGTGATTTTTTTTTTTAAACATGTATTCTAAAACCTCCTTTAAATGTTGAACCAAACGGCTACACCTCTTTTCATTGGCTGAATTTGAATTTAAGTAGATAACACCCACTTTATTGTTTGGTAATTATATGGCCGAACTTAGAACCCATTCTAACAAGCTTCAAAATAATTCACAAACTAATTACGCATCGGAAGACTAAAATGCATTTTTTATTTGTTAATTTTTTTAATACGAACCACTAAAACACCAGTTACTAGACCCATTTATTAGAGATGCTTTTATGCTCATATAAACATGTACTCGTTCAGTCTATATCTGAATATTCTGAACTAGGGAAAGAGTTTAAGCCTGATCAAGAGTATGAAAAAGTAAATATCAATGTTAATCTTTTTATAAAATTACACGTTCGAATTTTACGAAGGCTAGAAATTTCAAAACTTACCGTTCTCCTCCTCTCCTCCCCCGGGTTCCTCTTCTCTCCCCTCCCTAATCGAAACCCTTCTCTCTTTCCCCATCATTTTCACTGCTTTTCGGCTTGGTTCCGTGCGGGAGTTAGGGCGTGGCGTTCGAGTTTCAAACTCATCATCAATAGCTGGGGGTTCCTTGGCTCCTCTGGTATGCTTAGCAGCGTTGGGTGACTCCAATCTATCGTGGTGGTTGTGTGCGGTGGTGTGGCGGAGGTGGTGGTTTAGATTAGGGCTTTCTAACTTTTGTTTTTTTTTTTTTTGCAGGTTTTTTCAAAATCGATCGGCAATTTTGGTTGGCGGTATGCTCGTGAAGGGTATGCAACTCCAATGGTCTGCAATTTCTGATCGTCTTTGTGTGCTGTTTTCGATCGGTGACCGCTTAAAGGTTTAAATCGGACGAGGGGTCGACTTGATGGGGTGTTTCTAGCTTTTGGCTTCTTCTGCGATTTTGGTGCTGTCCGTGGAGAGGTGGTTTTGATGTGGTAGCAGTTTTCTCCTTACCCATTGTCTTCTCTCTGCCGTCGTAGGCTGTTGCATTATCTTGGTGGGTTTATTGGGCTCTTTCTTGTCACTATTCTCTACTTCTGAGAATGACCGACTTTTTTAACGGCGAGGCTGGTTGGGTGGTGGTATTGGTCTAGGCAGTGGTGTTCTAGTGCTTTGTGCAGCGGCGATTAGGACGTAAGGTTAGGGTTTGTGTGTTGGGGGTCTATCAGGCGGGTCGTTTCTTAGCCCGTTTGTTTTTCCTTGACTTTATTGTTTATTTGGGTACCGGGCTATTGTTATTGTTTTTTTCTTTGGGCAGACGTGTTAGACCTTAGGTGGCTAAGCTTCGGTCCTTTGGTGTATTTTTCAACTTTTGGTTGCATTTCCCACTCCTTAATTTTTCTTAATAAATTTTTGCCAATCAAAAAAAACTAGAGGCTTACTAAGTCGTTATACCTTTAGATCCTTGGAATTAATCGAGATAAACAAACTGATCTGGATATTCGATTATAAAAATATAAAAAGGGGGTAGGAATACAGCAGGAGGGACGGGAGGAAAATGGTGACGTGTGAGAGCATTGAGGTGGTGACTCTGTGCGGTCCACGTCGGGTGAAAGAAATTTTAACCAGGGTGAGAATGAGATCATCAATCAGATTGAGGGGAATCGGACGGCGGTGGTTGATTCCTTGTTTGTTTGTTTGGTTTGGGGAGCACGCGTAATAAGAGGATGCCGATGGGGTCCACCACCACCGCAATTATCAGTATCACCGCCCTACCACTCCCATCACGACTTTCTCGGGCGCCTCAACTGTAGCGTCAACATCTGGAAGGAGGGGTTGCCGCAGAATATGTTCCATCTTCCTTTTTCCTTCTTCGGCTCGGCGGAGTACCGAACCACACCCCCACCTTGTCGGTCCCGCCTGAGGCACGTAATTCGCGTGCCGAAGCGCAAACGTAAAAACGTTTTTTGGACACAATTTAACCTACTAAAATTTGTGAAGGCGAGAGTTGAGAGCGAAAATACGAGACATTTTAAATAATTATGTGACTAAGGGTCACACAAGAGCAAAGCTACCAACACAACCTTAGAACATGACTCCGGACACAATTGCGTGTGAAGCCGTTCGATGCATCCTGTGTACACACGCATCGACCGGTTATGAACGCAATCACGTCCAGAGTGATATTTGAAAGTTATTTTTCCTAGACTTTTTGATCTCGTAATTCATGTGCAGAAGCGGGGAGTGCGAGCATAAGCGTGAAAGTATTTTTTGAAACACATTCCAACCCAATAAAATTTGGGAGAATGAGGATCGAGAGCGTAGATGCATAACATTTGTCACGTTATCTTTCAATAGCTCACTAGCATGTTCCGGATACTTGCTTTTGCTCTCGATAATGACTTCGGCAAGCTAAACCCAGTTGAGGTCTACTCGGATACGGGCCCACAAGCTCCGGCTCCGACAACTGCGGCGGCGGCACACGATTGCGTGGTGAGTAGGCTAAAGTTAACATACCCCAGAGTCCTCCCTCCTACAAAACTCCAAACTCAAATACTTCCACCGCAAGTTCCCTTCCGATAAGATTTTTATTTTTTAAATAAATACTTCTTCCGTCCCAAAATAATAAATGTCATTTTTCGGCAGTCGTGTCACTTACAAAATTTCTTATATCTTTCAACTTATAATGTCTTTTAAGATTTTTAAAATTTTGTATAATAGAACTAATTGAAATCTATCAAATAAGATCTATATTAGACATAAAAAACATTATAGATAAAAAAAATTATAAATAATATTTTGAGACCTCCCAAATAGTGAAAAGGGACACTTAATTTGGGATGGAGGGAGTACTTATTTTTTGCTTTACGAAACAGGTCATTCTCTCACAATAAATCACATTTAATTCAAAAAATAAGTTTCAAATAAGTACTTATTTTAATTAGCGGAACACTATACAGATAATTGTTTACACTATACAGACAATTATTTCAGTTAGCTGGAATGGAGGTGAATCTCCGCCATTCCCACTCGAGAAACAATTTTTTTCATTAAAATCTCTTATTAATGAGTTTTGATCATTATTTCAATGATTTAGGAGTATGTACGTAAACCCATTCTAAAATGAAGTTGCTTATAGTTATATATGTAGTACAGTACAAACACAATCACTCCTCACCTACTCCTCTAAAATGAAGTTGCTTAGTTAACTAGTGCTCTACTAAAATTGGGAACCCAACTCTTTTTTACCAACATCACAAGCTATCTTGGTTGATATATATTACTACTAGTGTTAGCCCGTGCCTACGGCACTACGCATCCCGGTTGGAAGGGGATGGCAGTTGTGTGATTTAAGTGAAAACCATGGGCACTTAACCGGGAAGTGGGAGTGCTCTACTAAAATTGGGAACCCAACTCTTTTTTACCAACATCACAAGCTATCTTGGTTGATATATATTACTATAAGTCCATATATAATCACATTTCTATTATTTTCGTATAAGGTAGGATAAATGTATGAGGTCCTCCGCAGCTATTCTACTAATGTGTGTGTGTATGAAGATCAATAGATCGAGCTTGTAAGGTAGAATAAGGGATTGTTCTCCTAAGCTTTTTGAAACTTCTTCTTGTTTTGTTCTTATTCAAAAATTTTTTTTTTTGGCGTTTTTTTAGTTTTGTGCCAAATTTTTGTTGATTATTGATTTATCTCGACGAGAGGAATCAGAAAACCCAATTTTTTTTATTTTTGCCGGAATATTTTTTAAAATATTCAAGATAAAGCCCAAAAAGTTGTAAATTTTTTTTTTTTAATCTTTTCGATTCCTCCCGTTGAGACGAATCAATTATCCATAAAAAATTGACGCAAAATTAAGAAATGTAAAAAAAAAAAAATTGAATGAAAACAAAACAAGAAAAAGTCCGAAAAAGTTGAGGAGAACAAGGTTACTTTGGAAAAGGAATTATTGATGGAGACAAATAAAAGAAAACAAAAGTACGTACGTAAAATGTATCTACACATGCGATTGTTCGTTAAAATCCTTTTGATTGATCAGAAGGAAGGTAAAGGTACCACTCCCACTCTGATGATTCAGCCTGGTAGGAAATGAACTTTTCCCCCACCAGAAAAGCTAAGGATGAAAAAAAGCAACCAATGGAAAGAAAGTTCCAAAAGTTACATGTAAATGGATTTATTTTTGATCGATGGGGTTGCTAGCCTAGAAGAATCCAAGAAATAAGTGTTTTACTGGTATATTAAAATTAAAAACTCCTCCAGAGGATCTATGGGTAAGTTGACAGAAGTTTAAATGAGGAGGACCATAACATGGGAAAGTCTGTTCAACTTTGCCCATTGATATATGGGAGCGGTTCCGGGAACCCCCAACAGGGACACTTAAAAAAATACCCCATGGTTTCCGATCAAATTTTGATGATCCGAGCCGTTCAATGTGATCAGAACGTGATTTTAAGGGTACACGCTAAAAATCAGCAAAAAAAAATGACCGGGAAGGGGTTGATCCGAACAGTCTTGAACAAAAATTTATTGAACGGTTCAAATAAAAACTGCTCTAATCAAGCCTTTTCCGGTCATTTTTTTGGCTAATTTCTCGCGGACACCCTTAAAATCACATTCTGCACACATTGAGCGGTTCGGATCATAAAAATTCAATCGGGAACTATAAGATTGAGATTTTGGGTGTCCCCGTTGAATTTTTTTTTAGGGTGTTCATTGAACCATCCCCTTGATATATAGCTGAGAAACACTTGATGATTTGGACAATATTAGCATTTCCGTAACGAAAACGTTAGAATTAGTACCCACGGCGATTCTTGATTGTCTTTAGAATGAAAGAAAATCATGTTTGAAGATCTCGAAGAAATCTTGGTATTCCAAAGAGGAAAGTCCACTTTCACCCCCTGTGGTTATCGCCATGTGCGGATACACCCCCTGTGGTTTAAAAGTGTGCACATAACCCCCTGTGGTTTTCAAATTGTGCGGATAGACCCCCTGCCGTCATATTTTCCATCCATTTTAACGGAGGTGTATCTCACACACCTCTAAAATGTAATCTGAGTCGTTCATAATGTATTAAATAAAGAATAGAGTATCTCTGTAAAAAATCATCTCGATCAGGCATCAATAACCCAGTGATCTAACTTGTAGTAAATTCAAATTTGAAATTTTAATTTCATAACAAAATCGATTTGACCATAAGCTTTTCATTTTTTGATTGACTTGAATTTTGGCATAGACGCAGTACTCGTCAAAATTTATAATATCAACGGTTTGGATTCAATTTTTGGTATACGGGATGGTGTGGTTAGATTTAAACAAGAAGAAGAATCAAGGGACGTGATGAGGGGTATAACGGTCTTTTAATGTTGTTTCCGTTAAAATAGATGGAAAATACGACGGCAGGGGGTCTATCCGCACAATTTGAAAAACACAGGGGGTTATTCCTACGGCGATTCTTGATTGTCTTTAGAATGAAAGAAAATCATGTTTGAAGATCTCGAAGAAATCTTGGTATTCCAAAAAAAAAGTGTTTTGCGAGTGACGGTATCCATTACGATGGTTCGAAGACTATCGGATTGTCCATGAGATTGAACAAGGACAATAATATTATAGTAAATATAGTGTATAAAATATGTGGAAAAAACCATTGGAGTTCAGGACATGTGTGAAAAAGTGAAATCAATGCGATGGTAGATAGCGTAAAAAAATATATCAAAACTCATTAATTAAAGTACTTCATGACATGCGTGTCTCATTATTTTGATATTTACTTCATATTTTTAACTACTCAAAAAAATTAAGTAGGACCATTGATAACGTAAAACTAAGAAGCAAGGAAGATCCATATGCAGTCACACGGTCTACTCTATTGGGTCTGGTTTTCACATATGGTACTACGATTATTGTCTTCTTGTTCAATCACCTCACCCATGCAAATTGGGCCGTAAACGAGCCGAGCTTTGTCGAGTTCGAGCTCGGTTAAACGAGCCAAAAACTTGAGTTCGAACTCGGCTCGAGCCTTAACGAGTTAACCGAGATCCTAACGAGCCGAGTTTCGTCATTTAATTACTAAACGAGCTAGCCTTTTTAATCGATTCAAACCTCCCTTAACGAGTCGAGGTTTTGTCGAACGAGCTCGGCTCATTTACTAAACCCGAAAACTCGAGCTCGCGAGCTGCTCGGTTCATTTACAGCCCTACATGCAAGATATCTCTATGTTCTGAAAATAGAATTAAATAAGCTATTGTCATGGTCAATTTTGCCCCTTAATCAACGATTATAAAGAAGCAAACATCTCCTCCCGTTTCGGCAAGGGTTGAGGATCAAGTTCATGTGGAATCAATTTAATTTGTTGTAGAGTACTAGCTCTCTTACTTGCTAGAGCCACTCTAGAATTTTTGTTCAGTGATAATTATATAAAATGGGACGGGCAAAATAAGTTTGACACTTGAAAAAACATTCCAATAAAGCTTATAAAATGGGACGGGCAAAAGAGTAAATTAACAAACAAAAAAACCACTCACTGGAAGTAACTGCTCCTCACTATTTGCCTTTGGTGTCCACAGACGTACTGTGTGTGCCATGCTTCTAGTAGGGAGGAAAAGAAAGCTCTTAAATTTTACGGAAAAGTCTACGTTCACTGCTCTCTATTTACCACTCATTTCATCGCTTTCAATTTCACCATCCAAAAATGTCTTAGACGGTCCGGATTTCAAAAAACCCTTCCAGAAAAGAGTTTAGATGAAACATAGCAGATCATTGACTGCCAAGACGAACGGTGAGATATTGAGAGGTGAAATAGAGCGGTAGGCGCAGCACCGCTGAATATGTTAACAACTGTTTTTATAAGATGAGTTTTTTTTTTTTAATATCCGCAACACAATTTCATTAAAAGCCAAAATAGGCAAATTACAGCGAATCCATCCGAAAACAGAGAAGGGGCAAATGTACAAACAAGCCATCATAAAGAAAAACTATGAAAACAGGTGACAAAGGAGCACCAGCAAAACAGACAATAACTAGAGGATAGACCTTAGCACGTCTCACCGCCTCAAAGGGTCGGGTCACGAGGGGCCCTCAATCTATCCGCTAGTCGCCCCGGCCTAAGGCACGAGCTCTATCAGAGATAGACTAAGATGAACCGATGGAAACAGGAAAAACTACAAGCAAGGAAATAAACACAACCACCATGGAAAACTACCACTGATGCACGCCGGCCAAGCCCCGACCGAGAGCAGCCCACATGTCGCCGAAAATGGAGGCACCGACTGGATCCGGAATCGGAGCAGTGGAGACAACTCTCCGGCAAGCCCCCATTGGCACGAGCAGGCTCCGGGCTCGGAAGGACGAAGAAGAAATTCGCCTGGGCAAGCAACTTCGATCGAACCGGCCCACGGCGCCGATGGGAGTGAAAACTACTTGGCTCAGTTACTTCCCAAAGCTGAGATTGGAACCCAGGCTCCAAGGCCAAGGCCAAGCCCCGGCCCTTATCCACCACACTGCCATCACACCGGAGTGAAAGCCAATGGCTTATTCACCCACCACCACTCCCACCGGATCTGGGGGAAACGCAGACCGGGAAACAAATCAAGACGGGGAAACCGCTGGAGGAGCACCGGTCAAAGCCGGAGCAGAAAAAACAACAAAAAAAGGAAAAGGAAAAACCCCGGCCATCCAAACCCCTAATAAGATGAGTCGGACGACACTTTCGGGAGAGATATTCCAAGCTTATTTATTAAGTTGAGATCCTTCTGTAAAAGGTTCAAGCTGAATACATGGTAATTAATTTTCCAGTGATGTGCCTTAGCCGTTTTCATTAAATGTAACTGCTAACCGCCTATCTGCTTTTCCAATTCCATCCTCGAGAGTACTGCTCTGCTAGGGAGTCCCTAATAGATAGAGTATGAGTGGGGGCCGGATCGGAGACAAGTTATTCTTTGGCAGTATATGCAAAAAATTGTTACTCTTCTATAATTTTACGAGTATTGCTATGTGCACCGATTGAAATGTAGGGATTTCGTACCGTACCGACCGGCCGCGCCAATATATACACGAAAAATAGGGTGTTTAGATCAAGCATTCTACACACATCGGATGCCATTTATTCCCGCGTAGACCCCCTCGGTTTTTTTTAAAAAAATTTTTGAACGGCTCGGATCGGCCGTCCGGTGGCCGGAGACCGGCCGGCGCGGCCGGTCGGTACGAAATCCCTACATTTCAATCGGTACACATATCATTTCTGATAATTTTACTATCTGAATAGTGGCGAGGAATGTTATGCCGTGAAAGTATGTTCCCAAATCAAGCCAGAAGGCATTAGTGGACATGCTTATATAGAGACCCGATTTTATTTATGTGGTCATTTCCTTGTACTTCTTGATTTAAAATCCAGAGAATTAGATAGAAATATATGCACAAATAGTACTACGCTACTTCCACTTCTTAAAAGTCCAAAATAATTAACTAAGGATAATAATTTTGAGAACTTTGTCTTTAGTTGAAAACTATGCATGCACAATAATTAAAGTATACTTAATTTGCTCTTATGAAAAATCTACGGTACACACCTTTGTATATGAGATTTGTGGCCTTTTATATGAGATTTTGTGCCTCTTTTTATTAGGCTATGTGGCTACTCCTATGAATGTGCGCACGGTACGCACAGTTGACCAAATCAATGGTCCAAATCGTGCCACTTAGTGAAAAAGTGACCGGTTAAACCGATCACTTAACAGGTCACCCAAATAAAATAATATATAACCACAAAATCTCATAAAATTAGCCATAAAAATTAGTTGTTCTTAAGTAATATGTTTAGCCAAACATAGTGTAAAAACCATTTCTCTTTCATGATCTAATAAAAGATAGTAATTTCGAAGACATATATTGTCAGATTTGACACTTGCTACAAGTTGCTTGACAGGCCCTTCGTTTATTTATATTTTTAATAATCAGATGTGGTTACCATTTTTCACGTACGTCGACTAATTTTAGAGCTTGAAATTAATAATCAGACTATCCTCCAATGATCTCAATGAAATGTGAGGCCTTCGCGATATTCGACTTTGTAGTCTCTTGGGGCAACCCTTTTGACTGTTGTCTCATGCCACTCAGAGTTTCCATCGGACCTTTATTATGAACAGTAATAAATATTCCATGCATTCCTTAATGATTTTTCTAATAAAAATTCCTTTCAAAAAGCCGGATAAATACAAATCCATTAAAAAAAATAAGCAAAATCTGACTTCCTGTTACTTCTTGGTCAGAAAAGCTAAAACCACCACAGGATATGCGAAAACAGAAGCCCACTCACATACTTTACTATTTAACTAATTCGACATTCTTCCACCAAAATTTTAAAAATAATTTATTTATTTTATAGAAATATATAGTAGACAGCCTACCTTTCTCTATCATTCACACACATAAAGCACAAAGAACTTCCCACATGACACTAACCCAACTCCAAAAACATTCCCACTTTCCCATCTCTCTTAAAAACCAGCTCCAATAATAGAGACCCTGATTTTTTCTCTCTCTTCTGAAGGAACCCCACTTTCTTCCTCCTCTCTCTCCTTCTTCATCCATGGATACTGCTCATTGGCCACAGGTATAGAGCTTGATCACATCAAACCCTAATTCTTCTTTCTTTCATGACAATTTGACAACAACTTTTCATGGTTAGGGCAAGACCCTTCTTCTCCTTTTCTTTTGTCTTCCTTTTTCTCTTCCCTTTTCTCTCTCTCTCTCTCTTTTCACTTTATCTTTCCTTTTTGCAGTTTTTGCTTATGTGGTAAAGAGCTTAGGGAAAAAGCTTAACTTTGTTACTTGTTCTTTTTCCCTTGTTTGCTTCTACCTAGTTATGATTTGTTTTCTGAAAAAGTGTAAAAAGCAGCTAGTGCCTAGTAGATCATGTTTCTTTGTTTGATCTTGAACCTTGGTTGGTGCTAGATGGATGGATAGATAGACAAATAGAAAGAGATAAATAGAAAGAGATGGTTTCTTTATATCCATTTTCCATCTGTTTTCACCTTTTTGTTGATGTTGTTATTGTGTTCAATTGTTTTAGGAGATAGTGGTGAAGCCAATGGAAGATATAGTTGTTCTTTTTCTCTTGCTTGCTTCTACCTAGTTATGGTTTTTGAAAATTTTAAAGCTACTAAAAGCCACTGATCATTTTTCTTTTTTTCATCTCCAAGTCTCTTCCTGATTCCTAGAATTTGGCCGCTTCGATGTACCCTTTGTCGAGTATTAATAAGACTTTGTTGCTTATAAAAAAAGCTCCTGGTTTAGCTAGTAGCTAGATACACATACATATATATGTGTATGTGGATTTTGCATCTATTTCGATTAATTTGTTTTGTGTTGTTGTTTTAGGAGATAGTGGTGAAACCAATGGAAGAGATAGTAGTAGCACAAAACAACAACAACAATACAGGCTCAATATCAGCAAAACAAGCATCATTAGAGAGAAGGGTAAGGCCACAGAAGGAGCAGGCACTGAACTGCCCAAGGTGCAACTCAACCAACACAAAATTCTGCTACTACAACAACTACAGCCTCTCCCAGCCAAGGTACTTCTGCAAGACCTGCAGGAGGTACTGGACTGAAGGTGGGTCCCTCAGGAACATCCCTGTTGGCGGTGGATCAAGAAAGAACAAGAAATCTTCATCATCAATGTCAATGTCATCAGCTCCAAATTCAGCTTCTTCCACTTCATCATCTTCAAAGAAGTTGCTGCAACAACTCCCTCACCATGATCATCATCTTGCTCCAAATTTTCAGAACCCTAGTAATACTAACAAGATTTGTGAAGAAGGGCAGGATCTCAACTTGGGTTTCCCATCTCAGTACCATGATTTCAAAACCATATCTGAGCTTATTCAAGTGCCCAATTTTGATAACAACAAGATTAATGGTGCTAACAACCCTAATTCTTCGTCGTCTCATCACCACCACCACCTTTCAGCTTTGGAGCTTTTGACTGGGATTAGTACTGCTACTCATGCTACTTCAAGGGGGTTGAGTTCGTTCATGCCAATACCGGTATCGGATCCGAACTCGATTTACTCATCTGGGTTTTCTCATATGCAGGATTTTAAGCCAACCCTTAATTTCTCACTTGATGGGAATATTAGTGGAAGTGGTGGTGGAGGTGGGTATGGAATGTTGCAAGAAAGTGGTGGTGGTGGGAGGGTTTTGTTTCCATTTGAAGATCTGAAACAAGTCTCAAGCTCCTCCGATGTTGATCACCAAAATAGAGGAGATCAAGGGGGAGATTCAACTGGGTATTGGAATGGTGTTTTGGGTGGTGGATCATGGTAAAGAAGATAAATAACAACCTCAGGGTTTTTTTTTGTTTATTGGTCTTTTATTCCTTTTTTTTTTTTGGTGGTTTTTTGGGGGTCTCTCGTGGTGTGGGTGGTGGTGATTCACTTGTTTGGATTTGTTCATCAAAAACTAACAGAGATCATAGGAGAGACATGGGGTTCTTTCTTTCTTTCTCTCTCTCTCTTTTCCTTTCTCTAATTATTTTCTTTTCTTTTTTTTTTAAACTTTGTTTTCGGTAAGTATTTTCCTTTTTAACTTGTGTTTGCTTCACTCATGGTCAAAAGTATTTTGAAGCTTTATTTTAGGTTGGCTTCAGTTGAAGGTGATTTGGGGTATACTACTATGTAAGTGATGATAGAAGAAGATAAGAGATCAAGAAGAAGCCCAGATTTTTTGAAGGGCAACTAGAAAGCGTGAGATCGATCTAGGGCTCGAACCTGATATCTTCTAGCCTATCACACAAGGGGAAAAGAAAAAAAGGCCATCCACTATCATAATCTCATTGGTTGGCTCTTGGTTTAATTTAAGTAGGGTTAATAATGTATTACTATGTGTAAGTTTGCTCATGGTCTCTGAATTTAGCAGGCATATATGGTACTTCTTTGGTTAATTGGCTTTGTGTGCAATTACATCCCTCCCTTTTATCGATTGATTTTGCATATAGCTGAAATCCACCCTAGAATTTGCCAGGAAACGTGTCGGTCTTCCAAAGCGTATCGTAATAATCCTTCAAACATGGTTTATTAGTTAGTTTGGTAGGCTATGTTAGTGCTGACATTATTGCTCCTTGTTGTTCCCTGCAAACGTTTGTGACTTTTCAGGTACTTTGGATCGATGCACTACGGGATGTAAATCATCTCAATAAATTCTATAGAGAGATTTCATTGTTGTGATTCGAATCTTTCGGTTTAAAGAATGAAAAACTCACTCAAGCCAAAGCAAGAAGCTACCTAGTTGGATCATGTGTAAGTATTTCTTTGAATTGAAAACCCCCCCATGATCCCTCACATCACATGCCACCATGATAAGGTAGTCACTGTTAAGTACAATTCAGCAGTTACAAAGACTAATTAATAATACCCACTTGGGTTTTGTTGATTTAGAACCAAACCATACCTGCTCCAAACCTAAAGCCTACACCTACTTATTCCTATATCCAAACACCAGAGAAGACTCATGACTCCCATATTGCCCCATTTCAAGGAATCCATCATTGCTTTTCCCATGCCATGTTCCCTTCTTTTTCCTGTTTTTGAAAGATTTTTGGAGAAAGAATCTGACAAGCCCTGCTTTCTTAGGTCTTTGAGGGTGGGACCCACAAAACATTCCCCTCGGCTAGTGTGCCTAAAGGAATAATCTACTACCCCTACTCCCCTCTCCTCTCCTCCCTCCCCTACTTTACTAATCAATCTAGAGATCTACACCCTACGTTTTGTTTATGCATTTTTTCCTTTGTTACTTTGCTGTAAGCCACTTGGGTGTGCATAATCACTATGGGCCAATAGTGTTGTTGCCCCACCCCACCTCCCCCCATTCAGGTCCCTTTCCTTTGCCAGATTATTTACAGCTTCCAATCCATGGATTCTTGATGTCTGTTCGGTTTGGTTCAATTGATTATTTGATGCTGCTTCTTTTTTTGAAAAAATGAGCAACATAAAAAACAAGCTTTGTTTGGTTGAATTCTAAGGGATTGGTCAAGTGGTCTTGACTTGTGATTTTGATGTTTGCTCCATCTTAAGGTTCCAGCTTCAATTTTCATTGCTAATTAATAATTCTATAGGTCATCTCACCCACACGCATAAGTCTGTGAAACGGCTGTGGGAGGGTCTGTAGGGATTAACCCGAATCGCTCGCAAGCTGGTCCGAAACACCTGCATTACCAAAAAGAAAAAAAAAAGCTTGTTTGGTTGGAGGAACTCGCCTATTTTCTTATATTCAAGAGAATTATCACATTTTCTCTTTTAAATCAGCAAGTTTTTTGTTTTTGTTTTTTGTTTTTTATAATTCGAGTGTTCGGACCAACTTACTCTTAAATCATTTGCAAGTTGGATGCCAATTTTGTTTGGCATATTTGTTAGTGGAAATAAAAAATAAATACATAAGCAATGCAAACCAAGACGAAGGGTTAGCTATTTCCCGATCTTCTATGTGTCTTATGTCAGATTTATTTGGTCAATCTGTTGTCCGGTTGATATATCACCAAGGTTGTCAAGATTTGCACTTGAATTTTGTTTGCAACTTGGCTTGTTTTTGAGTTCTAATCCATCAGGCTCGAGCCTCGTTTCAGTCAACTCGAGCCAAATAATTTTGTAGTGAATTTGTGCTCGTTATACGTACGTGGAGCTCGAACCGAATAATGTTACAGTTAAATTTGTAATATTGCAGAAATTAATAAAATTTGTCTGCCGATAAAAAAAAATAATAATAAAATTTGTGCTTCTTATGTACTGAGCTCGAGTCGAAGGGGGTGGTACTTTCCTTGGAGTTGGCGAAGTACTCCAGTCCCCAGTTCATGAGGTCATGGGATAATCTCACCTTACGTTTTTCCGACAGACAGAATAAAATGGCCTAAACTTTATATGAACTTTTTAAGTATAGCGAGGTGTGGCGGTATATATCCCCGTATCGGAGGGCGCCGAAAAATCGCTACGTAGTGGCCGATACACTACGTAGTAGTCGATATTTAAATTCATGCATCTCGCCAGCAGTGGAGATTAGGATTGTTTGGTTTGGATTTTAAGAGGGATTTTTGCGGTCATGAGCGGAGAGGAAAAGATAGAAAATTGAGACGAATACTTGGACAGAGAACTTATTGGAGACCGTGAGTAGAGGGAGGGGTTGGGTTTTGGGGGCACATGACCCCACAATTAGAACAAGAAAAAATTATTGAGTGCTCTTAGAACGCCGCCACACAGTATCCCAATGTTTTTTTCCATTACATATTCATGTGGAACTCAAAATTAAATGTATGAGTCCAACCTAAATATGTAATGGAAAAAGGCTGTTGGGCACGACATGGTAACACCCAAAATCAACGTAGTAAATAATTGATTAATTCACGAGCAAGCCTCCATTCATTGAACTTTCACCTTCAAATTATCACGTGTTTATGGGATTAAAGTTACTATCTTATAGTAAGAAAATGCAAGTTAAACGAGACTTCTTTTCACTTTCTCTTATTTCTCTATTTTTTCGTCGTAAATATATCAATAGCACCTCTCTTTTGTGTTGAAGATGATATGTTTACATCTAAAAATTAATTATTTTAATTTGGGAACCTATATAATTTACCTGCAACTATTCATGAATTTTTATCTTTATTATTGTTTTAAGATAATGCAATAGTTAAACACTGTTCAAATATAAATATATGTGTCTCGAAGACATATATAGTGCAAAAGAAAATCAAGGCGTGTCACGTCCGTCAATAAGAGATGGATAATTTTTTGTTATTCACAATAAAGCAGCGTGTATGAATTGTGTCCGTTGGTACAAATTTCTGACTACGCCAATGCTTCTCGAGTTACAAAAGTTTGTATAGGTTGATAGCAAAAGCCAAAAAGGATTCCAATTCCACGAATTAAATTAATTCGTAATTGCTGAGGTCGTGTGTTTGGACATGCCGACCACGTACGAATCATTAGGTCCGACTCGTCCGAGTTAAGGCATCTGATCATAACCCGTGGATAACAAGTATGGGGGAAGAAAGGTTCAAAATTTTCATGATTATGGGACCTTTCGGTTAGAAAGAAACAGATGTAAGCATCAACCGTCTTGTTATTATTTGGTCAAGTGAAGTGTGATCATGAACGAGCACTATTGTTTCAGATATGAAATGGATTTTCCATTTTTGCCGATACAAATAGTCTCTGAGGACAGCCACGTGGTGCTGCTCCGGATTATTTCAGGATAACATATTTATGCGAGATCCATACACTTAATCGTGAGTCTCACGAGAATGTGTGGTTATGAAGTGTTTGAAACATCACGTGATGGTGCTTCAGCATTGCCGAATAATTTCACGTGAGAGTATTGGGGGCTTCATCTTGACTATTTCAAAACACGGTCATTTTGTTTATATCATATAGGAGTCTCAGATACTCCCTTGTCTCAATTTTGTTTATCTACTTTTTGACTTTACATGTCCCAAAATGCTTGTCGACTTTTAAGTAGCATATTATGTCGTCTTCGAATCACATAGGAGTAAATTTTTTTTTTCATAGCGTTTTTTTACATTGAAGGAACCTACTCGATGCAAAATCTAAGGGAAAATGAGCGGAGATAGCCCTCAACCGCCCACATTGCCATTATGTGCTCGAACCCGCAACCGTACATAATGAACACAAGCGCAGCGCGATTAGCGTATTATGTCCTCGTCGGATCACACAGTAGAGCATGAATTCATATCACAAAACTCAGATCTACATTTCCGGTATTCAAACACAATGCAAATTGTCAAATACCGTGGGCTATGCAAGGGAGAAGAGTATTGGTGCACTACGAGTTGTGTCATATACTGACCTCATGAGATCATCTATCACTCAAGAGAGTGAGGTGGAGCCTACACCAATAATTCATACTTGACCAAACCAAATTTCATTTCAGACACCATAAAATGAGTGAGTGCAACAAGAAGCCCACCCTCTCCCTACCTACCTGCATCATTCCTAACCCATTCACAGGGGACCATCCTAAGAGCCTACATAGGTATAGTTTCAGGCTACACAAAGAGAAAACTTCAAACAATCTTTGATTTCTTATTTCGAAAACCTGCCTTTTTACCTGATCCCATGGGAGCAATCTCTGATTAAAAGAAATTTGCAAAGCAAAAGAACAAATTGGTTTTTCTGCAAGTTTGAAGTGGAAAACAATTTCCGGCATCGATCGGCTACAACTAGTTTGGCTTCGACAGAGAGAGCACAAGACAAATATATCGGTTCAAGCATGTAAGAAAGAAAAACAATAAGCCCTTTCCAGTATCAACATCTGTACAGGGATATAACGTTACAGTGAAATTGCCTCATTCGGCCAAAAATATCGTATCTAGAAAGCGGCACGGAATTTGCATACTTGAGTGGACCAGGATTGCTCACTGATCGGCATTAATTCCAAAAATGCGAACCTTGTGCATGTGCGGGAACTTGGCAACAACTAACACAAACACTGCCACGGTGTTGAAGAAGAGCATCGGGTGTTGGTAGTCAGTTGTGTGGGAGGCTATCAAATACCTGCCAAATGAACCATAAGCATAAATTGAAAAATTAATAGAGTACAAATTTTGGTGAACTCTGTAATCTCAAGCATCACATGGTTGAAGAGAAACAAACAGATTTAGTGAAAAAGCAGATAGACTCATAGGTGTAAAGATGTATATTGTTTAAATCCCAGGAAGTCATCCTGGTTAAAGATGATAGTACTTCACAAGTTAGTTACAATGAACAAGGGAAGCCGTACGACAAATGATAAAGCATATGAGCTTCTTAGACAACTCCACTTGCCAAAGCCATGACCATCTGAAACTTTCCCTTCCAATTCATTTAAAATCTAGAATTAGTCAGTTGCACATCTGAGATAAAGAAAGCACAGGCCCCTTTTTTTTTTTTTTTATGCCACAGTCCTGCATTACTTCCCCAAGGGATATATACTGGCACTTTGAGGCACTTTTCATAAGCAAACTGAGAATAACAACAATCTGACATGGATTGCTCATTGAAGCTACAATTACCAGTACATCACTTATTAAATTTTATACTGGTGATGATTAGATGCAAAAAAAAAAAAATTAACATTACTGTTTTGGCTGACGAGTATTGTATAGAAGGAACAGAAGAAAAAGATCTCATGGAGGGCATGCCCTGCCAAACTCCAAAGAAAAACGACTACAGGCTAAAGGAGGTTATGACAACTACCGCACAAGCTTTGATTTTATATCAATTCATGAAAACTAAGTTTCCATGTCTCTCATAAAAAACAACCAAAGATTGTTCCCCATGTATCTCATAAAGCTAATCCATTTCTAAAACATCTGTTCACTTATCCAAACAATAAGAATCACAACGCCACTGCCAAAATTAAGATACCACAAGGAATAGAATCTCAATCAAACTTAAGGCTTGTGCTCCCGAAAATTACTTACAGGACGACAGGTACAACAGTGATAAACTTCCTATTGCGAGTAAGTTGCTTGCCATTATCCATTTGCTCCCACCACGTCAACCTGTTGTAGATACCCTGATCCTCAGCAAATGGCGTCCCCTTCTTCCAATGAAAACACTGATAAGTAACCTAAAAGACAAACACAACCGTTATATTAGAAAATGATGGGAAATAAGAGCACTGACACCAGGTCCCTGCACTATTCATGAAGCTGTTTACAAATTAGAAATTATAACAACTTAATGCACTTAAAAACATTGATTAGTTCAGAAAGTAAATGCGCATGCATTCTGATATTTGAAGATTTCTATCTAGACGTCTACCGCAGGCTGTTAGATTGCAATCATTTTGTTCATAATGTTGGGTCCTAAGTCCTATTTTAGGTTGACAATGTCATTTTAGAAAAAACACTTCATCAACTTGTAATCATCTCGCATTTAGTTGCATGTAGGTCAAGTCTGGGGGTCCATGAGTGTCGAACAAGCTTTAAGGAAGCCCAATAACTCTGTATACGTCCAAGTATTCATCCAGCCAGTTCAAGTAGTGCCAGTGCAGACCAGGAGCAGAGATCTTGTCTGGCTTGCTCGAACTCAAGTGAGTAGACCACGCTTGCAGAACCTGTTGAGAATAGTTCAGAAAAAACTAGCATTCAAGTTGCTCCCACAATACACGGTGCCACCTTCATCTCTAGACCCATGTGCACCGAATTCTCTTCCAGAGTGTAAGAAATAGTTGCAGAGAGTTCCTCATGAGGGAATTTGTATAGTGCTCCAAAGCCTTAAGGGATCCATGTGCCTAAATAGAAGCTATCTGAGGTTGAGATCATCATCTTCCCCATTAGTTTAAGTCCTTTTGGACAATTCCAGTTCCTTTATTTCAGAAGGTCGCATCGTACTCGTCGATTCGGGGCAGTGAAATTCAATGATTGCGCACCGGTGTGTACGAGGAGCCAGAAAGAGAAGATTATGTCCATGGCATGATGATTCTCCATTCGGTTCTAAGTTCCCGAACAATTGCAAGTATAGTGCTTGAGTTATTGGAGTAGACAGCACGTTTGAGGTTTTCTATGTAAAATAAACTGTGCCTCTTCCCTTGTGTGTTTGATTCTCTAAAGTAGTAAAGTGCATGCGATTATGGATGGATCTAGTAGCTTATGTAGGTCGATTGGGCTATTTTTCACTAGAATTGCATTGGATTAGTATTAAACAGTATGGCGTTAAAATTATGAAATTTCATACTTAATTAATGTTAATGCAAAAGAAACTCAATGGACTCATAACCACTAGAAGACACCTCCTTAGATGTCTCCAACTGAGGAAGCTCCAAAGCCTCCTCCCTTGAAAGGAACCACCATTTCCCTTTCATTCACATCCCCCATTAAATGCACACGTTAAGAATAAATTTTGTCCTCTTCTTTACTGTTAACATCCTCATTTCTTTTTTGCACCTCTAGGAGGCATGAAGCACCCGATGAGGTTCTAGGAGGGCAACACTGGGTGCAGTTATACAGTCCTAACATTTGGCAATGTTTGCCCAGAGTGGCAATTCGAAACCAGAACCTCAAGGTTAATGTGACAACTTTGTGACCATTGAACAATCATAAATATGGAAGGTAGGCACCAAACCTCCTCGTCGTGACAGACCTGTATACGACCTGACCTTTTTTCCCTTCTTAACTTCTAGCCTTTCACTAAAAAATAGCCCGCTTCTACTCTTCTGCTCTCGATTTGTTTAACATATAGAGCACCTTGCCTAAAAGCTCAACATTATAAGCACATACTCTCATAATCAATACACCCTAAGGACTTCCATCGAACTCCCACTACCACCACTATGATATCAGAATGATTAGCACAAACTAATCTAATCCTGGAATAGTTTCTATATCTACTTATTAGCTTGGATGTCTACACAAAAATCTTGCAAAGGCAAGTCTATGAGTGATTGAATACCCATTACATGAGCCACATAACTCAAACTATCCCCCACGTAGCTGAATGGGAACATAATAAGACATCAGCCAGACCGGCACACAAGAAACTTCTTCATATTCTGTTTGCAATCGAGAATGAAGAAAAGAAAATAATCTACTCCCTTAGAAAAAGTTCCAATGTCAAACATTATCTCATCAAGATTATCTTTCAACCCCAAGGTGCCACGTGGTTATGAGAAAGCAATAAGTGGCTCCTCCATGAGGTCACAAGTTCCATTCTCACGGAGGCCAAACATTCCAAACCTTGAAACCACTAGAGGTTTGCCTGGTCGTTCATTAACTTCATGACCCCGGAATTGGTTGAGATGCACACAAGCTGGCCCGAACATCCAGTTATCAATATATGTATCCAGATTATCTTTCTATAGCTTCTGAATCCTTGCCTCAATTCGATATAAGCGTAAAACTTTCCACTAATTCTCACCCAACTCTAACCTCAAAATTATGATATCCATAGTACGAACTTCCAGTAATCGGCTCCACCGAAAACCTTAATTCAAAAACGAAGAAACACAACCCACCATACCTCATAACATCGAATATAATCAGCCAATCATATTATCAGATCAAGCAATCAGGAATCAATTAGCAGCCACAAATCATTAAAGCAAACCCTAAAATAAAAACCAAATCTCTCAGAAACCAATTCATAAACATAGAAATACACGCACAGAGAGAGGGAGGGAGATGGAAGATTACGAGGAAATGAGCGAGGTGGACGGTGGTCCAGGCCATGCCAGGGGAGCAACCGAAGACAGAGAGAACAACGAGCCAGGAGATGAATAGGATGAGGATGTAGGTGGTCCAAACCCCCGGATACGTGAACCACTCCGTGTTCCGATTCAGATCCGTCGTCGCCTCCGCTTTCACATACATTTTCCTATATCTGTCTCTGTATATACGTATCAATCTCCTCCTCCTTCCGCATCCACCACCACAAAGAATTCCTATACTTGAAAACCTCTCTCTCTCTCTCTCTCTCTGTGTATCGGTGTTGGGTCTCTCTCTGTATCGCGAATGGATTCGGAAGAAGTTTCGATTTATATGCAGAAGAGAAAAGTCGTCCCCCTGTTGTTGTAGTAATACAGAGGGAAGGTGTGGTTGAGATATACATTCAACGTTTACAATTTTGGTTGTTTTTTGGTGGGACCGGGTTTCATTATTTCTAGCATATGTTCACATTAGGGATTGTTCCACGTTCGGCAATGGATTGTTCAAATTTTATGGTGATAATAAACGGATAATTAATTGAGATAAAATCTGAGTCGTTTATTGTCGAAATAGAAGGTCTGGATGGGAACAACACCCATTTGAAATTGTGAAGTTTATTTACACTCTCATTTTTTTTTATTGATAATCGCACTTTCTTTTTTGTCGCATTGTGGAGTGTATTTAGAAAATTACTAATATTTTAAGGAAATGATAATGTGAAAACTGTCTTTGTTAATGTCAAAACTATAATGCATAAAAGGCATGTACCATGCCATGACACACAGTACATAATTTGAGAGAAATAGAGAAAAAAATTAAAGTAATGATTGGAGGGAAATAGAATGGGAGATTTAGTAGGAGGTCCACTATAAGAACTTCCTAAATTCTCGGGTCCACACTGTTATTTTATAACACAAACAGTCCACACGGTAATTTATAACGTAGCATAAGACAAAAATACCCCTGTTTTTACTCTGTAGAAGAGACGTACCTAAACCCTACTGTTACGTTCCCAAACCAATCGATCGGAGAAGGCGATTCTCGTTCGACTCCTGACATCGGAGAAGCTCAACAGAGAAGACACGACTACTGGAACCTCTCTCTAGTTAGCTAAGGAAAGTCGCAAGCACCTGCTCCTCCTAGGGTTCTTCTATCTGCTGCTCTAGTCCGATTCCTAGGGTTTTCTATCTACTGCTCTGGTCCGACAGCTTGGTGGTGCCTTCCAAGCACGAAGAGGGAAGGAAGAAGGAAGCCCCCGACTCTGAAATCACATACTTTGCTCAGTGGAGAGGAATACATTCAGTACTACTGAGCTGAAATTTAACTTAAATACAGGTATCTGAAATGAGAGAATTACTACTTTGTTAGTTTCGAATCATTGGCTACCAATCCTTTCTTTGGTCCTAGGGTTTTCTCAAACACCTGCCCCTAGGGTTCTATCTGTCCAATTTTTTGATTCCTTGCTCTGGTTCTAGGGTTTTCTCTCTCTGGTGCATGAAATCCGGATTGTCAGACGATTGACAGCCCTGCTGAAGTCCACATCTTGAAAGCCCTGCTGCATTGACAGTCACAATGAGGAAGAAAAGTACGTATAACACATTTAAATTGGTTTTTTTTTGCTCATTGCACTTCGTAGTTGTAGTTCAACATCATTTCTAATCCATTGAATCAGATACTTCCAGACGAATGTGATATTTTTGTGTTCTTGTGTTTTCTTCTTTTCAGTACATGGTTCTTGTCTATATGTGGGTTTGTTTCATATGTGTTTATTGCATGGATCATGAGTCTCTCTCTATAACGATTCTTGGGATAAAGATTTGATTATGCAAGTGTATGTGTTTTGCCATTTGGGGCGCGAGGACAGGAATTCTGGAGACAGAAGAAGATCCACATCCTTGTTTATTGGGTGTTTGTTATTTTTCTTTTTTAGTACTTTTGTGAATTGTGTGATGTCTGTAGGGGTTGATTAGAGTATTGTATGTCTTTCTTTTATTGTATCTCCCTATTTGTGTATAGATGTGCCTCCGTTTTATTGTATCTCCCTAACACAAGTAATGTGATTTTCAAGTGGACAAAACTGATGAACAATCTTTCACAGTTACATATCTCATTTCCTCATGTGGGTTGTCCCAAGAAACTGCTCTTCTTGTATCCCAAAAGGTCAATTTTCGATCAGCAGAGAAACCAGATTCTGTCATCGCCCTTCTGCGAAATCACGCAGTTTCACCGATACCCACATCTCCAAACTTGTCAGAATATGCCCGCATTTACTTTTATCTGATCCCAAACACATGCTTTTGCAAAAACTTGAATTTTTCCTGTCCATAGGCATTACAACAGCTGACCTTGCAACTATCATTTCTTCGTACCCAAATGTCTTGGATCGTAGCCTCAACAACCAGATAATCCCTGTTTACAATTATCTGAAACGTGCAATCCTTCTGGATGATAAGCAAGTAGGAAGATCTTTCAAGCACTCACCTCGTTTGTTTTGTACAAATTTGTAAAAGAAGATTGTTCCCAAAGTTGCTACTTTGAGAGCACTCAATGTTCCTGCTTCTAGTTTGTCATCCTTATTCACTCATGATCCGACTGTGCTACTACAGAGTTCCCAGAAAAAGCGATTGTACCAATCTTAGATAGGTTTGTCACCAAGTATACTGAAGAAGTTCCTCAGTTGTTGGATGTTTTTACAGGAAAAGTGAGCCCTGCTGAACTGGCCATCGATTATGAGACATGTCTGAGAAAACTATCGTAGCTTCTCAACTTGGCACGGCTGATCAATTTTTATTCCATTTCGATCTTTTAAACTGGAGGTTTCTGGCCTTTCTGAAATTTTTCTTGTTCTTAGGATTAGCATAGCAGATTTAGACAGACCTAATTGGACTCTTTGGTAATCTTTTTCTCTGCAATATTTATTATTGAAACATGTTTTGAATGTGCATTTGTTTCTTTCCAGAGGTTGGTGTAATCACGAGGACCGTATGTTTCAACAGTCAACTTATTAGTGGATTAGGAGCATATTTTTCCTATGACTTTCAACAGTCAAAAGACACTAGTTGAAATTTGGTTATATGCCCGATGTGTATCTTTGCTATGATTTTCGACTGATTGCTGTGTTTTCTCTGTCCGGTTTGACTACTAGTGGTGAGTTTGTGTATATGTGCAGTTTGAAATCATGGTGATTGTGATATGTAACTGGTTTTTATTCCGCATTTTAGTACCAGATTAGTACATGGCAAGATACTATTACATATAATTGGAGTATGCGGACCGAAGTTTGTTTGTATTTCTCTATTTCTTCAACTTGTTGCATGGATGTATAAGTGCTGATCTGGAAAGGAGGAATGAAGTTAGGCTTATGGTTTTATTGTTGTCATGATAAACCAAGTTGCATAGTTTTGATATTTACTGTTTCTAACTTCCATGCATTGACATTTTATAATAGCTTGATATGGGAAGCTGTTTGTGCCAAGAAGTAGGGTCTGCTTTGTTTCAATACTTTGTATATTAGTTTTACAATCATGTGAATGCCCGTTTTGTTTTTTCCTAATTTTTTGTGTCCTCTTAAACCTATGCAGTGCTGGCAAATAGACTTGAACACGGATTTCAGGAAAGCTCAACTAATGAGACTCAAACCCCAACACCAGTGATTCTTCCAGAAACTAAGGTGAATGAAGAAATAGTTGCACCGATTACGGTTAGAGCAAGAGGATGTACACAAAGCCAGTACGATCTTAGAGAGAGATTAGCAACAAATATGCAAGAATCCCGATCACAACCAGTGGATGGGAAAAAGAAAAGAAAAATGGATAGAAAGGAGCATGAAGAACAAGCAGAGATAGATGAAGAACATACACAAATAGAACAAACACAACCAACGGGCTCTAATCGATGTAATTTGCAGTCTATATGTAGACTACTGAAGGATATAAAATTGAATGACCGGCACATTGCATCCCTCAAGAAAACGCCCTTTTGGTTATTATTTGAAGCTATTATGAATAGCAAGTTGTTGAGTGATAATTGTAGGAAGTATGATGAAGTCGTTCTAAAAATTATCCAGTCATATGAAGAAGAGAGTAAAAGTTTTACAGTGGGTGATAGGCAGTTGAAGCTGACAAAGGAGCATGTGAAAATCATTTTTGGTATTTCTTGTGGAGAAGTTGAGATGGTGGAAACAAATGTAAGGAAAGACAGTGTTGCATTAGCCAAGAGGCTTAAAATGAAAGAGGCAAGGTTATCAGCACCAGCCATGAAGCAAAAGATTAAGGAACTGGCAAGTAGTGAGAAGCAACAGGATGTGGAGGATGTTGTGAGATTGCTATGTCTTTACCTTTGTGTAACCCTGTTCTTCTCCAACCAAGGAACTACAGTGAACTGGTCATATGTACAACACATGGAAGATCTTAACAAGGTGAAGCGATATGACTGGACAGAAGCTATCAGAAAGTACCTACTTATGTCAGTTCACAACAATCACAAAGAAATCAAAGGACTTAAAGGATCGACCGTACTACTATTGGTAATGAAAACATAACTCATACATAAATTCTTTGATTTAAGATTACATTACTTGTGTTATTGATTTTGAAATTTTTTTCTTGCAGTATTGGCTTTGCGAGCATACAAAACTTGTAGAAGTAAAGAATCGAATGCAGTTCCAAGAGTCGTGAAATGGAAAATTTCCGACCTTCGGAAAACTCTCAAGGATTTTGAACACCTCAATCAACTTCCCGGTGATAAAGTAATAATGTCTTTTCTTCTTTTTTCTATTGGTGTTTGAGGCTGTATCTTTTCTTGCGTTGTTTTTGCTTTGTGGTTTTTGAATATTGAGTTTGTGTCCTTAATTTTGGGAATTCCTATGGAGTATGCAACTCTGGTCTAGAAATAATCGAAACCATACTTATCAGTACAAATTTATTGGTTGAAGTCTGTTATGAACTTGAGCTCCTTTTACATGTAATTTGTCTAGTTAAAGAAACATTGATATACTTAATTTGTATTCTACAGAGTGTTGACCGTTGTATTTTCTGTTTGAATAGGTAAATCATACCGAGGTTCAAGAAACGGCTGAAGAAAGAAAGATCTTTGATGAAATTTTTGGAGATCACGAGGATGACCAAGGTCAAGTTTCTGAAGATCACCGGGGTGAACAAGGAGAAGTGAAGATAACAGAGGTTCAACCAATGATTGGGGTTATGCATGGTGGAGAGCAACTTGGAGTTTGTGGGGAGGAAGAGGGAGAAAAGGGTGAAGTCCAAGTTTCAAAAGATGACGGGGATGAACAAGGTCAAATTTCTGAAGATCACCAGGGTCAACAAAGAGAAGCAAAGGTAACAGAGGTTGAACCAACAATTGGGGTTGTGCATGGTAGAGAGCAAGTTGGACTTTGTGGGGAGGAAGAGGGAGAAAAGGGTGGAGTCCAAGTTTCAAACGATGACAGGGGTGAAATGGATGATGAAGCAGAAAAAGTACAAGGACTAGATGACTTCAACAGTCCGATCTGCAGATCATATGAAACGGATTCAGGATCAACATTGGTGCCGAATACGTTGGGTCAAATGTCATCACCGAACACTACGCCTAGTGCATCCTTGGATATGATTTGTGGAACAATAGCGGAGCAAGGCAAAAAGGAGGCAAACGCTCTTATTGATGAGCTGAAGAACAAGATTGAGAAGTTGGAGAAAGAAAAACAGAATTTAGAGATTGAGCTCATCAAAATTCAAGAACAGAATGAGAAAGCTCTACAATCTTGAAATGAAGAAAATGGAATGTTGAAGCAGAGAATCCAAACCCTTGAAAAAGATGCTACTGCACTACAAAAAGAGAACAACCAGTTACAAAATGGATACGAGCTGTTATTGAGAGAAAAGAAGGACTTGGAGGTGAAAGTTGAGGACTTAAATGCGAAAGTTGAAGATTTGGAAATCCATCAGTTAACCCAAGCATATCCTATGGAAACTGAGAGAGAAATCCATCAAGTGACGCAGAAGGCAACATTTGAGAAAATCGCAAGCCTAGAGAAAGAGAAGAATGACATGGCGGACGAATTGGCCTGTATAACAGTTCATGAAATCACACAAGAAGCAGCAAAGGAAAAGGTGAAGCTGAAGAAGTCTAAGGAACAATACTCTCCACGGTCAATGTTTAAAAGAGTCATAGCAAGGGATGATAGAAAGCTGAACTACTCCGAGGACTACGTCTATGGACAAGTGAAGAGAAAGAGTCCACAAGTAAATCCAATCGACGTAGACAACAGTCCAGACTATGAGCAACAACAAAAGGGGAAAAAGAAAATGCGGAAGAAGTTGAAGGTTAATACCGAAGTAGATACTATCGATGTAGACGAGTCTCAGGAGTATGAGCAACGAGAAAAGGGGAAAAAGAAGAAGCTGAAGGATTTGAAGGTTGGTGCTCAAGTGGCAAAACTGATTTGTCCTGAAACTTGGAAGAAAATTGAACAACTTTGGAAGACAAAAGAACCCAGGTAAGATATACTTTGAACTATACCCATTAGTTATAAAGTTTATGATTGTTAACAGAATTTTAAAACCAATTTGCAATATGCAGTACTGTAGTAATGAAATCAGCACAGGACGTCATCTATGTTGACCTTCTTGACATAGAAAACCTCTTGTTCGAGGATCCAATATCAAATCAGGTAATTCTGATACTAGCTAGTTCTGTTTTAAACGATTCAATATCAAACATGCTGTTTGTAGACTGCAATTGTAGGATTCTATTCAAACAGAACTTAGATAGCTAATCATGTTTTCACTGGTACAAAACAGTGTGTAGATGCATACGCGTTGCTCCTCATGCGCCAACACCTTGAAACACAACCGACATTTGATTTGAACACTCAACCACCGAAGTCATACATCTTCATTAGCTACTTCATGGTAAGAAACTAGCATTAACTTGTATTATCCATACACAAGTTAACTTTGATTTGTTCAAAATAAAAATAAAAGACTCTGATTTGTTTTTGGTTGTAAATAGGACATAATTGAGGGCAAAAAGCCAAACCAACTGAAGAGGACGCTTAAAAATCTAATGCGAAAAGCTGCGTCGGCAAGATTCTTGCTCTTTCCAATACTAACTCATTTCCACTGGACGTTGCTCGTGCTTGACAAAGACGATGGAAAGTGGAAGTTATATAACCCTCTATTGCGCAAATATGGAAAAAACAATGAATATTGCATTAAAACGGAGAAATTGGTAAGCTGGCCTGGATGATGTGGTATTTTATATGTAGTTTTGTCAAAACTCTTAGATTATTTGTTTGCTTCTCCACAGAGAGTAACCGTTGCAGGATACATCAATGCAGACAAAAAACAAGCGGCCAAAATGCTTATGAGTGATAAAGCAGAGGTACAGATGGACTCACCGCAACAAGCATCTGGAAGGTAAGTACTGTAAGGTTTTTGTAATAGTCTTTGTCACCTATGGTTTACTTTCTCTGGTCCTTACTATCTTGTGCTTCATAGTAATCAACGTGCTTCATAGTAAATATTATTGAAGAATTGAACTTATTTTCTCCTGGTTACTATCTTGTAGTGTTGACTGTGGCATTGTTATAATGTCAATAATGAGGAAGTACATCGAGAATGAAAATCCAACCAGTGCAATAACAAGACAGGATTGTAGGCAGTTCAGGGCAGACCTTATAGACTTATTCATCAAGCAAGAAGTCTTATAAAACACATGGATTTCACCATGTCGAGGTACTTCCTAATCTGTTAAATAATTATTCTTTGATGTTTGCACATTATAAAATCATGGTTGCTTGTGTTTCCTTATGGATTAGACTGAAAAACATGGCTTTGTAAGCTTATGCTGAAACAACTGATGTTTTGGTTATGATCCAAGTTCCCATCTAGCGTTGACCTAATTTCTTCTCTTTGATGCCATCATATCATACTTTAAACTGATGTTGTTTAGTCCATTTGGTTGCGAAAAATGGTGGATTTGTATTTGTTGTTCTCTGGTACTTTTAGTTGATTGATTGTTTTGTGGTTCATGCTTAGCTCAATCTGATTTTTTTGGTGTCTGATTCTGCATATGGATGTGTAAGTTTGTTTTGAAAACATTGTTTCTGCTGTTGGCAAGTTCAGCTCTTTTGCCAGATTTAGGTGTCAAGTTGGTGGATTAGATTAACTTCTATAGTTGTGACTCAGTATGTTTGGCAAATCATCTTTCCTAGATATATTTGATGAATTAAGAGGGATTGCAGAAAGGAGGAGTTGTGTCAGGTTGATGTCCAACTTTGATTAGTTTACTTTGCCACATGGTCATAATTATACGAAAATCTCCTTTGTGTGGCACTCAGTTCAACAGAAAATATTGCCACAGGTAGAAGAAGGTGGAAGTAATTATGTACTTGACCTTTCTTGTTCCGTGGTAGATTTCCTGACTGATTTGGGTCTCTATTAATTCCGTATGGTTTATTGTTTTTCGGTATGATGATTGATGGTTGATCAGAGCATTTTCAATGAAGATGCTGTAACATAAAATGAAGCATCAATCATTGTAACTTTGAAATCCATTTGCAGGACTCAGGACAAACTTGTATAGGTCTGACAAGTGCCTTGATGGCCCTGTATGTAGCATTAACACTTATTGGAATGTCATATAGACATGTCAGTTAGGTGCCACAGTACTACTAACACATTAGTACTATATTACTCAAAAGTGGGGAAAAAGAGAGAACAGGGCATGTGCCCATCAACTGTACTCCTGCAGAAGCTACCTACAATTGCCCCTCCCATTCTGGTCTGCCATGCCATAATCGAAAAAAAGTACTACTCCAAAACATGATTGGTGCAGACTACGGACTTGTGTCAGTGTGTGTTTTCGATTGACTGTTAAGAGGTTTTTCAGTAATAGAAACCAAGCTTTTCTCCAGGCTTGACCTTTCTAGTGGCTTTTGTAGTTTTGCTTTCTTCAACTAGAGTCTGTTTCACTATTCTAGGTAATAATGTTTCACGATCTCTAAAATAGGTAATCAGGAAAACGTTGAGCTGCTCGGTTTCATGTAGTGGTAACTCTGAGTAGTGGAAAAGTGGAAGACTTGAAGTTGTAAAATGAATACTTGCCTTTTCTTTTTGCCTAAGTGTCCTTAAAGTGTCGGACCCCAAATATTGGGAAAAAAAACAGGGCACTCCGGGAAATGTCGGACACGTGTCCAGAGAGTGTTTGGGAGTGTCGGTGTCTGAGAAGTGTCCGACACTGGTACTTGAGCTCCAATGAAGTGTCTGAGCTACATAGCTTTCTAATAACTCGCATGCCTTTGTTATATGGTTCAAATGGATAAATGCTCCTCTTTTATCCTTCTGTTAATGTTTTGGTTTGGATCATCCAGATGCCATATCATTTGAACACAAGTTGCTGGTGTAGGCGTTGCAGTTGCAGAATTTGAAGAAGTACCTGTATATTTTACCAAGAGTTGCTGTTTGCCTGTGATGTCCTGCATATGTACAGTTTGGTGGGTATTGGTTTATTTTGAAGCACAAAGTGTAGGAAATTTTAAACTGTTGCCTAGTGGTCTGGATCTGCACAATGGTTTTTTTTTTTGGCTTTAATGGATGAAGCTGGAGCGCTTAATTACTCTGCACTGTGCGAGCTTAGCATTATTATGCTATGATGTTCTTGCTGGTGGCCAGAGCTTGGGGTTTGCGGCAGAAGCAGTGTGGTTGGGGTGACTAGGAGTTTTGGGGGTTAAGGTAGAGGTTGACAGGTTGTGGTGTCTAGGGTGGGGTGGTGGCAGAGGGTTTTGGAGGGCTAACAATCCGTTTGTTGGTTGTCAATGATTTAAATCCTATATCTTGCAATTTTCAAGGATATTTTCATTGGTGTAGTAGTTTGATACAATTAGAAATGATGATCTTTTGTTGTTGAACTTGTGTAGACTGCAAACTTGTGTAGATTGTAAAATTTGCAAAAACTGCATTAGTTTGATACAGTTTGGTGGGTGTTGGTTTATATGCAGTCTAAAAATGCAAATTTGCAGTCTAAATTAAATTTTCTTGTTTTGAAGTACAAATTTACAAAAAAAATGTATTTATTTGCAGTCTAACTTAAACTTGCAGTTTACAAGTATGAATTTGCAAAAAGAGTATTTATTATGCACAAATAAATACACAAAAACAGTATTTATTTGCAGTCTAAAAGTAAAAATTTGCAGTCTAAAACTGAAAAGTGCATTTATTTGCAGTCTAAAAGTTAAAATTTGCAGTCTAAATTAAATTTGCACTTTAAAAGTACAAAATTGCAAAAAGAGTATTTATTTGTAGTCTAAAAGTAGAAATTTGCATTCTAAAACTACGAAATTGCAAACAAAAAGTATATGTATTTGGAGTCGAAAAGTACAATGTGCAAATGTGTATTTTAAAAGTACTAATTTGCAAATTTTGTATTTATTTGCATTCTAAAAGTTTAAAATATATATTTGCAGTCTAAAAGTGAAAATTTGCCGTCTAAATTAAATTTGCAATTTCAAAGTACAAATTTGCAAAAAAAAGTATTTATTTGCAGTCTAAATTAAATCTGCTATTTAAAAGTATGAATTTCCAAAAAGAGTGTTTATTTGCAGTCTAATAGGGAAAATTTTCAGTCTAAATTAAATTTGCAGTGTAAATTAAATTTTCATTTTTAGACTAAAACTGAAAAATTTGCAGTGTAAAAGTGAAAATTTATAGTCTAAATTAAAAATTCACATTTCGTCTAAAATTGAAATTTGCAGTCTAAATATTTATATTTGCAGTCTGAATTAAATTTGCATTTGAAAATTCATACGAAATTTGCAGTCTAAAATGTAGAAATTTGCAGTCTAAATTAAATTTGCAATTTGAAACTACGAATTTGCAAAAAGAGTATTTATTTGCAGTCTAAAAGTAGAAATTAAATTTGCAGTTTAAAACTACGAATTTGCAAAAAGAGTATTTATTTGCAGTCTAAATTAAATTTGCATTTTAAAAGTACGAAATTGCAAAAAGAGTATTTATTTGCAGTCTAAATTAAATTTGCAATTTAAAAGTACGAATTTGCAAAAAGATTATTTATTTGCAGTCTAAAAGTACAAATTAGAGTATGTATTTGCAGTCTAAAAGTAGAAACTTGCAATCTAAATTAAAATTTCCAGTTGTAAAGTACAAATTTGAAAAATGTATTTATTTGCAATATTTAAAATTTTAAATTTGCAATTTAAAACTACGAATTTGCAAAAAGAGTATTTATTTGCAGTCTAAAAGTGAGCATTTGCAGTCTAAAAGTACAAATTTACATTTTAAAAGTATGAAACTGCAAAGGGTATTTATTTGCAGTCTAAAAGTGAGAATTTTCACTCTAAAAGTGCAAAATGTATTATTTGCAGTCTAAACTGTATAAATTTGCAGTCTAAATTAAATTTGCATTTTTAAGGTAGGAATTCACAAAAATTGTATTTATTTGCAGCCTAAAAGTGCAGAGTGTATTATTTGCAGTCTAAAAGTAGAAATTTGCAATGTAAATTAAATTTGCAGTCTAAAAGTACAAATTTGCAAAAAGAGTATTTATTTCCAGTCTAAAAGGTAGAATTTGCAAAAGGCGTATTTATTTGCAAAAAGAGTATTAAATTTGCAAAAAGAGTATTAAATTTGCATTTTAAAAGTACGAAATTGCAAAAAGAGTATTTATTTGCAGTCTAATTTAAATTTGCAATTTAAAAGTATGAATTTGCAAAAAGATTATTTATTTGCAGTCTAAAAGTACAAATTAGAGTATGTATTTGCAGTCTAAATTAAAATTTCCAGTTTTAAAGTACAAATTTGCAAAAAATGTATTTATTTGTAGTATTTAAAATTTTAAATTTGCAATTTAAAACTACGAATTTGCAAAAAGAGTATTTATTTGTAGTCTAAAAGTGAGCATTTGCAGTCTAAAAGTACAAATTTACAGTTTAAAAGTATGAAACTGCAAAGGGTATTTATTTGCAGTCTAAAAGTGAGAATTTTCACTCTAAAAGTGCAAAATGTATTATTTGCAGTTTAAACTGTATAAATTTGCAGTCTAAATTAAATTTGCATTTTTAAAGTAGGAATTCACAAAAATTGTATTTATTTGCAGCCTAAAAGTGCAGAGTGTATTATTTGCATTCTAAAAGTAGAAATTTGCAATGTAAATTAAATTTGCAGTCTAAAAGTACGAATTTGCAAAAAGAGTATTTATTTGTAGTCTAGAAGGTAGAATTTGCAGTCTAAAAGTAAATTTGCAGTTTAAAAGTACGAAATTGCAAAAAGACAATTTATTTGCAGTCTAGAAGTGAAAATTTGCACTCTAAAAGTGCGAAGTGTATTATTTGCAGTCTAAAAGTAGAAATTTGCACCATAAAAGTACGAATTTGCAAAAAGAGTATTTATTTTGAGTCTTGTAGTACAAATTTGCAGTCTAAAACAAATTTGCTTTTTAAAAGTGGAAAGTGCATTTATTCACAGTCTAAATTACAGATGACCAACAAAAAGTTTCATAAAACTGAAGACACTCATAAACTGCATAGCAAAAAATGACACGAAATCCAGTAATGGGAACATAATTTGCTGATTTAAAATGGGGGCGATATTGCATAACAAAAAATGTAGGATGCGATATGCAAACCATATAAACTCACAATACAAGAGGGCAGTGACATATTGAGTTTCAGAACTTCACAATTCAACACTATATTCACTTTTTATTAAAAAGAATGCAGAAAGACTTTAATGTGGCATTCTAAGAATCAATGAAGAAGAGGTTCCTTGCAAGTCCTTTTGTTGTGCCTCGCAATGGTCTGCACCTAAGAACAATTAAGTAGTCTCTTTACTTGTATGGATATGAATTCCAACGAAACAATGTACTATGAAAAATCTAAAGAATCAATCATCCGTAGCTTCTTTGCATGTCCTGCGGTCATCCGTAGCTTCTTTGCATGTCCTGCGGTTGTGGTGAGAAAGCTTATGACACCTTGCACATTTCATTGGCCTAGCAGAGGATTGTTCTTCACCCCTGGAACGAATGCGCTTTACGCAAGGTCTTCCAGCTTGCCTCCTATTTTTTGGAGCTTTGATAACCCGAGTACTTCCTTCTGTGAAGTCAGGAATATCCATAGCTAGAACTGGATGGATATTATCTTGATATGTGAGCCGATATGCCTCAACATGATAAAACGGATCAATGTAGCCAGCCAAGGATCCCTCCGCTCCACAAGTCTTGACCAAAACCGTTGCGGCATGAGCACATAAGAAACCATTGTATTGCCAAGCTCCACAAGAACATGTCCCTTCCTCAAGATTTACTAGAACAGCAGGTACAGATTTCACCTCATACAAGCCGGTTTTTGATTTATAAACCCTCCACGACCTCCCCTTGTCAATCCTCTTAGCTAACTTCGCATCCATGTCCGGACAAATCTGAGAAACCCAACGCGATGCTTCTTCTCTTCTACACGACATTTGAATCATAATTTTGGACCTCAACTCTTCAACTAAATTCATTATTGGCATAAGTCGTGCAGCAAGTATCCAGTTATTGAAGGATTCAATAGCACTAGAACTCATCTCTCCGTATCGATGCCCTTGAAAATAAGCATTAGTCCAATGTTGTTTTGGAACACTTGCAATAAACGTCTTGGCCTTATCTCCCCCATGCTCGTAGAACTCAGCCTCACATATCATATAAGCTGATACCGATGGAGCATAAGCGATCGCATTAAACAATTTAACCAACCTATTTCGATAACCCTGCCGAAACCGTCCAGGGAAGTGATCCTTCAAATTGAATTGAAGATGATACAAACAGTAAGCATGATGACAATCAGGGAAAACAGCCGGTATGTTACTCACGAGACCATGGTTGCGATCACTAATGAAAGTAATAGGCCGTGTAGACAAGATAGTCTTTAAAATCCGAAGAAACCACAACCAATTACAATCATTTTCTGCATTCACAATAGCAAATGCCAGGGGAAATAAACCTGCAACACAAATACGAAACCGAAAACAAACAAAAATAAGATGGAACTCCACTTAGATGTAGTTCTAGTTAAAGAAACATTGGTCTACTTAATAAAAACAAACACTGATACAAATTTGTCCAACCCCAAAATGTCACAAAAAGTTGAATAATTGATATACTAATACATTTCAAAACTCTGCATGTCAAAAGACTACCAAAGGGTAAGCTAATTAAACAACTACACCTTTGAAGTTTTTCAAGCAAAGAATAACAAAAAGAGAGAAATTCAGTGACTACAAAGTAAAATAAAGATGGATTGATGAGGAAGGAAATAGTTGGTGTAACTTTGGGACAAGGGTGGTAATTAACCAAAGTGTTTCATTCTAGTGATCACCGAGCACAAAAAAGGAAGTGCTTCATTGTATAGTTACCATGGATCATAACCGCACTATACAATGCTGCTAGTGAAGGCAACCCTTGGCTATTGGTCGAAGACAAGATACAGATTATCCTTGGCACAACCATACGGTTAGCAACAATAGTTGTATTTGACCATTTGCTTCTCCACTCGGAAATTTGATATGCAAATTCTCTGAAGTTTTAATTTGGAGAAGTTGACTAAGAATCAACAACACTCAAATAAAAGATCCGAAACCAAAAAAAAAAACAGATTTCAAGTAGCACAATGACTAATTTTTAGCTCTTGCACATATCCACAATCTGAATTGAGAACATTGGAGCTGGACAAAAAGGTATTTTCTCTTTCAGTCTCTCTATTGTTCACCTTAGTTGGGCAACTCCGAGGACATGAGTTGTTGATACGCACTTACGAGTACAAAAAAGGCAGCAACAATGAGAGGAGGGGGCATGGTATGGGCTGGCAACGGGAACGTGGAGCTCAGAAAGACAAGAGTGAGCGTTATCACATCAATTCTGTTGGTCATAAAGTCCACTGCAAATCGATATTACGGGATGCCTCAATTTCAGATAGCAACTGATTGAGAAGCCAACCGGATGAAAAGTGACGGCTACTGCTAAAAAAAAAAACAACTTATAAACAAGCCTATGTGAACAAATATTGTCAGCCAAGCTTCTATCAGGTTTCAGTGTCTGCGATTCTTCAAAGCAATGCGAATTCTGTTCTGGGCATCAGTGAGAAAGTTACAAGGCCTATGATCTTCTGCAACTTCATTCTCTATCAGTTGAGTTCTTCCACTGCAGGGGTGTCAGAGGAAAACTTTTTCAGACGTATCTATTGAACCCAGTAGCAGCATCTTTCATCAGAATCTGCATCCAAACTCCAGCACACGAGTGTAGAAAAAGAAGACGACACCAATCTCATTCCAGTCTAACCAGTACATCAGGAATTTAGGATCGTGTGACACTTGGTATGGATATCGAGAGTAGGTTTATAGGACTATTTGAAAATTCCATTTGGAAAGCTGACTGATATGTATGAAAACAAATAGATATGGATATGTATGGAAACCTAGGCTTTGTTTTATGCCAATCATAGAACAAGCAGATAAATAGATATGAATATCTAAGGAACACATTCAAAATAAAAAAAAGAACACAAAAAAGTACCTTGATCTGCATCTTTTCCTGTGGCAGCAAGAAGACACCCCTTGAATCTGCCTTTGAGATGTGTCCCATCAAGGCAAAGGAATGGTCGACAATGATTAAACCCTGTGATACATGCATTAAACGACACAAAAAGCCTCGAGAATTCCTTGCTGACGGGATCAACTTCAAGCTTTAATAAGCTCCCCGGATTAGCAATTTTGGCAGCTTCAACGTACCACCTCAACTTATCAAATGAACTTTCATAGTCTCCAAATATTTCCCCCCTAGCCTTCTCCACTCCTAACCATGCATGGTGGTATGATAAATCCAAACCGTACTTGTCCAGAAACAAATCCAACAGATCCGTAGGTGATGTATTATTCTTTTTCTGAACCATACTAGTAACCTCACTAGCAACTAAACTAGATGTCACCCGTTTATGTTTATTCGTTCGATAGGTTGAACCACAACCATGCTCGTTTACCAGTTTCTTAATCCAAAACTGTTTGCTTGAGCGATCCAAAATGGCATGCACACACCATCCACAACTAGAAATCGAACACTTTGCAGTCACACGATACTTGTCATTTTTAACAAGATCGTACATAAAACCATTTTCAATAGCATATCGCTGCAAACTTCTCCTAAAATCCCTCACACCACCAGTAAATACTTGCCCAACCTCATGTATCAAGTTGGCCCAACCCGCTGTCAAGAACCTAGTTTCGGCATGGCGACAAAATTCCTCCAAAGGTTCTTCTCTTTCAATAACAGTGACAGCACCACTAGAACTACCAACTTCTACTCTACTACTAATACTTCCAAGTGTTCCTCCGCTACTAATACTTCCAACTGTTCGTCCACTACAAGATTTAATCTCCTCAACCTTAGCATGTATTCTATCAGTAGTAGGATACAAATACACCATATTATCAAAAGATTCTTCATTATCAAGCTTACAATCACTCCCATCCAACACATACGACAATGAGAAACTACCAATGCATAAGTTGTCCCACCTATCACAAATCTTTCTTAAAACATGCTCCAACCGAATGCCACCAAATATCCTCACAACAAGAACCTGCGATACATAGGTACACAGCAACATTTTGGTTGTATCCATCGCACAAAAAAACACACCTGCGAATAATATTTGTTTGATATAATCAGTCGATTTCTACACTATCTAATGCCTCAAAATCACTATTGATACTCATAATATACAAACAGAGTTCATAAACGGTCTGGTGTGTGTAAAACTTACACTATCATCGAAGGCATAAAACAAACGTTATAACACAAGGTGTGCGTTTAATAATTTATAGTCTAAATGTAAAAACTGACCATATCCAAAATCCTTAAAGTTGCAGTGTGAATTTTTCAATTAGCAGTCTAATTTTTTTTCAAAAGTGCGTAAGCTCTAGGTGCTTAAATTTGCAGTATATTTTCTCTTGGCGTTTGTGATCATCTAATATGAAATTTGTCAACATTGAAAGCACAAACCGAACATTCAATTCAAAGGTACAATAAAACTTACGTTATCATCAAAGGCATAAAGCAAACGTTATCATCAAAGTCACAATTGAACATTTAATTATCATCAAATCACTCTTTGTCATCAAAACCTTTTCTGTAATCGATTAGAACAAATTAGAACAAAAAGAAATCATCAAAAAACGAACCTATTCTCAGATCGATTTAATTCGAGCTCGGATCAACGGAGAAAAGTATATTGTGTCTTGATCTAGACTGCACGAAAGAGCTTACAAACTGATGACTCCTGATCGATCTACACTGCGCGATCTCTATCGTGATCTCTCTCTCTCTGCGCGATCTCCATCGTGATCTCTCTCTCTCTCTCTCTCCCTCTCTCCGTCTCTTGAAATCGTCGTTATACACATACCGTTTGAAGTTTATTAAAGAAGGGGCAATTTTGTCCCACTAAAAAATGAAGTTGGACCTGACGTGTTTAAAAAAAGAATGGGCTGGACTAGAAGTGTTGTGAAAAAATGAGATGGACCGGGCCTGTTACAAATTGGTATAATGGGCTTTAGAACAATTCTTTATATTTTATATGTAAACTCTTTCACGTTTGGAATAACAGTATTGTAAATTCACATCGCGAGAGGACAGGAAAAAGTGTGATTAAAAAAGAGGGGATTGTGAAAATTACTACCCATGTTTAGTTGTGTTAATTAGCATGACATTGACTTTGTGAAGATAATTAACAAAATTGACGTTTCGTTACCTCTACCTATTTGTTTATTTTTAAATAAAAATAAGCAAGGTTAATAATTCTTGCTTATTAGGATTAGCTGATTGGGCTATACAATATTTAATTGGGTTAATTAGCATAAGATTGACTTTTTGAAGTAATAAAAAATTTTGACGTTTCCTTACCTCTTCTTATTTGGTTATATTCGAAAAAAATGAGCAAAATAAGCAAGGTTAATAATTGGGGAAATTTCAAAAAAATTTACCTTACTTTTGTCATTGTGTGACAAAAAGTAAGCAAAGTAAATACAAGTAGGGCATGGTACAATTCCTACTTGAGCCTTATTCCTACAAGATTACCAAAAAGAAAAAGACGTTGGCTACAAGCCAAGTCACATAATTTGTGTGTGCTTGTGCGAGTAGGAGCGCAATCGTGAAAACTTCTTTAAAATATATTCCAAACAATTATGATTCACGAGACTGAGGATTGAAAGCGGGAGTGCAATATGAGGATTGAGAATTCAAAGGATTACGTGACTAATAGCTACCAAGTACTAATAATACGTGCCCAATTCAGCTTTGAAAGCATTAGGCTTTGGTTAAGTGGATTGCGAGAAATGGGGGTTCCTGTTGTTCCCTAAGGGATCCCCATCCATTTCGGCAATGGACGGCTCGGATTTCACTTTGGCAGAATGATCTTAGCCGTCCATCCGTCTATTGCCGAGATAAGATCTGAGCCGTCTATTGCTGAGCATGAACGGCCCAGAGAGGGACAACACCCATGTTGCCAAAACTACAGGCACTTGAAAATTTGATAGTCGGTGGATGAAAACCAAGAAACCATCAATAGCCCAATACCAATTGAAAAGGCCTACATAATTTTCTTATCAGTTTGGCTCAACAACTATAACCAACCCATAAATAATGAGACTCTCATAAATCATTTCCTGGATACAGCTGTTTGTTTCCAACATCATAAAGAAGGAAAATCGTAAGCTAGCTACAAGGAAATGAAGAACCAGAATTACAATATCATGATACAGTGGTAGAAATAGGATCATCACCCGAATACATTAACCATCAGTTGGACAAATCAAGGCTAAGAACTCTGTCGGGCCCCTCGATCAACCTTCTTTTTGCAGACTTAGTTCTGTAACACCATATCTCAAAAGCCTCGCTAAGGTCTGGATATCTCACCTGCTCAGCTTTCATCCAATCCGTGAGAATATCAGCTTGGTCATTCGATGGCAACGCCAGTATAAACGACACAATCGTACCTTCGATGCTCTGGCAGAGATCTTCGTCCATCTTGAAAGGAAACCCAGTCTCCTCGTCGCCCACTGAATCCAGAAGAGGCTTCATCTTCCTTATGTAAGGTAGCCATATTCTTAGCAACTGCACCCGAGATGGCGCCGGAATAATTACATTTCCATAGCCTACTGCTTCCAAGACCTTTGCAGTCAATTCTATGAGCTTCTTTTTGAAACCCCACATGAGAGATTCGAGTTTCTTGTCTTCAACGACCCTCAAGATAGAAGAAGAAATTTCTGCCCAACTGGAGACAAAATCTTTCATTAAATCCATCTTAGGGAGTATTGTACAAATCCATTCTAGGTCAGATAGGCTCTGCATTATACTTTTCTCAGATTTTTCGGATAAGAGGTCAGGTTCATAGAGAAGGGCAGATAAATCCTTCTCAAAGGACAAATACATTGCGGAAAGACCCATTTTTACTTCTTCTTTAACTTCCTCATCGGCTGTCACCAACGGGGTGTCTTCGTCTTCCGCAAGCATGTACTCAACTTGTTCTTGAGCAGAATTTTTAAGTTCATCACCAAATGGAGGGCACGGTCCTCCAATGGAAGTGGCAAAGCGAATCGCAGACAAGAAAACATTTTTTGCAGCAACTAAATCAACTGGTTGGATTCTGGCCAATATGGGCATGGCTATTGGACCCAGTTTTGAAACTACTTTTAAGATCTCTTCCTCTTCCTTATCCTCCCAAGGGACAGCTTCCAAATACTGAACGCAGCTAAGCGTAATCTCTTCACAGAGTAAGGTAGATGAAACCTGAAGAATTCCAATAGCAGACTTAACAGAATCCCACGAGTCCAAAAGTGTGTCGGGGGAAAGATACAGATACCTCAAAAGGTCAACATGATAGTCGTAATCAAAATCTGAGCAATGAATCTCAATGCTAGAAAGTGAGTTCAAACCGGAGAGCTTTTCTGCAAAAAACTTGCTCTTAGTTTTCAAGATAAACGAATGGGTGTAGAATAGTTCGGGTCTTCCTTCTTTATTTCTCAAGCGTATGATCACATCACTTGTACTCCGGTCACTGAACTTGTAAGACTTGGCTGCATTGGCATTGTCCATGAAATTTCATGCTTTGTGCATTTGGAAGAGTCCCCCTCCCAAATGGCAGGTGACTACAAGGGAAAGAAAAGGCCAAAAAGACAAGAAACCTTTAATAACCATATCTACGTAGCTCAAAGCAGAATACAACAGCATAGCTAGTCCTTGAATTAGACTACAGACTTTGCTACAAATACAACTTATATAATCTGGCATAAATAGTAAGATCCATACAGGAGGGTACTTTACCAATGGCCTAACAAAAACGCACACAAGAAGAATGATAAGGACATAAACTACGGAACTAAGGTGTGTATACATTGTACACTGTGCAGGAAAAATGCTTCCCAAGCCACATCTTACTGCAATCTAAAGCTCACTCAAAACCTTGACAATTTGATGCTTTTGAACTGAAGAGCATCCGTGCACAGTTATAGAAGAGAAGAAAGAGCACCAGTGGTATTAGACATCCACCGCAGTACTATGCAGAGTTATAAATGCAAGGCTCAACTTTTTGTCTTGCCTAGCCCACAGAGGCACAGAGAAATAACCCAAAATAAGAGATCGAACATATTACATCAATTCTGCAAGTTATGAGGGATAATTATTCGCAAAAACAAGTCAAACAGCAACCAAAAAACTCCAACAATTTGATGTCGATCCAATGCCCCTCTTTTACTGCTACCAGAAAGAGTTAATAACATATGACCTAACACTAGAATATCTGTCTGCAAGTCCAACTACCTTTGCCATGCAGAGAGGAGTCGGTTGCATCTGAAAGGAACAAAAATATGATTTTGCGACAGTGGTAATGGAATATCTGGTCATTAAGTTCGCAACATTTGGTTCACCAAAAAGCATTTCGTTTTCTTTTTCTTTATTTTGATTTCAAATGGCGCCTATTGGATCATAGTTTACCATCTGTATTAGCTGATGGTCTTACAATGACCACTAAAGATAAAGCTATAAGGAAATACATTCAAAAAGATAATGACTAGCCTGAATAGACATATTTGTAGGCAATTGAAAGTGAAAGAAACAATAAGCCGCATTCCGATAGCCTTAGGTGGTTCTGTTTAATCTCCTGTACTTTGTTCAAGTTATCGAATTTGACCAAAATTAACTCCAACTTATAGACACCAGGTTAAACAGCCTTCAATAAAGAAGCCAGGTGGTATCTCTATCTATTGTTTTCCTCTTTCCCTATTTCTCCCAAGAATCCATTAAAAAATATGAGAGAAACAAATGAAAATTAAGTTATTAGCCAATCAAAACAGCAAACCTAAGAAGCTTAGAAAGACTAATCACTAATGGAACACCAGCACAAAAAAGAGGGAAAAACAACATCTCATTTACTGAACAATTCACCATTGACTTCATGAATCTTATATCAAATAAATTGAATTCAGCTATTCTGTGGAAAAGATTTAGAATCAGAGGAAGAGGGTCACAAACCTTGAAATAGCCCTAATTTTTCAACCATGGAAAACCCCGAAAGGCCCAGAATTCAGTGAAAGAAAGCTGATAGGCTAAAAGGGTTTATTCACTTAGTTTTCACCCATGGAGGATTCAATCCAATCTGGCCACTGCTGAACTGATTGAGCAGAGGGGAGAGGATTAGGTTAAGCTTGCAGGGTGCTCTGTTTCAGTGGGGGTGGTATAGGTGTTGCAGCATGTAGATGATAAGAACACAGGCAGTGCCAGGAACATGAAATGACAAAAATGCCCTTGATAAAGATGGACTGTTATTCCATGCTACATGGGTGTTCGCGTCTCTCGAGACTTTACCCAAGATAAGCACACAAAATGTTTTTGACATTGCCCAGGGTCATCTTACGAACACCATGTTTCGACTAAAATTGTTAGGATATCAGTTTCATATCTGCTATTGTAGAGTTCATTTAACGGTGGAGCAAAATTTCGTATAAACTAAACCCATAATAGTCTTAAAATCTTGACCACCGGCCCGATCTTTTGACATTAGATAAAGCACACGAATACATGTAAAATGTTTCTGTACATTTATTTTATGGGAGTATCTAGATACCTATGATTGTTCGCAAATGATTGGTCATTGTAAAAGCATTGTTGTGTTTTGATTGGATCTTGAGCACTTAAAAGGTAGACTGGGAATTGATACCCTTTTTCTTCTTTTGATGAATATTGAAAGAAAGCTAAAGCCAAGCGTTTGAGAATACTAATAAGGAAAGGATTTTTATTGGATATATATATATGAGAGCAACATTGGTTTGTTTAATACAACCTGTGCAAGTTGCACACGCATGTGCCAGTGTTTGACACTTCAAGGCAGAAGAGGATTAAAAAACACAACATGATCATCATACGTTTAAACAAGGTAACAAATCTAAGTGCATCTTTGACAATCAGTTAAAGCCAGTTGGGCAACTTGTGTATATTAGTCCTGAATTATTTTGATACCTCGGGTGTCTATGTCAGATTACACGTATTTTGACTAATTCTGGTGGACCAACCACACCGTCTTGAACTTAAGTTTGGTAATTATTTGATATTTGCATGGTAGGAGTCTAAATGTACTTAGAGATTTGTTGGACGAGACTCCAAAGAGCCTTGTCAAACAATCCGTAAAAATACTCATAAATTTGTTTTATTTTATTTTATTTTATCAAATCATAGATTTGTTGGATGAGGCTCCAAACAGCCTTGTCAAAACCTCTAAATCAAGCTAACGTTCGTAGTTTGCAGATTAAAATCCAAAATGATTTTAAGTAAAAAGGATGTTGCAAAGTTTTAACCAAAAACGAATTTTTTGTTTTTTGCAAAATCCTTCCTTGCATTTTATTTTAGTCATGGATTTCTGGAGAAGTTGAGAACGTGGGAATGCAAAGGAATGGATAATGGAGAATAACAGTGGAAAGGCCGAAGGTACATGTGTATTGGGCTTTATAAGGACTGCTAATATATGGACCTTTGTCTCCTCTCATAACTGCCTCAAGTAGCGGGATGATATCTTCCGGCGGAATGATATGCGATACCAACTTGTCCTCTTGATCCACTCCCATGTTAGCAAGCTTGTCAGCAACCTTGTTTCCCTCCCAGAGAGTGATACGGGCACACTTTGCTGATCATGAGTAGGCTTTTCTAGCACCACCAAGGTGGTTGTTCAAGTGGTGGGAGCAGCTAACATAAGGTTGCTCCTCTCTCACCGGTTTTGAGTTCTATACTTGGGATCAGATGGTTGGGAGAGCGGGCTCCAATTTATCTTACACAGTGGTGGGGGCCTAGTGATGGAGCCTACGACATGGTGCCAAATCAATATTTCTTTCCCGGCCGAGTTAGCTATGGCTTAAGCCCGAACTTTCTAGATTGAGTGGATTCTCCAGTTAATTAAAAGGCACTACGCTGGTTCAGTTCGGCGGCCTACCCTTTTATAGGAAAAAAAAACAAACAAACTAGGCTTTTCTAACATTTCTTGTATAAGAGATTGGACAAAAAAGAGTGATTACATCTGTACCACATTTAGTGCTATATGATTTTTTACCCATCACTGGTAAGTCAATTGGCACATGTGATTAGCTCATATTAAGTGTTAAATCTACCCACTGACTGACAACCACCTTGGGTGGTGGCTTGGTGGTCCACAGGTGATTTAATGGGATCAGAGCTCGTGAATTCAAGGAATGTTATCGACGCTCTCTTGAACCTTGGGGCGGTGGCCTCATGCCTTGGATCTTTGAACCCCTCTAATTCCCCCTACGGATTGCTTTGGCCTTAGGTGGGACACTATGCACCTTTGGGTTTCGATTCTCTCCCAGGACCCGTTGAGGGTTTGGAGGCTCTATGGTTACACCCAGGGACAGGTCCCCATGCCTGGGTGGTGGGGTGGTGGTCCATAGGTGATTTAATGGGATCAGAGCTCGTGGGTTCAAGGCATGTTTTTGACGCTCTCTTGGACCTTGGGGCGGTGGCCTCATGACTTGCGCTGATGTTTCTATGCTGTACATAGATCCCAGTAAAATCAAGCAGCGCATCTCCTCATGGTAAATAATAAATGCTTCTTGCTTTTATAGGATCTGCATTCAAGTACTCAAAAGTCAAACGTGTCCATCCGGCTATTGATGTCAATATCTTCAACATCCATTAGAGCCTTGTAAAGCTCATTATGATCTATATTTGCAAGGCAAACTCTTCTCATATGCATCAGCGAGTCTTGTCATGTTAATCGCAACAGAAGCCATTGTTTCAGACATAAGCTCTGCTCCTTTTGGTTTCATTGAGCGATATTTCAGTGGCTTTGCAGGTCCAAGGCTGGGCTTACCTAGTGTTGGTATTTGGCTACTAGTATTCCCTTCTTGAGTTGCAAATCCATTTCTGCCACCTGTGCTAATGTCACATAAGTCTTCCCCCACCACATTGTCATTGAAATCTGATATAGGTGAATACTCATCATCACTGATATTAGTTTTCCTCGAATCGTTAGCATTAAGATCCTTTGCTGAACATACCCATTCGCCAGTAGATTGATCATTGCTACACACAATAGCTAGTTCGTCAAGCATCTCAATCTTCTTAACTCGTAAACGTTTTGCATCTGGATTTGCCTGCACTAGTCATATGCCTCAAAAATATAAACCACCATCCCATTGAGCAAAAAATTCCAAATCAAATATGATGGTATAATACTTACAGCCACATATGTAGCCCACACTTCATCGCCGCAATCAACCATTCTTTTCACTGGATTCCAAGAGAAACTACTTTTCCTCAACATTTCTTCTATGAATCTGTATAGACTATTAACAATATGATTGCGAGTCAAAAGAGGTTAAAACTCAAGTTCATAGTTGAACATGCTGTAGTATATGCTTGGTCTTTAGAACCCTTATCCACTTTGTAGCCTTCATTAGCTCGATACACTCGCTCTCTTCAGTCCAAAATCCAAACTATGTTCTTCCCCTTTTGCTTCCCATCCTATTGGCTATTGATTGTCACCTGGCTCCATTCCGAAAACAACAGCCCACAAGTATCGTTTTAGCAATAATGTAAGTTATGACAATAGTGAATATATAAGCATTCAAAAAAGATTGAACCATACCATACAAATTATATCCTTGACAATCAAGTACAGGAGTTCAACATAAACCAACGACTACCATTCAGATGTATCTAGAATGGAGAATTCAACATTTTCAAACATTGAATTGACATTCTATAGAAAAATCAGCCCACATTGCGTTCATTATTTCGGTTCGAATTCTCTTTCCTTCCCTTCCATGTTCAGCCCTATTCAAATGTGTGTCAACTGTATCATGAATATGAGCAGTTTGATATGCAAGCTCTCGGTCAACAATATGTAAATGGGATCATCTGGGAATTACTCCTAGAATATGATTGTGCCCAATACAAGCAACGATTTCTAGCTTTCTTTGCGTTGCATAGCTAAACAAAACTTTGAATAGCTTTTTTAATACCCCAAATGCTTGACGAGTATCAATGGCTAAACAATCTTTTGCTGTTTTGGGCACACGACCTCCTATTGCATTTAGGTGGTATCTTGTACTTCGGAAAGGGGTAATGTAATGCCTTAGCAAAGGAAATCCCGCATCTAAAAGGCAGTTGTTGCCCTCACAAAGAACAATGTGTATTTTGAAAAGATGGTGTAAATTCTAAAGAGCTATCGTTATTTGTATGCTAAATAATTACCTGGAGGGCAAGTGATTCCATGTTTCCTATTAATCGCACAGCTTAACATTCCATCCTATCCCAGCCAGCTAACACATATGTAAACCTCAAATCAAATGTGCATGCTGTTAATAAATTTTGTTAAGGCCATTGTTTTCTCCCACGAAATCGTGCTATGTAATCAGCAGAAACTTTCACAGAAAGGTGTGTACCATCAACTGCTCCAACACAATCTTACTCAGAGCAGTACCAGATGAGAGTATTTTAAAAAAGAAAGCTTGTTAAGTATTTTTAAACTATTTTAGATGCAGTACGGTTTACCTTGATATATGGCGACATCCTATTATTGTTGCGGATCTCATAGCTGTGACTATTTTTCCCATGGATTGCTTCAAATAGTGATCTTCCTTGTCAATTATTGCATTTACTGCAATGTGATCAAAATACGGCAATATTGTTTGACCATACCGCTTCTAGTTGCATTTTGCATTACGGTTCTAGACATTGTGTGATATTTCATGCAAGAACATTGCAAATTGCTCTAGTCCTCAAGAATACAATGCACAGTATCTTTCAACCCTCCAGTACCCCTAAATACGTGCGCAAATTGGAAGCACTCTACATTCATTCGCAACAAGTTGGAACAGCCTTCCTCATTTTGTGTTATGTCAACTACAAATGCACGTTGGGTCAAATAGCAGTTACATGGTGGCTTTCTATCGTATTTTGCTAAATAGTATGCACCATACATACAAGTCAAGACACTATAAAATTTTACATCTAAAAGAGCAAGTTCACCAGTATCCATCTATATATATCAAAACATCTAATGATAACATAAATTATGTCACGGACAAAACAAAACCCAATAATTTCAAAAAAGCAACTTCGTTTATCAAAATTATCTCACAGACAATGATAGCAAATAATAACCCAAGAAACTGAAAGTTGCCTTGCTGAAGTAAGTGGCTTACTACATATGTTACCTATTTACGTAGTTTTTCCTCAATAACCAGACCATTGAAAAAAAGTGTTCCCTCTAATGTTATACAGCCTTAAAGGGATCCTCCTGAATCGGTTTGCCACAAAGAGGTTTTGGGTGGTCTACGAAATGGGAACTGGCTAGTATGATCCAAATCAGGTAAAAATAGCGTTCTCTCTAATATTAGTCTGGACCCTTGAAGATCCAAAAAGTACTCTATGTACACCACACTGACTCTGAAAGGCAAAAAGAAACAGGCATGAGTCAACTAATCAAATAAGAACTCTATGCACAGGTCTACTTAGAATGCCCATCGGAGTATTTTTCTTATCCTTCCACACAAATCAATGGATGAAGCTCAGAGACCAGATACCACCCTCTAAGGTTTGCATATCGCACATGTTGAAGGTTTGCACATGGCAAAAACATACAAGGTTAGTTAGACCGCAAAATGACAGGTTTGAGATTCTTTTGGAATACAATCCAAAGTGCAGACAGTCTCCCATAAGGGGGCAAGAGGTTCCTCATCAACTGAAATCAACATACCACAGGCGTTGAACAACTGAAATCAGATGTGGGTGGCAAGACCAAATGCATAAAAGTTCAACTTATTAGAGAGAAAAAAGAACCAGCTGCAGGATTTCTGACATCATGAGTATGATCTAGTTCTCTACTTCACAACGATAACGATAAGGAGCATGGACATGACCTACGTTTCCAAATAACTAAAACACGAGTGTTGGGCACTCAATACTTGGACAAGGATATGGACTCTGTATCCGACATATTTAGCTGAACATTCACCTAGCAAGCATATCTTCTCATGGTAAATTCGGATTTACCATGAATTATGTATGAAACTTCTATATGATGAATGCCCCAAGAGAATTAGTAAAGACTAATTAATCGTGAGAAGAAAAAAAAAGAAGAAATATGCTACCAAATCTGAACTTTTGGCCTTATCCCCATCTCCTTAAGACAGAAATTAACTGAAACCAATAATTGGACACAAATCCGCACTCGACACTTGTACCCAAGTCCATGACAACAGGAAGTTATAAATTGGTCAATAGAGATTGCCAATGCTAATTATGACCATCCTCCACGGAGGACCAACCGACCAAATTCCTATTGCAAAGCCAAACTAGACACAACGAACTCTTAACCTTCACTCAAAACTGGTCCTTTTGTAAAAGGTAAATGGCAACTGAAGTGTGAATTTGAAAGGATAAAAAGGAGGTGAGGTGACTTCCCTTGGACAAGAATTGATTATAGTAATTCACACATGCCTTGAGGCTATAAATAAAAAGGAAAGGCCCAATGTTCTTCTCTTCTCCACACCAGCAGCAAGATTCGGTCCCACCCACCCATATGGTAATATGAATACTAGTGTACTCCCTCGCCTCCGTCCTCGTATTTCTGGCCCTTCACCTTTAAGATCCCCATTCATCTTCGTCCTCTCTGTAGTGAAATGTCTCTCTCAAGCACTGCAATACGCGAAGCCATACAAGCAACCAATGATCTGAAGCTATAAAGAGCTAATAAATCTACAATGAGTCTGGTAGATTTATATAACGTAAAGATTGGTCTAATCTCACATTTCGAATACGAGGTTCCGGTGGAAGCCTTACCATGCACAACCAACTGCGAAAGCTATGAATTCATAAATGGAGTTCAAGTTTACAAAAACCATAGGCCGAAAAAGGATTACGTTCAGAAGCCAAATATCAAACACGTGGGCGACATCTACCTTGGATCGATTTCTAATGCCGTAAGCCATATAAAATCAAAACGCGAAAAGCAATTAGAATGTGCGCCAATAGAAATTGAATTAGATGCAACAACCACCCATTGTACCTTAGATTGTTCCTCACATTCTTGGCTGCAGATGTGATTCTGTTTCTGGCAAACACCCGTAGTTGTAGAGAGAGAAAGAGACGATGGTCGTGGCCACGTGGATGAGTTCACCAGCTCCGGTCGCCCGAGTTGCAACCACACTTCTGCCGGCTGACTAATTGATCGGAACTCGCATCGGCGACGGTGAAGGTCGACTTGGATCGGCGACGTTGTTTAACGGACTGCAAGTTTACGACCAGGAGGAGGAAAAATGTCTTTTAAAGTTGTAATCAAGTGTTTCCGGCACACTTTTTCTCAAATTTTTTCGATATATATCTTCTCCGATTAAATACCAAGAAGTTTTCGATTGACTTGATATCATTCAAAATCATTGTAATTGATAAATTCTACAATGTGGACGAATCGGATCATAAATATAATCCCAAAGTAGGGTCGAAAATCTCTAAAAACAGAGGAGAAGCCAAACTTTCTTCTCTAGCTTCAAAAGAGTTGTAATCAAGTGTGTGCAACTAACTTTTTCTCTTCTATTTTAGAGATATATCATCTCCGATTAATAACCATTTGGTACTCAATTGAATTCATACTTTACAAAAACATTTTAATCAACAAGTTATACAATCATGAGGAATCGGATCATGAAAGTAATTCCAAAATAAGTTTGAAAATCGCCAAAAAAGGTAGAAGTCTTATTCTTAACACTTCGCAGATCGAAAATGAGAAGTCTGCCCACGTAGAACTCGCCTCTACGGAACACGGTTTTCCTTGAATGATGCGGCAGGGTACAAGCCTAACTCGTGCTTGAGACATGCGAGTTCCCACTAATTCAAACGATGCCGTTGCAAAATAATGCGGCTAGATACAAATGTTAGCGGCCAGGAGTCAAAAAGGCGGCCAAAGTTTAAGAAAGAAGCGTAACTGCATTTCACGCTTTGCGGGTTTGACGAATATTGTTCTCGCACAAAACAGAACGATAAACACAGGGCTCCAGAAAAACTTACGGAGATCACCGATCGAGCAACGAACTCGATCAGGCAGAGGCAGGCAGCATAATTCCTCGATCGATTCAGTGGATGAAGATGATGATTAGGCATTTTAACAAAGGTAAGAATTTTTGTTGCTTTTAATTGAGAGTACTGGAATTTGTTCAGTGACTGCTGGAAGTGCATGGCTGTCGCGTAATTGATTGGGTTGACATAAGAGAAAATAGTGACTGCTGCTGTATGCTATTATCCTAGTGGAAAGGTTTGTAGAAGTTCTGGCCTTCTATCCTTCTTGTAAAATGTTGCTTGAAAATGTTGGGTTTTTCCCGCATTGAATGCAGTTTGAAAAGATTAAAAAGAAAAAGTGAATAATGAGTTGTTAGAGTATTTAATTGGCCCATGTAAATATGGTCATTGGAAATGCTCTTGAGTGGGTGTCGGCAATTCCACGAGCATTTGTAATGCTTGGAATTTGAAGAGCCAATATTATAGATCTTTTTTCTCCTGATCCTATTTAGGTGAAGTGGTGCATGTGGGCTGAGAGATAGAGTAGAGAAGGCAGAACGATTGAGAGGCCCATTGGGGGTCTCCCTCACCGTAAAAGGTTTTGTGTGAGAGAGAATAGTTGAAAGGAAAAATAGAGTTTTTTTTTTTTTGGAACATGATATTTATTAACGAGCCAAAGAAGGGGGAGACCCCTTAGAACAAAAAGCCACCTCCTTCCTATCTAAACAGGAGGAAACAACATATAAAAACTCCAAAACCTATACAAAATCAATCTACCAAAACCTATACAAAACTATCATTGCCGAAACATCCAGCGGGGAATACCCCAGGTAAAACCCAAGTCATGATTCTCCACTGAAGCGGGTATCCTTCTCCATGAACAGAGGCGGGCCGAGACATCACCCACAATTCTATTTACCACGTTAGTAGAATCCATGATTTCGAAAGATACGGCTATTTCTCTCTCGCCATATATGATAAACAGTTGCCGCTAAGCACCATTTATACATAGACTGCTTCAAAGAGGTCCCTCGACAATGTAAGCCTCCCCAGGCAAGTTCAGAAGACAAGGAAGAGAAAATCTGAGTATAACCACATCGAGTTTTAACCTCCCTCCATACCAGCAGAGCAAACGGACAGCAGAGGAACAAATGGTCATGAGATTCCAACCCCCCATCACAAAGCACACAACCACTATCCACTGTTACGCCCCATCTCCTGAGTCTATCCCTGGTGGTCAGTCTGCCCAATATAGTAACCCATAGGATAAATGCCCACCGAGGAACTAGGCCCTTGTGCCACACAATAGCATGCCAGGGGGCTTCAGGAGCCTTAGTTCTAATCGCAGACCAAGCAGATTTAGAGGTGAAACTCTCAGAAGAAGAAAGGGGCCAGGGGGCTTCAGGAGCCTTAGTTCTAATCGCAGACCAAGCAGATTTAGAGGTGAAACTCTCAGAAGAAGAAAGGGTCCAGATCACTCTGTCCTCATTAGCTTCAGTAGGAATGAGAGAAGCATCAATATTGTGAATAATTTCAGCAATCACAGGATTCCTTCTCCGGGGCCAATGCCACTCCCCATTAATGATAATGGAGCTAACTTTGGCAGTCAGGGATCTGCCCATATTGAAGGCCACCCTATCCCCATACTTGAGATAAAGAGGTCCAAGATTATGCCAATTATCCAACCATAGAAAAGTGGATTGGCCATTACCAATGATTGATCGAGTGAAGGATTGAGCAATCTGTCTAAGACTAAAAAGCTTCCTCATGGTCCAAGAAGAGTTAGAGGGAAGGCGCATGTACCAGATACATTGATTTTTGATGACATAGGAGTGGATCCACTTCACCCACAGAATATCCTCCTTCTTGCACAGAGCCCATAAGTGTCTAAGCATAGGGGCCTTGTTCCATTCCTTGAGACTTTTAAGCCCCAATCCACCCTCCTGTTTCGGTACACAGACAGAGCTCCATGAGACTTTCACACCAGTAGATTGCAACCCACCACCATTCCACAAAAAAGCACTAAGTATACTCTCAATCTCTGTCATAATCTTACTAGGTAAGATGAAAATAGAGGTCCAGTAAACTTGGATACTGAATAAAACAGAGCTTATCAGTTGAGCCCTACTCCCAAAAGATAATAGCTTGTTAGAGCATCTCCAACCCATCCAAAGTAGAGGATGGATGTGACACATTGAGGGAAGATTTTGTAATTTATTCCCTTTTTTCTTCACTTTTTGTACTTTTTAGGAGAATTTTTGAGGGACCCATTTTCTTTTTTAGAGTATGGAGAAATTTTGTTCTCCAAATTTACTTTTGATCCTCCATTTTTAGAGGACCAAATTTACTTTTGGAAGACCAAACTCTAAAAAGGACGGTGGGTCCCTCGAAAATTCTCCCAAAAAGTACAAAAAGTAAAGAAAAAATGAAATAAATTACAAAATATCCCCTCAATGTGTCACATCCATCCTCTATTTTAGAGAAATAGAGGTGGATTGGAGATGCTCTTAGACCAAGATTGGATCCTTCTTAGCATTCTGTCCTTGAGGGCAACACAATCTGCATAAGTCAGCTTAGTTGAAATCAAGGGCACCCCCAAGTAGCGAACAGGAAGCTCAGCTTCAGGGATATCGAGAACCTGTCTCAAGACTAGCTTTCTATCAAGACCCACAGCTGCATAGAAGCAAGCACTCTTTCCCAAATTAGGTTGAAGACCAGAGAACTGAAAAAAATCTTGCAAAACCCCTTTAATGAGCTCGAACGACTGCACCTCAGCACCACAGAGGACAAACATGTCATCAGCAAAGGAGAGATGGGATAAACCAATAGAGGCACATTTGGGGTGATAATAGAAACTGCCTTGGCTAATTCTGAGCCTTAAGAGACCAGAGAAAGCCTCCATGATCAGCAAGAATAAGTAGGGGGAGATAGGGTCTCCCTGTCGTAAGCCTCTTTTCCCAAGAAAAAATCCTTTTAATTCCCCATTAATAGCAATAGAGAAGAAAGGGGAAGTAATGCAAAGTTTTATCCAGTGAATATATTGGTCAGGAAAGTCCATATACCTCATAACATCCAGCAAAAACCCCCAATCGACACTGTCATAAGCCTTCATAATGTCCAATTTAATGGCACGTCTAGGTGTCCCTTTGTCCAGAAGATATCCCCTAACCAACTCCTGCATTAGAAGGACATTATCAATAATGGACCTCCCTTTGACAAAAGTTGATTGAGAAGAGCTAATAAGACAAGGGAGAGTAGCTTGCAATCTGTTAGCAAGGAGTTTGGTAATACATTTGTAAATAGTGTTGCAGCATGCGATAGGTCTGTAGTCCTTGACCGAGGTAGGAGCATCTTTTTTAGGAACCAAAGTGACTGCAGTAGCATTCCATCCTTTCGGGAGAAAACCGTAATCAAAGAAGTAATGAACCCCTGCCACAAAATCATTCTTCACTATATCCCAATTATCTATAAAGAACGCAGAATTATACCCGTGAGGCCCAGGGGCCTTATCCCTCTTAATAGACTTCAGAGCCTTCCAAATTTCAGAATCAGTCACTGGGCAAATGAGCTCCTCCCGCATGTGCCGAGGTACTTTCTTTGTAATAGCGCCAGCCAAGACAGCTGATGCATCCCTCTTCTCAGCAAAATCAGTCCCAAGAAGCTTTTGATAATAGCCCAAAATTTCGGTCTCAATAGCAGCAGAATTCTCCAGCCTCTTACCTTGATCAGATTCCAAACTAAGGATGGTATTTCTAACTCTATGTGCATTCATCTTCTAGTGAAAAAATCTAGTATTTTTGTCCCCCAAAGCCAACCAGCTGGCTCTGGACTTTTGCTTCTTATAAGCTTCCTCCGCAGAACTTAACTCATAAAATTGAAAGACTAAGTCTTTCTCCAGATCATTCAAGTATTGGTCTTGAGGAAATCTAGAGCATAGTTCTTGAATTTTGGATAGATTGAGCCTTGCCTGAGCCACCCGACCACTCAAATTGCTAAAATTTTGTCTATGAAAATCCTTCAGAGAGGATTTCAATCTGCTAAGTTTAGTCTATGAAAAATAGAGCTATGTGTTAGGAGTTCGGGGAGGGTTTTACATCTCACATTGTAATCTCTATTTTTCATATAGTGGAAGATATCTCTCTCCCGTGGATGTACCCGAGTTTGAGGAACCACGTATTTTGATCGTGTTGTTCTCTTGTGTGATTTGTTTTTGTTTTTTGCGCTTCCGTTGCGGGTGGGATTACCGGGCATAATCCCAACAGAAAATTATGGGAGTTGGTTTTAGATGATGATGCATTGCCATTGGTATGCACATGTCCTTCACCAGACACTCATTGCAAGTCTTGCTCGAGCTTTTTGTATTATTGGAACAACACAAAGATGTTTATTTCCTTAATCCTTTATCTGTACAATGTCCTTAAGTTAGTGTGAAACTCGGAAAATTAACATTGTGGGATCATGTTTTGCGTGGGGTCGGATAATCAGTTGAAGCTGGAAGGTGTGATATGTTTGAAGGGGAAAAAGAAGTTAGGAGTACCCTGCAAGAGGATAACTGGCTTTCAGGTAAGTGCCCCTTGCCTTCTCTTCGCTAGTAGACAAAACAAATTACACGACTTCTTTTTTCCTGATGCATTTCAGTCTGCGTCTCATATAGACTCTCATGTTGGTCACTTCTTCTCTTTACAGTTTTCTCCTAGTGATCCAACCAAAGTTCTTGTTACTTCTGCTGATTCCCAAGTTCGAGTACTTTGTGGTGTTGATGTCATCCTCAAATTCAACGGTGAGCATTGAGTTTTTTTCAGTTGTGTTGTTTATTCCCCTTAATGCAGCATTGAGATTCTATCAAGCTTTATAAAATGTAAGCAAGCACAAAAATGCCGTAGCAAATTCTTTACAAACATCAACTAGCTGCGCAATCTGAAAGTAATGAATGAAAACAACTATCACTCCTATAAAGCTATGTATGATACATGCGGCAAGGTGGAGCCAGCTAGTGTGTGGGTGGGGGGCACGTGCCACCACTCGTTTCAGAAATACCGGAAAAATAATAGACGAAAAAACTGGTAAATAGAAATATAGTATGTCACGAATACACAAAGTGTGCTTTGCTCATGTGGCTAAGGAGGGTACCATTGGTAAGTGCTTGAGGCACCACACAGGAGTTTGAGCCTTTTGGGCACCAAATGTTTTCCTTTTTTCCAAAATCTCCACACTGCTAGCTCTCTCTATCTCTCTCTCATTTTTTGTATAGTCCCGCAAGGTTTGTTATTTTTTCCATTAATTGGAGAGTGTTGGGATTTGTACCACATTGGTTAATTATTTCCTCCAAAACTAGTATATGAGCCTGGGCGGCCTCTCCACTCTTTGCCAATTGGTTTAGAGTTGGATGCTTTAACATGCTATCGAAGCTAGAGTTTCGGAGAATTTGCTCCCCCTTATTTGTGTCATAAGTGCACCGTTGTTTGTTGTGATCCAAGTGTTATGGATCCTTTGTTTATCTCTCCACGTGCGAGTCGGGGGTCGCACGTGCGAGGGAGTATTGGGATTTGTACCACATTGGTTAATTATCTCCTTCAAAACTAGTATATGAGCTTGGACGGCCTCTCCACTCTTTGCCAATTGGTTTAGAGTTGGATGCTTTAACAGAGAGGAATGTGATCCATTTGTGGTATTAAATTTTTCCTCACAAATTTAGTATTTTTACTGCTTGTTTTTTTATGGGTTATGGTGCCTGTAAAACAAGTGGCTCTTGACAGAACTCAATGGAGAAAAATGATTCATGTAGCCGACCGCAAGTGATTGGGACCTATGGCTCGGTTTGGTTTGGTGCCTGTAAAGAAGCATATAAAGTGAATTCGCAACTATGCTACGCATTAATCCTTTTTCTACACTTTGGGTGAAAGAGGTGTTGGGGTTCGAATTTGGATTAGTCAGTTTGGGCTCCACTCCTAACTCCTTCCTTACAGCTCCGTGCGTCCTCCGACGATCAAGTTAGATCTAGAGAGAGATGTTTAGATCTCGGGTTAGGGAGAAACGACATCCTCCCTAGCGGCTGTTTGGCCGTGACGGGAAGAGCATCGACGGCTTCGGGAAGGAGATAGGCCTCGGGAAGAATATATACCTCGGGAAGAACTTGAACAGTGCAATGAACAGTGTTATTTCATGCTTCAGATGACCAAACCGACATTTTCCACCAATTGTTGGGATCCCGATCGTGAGAGGATTCCGGTTCCTTGCTCCGCGCCTCCACCGCTGGACCTGCAAAAAGTCACTAGGGCTGTGGAAGCCCAGTGACCCTCCGACGATCAAGTTAGATGTAAGGAGAAGTGTATAGGTCTAGGGTTAGGGTAGAATGACCTCTCTCTTTAGGTTAGAGTCCCTTTGGATTTATAGATCTTGGTTTACTTGGCCTCCAAGGTAGCGCGTGGAGGTCACGCTCAGGTTACCGCCTCGGGTGATGTCATAGATGACCCACCGGATAAGGCGGTTACGGAGCACATGGCCAGGTTAGTCCTTCGCAAGGATTCTTCTCGATGCTGTGTCTCATCAGACGCAGGAGGCTTGCTCGGGAGCCCTAGGTGCTGCGTTTCAGGGGTCGGTACGGAGCCCTCGATGGTATGTCTCCGAGGTTGGTACGGAGCTCTCGGGTGCCCTCGGTAATATGTCTCCGGGGTCGGTACGGAGCCGTCGGTGGTATGTCTCCGAGGTCAGTACGGAGCCCTCGGGTATTATATCTCCGGGGTCGGTACGGAGCCCTCAGTGGTATGTCTCCGGGGTCGGTATGGAGCCCTCGGGTGCCCTTGGTAATATGGCTCGGGGGGTCGGTACGGAACCCCATTTATCCGGGCCACTACAAGAGGGATGCTCCATTGCCTTTAGCATCCCCAAAAACTTATCAATTTTTTAGCTTGAGGTACATGATCGATCGATAGAAAAGGGAGAAAGTGGAATGTAGCAGTTTCCATGAATCCAATTGGTGCCACCCCGTATTCAAATCCTGGCTCCGCCCCTAACAAGCGGGATGGTTAACAGATAGCCATGTTTTTGGCAGAACTGAAATACCCTACTTGTCACTTCTCCTGACCAGCAAGGAAGTTTCATATGCTTTGGTGTAGCTAACTGTGTATTGACCTATCATATTCCTAGCTAACATCAGACAGACCATTTGTCCTCATTTGAGAAATTTAGAACCACAAATCAACTCCAATTCAATAGTTATGTCAAATATTAACTTATTCCTTCCGTGGACGTATTGTTTTCTTGGTTACAAAGATTGATTGGCTCTTTGTGCTACCTTTATATTATATGATCTTTATGCGACCCGAGATAATTCTTTCTACTGAACTCAAGTGCTAATATTTTGACTGTTAACTGTTGTCCTCTCCCCATTCTTTAGGCCCACGAAAGACACATAGTCCGGTGACTGCATCTTTCACTGCAGATGGGGAACGTCTCAGCAGGAGACGACTCAAATGTGTGTCTGGGACTTTATTAGCAAGGGCTCAACTTCGTTCGAAACAAAGAAGGTGCCTTGTTCATCTTATGAGCGCTTTGTTTCACACAACACGTCGATTGCTATACCTTGGTGTGGTATGAAAACCATGTCTGGTTCACTTTCGACTCCCCCTATGGGAGAAGATGATCTGGCATGCTGTATCTTGGGGAATAGGCAATGTGATCAAAGCTTACTCAACAGCCTAAATTTTTCTCCTCGTGATTGTTTCCCTTTAAAGTCACGGGCTATTTTTAGAGTCTTTTCCAAAGGGATCTGCGACTTGGCCAGAGGAGACACTTCCTGATTCAAGTCAAATGGCAGTTTTTCCGTCAATGGGTAGATCCGAGTGCAAACTTTTGGTTAGTGCTTGCTAGAACAGTTGCAGTTCTAGAACGTGGGGCCTTGTGATTGTAACTGTAGGTCGTGACAAGCGGCTCAGGACATATCAGAATTACGGGTTGCCTATTCGGGTTTGAAAATCCAGTGTTTTGGGTGCCATTGGATTTTGATGATACTCATTTGTTGGCTGCTATAGGGATCGCAGTGACTGGAACAGTTGTGGGTAGGTTAGTTTTGCATGTATCTCAGTATGTACAGTGTAATGTAGAGTCACAGCAGAAATCTGGTTTTTTAATTCAGATGAAGAGGTGTAATTCTATTGATTCTTCTACAAACCAGCCATATGGCAACATATGGGCTGAAATTCCTTTTGTAATGGATATCATTATTCAGATCATCAGTAGAAAATTCTTTGATTTGTTGAGTAAACGCGTTTATGGCCGGCTGATTCCATATATGTATCATCAGAAGTCAAAAGAGCTAACATGGGAACATTTTGGTTTGTGCAGAATGATGATTCTTTCTCGACCTGCAAGTTCGCAGTAGGTTCCAAAGAACATATTTTAAAGAAAAAACTTTAAAGATTGGTCAACCTCAAGGGGTTGTCGTAGTGATTAAGCGAGTTGTATCAGTGAGGCTTACCCGTGCTTCAGAAATGCAAAATCCAAAAAGTGCGGCCAAGAGTAAAAGAATGAGTCCATATACAAATTTTTGCGGCCAGGAGTCAAAAAGTGCGGCCAGAGTTTAAGAAAGAAGCGTAACTGGATTTCACGCTTTTGTGGAATATCGTGTTTCCCAAATGCGTTTTTGTGCTTTGACGAATCTTACAGAAACACAGGGCTCCAGAGAAACTTACAAAGAACATCGATTGAGCACTGAACTCAATCACGCAGGCAGGCAGCATAATTAATTCCTCGATTGATTCATCCAAGGCAGCATAATTAATTCCTTGATCAATTCATCCAAAGCATGTATTTCAGTATTTGTGTTTGTATTACCCCTCCCTCAATTCATTCTCAACTTCTTCAAACTAGTATAGTATTTCCTCAGGTCAGTTTTGCAGCATAGTAATTCCACTTCCACATGAATATCTGTAGATTTATTTTACTCAGTGGATGAAGATGATGATTAGGCATTTTAACCAAGATAAGAATTTCTGTTGTGTTTAATTGAGACTGGAATTTGTTCAGTGACTACTTGTTTAAACGAGCCGAGCGAGCTTTGACCTTCGTAATTTTTGAGTTGGGCTCGTTTATGAATGAGCCCAAGGGCAAGTAACCCGCTGGTCGCCTTCTCCATTTGCTTTTCCTTGAAAAAAAAATTCTCAATGGTTGAGGCACTTCTAGTATCAAGTTTATATGGAAGCCAAAGATGTAGACAAGGAAACCTTGAAAATGTATATATGTTTGGAATTAGGGAAACCTCTAAAAGACTTGTGACTGATGTTTGTATGCTTCAGCTGTACATAGATCCCAGTAAAAGCAAGCAGCGCATCTCCTGAGGGTAAATAACAAATGCTCTAGCTTTTATAGGATCTGCATTCAAGTACACAAAAGTCAAACGCAGTCATCCGGCTATTGATGTCAATATCTTCAACATCCATTAGAGCCTAGTAAAGCTCATTATAATCTATGCAAGGCAAACTCTTCTCATATGCATCAGCGAGTCTCGCCATGCTAGTCGCAACAGAAGCCATCGTTTCAGACATAAGCTCTACTCCTTTTGGTTTCATTGAGCAATATTTCAGTGGCTTTGCAGGTCCACGGCTGGGCTTGCCTAGTGTTGGTATTTGGCTACTAGTATTCCCTTGTTGAGTTGCAAATCCATTTCCGCCGCCTGTGCTAGTGTCACATAAGTCTTCTCCCACCACATTATCATTGAAATTTGATAAGTTTTCCTCGGATAGTTAGCATTAAGATCCTTTGCTGAACGTACCCATTCGCCAGTAGCTTGATCATTGCCACACACAATAGCTAGTTCGTCCAGCATCTCAATCTTCTTACCTTGTAAACATTTCGCATCTGAATTTGCCTGCACTAGTTATATGCCTCAAAAATATAAACCACCATCCCATTGAGCAAAAAAATCATAATCGAATATGATGGTATAATACTTACAGCCACATATGTAGCCCAAATTTTTATAGCTGCACTCGGCCATTTTTTTCTCTAGATTCCAAGAGAAACTACTTTTGCTCTACATTTCTTGTATGAATCTGTATAGACGATGAAAAATATGATTGCGAGTCAAAAGAGGTTAAAACTCAAGTTCATGGTTGAACATGCTGCAGTATATGCTTGGTCTTTAGAACCCTTATCCACTTTGTAGCCTTCATTAGCTTGATTGATACACTCGTTCTCTTCAGTCCAAACTATGTTCTTCCCCTTTTGCTTCCCGTCCTTATTGGATATTGAGTGTCACCGGCTCCATTCCAAAAACAACAGCCCACAAGTATCGTTTTAGCAATAATGTAAGAAATGACAATATATGAGCATTCAAACAAGATTGAACCATACCATACAAATTATATCCTTGACAATCAAGTACAGGAGTTCAACATAAAACCAAAGACTACCATTCAGATGTATCTAGAACAGCTCACATTGCGTTCATTATGTCGGTTCACATTCTCTTTCCTTCCCTTCCATGTTCAGCCCTATTCAAATGTGTCTCAATTGTATCATGAATAGGAGCAGTTTGATTTGCAAGCTCTCGGTCAACAATATGTAAATGGGATCATCTGCCATTACTCCTAGAATATGATTGTGCACAATACAAGCAGCGATTACTAGCTTTCTTTGCATTGCATAGCTAAACATCTAATGAGAACATAAATTACGTCGCAGACATAACAAAACCTAATAATTTCAAAAAAGCAACTTCATTTATCAAAATTACGTCACAGACATTGATAGCAAATTATAACTCAATTAAGAAACTGAAGGTTGTTGTGCTGAAGTAGGTGGCTTACTACATATGTTACCTATTTACGAAGTTTTTCCTCAATAACCAGACCATTGAAGAAAAGTGTTCCCTCTAATATTATATAGCCTTAAGGTATCCTCCAGAGATCGGTTTGCCACAAAGAGGTTTGGGTGGTCTACAAAATGGGAACCGGCCAGTATGTTACAAAACAGGTAAAAATAGTGTTCCCTCTAATATTAGTCTGGACCCTTGTAGAGCCAAAAAGTACTCTATGTACACCACACTGCCTCTGAAAGGCAAAAAGAAACAGGCAACTAATCAAATGAGAACTCTATGCACAGCTCCACTTAGAATGCCCATCGGAGTATTTTTCTTTTACTTCCACACAAATCAATGGATGAAGCTCAGAGACCAGATACCACCCTCTAAGGTTTGCATACCTCTCATGTTGAAGGTTTGCACATGGCAAAAACATACAAGGTTAGTTAGACCATAGATTGACAGGTTTGAGATTCTTTTGGAATACAATCCAAAGTGCAGACAGTCTCCCATAAGGGGGCAAGAGGTTCCTCATCAACTGACATCAACATACCATAGTGGTTGAACGACTCAAATCAGATGTGGGTGGCAAGACCATATGCATAAAAGTTAGAAGTCTCTAGGAATGGCGAACATGAACTCATAGTAAGCAGAACTTCCAAATTGTGGAGTTTTATTGCGCCCAGGCGCACTTCAATGCGCCTCGGGCGCATTCTTTAAATTTCAAAATCGACCAAACATTGCGTTCTTGTCATGGATTTACCCGAACCCCGATTTTTACTTGGTTTGAACCGTTGGAAAGTTTTTCAAGCTCAATTTCTAACCAAATTAGTTTGGCCCAAAAATTATTTACACAAAGTCTTTCACCTCCTAAAAATTAACTTCTACTGAAATGTCACCACTGAAAAAGACCTTTGAAGCATCACCAGCTATATTGTAAGTTTCTATGAAAGACCAAATGATTTTTTTTTCTTAGCAAACAAAACTTTTATAATTTCAATGGTTCAACGAGGGCAAATAAAGGAAAGAAAAAAAAAACAATACCAAGACCATGCATTCAACCGATATGAAGAATTTAGTGCACTTGTAAACAATATTGCAAAAATAGACCGGATGTATACATAGGTCCAACTACTCAAACGTAAGATCACTTCCCGCCCCCTCCAAATGTCACCAGACCAATGGCTTGTTGGCCAAGGACGGAACCAGGATTTCGTAAACGCGAGAGCTGAACTATGAACAACAAGATTTTTAACGTCAACGAGATAATAGGATCGGAGATCCAAATCGTTCAATGAAATCATCGTGGATGGAAAAGAATCATCACCACACTTCTGAAAATAGCAGCAGAAAACGCCAACGTGAGCACTATACTGGGGATAGATTTACCCCATATATCCAGTCCAGAACATCTAACCATTGATGATGAAAAGAATCATCACCTCACTTCTGCATATGGTGACCCCAAACTGCAAAGGAGACTTGGCACTCAAAGAACTGGAGACTACAAGTCTCTTTCCCTTTGGAGCAGAGAACACAGGAGCCCTCAGAGATCACCCATTGAAGCCAACTTGTTCTTAGTGCACAACCTGCCATGAACGATACAAAAGGCAACCTGGGAGACCATACAAAGTGAGCCCAAGGAACAGTCGTTAGCTTGACCTTGGGGCATTTCCGTGTTAGCTTGCATGTTGTGCAAGCTTGCATGTATCTCAGACTAATTCCACGGCCCCACAAGCTATTGCAAAATGAAGTCTCAATGAGAAGAACTTGTTACAAGAATGACAGACAAAATTTCATTGCATGCGCCCGGGGCGCAAATGAAATGCGCCTAAGGCATAATACCTGAAATCAGAAAACCAGGATGCTCCCGGGGCACAATTCAAATGCGCATGAGGTGCATAACGTAAAAAGAGAAAAATAGGATGGCACAACTTAAATGTGCCTGGGGCGCACTTCATCAAAAGAAAAAAATTCGATTCGCGCTGGGGGCGCAATTAATCTATTTGCGCCTAAGGTGTGATGTAGCAACTTTTTCTTATTCATTTTTGAATAAGTTTCTTAGTCCTAATGGGTTGGGATTTGTAAAATGCAAACCCTCTTAAAATTATAGGATTGTTTATGGACAATTGAGTAAGCCCGTATAAAGGGATTCAAGAGTTCCATCCGAGAAGATTTGTATAGTAGGGGTATGGCCCTGGGAGTTCTATAAGTCTTGTTTGAGCTTCAATGGAGAAGTACTTATCAAAAAAAAGATTTCGTTGAAAAATTTGGATGTCATTGAGGATTTCATATATATTGTTCATTTCAACTTCCAAATAAATTTCGGCACTATAGATCCACCTCATTCTACCTCTTCTTTCCTTTCTCGGAAGAAAGTAATTCCCACTGGAACGGTTTTGAAACCTCTGGAAATTTTCCGATCGAAATCAAAGGGGTGTAAGCACGGAAAACATTCATGCCTGAAAAAACAATGACAGTCATGATATTGTAAGCTTATTTTTCGTAGCACTATGTCTAATGGTCCAAGTAAAACCAATTTGAATAGGTTCTGCTCCTAATGGTCCCATTACTGGAATTAATGATAGTTTTCACTTCCTTTACCTTGATAAACTCCTACTCCATTAGCAGAAGCAGAGCAATGGCGTGTGTCCCACAGGAAGAACTAATGGACCTAAGAGCATGCTAATAAGCATCGGAATGCACACATCTAGAACATCCAAAATCCATTTGTTATTTCTCTAACCAATATTGTTATTTATGATACGGTAAGTCGTTTTCCATAGTTGTACGTTTCCAAAGCCAGATGCATGAAGTTTAACCTTCTTTAGGATGCTGAGAAGTCTCTAGCTACGGCAAAAATGAAGTGTCAATGAGCAAAACTTGCAAGAAAAATGAGCTAGGTAATTTCTGTAAATGCGCCCAGGGAGCAACTACCATGCGCCTGAGGTGATAGCAATACATCAAAAGAGAAAATAGGATGCGCACAGGAAGCAATTTTTAAAAATGCAGATTGTGCCCGGACAGCAACTTAAACGTACCTGAGGCTGAGGCACAGTACATAAAGAGAAAAATCTAGAAACTCCCTAACGATCGTGTAATTTGATATACAAATTATTTTTCATCGAAATAACATTACAAAAAAAAAAAAACTCTCAAGAAGAGCATCCCTTTGAGCTCGACTCCCTCAGGTTTTCTCTCACCCTCGCCACAAGTCTCGCCTTGGATGAATCCTGATGATGAAACGGTTTCTGATTATTTAATGAAGTATGGAGAGCTCTATGAACCTCGTGGACACTCTTACAAAATGAAGGAGTACCCTAGAACTAGGGATGTATGAATCAAATGGAAATTAGAATGTGGAAATGGGCGTGGAAATATACTTTAGCATTTGTCGCTTCGATGATCTTTGAATCGATCTCCTTTCGACCAACTTTTCATAAATAAAAAATCATTATTTTAATTGTCCATTTCCATCATCTTTTAATACAGTGAAAACCTTATCTATCGTTATATAATTGGTCTTTATCCAATTTAAAATGAGAGCGATACGAGCGTTTTACGAAAATAATTTGTTTTTCGACCAATTGAGGATAAAATAGTCATGTATTTTGATATGCAAATTATTTTTCATCGATACAACATAATTTGTATAATTTGATATACAAATTATTTTTCATCGATATACAAGGTTTGGCAATCCCGGATCAGAAACTCCCTAACGGATAAAGGAGCTTGAGCAAGGACAATAAGATTGTCATTCTGTTCGGCACCCATTCTGGCTAGGTGATCTGTGCATTGATTTGCTTCTCTAAAGATATGGGTGAGACGAGACTCTGTCTGTTGCAGTACCATCTTTACATCGTTGATGATTGTACTTTGAGGATGATTCCCTGGATTCCCTTCATTAACAAGGTTGACAGCCATGAGAGAATCAGACTCTATGTCCGCTTTCACTAGCCCTTTCTCGAGAATATTTACTAGCCCTCTATAAGTACTCCATATTTCTGCTGCCGTGCTTGATTTTGCTTTCAACTTGCCATAGAATCCCAGGATCCAGGTGCCATTGGTGTCTCGAAATATCCCTCATATTCCAGCATTTCTATAAGCACTATACCAACATCCATCCACATTCAGCTTGGTATTACCTGCACATGGGGGAACCCACTTTGTTAGTCTGGAATTTTGATGGTCAGTCATAAGGGGGGATTTGAAAGCCTCCACAATCTCAATGGCATAGTCTCTAAATGCGCCCAGGGAGCAACTACCATGCGCCTGAGGTGATAGCAATACATCAAAAGAGAAAATAGGATGCGCACAGGAAGCAATTTTTAAAAATGCGCCCTAGGCGCACGACATAGAGAGAGAATATCAGAATGTGCCCGGATAGCAACTTAAACGTACCTGAGGCTGAGGCACAGTACATAAAGAGAAAAATCTAGAAACTCCCTAACGATCGTGTAATTTGATATACAAATTATTTTTCATCGAAATAATTTTTTAAAATGAGAGCGATATGAGCGTTTTACTAAAACAATTTTTTTTTGAGCTGTTGAGGGTAAAATGGTCATGTAATTTGATATACAAATTATTTTTCATCGAAACCAGTTCAGTAGGAAATTAAATTGGACAGACTTTCTAACGGTCCAAACCACGCGGAAAATGAAGTTCTGGAGTGTCCGGGACAAGTCCGCAAAGTTTGGTATGATTTGAACCATTAATGCGCCCAGGCGCAATCCTATGCGCCCAGGCGCCTTCCAATGCGCCCCGGGCGCATCATGAACATGCATAATAAATCCAACTTTGCGAACTCGCTCTGGACACTCCCGACCTCCAATTTGCACGTGGTTTGAACCATTAGAAAGCTTGTCCAATTTAGTTTCTAGACGAAGTCATTCCTTTTAAAAATCATTTATCCATCAAAATAAGTGACCATTTTACCCTTGACGGGTCAAAATATGATTCAATCTGGTAAAACGTATGTATGGTTTTCATGTTAAATTGGATCAAGCAGACCCATTGTATATCAATAAATAGTGTTTCTAAAGCACTAAAAGATGGCAGAATCCAACCATAAAAATAATTTTGTTTTCCTCATGAAAACTAGGTAGAAACAAGACAACTACAAAAATCGTCGAAGCCACCAATGCTAAAACACGTTTTACGTTTCATTTGGTAATCAAATTCCAAATTCTATGGTATTTCTTCTTTGCTTAAGTGTTTCACAATGTTCATAGAGTATCCACACTTTATCAAAGTGTAGAAAGAACCGTTTCACAGCGACGCTTTAGAAATTCTTTGCTACCGCTTGAGTTCCCTTTGTTCTGCTTTTTAGCACTGTAATTCCTTTCTTCTTTTTGTTTTGGTTTGGGCCTTGTCGTGTACATGGCAGGTTTTCATGTTAGACTCTCGAGGATATCCAAGATCCCCTTGGTCCATGTTTTTTTGGTTTGTTTTTCTTAATGAAAAGCAAATTACCAAATCAAACTTGTACTAAAGCTCATTGAGTGGACTCGTGTTGTGCGTCGAGGATCAAAACCAAACACTCACACACAAATTGAGAGAACCCCAACTATTAGTGGATCATACGCAATAACATTACAAAAAAAAAAAAAACTCTCAAGAAGAGCATCCCTCTGAGCTCGACTCCCTCAGGTTTTCTCTCACCCTCACCACAAGTCTCACCTTGGATGAATCCTGATGATGAAACGGTTTTTGATTATTTAATGAAGTACGGAGAGCTCTATGAACCTTGTGGACACTCTTACAAAATGAAGGAGTACCCTAGAACTAGGAATGTATGAATCAAATGGAAATTAGAATGCGGAAATGGGCGTGGAAATATACTTTAGCATTTGTCGCTTCGATGACCAACTTTTCATAAATAAAAAATCATTATTTTAATTGTCCATTTCCATCATCTTTTAATATAGTGAAAACCTTATCTATCGTTATATAGTTGGTCTTAATCCAATTTAAAATGAGAGCTATATGAGCGTTTTACTAAAATAATTTGTTTTTCGGCCAATTGAGGATAAAATGGTCATGTATTTTGATATGCAAATTATTTTTCATCGATACACAATAATTTGTATAATTTGATATACAAATTATTTTTCATCGATATACAAGGTTTGGCAATCCCGGATCAGAAACTCCCTAACGGATAAAGGAGCTTGAGCAAGGACAATAAGATTGTCATTTTGTTTGGCACCCACTTTGGCTAGGTGATCTGCGCATTGGTTTGCTTCTCTAAAGATATGGGTGAGATGAGACTCTGTCTGTTGCAATACCATCTTTGCATCGTTGATGATTGTACTTTGAGGATGATTCCCTGGATTCCCTTCATTAACAAGGTTGACATCCATGAGAGAATTAGACTCTATGTCCGCTTTCACTAGCCCTTTCTCGAGAATAGTTGCTAGCCCTCTATAAATACTCCATATTTCTGCTGCCGTGCTTGATTTTGCATTCAACTTGCCATAGAATCCCAGGATCCAGGTGCCATTGGTGTCCCGAAATATCCCTCCTATTCCAGCATTTCTATAAGCACTATACCAACATCCATCCATATTCAACTTGGTATTACCTGCACATGGGGGTAGCCACTTTGTTAGTTTGGAATTTCGATGGTCAGTCATAAGGGGGGATTTGAAAGCCTCCACAATCTCAATGGCATAGTCACAAGAACTCTTGGAACTAACAGCAGTAATGCTATCAAAATTAGCAAAGCACTTCTTGTTTCTATCTTTCCAGATTTGCCAAATAGTGGTAATAAATAGAATGTTCCAAGGGATCTTAGTACTCATACCAATAGGTTTGGTTTCTCGAAGATTTCCCCCAATCTAGTCCACAATGGAGGAGTCCAAATTCCCTCTCATGATCTGTCCAAATGCAGTAGCTCCCCAGAGGTCCACTGCTTTACAACAGGTTCTAAATATATGATTAAAGTCCTCAGGGCTGGTATTACACCTAGGACAGGAGTCCTGGGTAGTCATGCCATGAGGGGCACGAAGTTGGTTGGTAGGTTGTTTGTTGTGAAAAATAGTCCAAATAATAGTTTTAAGTTTTTCAGGTATTTCGAGTTTCCAAAACCATTTCCAACCAACTGTGTCCGTATCCTGTCCATTAATCATTTTATAAGCAGCAGAAACACGAAATTTTCCAAGAGGGGATCTTTTCCAAGAAGGATGATCAGTAGCTAAAGTGAAAAGGGGAAGGGGAATGTTCTGAAGAGCCTCCAGAGTGCTACATTCAACTAAACGGGCTATGCTATTCAGCTGCCATCTCCCATTTTTAATAAGGGTAGTCACAGTGGTTTTAGAATTGGTATGATCCCCAGCATATATAAAGGCAAAAGGGGCAGATCCAGGCAAGAGGTGCAGGTCCGCTTTATGTTGGTGAATTAGTAAATGTTAGCAGTTTAAAATGCAAAGATTGGAGAATGGTTGGGTTCCATTATGCGGTTGGTTCAGTGGAATCAGGTCCTGTATTGAATGGAAACTTAGACAAGTACCAAAAAAGAGGAAATGGTTCTTGGGAGTGCTTTTATATGGGAGAGAAAGATTTTGAGCCGCAACACTCAGAAGATGATGATCAATCAGAAACAGATGAAGAATAATCTCACAAATTGCTCAAAAGAGTACTACAAGATAGAAGGAAAAGTTGGCGAAAGCTGATCTTATTCTTTATCTCTTCCAATCTAGCAAATTTTGACATCACTTGTTATTTTTTTAGGTGTTTTGAAATTGAAATATTATGCTGAGTAATAGTATGTTACTAGTACTTCTCCATAAAATGCTGAGTATATCACTATACTCTGTAAAATATGGAATTTTGCAGGCCACTGGGCTTAATTGACACCACAGCTGCACATGTAGCATCACCCCGTGGACGGGTGGTAGTGCTCCTTTAATATTGGTAGTGGTCTACTTACTGTGCATTTTACACAAACTAAACTTCTTCTTTTTTCATGTTTGGATTTCACCATTTTTTAGTACTTTGAAAACCCACTTTATCCATATATAATAGGTCTTTATCTCATTTAAAATGAGGGAGATGTGACTATTTTACAGATATGACTTCTTTTACCCCTATCTCTAAGTATAGTAGAATGTCCTTACTTTTTAGTCCTAAGTATACTCACCTCTTTAAGTATATCTAAAGTTAGTGTAATGCTTGTACGTCGAAATGCATGTTAGTCAATAAACTGGTCTTGCTAATGAAAGTACAACATGTTGAATAAACGATTTCTACGTCAATAAACATATGTTGTTTTGTACTTCCCTAAAAAGAAGAAAGAACGGATTTTGATAGTATGAACTTGATTAGAAGTATTCGTATTTTGATCTTTTAAATGGTTATGAACTTGTTTACATGTTGTTTGCATTACTTGTGGTTGTATAAGGATGGTGATGAGCTTGTTTATAAGATTGCTTGCATGATCTTGCTAGTTTAGATTACAATGAATGATTTATGTATGTCTATGTGAAAAGTCCTACCGCGGAGTCTGTGCATGCTACGAGACACAAAAATGAGAAAGTAGAAACATGACACCTAGGGTGTGTTAAAGACAACGTGTGTTTTGAAATCACAATGTGGTCGGACGTGGTAGCCCATTGTGTAAAGAGATGTTTAGAAATAGCAATGTGGCCGGACTTGGTAGCCCATTGTGTGGTGTGTGTTGTCAATGGGGCCGAACGTGGTAGTCTCATTGGAGGTGATTTAAATGTTTGTGAAAACCGCGATGTGGCCGGACGTGGTAGCCCATCGTGCAGATTGCCAATGTGGCCAGACGTGGTAGCTTCATTGGTAATGTGGCTTGGTTATCCGCAGAGAGGAGCCAATGCAAGTTTTGTGTGCCAATGGGAACCCGGGACAGCAGAACCATTGTGAGGATACTCGGGAACCCGGAACGGCGGAACCGAGGTTGGGTGTGTTAAATGTGATTTTCAAAATGTTGATTTGGAAATAAGAATGAGACACGTTCTACGATGAGTCGCATAGGAGAAACTCTGATGACACGGACACTTACGCTAGTTGAGTAATGAATGTGCATGTGTTATTGTACATCTCTAAATGTGAAGTTATTGAATGCACATGTGTTAGTTTGGTTACTATCATGTATCAAGGCTTATTTGACCTGCTATGTGTAAGTTATGGGTTAGTGGGTATGAGATTGTTCTGCTGAGCTTTCGTAGCTCATGGTGTTACCTTTGGTGACCCTGACATATTATATCGGTAGCGACGCTGGTATAATGTGTCAGATTTTGTAGATGATCAAGATGAACAGTACACCTTAGAGGCTTTTGGAGCTGAGGAGCTGGCTAGAATGAAGCAACAGGCAGAGCTGTAGTTAGGAACCCTAGAACCCCTTCATTTGTATAAATATTGAACCTTAGTGGGAGTTATGATGTAATAATGAGCTAGATTCCATTTGGTTTTATGAATAAAATGTTTATTTAACGTACCCAAAAAATGGGGGCGTTACATTTTCGCACTTTAAAAATCCTCTTTATCCATATATAATAGGTCTTTGTCCCATTTAAAATAAGGGAGATGCGAGCGTTTGTCCGAAATAATTTAGTATTTTTCAACTCATTGAGGGTAAATTGGTCATATATTTTTGATGTTCATGTAATTTTAGATTCAAAATACTTGGGTTAGAAAGTAAACTCCACAAGCTTTTTAATGGTTTAAACTTTGCAAAAATTGAATTTCGGGAGTGTTCGGAATAAACCCGCATAGTTTGACAAATTGTGGAGCTTGATTGCGCCCAGGCGCAAATCCATGCGCCCCAGGCGCACTTCAATGCGCCCTGGCGCATCTTTTACATTTCAAAAGCTACCAAACTTTGCAGTCTTGTCACGGAATTTCCCGAACCCCAATTTTAACGTGGTTTGAACCGTTGAAAAGCTTTTCAAGCCTAATTACCAACCAAATTAGTTTGGCCCAAAAATTATTTACACAAAGTTTTTCACCTCCTTAAAACTTCTACAGAAATGTCACCACTAGTAAAAAAGACATTTGAAGCATCACCGGCTATATTTGTAAGTTCCTATGAAAGTCCAAATGAATTTTTTTTTTTGCTGGGTAAACAAAACTTTTATAATCCCACGGGTACAACAAGGGTAAATAAGGAAAGAAAAAACAACAATACCAAGACCATCCAAACGGAACAACAATTCACCAAACGATATTCTTGGACAAAAAAATTAAGACTTGGAAACATTAATGACACAAGACCACCAGCGAACCACACAAAGTGAGACCAAGGAAGAGTCGGTTCGACAGTTTCCATGAATAGACAAGTCTCAAGAATGCCAAACATGGACTCACAATAAGCAACAGTTTCAACAAGAAGGACCTATGTAATTTCATGAGATACCCCCGTGGAAAAACTAAAACCAAGTGAGAAATAACGGTGCGCCTAGGGCACAATTCCAATTTCCAGTGCGCCTGAGGCCCATTACCTCAAAAGAGAAAATTTCAATGCGCCTGGGGCGCACTCTGTTTGCACATGAGGCGCATGTGATGCAGCAACTATTGCAAATTCATTTTTTATTGAGTTTCTTAGTCCCAATTGGTTGGAGATTGTAAAATGCAAACTCTTAGGCATTATAAGGATTGTTCAAGGGTGGCACAAGCAGCGCCAGTACAAGTTATCTTACACCTCCTTATCCTGATAAACTCCTCCTCAATTAGCAGAAGCCGAGAATTAAAGTAGAGTTTATCCTACTGGAAAAAGTAATGGACATAAGAGCATGTTGATAAGTGTCGGAATGCACACATTAAGGGGGTGTTTGGTAACATTTTTAGTTTCAGTTTTTGCTGTTGATAACTGAAAATAAAAATGTTACCAAACACCCCCTAAGACATCCAAAATGCATTTGTACGTTAGGTTGCTTTCCCTTCTAATTTCGGATATATTAAGTCATTTTCCATATTTGTATAGGTTTCCAAAGCAGATTGCCTGAGGTGCATTGCCTCAAAAGAGAAAATTTCAATGCGTCCGGGGCGAACTCTGTATGCGCTTGAGGCGCATGTGATGCAACATCTGTTTCCCGGGCACTCTATTTGCGCCTGAGGCGCATGTGATGCACCAACTGTTTCTAATTCATTTTTTTTACTGAGTTTCTTAGTCCTAATTGGTTGGCGATTGTAAAATACAAACCCTTGAGCGTTAAAAGGATTGTTCAAGGACAATAGAGGCACAAGCAGTAAGTATGTTGGGATTCAACTAGAGTACCATCCGCGAAGATTTCATTGAAAAATTCAGATCTCCAAGCAAATTATCTCATTGAGGATTTCATAGTAGATTGTAAAATTTTCCATCATCAAATTATACAAGGAAATTATACTAGCAATCTAAACCAATGTCAAGCCTATCCAAGAAAACAACTAGTGACTCTAGTCTCCCCGGCTCCACTTGAACTTCAAACGTGTGTATCTAAGGTAGCACATCATATTAACAGACCATCAGGTGAACATCAGGATGCGCCCTAGGCGCAACTTAAATGTGCCTGAGGCGCATTACATCAGAAGAAAAAATTGCGATGCGCCCAAGGCGCAATCTCTTTTTGCCTAAGGTGCATGTGATGCAGCAACTATTTCAAATTCAATTTTAACTTGGTTTCTTAGTCCTAATTGGAACGAAGGCTTGGGATTCAAGAGTTCCATGATTTCATTGATAAATTTGATAAACGGGAGAACCGAACTATGAACAACAAGATTTTGAGTGTCAATGAGATAATATGATCAGAGATCCGAATCGTTCATTGAAATCATCGTGGATGGAAAAGAATCATCGCCTCACTTCTGAAAACAGCAGCAGAAAACACCAATGTACGCACTATACAGGGGTTAGATTTATCGCATCCAGTCCAGAACATCTGACCATTGCTGAGGAAAAGAATCATCACCTCACTTCTGCATATGGTGACCCCAAACTGCAAAGGAGACTTGGCACTCAAAGAACAGGTGACAACGAGTCTCTATCCCTTTGTAGCAGAGAACATAGGAGACCTCAGAGATCACCCATTGCAGCCAACCTGTTCTTAGTGCACAACCTGCCACGAACGATACAAAAGGCCACCTGGGAGACCACACACAGTGAGCCCAAGGAACAATCGTTAGCTTGACGTTGGGGTATTACCATGTTAGCTTGCATGTTGTGCAAGCTTGCTTGCACCTCAGACTAATTCGACGGCCCCACAAGCTATTGCCAAATGAAGTCTCAATGAGTAGAACTTGCAACAAGAATCATAGACAAAATTTCATTACATGCGTCCGGGCGCAAATTAAATGCGCCTAAGGCACAATACATGAAATCAGAAAACCAGGATGCTTCTGGGGCACAATTCAAATGCGCATGAGGTGCCTAACGTAAAAAGAGAAAATCAGGATGCACCTGGGAAAACCCTAAAATGTGCCTGAGGCGCACTTCATCAAAAGAAAAAAATTCGATGCGTGCTGGGGGGTGCAATCTATTTGCGCCTAATGTGCACGTAATGTAGCAACTTTTTCTTATTCATTTTTGAATAATAAGTTTCTTAGTCCTAATTGGTTGGGATTTGTTAAATGTATACCCTCTTAAACATTATAGGATTGTTCATGGACAATAGAGTTAGCCTGTACAAAGGGATTCAAGAGTTCCATCCGAGAAGATTTGTATAGTAGGGGTATGCCTCTGGGAGTTCTGTAAGTCTTGTTTGAGTCAATGGAAAAGTACTTATCGAAAAAAAAAAAGATTTCATTGAAAAATTTGGATCACATTGAGGATTTCATGTATATTGTTCATTTCAACTTCAAAACTAAATTTCGGCACTATAGACCCACCTCGTTCTACGTCTTCTTTCCTTTCTCGGTAGAAAGAAATTCCCACTGGAACAGTTTTGAAACCTCAGGAAATTTTTCGACCGAAAGCAAAGGGGTAAGCACATTCATGCTCGAAAAAACAATGACAGTGACATTGTTAGCTTATTTTTCGTAACATTATGTCCAATGGTCCATGTAAAACCAATATTTTGAATAGTTTCTGCTCCTAATGGTCCCATTATTGGAATTGATGATAGTTTCCACTTCCTTTATCTTGATAAACTCCTACTCCATTAGCAGAAGCAGAGCAATGGCGGGTGTCCTACAGGAAGAACTAATGGACCTAAGAGCATGCTGATAAGCGTCGAAATGCACACATCTAGAACATCCAAAATCCGTTTGTTATGTCTCTAACAATTGTTATTTATGATACATTCAGTCATTTTCCATAGTTGTACGTTTCCAAAGCCAGATGCACGAAGTTTAACATTCTTTTGGAAGCTGAGAAATCTCCAGCAATGGCAAAAATGAAGTCTCAATGAGCAAAACTTGCAAGAAAAATGAGCTGGGTAATTTCTCTAAATGCGCCCATGGAGCAAGTACCATGCGCCTGATCTTGTGCGCAATACATCAAAAGGGAAAATAGGATGCGCTCGTGAAGCAATTTATAAAAATGCGCCCTAGGCGCATGACATAAAGAGAGAATATCAGAATGCGCCTGGACAACAACTTAAACCTGCCTAAGACTGAGGCACAATACATAAAGAGAAAAATCAAGATGCGCCCGGGGCGCACTATATTTGCCCCTGAGCCGCATGTGATGCAACACATATTTCTAATTTCTTTTTTACTAAGTTTTTTAGTCCCCATTGGTTGGAGATTGTAAAATGCAAACCCTTAAACATTATAAGGACTGTTCAAGCATAATAGAGGCACAAGAAGGCAGTGCGAAGGGATTCAAAAGCTCCATCCGCGTAGAATTCCTTGAAAATTTCCGATCTACGAGCAAAATTATCTCATTGAGGATTTCACAAATTAGCCATCATCAATCTAATTGGACTTTCAATAGGTGGGCGGTGGGATTAAACCCCCAAAATTAGTCGATGGAGGTTCGTGTATGCTAGCCCGAATATGTGAGTTATCAAAAAATTAGCCACCACAAAATTATTTCTTGTCAATTAGTCGAAGCAAACAAGAGGAGTTCATCCTAGAGGACAAACTAAAGGACCTACCCCTATTACTTGCATGGTCGATAAAAAAAAAGTTCAAAAAGGAGAAAACTTGGCTTAATTTGCACTTTTGGAGGAAAAAATTAATACGTGGAAAAAATAATCATTGGTGCACAGGGTTCTAGAGTTATCTAAACTTACAAAATGAATAGCTTGGATCATCAGGTGATCGTGATAGATTCCATTTTGCCTCACACGAGTGCCACATGAGAGGATCTTGTGGAATTTCTTTAATTTAAGACCAAAGTGATTAGAACTTAGAGTTGATTAAATTTTCTTTCAGGCCATAAGAAGTGTTATAAGTGGATCAGTAAAAATGTTTATGTTAAAAAAAAAGTAAATATATATATACAAAAATAGACCACACATAGGTCCTACGTACGAGTTGAACCTAAGACCTCACCCCGCTCTCTTAGGCCACTCCAAATGTCGGTGAAGCAAAGGCCCCATTTTAGACAAAATTTTGGTGTGGTGTTTATATCCTTTCCAGATTTTGGCGGAACGGAAAAACTTACTTATGGAGTGTTCCGTAAATAAGTTTTTATGGAGCCAATCGTGGCCATCCATAGGACGGTCCGGATTAAAAGTAAATTATTACCGGTCAAAAATATTTGTTATGGTGACTTGGTAATGGTTGGTAGCTTCAAAAGCAAAGATTGGAGAATGGTTGGGTTCGCTTATGCGGTTGGTTCAGTGGAATCAGGTCCTGTATTGAATGGAAACCTGCATTGGTATGGCCATAAGAAAAAATCTCGTCACCTCCTTCGCGGGCACAAGATTTTTTTACTTTAATCCACATCTGAATAACTTTAAAAAGGTACCGATGCCAGAGCCCAAGCACAAGGAGGAGGGAGACATGGTTTTGGATTGGGAGTTTTGGAAGGATGTCTTTCTATGGTTCGTCATGACAATCCAGTTAATTATTTTGAATGCCACAATGTCGAGGTATTGACCATGAAGGAATACGGTATGAAAAATCGTGGACTTTGCCGTTTATCATATCGAATTTAGCGGATTGTGATACGTTGGTGTCATTAGCTATACAAAGGATGGTGTTTATCTCATTTAAAATGAGGGAGATGTGAGTACTTTAAAGGATTTAATTTTCAACTCACTGAGGATAAATTGGTCATATAATTTTGAGGTTTAAATAATTTTAGATCCGAACTATTGGGTTATAAAGTAGACTTCACAAGCATTCTAATGGTTTAAACCTTGCGAATTCGGGATTTGGGAATGTTCGGGACAAACCCGCAAAGTTTGACAAATTTTGGAGCTTTTATTGCGCGCCTGGCGCATCCATCAAATTTCAAAATCGACCAAACTTTGCAGTCCTGTCACGAACACTCCCGAACTCTAATTTTTACATAGTTTGAACCATTGAAAAGCTTTTCAAGCCTAATTTCAAATCAAATTAGTTTGGATCAAAAATTATTTATACATTAAAATATATAACGATTTTACCCTCAAAAAATACGTCGAAAAATAAATTGTTTTGGGAAAGTCTTTGAATCACAATAATTTTAAATCAGATTAAAACCTATTTCACATCGATACAGAGTGTATTCAAAGAACTAAAAGATGGTGAAGTGATGGTGGTATAGGTAGTGGAGAAGTTGTGTTACAATGACAGTGTTGGCGGTGGAGGCTGGGTAGTGCTCCGTTGATCCTCGTAGTGGTCTACTTACTACCCATTTTTCACGAACTAAACTTTATTATCTTCATGTTTGGATTCCTCTATCTTTTGCGCTTTAAAAATCCTCTTTATCCATATATAATAGGTCTTTATCCCATTTAAAATTAGGGAGAAGCGAGCGTTTATTCAAAATAATTTATTTTTCAACTCATTGAGGGTAAATTGGTCATATATTTTTGATGTTCAAGTAATTTTAGATTCAAAATACTTGGGTTAAAAAGTAGACTCCACAAGTTTCTAATGATTTAAACTCTACAAAAATTGAATTTCGAGAGTGTTCGGAACAAACCCACAAAGTTTGATAAATGGCGGAGTTTTATTGTGCCCAGGCACAAATCACCCCAAGTGCACTTCAATGATCCTCGGGCACATCTTTTAAATTTCAAAAGCTACCAAACTTTGCAGTCTTGTCACGGACACTCCCGAACCCCAATTTTATTGTGGTTTGAACCATTGAAATGCCTTTAAAGCCTAATTTCTAACCAAATTAGTTTGGACCAAAAATTATTTACACAAAGTTTTTCATGTCCTGAAAACTTCTACTAAAATGTCACCACTGAAAAAGATCTTTGAAGCATCACCGGCTATATTTGTAAGTTTCTATGAAAGATCAAACAATTTGTTTTTTTCACTCGACAAACAAAACTTTTATAATCTCAAGGGTACAACAAGGGTAAATAAAGGAACAAAAAACAACAATACCAAGACCATCCAACCGAAAACTGGACGGAACAACAACTCACCAAACGATATTCTTGGAAAAAAAATTTGGACTTAGGAAACATTAACTAAACAGAAACCACCAGGGAACCACACAAAGTGATCCCAAGGAAGAGTCGGTTTCCATGAATAGACAAATAAGCATGAATAAGCAAGAATGGCAAACATCAACTCACAATAACCATGAATAGACAAGTCTCAAGAATGGCAAACATGAATTCACAATAAGCAACAGTTGCAACATGTAGGACCTATGTAATTTCATGAGACGCCCCCGGGGCGAAACTAAAACCAAGTGAGAAAATAACGTTGCGCCCAAGGCACAATTCCAATTTCCAGTGCGCCTGAGGCGCATTACCTCAAAAGAGAAAATTTCAATGTGCCCGGGGCGCACTCTGTTTGCACATGAGGCCCATGTGATGCAACAACTATTTCAAATTCATTTTTTACTGAGTTTCTTAGTCCTAATTGGTTGGAGATTGTAAAATGCAAACTCTTAGGCATTATAATTAAGGATTGTTCAAGGGAGGCACAAGCAGCCAGTACAAGCTATCTTACACCTCCTTATCCTGATAAACTCCTCCTCAATTAGCAGAAGCCGAGAAGTAGAGTTTATCCTACTGGAATAAGTAATGGACATAAGTGCATGTTGATAAATTTCGGAATGCGCACAGTAAGACATCCAAAATGCATTTGTTATGTTTCTTTCCCTTCTAATTTCTGATATATTAAGTCATTTTCCATAGTTGCATAGGTTTCCAAAGCCGATTGCACGAAGTTTAAACGTTCTTTTGGAAGCTTAGAAGTCTCAAGCAATGGTTAAAATGAAGTCTCAATAAGCAGAACTTGCAAGAAAATTGACCTTGGTAATTTCACCAAATGCGCCCGGGCGCAACTTCGTTGTGCTTCAGTTGCACCGAGTACATCAAAAGAGAAAATAGGATGCACCCGGAGCGCAATTTACTGCATTGTAAAAGTGAGAAAATAGAATGCGCCTCGGCGCAACTTAAATGCACCCAGGTTGAACTACATCAAAACAGACACCTTTGATGCGCCAGGGGCGCACTCAAACTGCTCCTGAGGTGCATGTGATGCAGCAACTATTTCTAATCCCTTATTTAGAGAGTTCTCTATTCCCAATTGGTTGGAGTCTATAAAATGCAAACATTAGGCATTCCAAGGATTGTTCAAGCATAATATATAGAGGCACAAGAGGTCTCAGTACAACGGGATTCCAAGAATTCCGCCCACGATGATTTCATTGAACAATTCGGATCTCCAATCATATTTAATTTCATAGAGGACTTCGTCAAAGTATTTATTGTCAATGTCTGTGTTATGACAAGCAATTGAAAAGAATGACAAAATTTACATGTTTCCGCCTGAGTACAAAGTTGCTTAAACGCGCGTACTAAGCACAAAGCTACATAATTTCATGAGATGCACCCAGGGCGAAACTAAAATAAAATGAGAAAATAACGATGCGCCAGGGGCACAATTCCGGTGCGCTTGGGGCGCATTACCTCAAAAGAGAAATTTCAATGTGCCCGGGGCAAACTCTATATGCGCCTGAGGCGCATGTGATGCACCAACTGTTTCTTTTTTTTTTTGACTGAGTTTCTTAGTCCTATTTGGTTGGTGATTGAAAAATACAAACCCTTGAGCATTATAAGGATTGTTCAAGGACAATAGAGGCACAAGGAACTAGTACATTGGGATTCAACTAAAGTACCATCCGCAAAGTTTTCATTGAAAAATTCAGATCTACAAGCAAATTATCTCATTGAGGATTTCATAGTAGATCGTAAAATTTTGCCATCATCAAATTATACAAGAAAATTATACTAGCAATCTAAACCAATGTCAAGCCCATCCAAGAAAACAACCAGTGACTCTAGTCTCCCCTGCACCACTTGAACTTCAAACATGTGTATCTAAGGTAGCACATCATATTAACAGATCATCGGGAGAACATCAGGATGCGTCCGGGACGCAACTTAAATGTGCCTGGCAATCTCTTTGCGCCTAAGGTGCATGTGATCAAGCAACTATTTCTAATTAATTTTTAACGGAGTTTCTTAGTCCTAATTGGTACGAAGGGATTCAAGAGTTCCATCAGAGAACATTTCATTGAAAAATTTGGATCTCATTGAAGATTTCATATATATTGCTCATTTCAACTTCAAACCTAAATTTTAGCACTATAAACCCACCTCATTCTACGTCTTCTTCCCTTTCTTGGAAGAACGAAATTCCCACGGGAATGGTTTTGAAAAGTTAGGAAATTTACCGACATCAAAGAGGTAGGCAGGGAAAACATTCATGCTGGAAAAAACAATGATAGTGACATTGCTTATTTCTCTTAGCTCTACGTCTAATGGTCCAAGTAAAATCAATTTGAATAGTATCTGCTCCTAATGGTCCCATTACTGGAATTAATGATAGTTTCCACTTCCTTATCTTGACAAACTCCTCCTCAATTAGCATAAGCAGAGCAATGGAGTGTATCCTACAGGAAGAACTAATGGACATAAGAGCATGCTGATAAGCCTCGAAATGCACCCATTTGGAACATCGAAAATCAGTTTTCCATAGTACGTTGTAGGTTTCCAAAGCCAGATGCACGAAGTTAAACATTCTATTGGAAGCTGACAAGTCTCTAGCAATGGCAAAAATGAAGTGTCAATAAGCAAAACTTGCAAGAAAAATGAGCTAGGTAATTTCCCTAAATGCGCCCAGGGAGCAACTACCATGTGCAATACATATAAAGAGAAAATAGGATGCGCTCAGGAAGAATTTTTTATAAAATTGCGTCCAAGACGAATGACATAAATAGAGAATATAAGAATGCGCCCGGAAAACAACTTAAACGTACCTGAGGCTGAGGCGCAGTACGTAAAGAGAAAAATCAAGATGCGCCCGGGACGCACTATATTTGCGCCTGAGGAGCATGTGATGCAACAACTATTTCTAATTCCTTTTTTACTAAGTTTTTAAGTCCCAATTGATTGAAGATTGTAAAATGCAAACTTTAAACATTGTAAGGACTGTTCAAGGATAATAGAGGCACAAGAAGCCTGTGCGAAGGGATTCAAAAGTTCCATCAGCATAGAATTCCTTGATAAATTTTGTTCTCCGAGCAAAATTATCTCATTGAGGATTTCATATATATTGTCAAATTAGCCATCATCAATCTAATTGGGCTCCCAATAGGTGATCTGTGGGATTGAACCCCCAGAATTAATCGATGAAGGTTCGTATAAGCTAGTCCGAATACATGAGTTATCAAAAAATTAGCCACCAACAAATTATTTCTAGTCAATTAGTAGAAGCAGAGATGAGGAGTTCATCCTAGAGGACAAACTAATGGACCTACAACGTTGTGGTACAACCTTACGGGTGAGGATAAGGTGGCCCTTACCATTGATATTTGTGATATATATTAAGTTGTTTCCATAGTTGTAGGTTTCCAAAACCGATTTCTGGAAGTTTAACATTTTTTTCAAAGTTAGAAGTCTCTAGAAATAGCGAACATGTACTCATCATAAGCAGAACTTCCAAAAAGAATGGCCTATGTAATTTATTAGTTGCCTCCGAGGCACAACTATATGCGCCTGAGATGCAATACATCAAGAGAGAATATTTGGGATGTGCCCGGGGCACAATCCAAGTGCGCCTAAGGCGCATTACATAAAGAGAAAATTAGGATGCGCCCGGGGCACAACATAAGTGCACCTGATGCGCACTACATGAAGATGGTAAAACTTCGATGCAATCTATTTGCGTTTGAGGAAGCAACAACTATTTCTAATTCCTTTTTACTGAGTTTTTTTTTGTCCTAATTGGTTGTAGATTGTAGAATTCAAACCCTTGAGCAAATCAAATTATCTCATTGAGGATTTCAAAAATATTGTAAGCCATCATCAAAGTATTTCTTGTTAATGTCGGCGCGCAATATCAGTAGTTGATGATGCTTTCGTTACAAGAGTATATGCGGTTAAGACTAGAAGAGGATAATTCATTCAATACATGTCGGTAGAAGTTTTCAGGAGGTGAAATTTGGCATGCAGGCCACTGGGTTCAATTCACACCACGGCAGCACATGGAGGGGTGGTAGTGCTCCGTTAATATTGGTAGTGGTCTACTTACTGTCCACTTTTCACGAACTAAACTTTTTTGTTTTCATGTTTGGATTTCACTATCGCATTACTTTGAAAATTCTTATTATCCATATATAATAGGTCTTTATCTCATTTAAACTGAGGGAGATGTGAGCACTTTATAGATATGATTTAATTTTCAACTCACTAAGGATAAGTTGGTCATAAAATTTTGAGGTTTAAATAATTTTAGATCTAAACTTCTGGGTTATATAGTAGACTTCACGACCATTCCAGCGGTTCAACCCTTGCGAAAATCGGGGTTCGGGAGTGTTCGGAACAAAATGCGCAAAGTTTTACCAATTGTGGTGCTTTATTGTGCCCCAGGCACAATTCAATGCGCCCTGGCCGCTCCTTCAAATTTCAAAATCGACCAACCTTTGCGGTTCTTTCACGAACACTCCTGAACTCTGATTTTTACGTGGTTTGAACCATTCAAAATCTTTTCAAGCTTAACTTTTAACCAAATTAGTTTGGTCCAAAAATTTTTTATTCATGAAAATAAATGATGATTTTACCCACAATAGGTGGAAAAATAAATTATTTTCAGAATATCCTTGATTCACAATAATATAAATCGGATTAAAACTTATTTCACTTCGATAAAAAGTGTAGTCATTAAGATGGTGAAGTGATGGTGGTGGAGGGGTGGTAGTGCTCCATTGATCTTTGTAGTGGTCTACTTACTACCCAATTTTCACGAACTAAACTTTATTATTTTCATGTTTGGATTCATCTATCTTTTCGCCATTTTAAAATCCTCTTTTTGTCCATATATAATAGGTCTTTATCCCACTTAAAATAAGGGAGATGTGAGCGTTTTTCGAAATAATTTAATTTTCAATTCATCGAGGGTAAAATGATCATATATTTTTGATGTTCAAGGAATTTTAGATTCAAAATTCTTGGGTTAGAAAGTAGACTCCAAAAGCTTTCTAACGGTTCAAAATTTGCAAAAATTGAGGTTAGGGAGTGTCCGGAACAAACCCGCAAATTTTGACAAATTGTGGAGTTTTATTGCGCCCAAGCGCACTTCAATGCGCCTCGGGCGCATCCTTTAAATTTCAAAAGCGACCAAACATTGCGTTCTTGTCATGGATTTACCCGAACCTCGATTTTTATTTGGTTTGAACCGTTGAAAAATTTTTCAAGCTCAATTTCTAACCAAATTAGTTTGGCCCAAAAATTATTTACACAAAGTCTCTCACCTCCTAAAAATTAACTTCTACTGAAATGTCACAACTGAAAAAGACCTTTGAAGCATCACCAGGAATATTGTAAGTTTCTATGAAAAACCAAATAATTTTTTTTTCTTAGCAAACAAAACTTTTATAATTTCAAGGGTTCAACGAGCGCAAATAAAGGAAGAAAAAAAAATAATACCAAGACCATGCATTCGACCGATATGAAGAATTCAGTGCACTTGTAAACAATATTGCGAAAATAGACCGCATGTATACATATGTCCAACTACTCAAACGTAAGATCACTCCCCGCCCCCTCCAAATGTCACCGGACCAATGGTTTGTTGGCCAAGGACGGAACCAGGATTTCGTAAACGCGAGAGCCGAACTATGAACAACAAGATTTTGAACGTCAATGAGATAATAGGATCGAAGATCCAAATCGTTCAATGAAATCATCGGGGATGGAAAAGAATCATCACCACAATTCTGAAAATAGCAACAAAAAACGCCAATGTGGGCACTATACTAGGGTTAGATTTACCCCATCCAGTCCAGAACATCTAACCATATATAGCCGAGGAAAAGAATTATCACCTCACTTTTGCATATGGTGACCTCAAACGGCAAAGGAGACTTGGCACTCAAAGAACAGGAGACTACAAGTCTCTTTCCCTTTGGAGCAGAGAACACAGGAGCCCTCAGAGATCACCCATTGAAGCCAACTTGTTCTTAGTGCACAACCTACCATGAACGATATATACGAAAGGCAACCTGGGAGACCATACAAAGTGAGCCCAAGGAACAGTCGTCAGCTTGACCTTGGGGCATTTCCGTGTTAGCTTGCATGTTGTGCAAGCTTGCATGTACCTCAGACTAATTCCACGGCCCCACAAGCTATTGCGAAATGAAGTCTCAATGAGAAGAACTTGTTACAAGAATGACAGACAAAATTTCATTACATGCGCCCGGGGTGCAAATGAAATGCGCCTAAGGATAATACCTGAAATCAGAAAACCAGGATGCTCCCGGGGCACAATTCAAATGCGCATGAGGTGCATAACGTAAAAAGAGAAAAACAGGATGGCACAACTTAAATATGCCTGGGGCGCACTTCATCAAAAGAAAAAAATTCGATTCGCGCTGGGGCCGCAATTAATCTATTTGCGCCTAAGGTGTGATGTAGCAACTTTTTCTTATTCATTTTTGAATAAGTTTCTTAGTCCTAATGGGTTGGATTTGTAAAATGCAAACCCTCTTAAAATTATAGGATTGTTTATGGACAATTGAGTACGCCCGTACAAAGGGATCCAAGAGTTCCATCCGAGAAGATTTGTATAGCAGGGGTATGCCCCTGGGAGTTCTATAAGTCTTGTTTGAGCTTCAATGGAGAAGTACTTATCAAAAAAAAGATTTCGTTGAAAAATTTGGATGTCATTGAGGATTTCATATATATTGTTCATTTCAACTTCCAAATATTTTTCGGCACTATAGATCCAGCTCATTCTACCTCTTCTTTCCTTTTTTGGAAGAAAGTAATTCCCACTGGAACGGTTTTGAAACCTCTGGAAATTTTCCGATCGATATCAAAGGGGTAAGCACGGAAAACATTCATGCCTGAAAAAACAATGACAGTCATGATATTGTTAGCTTATTTTTCGTAGCACTATGTCTAATGGTCCAAGTAAAACCAATTTGAATAGTTTCTGCTCCTAATGGTCCCATTACTGGAATTAATGATAGTTTTCACTTCCTTTATCTTGATAAACTCCTACTCCATTAGCAGAAGCAGAGCAATGGCGTGTGTCCCACAGGAAGAACTAATGGACCTAAGAGCATGCTGATAAGCATCGGAATGCACACATCTAGAACGTCCAAAATCCATTTGTTATGTCTCTAACCAATATTGTTATTTATGATACGGTAAGCCATTTTCCATAGTAGTACGTTTCCAAAGCCAGATGCATGAAGTTTAACCTTCTTTAGGATGCTAAGAAGTCTCTAGCTACGGCAAAAATGAAGTGTCAATGAGCAAAACTTGCAAGAAAAATGAGCTAGGTAATTTCTCTAAATGTGCCCAGGGAGCAACTACCATGTGCCTGAGGTGATAGCAATACATCAAAAGAGAAAATAGGTTGCGCTCAGGAAGCAATTTATAAAAATGCAGATTGTGCCCGGACAGCAACTTAAACGTACCTGAGGCTGAGGCACAGTACATAAAGAGAAAAATCTAGAAACTCCCTAACGATCGTGTAATTTGATATACAAATTATTTTTCATCGAAATAACATTACAAAAAAAAAAAACTCTCAAGAAGAGCATCCCTTTGAGCTCGACTCCCTCAGGTTTTCTCTCACCCTCGCCACAAGTCTCGCCTTGGATGAATCCTGATGATGAAACGGTTTCTGATTATTTAATGAAGTACGGAGAGCTCTATGAACCTCGTGGACACTCTTACAAAATGAAGGAGTACCCTAGAACTAGGGATGTATGAATCAAATGGAAATTAGAATGTGGAAATGGGCGTGGAAATATACTTTAGCATTTGTCGCTTCGATGATCTTTGAATCGATCTCCTTTCGACCAACTTTTCATAAATAAAAAATCATTATTTTAATTGTCCATTTCCATCATCTTTTAATACAGTGAAAACCTTATCTATCGTTATATAATTGGTCTTTATCCAATTTAAAATGAGAGCGATACGAGCGTTTTACGAAAATAATTTGTTTTTCGACCAATTGAGGATAAAATGGTCATGTATTTTGATATGCAAATTATTTTTCATCGATACAACATAATTTGTATAATTTGATATACAAATTATTTTTCATCGATATACAAGGTTTGGCAATCCCGGATCAGAAACTCCCTAACGGATAAAGGAGCTTGAGCAAGGACAATAAGATTGTCATTCTGTTCGGCACCCATTCTGGCTAGGTGATCTGTGCATTGATTTGCTTCTCTAAAGATATGGGTGAGACGAGACTCTGTCTGTTGCAGTACCATCTTTACATCGTTGATGATTGTACTTTGAGGATGATTCCCTGGATTCCCTTCATTAACAAGGTTGACAGCCATGAGAGAATCAGACTCTATGTCCGCTTTCACTAGCCCTTTCTCGAGAATAATTACTAGCCCTCTATAAGTACTCCATATTTCTGCTGCCGTGCTTGATTTTGCTTTCAACTTGCCATAGAATCCCAGGATCCAGGTGCCATTGGTGTCTCGAAATATCCCTCATATTCCAGCATTTCTATAAGCACTATACCAACATCCATCCACATTCAGCTTGGTATTACCTGCACATGGGGGAACCCACTTTGTTAGTCTGGAATTTCGATGGTCAGTCATAAGGGGGGATTTGAAAGCCTCCACAATCTCAATGGCATAGTCATAAGAGCTCTTGGAACTAACAGCAGTAATGCTATCAAAATTATCAAAGCACTTCTTGTTTCTATCTTTCCAGATTTGCCAAATAGTGGTAATAAATAGAATGTTTCAAGGGATCTTAGTACTAATACCAATAGGTTTGGTTTTCCGAAGATTTCCCCCAAACCAGTCCATAATGGAGGAGTGCAAATTCCCTCTCATGATCTGTCCAAATGCAGTAGCTCCCCAGAGGTCCACTGCTTTACAACAGGTTCTACATATATGATTAAAGTCCTCAGGGCTAGTATTACACCTAGGACAGGAGTCCTGGGTAGTCATGCCACGATGGGCACGAAGTTGGTTGGTAGGTTGTTTGTTGTGACAAATAGTCCAAATAAAAGTTTTAAGTTTTTCAGGTATTTTGAGTTTCCAAAACCATTTCCAACGAACCGTGTTCGTATCCTATCCATTAATCATTTTATAAGCAGCAGAAACAGAAAATTTTCCAAGAGGGGATCCTTTCCAAGAAGGATGATTAGTAGCTAAAGTGAAAAGGGGAAGGGGAATGTTCTGAAGAGCCTCCAGAGTGCTACATTCAACTAAATGGGCTATGCTATTCAGCTGCCATCTCCCATTTTCAATAAGGGTACTCACAGTGGTTTTAGATTTGGTATGATCCCCAGCATATATAAAGGCAAAAAGGGCAGATCCAGGCAAGAGGGGCAGGTCCGCTTTATGTTGGGGAATTTGTAAACATTGGCAGTTTAAAAAGCAAAGATGGGAGAATGGTTGGGTTCCCTTATGCGGTTGGTTCAGTGGAATCAGGTCTTGTATTGAATGGACACTTAGACAAGTACCAAAAAAGAGGAAATGGTTCTTGGGAGTGCTTTTATATGGGAGAGAAAGATTTTGGGCCGCAACACTCAGAAGATGATGATCAATCAGAAACAGATGAAGAATAATCTCACAAATTGCTCAAAAGAGTACTACAAGATAGAAGGAAAAGTTGGCGAAAGCTTATCTTATTCTTTGTCTCTTCCAATCTAGCAAATTTTGACATCACTTGTTATTTTTTTAGGTGTTTTGAAATTGAAATATTATGCTGAGTAATAGTAAGTTACTAGTACTTCTCCATAAAATGCTGAGTATATCACTATACTCTGTAAAATATGGAATTTTGTGGGTCACTGGGCTTAATTGACCCCACAGCTGCACATGTAGCATCACCCCGTGGACTGGTGGTAGTGCTCCGTTAATATTGGTAGTGGTCTACTTACTGTGCACTTTACACAAACTAAACTTCTTCTTTTTTCATGTTTGGATTTCACTATCTTTTAGTACTTTGAAAACCCATTTTATCCATATATAATAGGTCTTTATCTCATTTAAAATGAGGGAGATGTGACTATTTTACAGATATGATTTAATTTTCAACACACTGAGGGTAATTTGGTCATATAATTTTGAGGTTTAAATAATTTTAGATCCAAATTACTGGGTTATAAAGTAGACTTCACAAGCTTTTCAATGGTCTAAACCTTGCGAAAATTGGGATTCGGGAATGTTTGGGACAAACCCGCAAAATTTGACCAATTGTGGAACTTTATTGCGCCCCGAGCGCATCCTTCAAATTTCAAAATCGACCAAACTTTGCAGTCCTATCACGGACAAACCTGAACTTTGATTTTTACATAGTTTGAACCATTGAAAAGCTTTTCAAGCTTAATTTATAATCAAATTTGTTTGGACCAAATATTTTTTATACATCAAAATATATGACGATTTTACGGTGAATACATCGAAAAATAAATTATTTTGAGAAAATCCTTGAATCACAATAATTTTAAATCGGATTAAAACATACTTCACATCGATGGTGAAGTGATGGTGGTTTAGGTAGTGGAGAGGTTGTGTTATGGTGACAATGTTGGTGGTGGAGGGGTGGTAGTGCTTTGTTGATCGTCGCAGTGGTCTACTTACTACCCACTTTTCACGAACTAAATGTTATTATCTGCATGTTTGGATTCCACTATCTTTTTGCACTTTAAAAATCCTCTTTATCCATATATAATAGGTCTTTATCCCATTTAAAATAAGGGAGATGCGAGCGTTTGTCCGAAATAATTTAGTATTTTTCAACTCATTGAGGGTAAATTGGTCATATATTTTTGATGTTCATGTAATTTTAGATTCAAAATACTTGGGTTAGAAAGTAAACTCCACAAGCTTTTTAATGGTTTAAACTTTGCAAAAATTGAATTTCGGGTGTGTTCGGAATAAACCGGCATAGTTTGACAAATTGTGGAGCTTGATTGTGCCCAGGCGCAAATCCATGCGCCCCAGGCGCACTTCAATGTGCCCCGGCGCATCTTTTACATTTCAAAGCTACCAAACTTTGCAGTCTAGTCACGGAATTTCCCGAACCCCAATTTTAACGTGGTTTGAACCGTTGAAAAGCTTTTCAAGCCTAATTTCTAACCAAATTAGTTTGGCCCAAAAATTATTTACACAAATTTTTTCACCTCCTTAAAACTTCTACAGAAATGTCACCACTAGTAAAAAAGACATTTGAAGCATCACCGGCTATATTTGTAAGTTTCTATGAAAGTCCAAATGATTTTTTTTTTTTCGCTGGGCAAACAAAACTTTTATAATCCCGTGGGTACAACAAGGGTAAATAAGGGAAGAAAAAACAACAATACCAAGACCATCCAAACGGAACAACAAAGTGGGACCAAGGAAGAGTCGGTTCGACAGTTTTCATGAATAGCCAAGTCTCAAGAATGCCAAACATGGACTCACAATAAGTAACAGTTTCAACAAGAAGGACCTATGTAATTTCATGAGATACCCCCGGGGAAAAACTAAAACCAAGTGAGAAATAACGGTGCGCCTAGGGCACAATTCCAATTTCCAGTGTGCCTGAGGTGCATTACCTCAAAAGAGAAAATTTCTATGTGCCCGGGGCGCACTCTGTTTGGACATTAGGCGCATGTGATGCAACAACTATTTCAAATTCATTTTTTACTGAGTTTCTTAGTCCCAATTGGTTGGAGATTGTAAAATGCAAACTCTTAGGCATTATAAGGATTGTTCAAGGGAGGCACAAGCAGCGCCAGTACAAGTTATCTTACACCTCCTTATCCTGATAAACTCCTCCTCAATTAGCAGAAGCCGAGAATTAAAGTAGAGTTTATCCTACTGGAAAAAGTAATGGACATAAGAGCATGTTGATAAGTGTCGGAATGCACACATTAAGACATCCAAAATGCATTTGTCCGTTAGGTTGCTTTCCCTTCTAATTTCTGATATATTAAGTCATTTTCCATATTTGTATAGGTTTCCAAAGCTGATTGCCTAAGGTGCATTGCCTCAAAAGAGAAAATTTCAATGCGCCCGGGGCGAACTCTGTATGCGCTTGAGGCGCATGTGATGCAACAACTGTTTCTAATTCATTTCTTTTTTTTACTGAGTTTCTTAGTCCTAATTGGTTGGCGATTGTAAAATACAAACCCTTGAGCGTTAAAAGGATTGTTCAAGGACAATAGAGGCACAAGCAGCTAGTACGTTGGGATTCAACTAGAGTACCATCCGCGAAGATTTCATTGAAAAATTCAGATCTCCAAGCAAATTATCTCATTGAGGATTTCATAGTAGATTGTAAAATTTGCCATCATCAAATTATACAAGGAAATTATACTAGCAATCTAAACCAATGTCAAGCCTATCCAAGAAAACAGCCAGTGACTCTAGTCTCCCCTGCTCCACTTGAACTTCAAACGTGTGTATCTAAGGTAGCACATCATATTAACAGACCATCAGGTGAACATCAGGGGCGCAACTTAAATGTGCCTGAGGCGCATTACATTAGAAGAAAAAATTGCGATGCGCCCATCTCTTTTTGCCTAAGGTGCATGTGATGCAGCAACTATTTCAAATTCAATTTTAACTTAGTTTCTTAGTCCTAATTGGAACGAAGGCTTGGGATTCAAGATTTCCATCCAAGAAGATTTCATTGATAAATTTGATAAACCGGAGAGCCGAACTATGAACAACAAGATTTTGAACGTCAATGAGATAATATGATTAGAGATCCGAATCGTTCATTGAAATCATCGTGGATGGAAAAGAATCATCACCTCACTTTTGAAAACAGCAGCAGAAAACACCAATGTATGCACTATATTGGGGTTAGATTTACCGCATCCAGTCCAAAACATCTGACCATTGCTGAGGAAAAGAATCATCACCTCACTTCTGCATATGGTGACGCCAAACTGCAAAGGAGACTTGGCACTCAAAGAACAGGTGACTACGAGTCTCTATCCCTTTGTAGCAGAGAACGTAGGAGTCCTCAGAGATCACCCATTGCAGCCAACCTGTTCTTAGTGCACAACCTACGACGAACGATATAAAGGGCCACCTGGGAGACCACACAAAGTGAGCCCAAGGAACAGTCGTTAGCTTGCCCTAGGGGTATTACCATGTTAGCTTGCATGTTGTGCAAGCTTGCTTGCACCTCAGACTAATTTGACGGCCCCACAAGCTATTGCCAAATGAAGTCTCAATGAGTAGAACTTGCAACAAGAATCATAGACAAAATTTCATTACATGCGCCGGGGGCGCAAATTAAATGCGCCTAAGGCACAATACATGAAATCAGAAAACCAGGATGCTCCTGGGGCACAATTCAAATGCGCATGAGGTGCCTAACGTAAAAAGAGAAAATCAGGATGCACCTGGGGCGACCCTAAAATGTGCCTGAGGCGCCCTTCATCAGAAGAAAAAAATTCGATGCGTGCTGGGGGGGTGCAATCTATTTGCGCCTAACGTGCACGTAATGTAGCAACTTTTTTTTATTCATTTTTGAATAATAAGTTAGGTCTTTATCCCATTTAAAATTAGGGAGAAGCGATCGTTTATTCGAAATAATTTAGTATTTTTCAACTCATTGAGGGTAATTTGATCATATATTTTTGATGTTCAAGTAATTTTAGATTCAAAATACTTGGGTTAAAAAGTAGACTCCACAAGTTTTCTAATGATTTAAACTTGACAAAAATTGAATTTCGAGAGTGTTCGGAACAAACCCACAAAGTTTGATAAATGGCGGAGTTTTATTGTGCCCAGGCACAAATCACCCCAAGTGCACTTCAATGATTCTCGGGCACATCTTTTAAATTTCAAAAGCTACCAAACTTTGCAGTCATGTCACGGACACTCCCGAACCCCAATTTTATTGTGGTTTGAACCGTTGAAAAGCCTTTCAAGCCTAATTTCTAACCAAATTAGTTTGGACCAAAAATTATTTACACAAAGTTTTTCATGTCCTGAAAACTTCTACTAAAATGTCACCACTGAAAAAGATCTTTGAAGCATCACCGGCTATATTTGTAAGTTTCTATGAAAGATCAAACTATTTGTTTTTTTCACTCGACAAACAAAACTTTTATAATCTCAAGGGTACAACAAGGGTAAATAAAGGAACAAAAAACAACAATACCAAGACCATCCAACCGAAAGTTGGACGGAACAACAACTCACCAAACGATATTCTTGGAAAAAAAATTAGGACTTAGGAAACATTAACGAAACAAAAACCACCAGGGAACCACACAAAGTGATCCCAAGGAAGAGTCGGTTTCCATGAATAGACAAATAAGCATGAATAAGCAAGAATGGCAAACATCGACTCACAATAAGCATGAATAGACAAGTCTCAAGAACGGCAAACATGAATTCACAAGAAGCAACAGTTGCAACATGAAGGACCTATGTAATTTCATGAGACGCCCCCGGGGTGAAACTAAAACCAAGTGAGAAAATAACGTTGCGCCCAAGGCACAATTCCAATTTCCAGTGCGCCTGAGGCGCATTACCTCAAAAGAGAAAATTTCAATGTGCCCGGGGCGCACTCTGTTTGCACATGAGGTGCATGTGATGCAACAACTATTTCAAATTCATTTTTTACTGAGTTTCTTAGTCCTAATTGGTTGGAGATTGTAAAATGCAAACTCTTAGGCATTATAAGGATTGTTCAAGGGAGGCTCAAGCAGCCAGTACAAGCTATCTTACACCTCCTTATCCTGATAAACTCCTCCTCAATTAGCAGAAGCCGAGAAGTAGAGTTTATCCTACTGGAAAAAGTAATGGACATAAGTGCATGTTGATAAATGTCGAAATGCGCACAGTAAGACATCCAAAATGCATTTGTTATGTTTCTTTCCCTTCTAATTTCTGATATATTAAGTCATTTTCCATAGTTGCATAGGTTTCCAAAGCCGATTGCACGAAGTTTAAACGTTCTTTTGGAAGCTTAGAAGTCTCAAGCAATGGTTAAAATGAAGTCTCAATAAGCAGAACTTGCAAGAAAATTGACCTTGGTAATTTCACTAAATGCGCCCGGGCGCAACTTCGTTGTGCTTCAGTTGCACTGAGTACATCAAAAGAGAAAATAGGATGCACCCGGAGCGCAATTCACTGCATTGTAAAAGTGAGAAAATAGAATGCGCCTCAGCGCAACTTAAATGCACCCAGGTTGAACCACATCAAAACAGACACCTTTGATGCGCCAGGGGCGCACTCAAACTGCTCCTGAGGTGCATGTGATGCAGCAACTATTTCTAATCCCTTATTTAGAGAGTTCTCTATTCCCAATTGGTTGGAGTCTATAAAATGCAAACATTTAGGCATTCCAAGGATTCTTCAAGCATAATATAGGCACAAGAGGTCTCAGTACAACGGGATTCCAAGAATTCCACCCACGATGATTTCATTGAACAATTCGGATCTCCAATCATATTTAATTTCATAGAGGACTTCATCAAAGTATTTCTTGTCAATGTCTGTGTTATGACAAGCAATTGAAAAGAATGACAAAATTTACGTGTTTCCGCCTGAGTACAAAGTTGCTTAAACTCGCGTACTAAGCACAAAACTACATAATTTCATGAGATGCACCCAGGGTGAAACTAAAATAAAATGAGAAAATAACGATGCGCCAGGGGCACAATTCCAGTGCGCCTGGGGCGCATTACCTCAAAAGAGAAATTTCAATGTGCCCGGGGCAAACTCTATATGCTCCTGAGGCGCATGTGATGCACCAACTGTTTCTTTTTTTCTTTTTCTTTTTTTTTTTGACTGAGTTTCTTAGTCCTATTTGGTTGGTGATTGTAAAATACAAACCCTAGAGCATTATAAGGATTGTTCAAGGACAATAGAGGCACAAGGAACTAGTACATTGGGATTCGACTAAACTACCATCCGCAAAGCTTTCATTGAAAAATTTGGAACTACAAGCAAATTATCTCATTGAGGATTTCATAGTAGATTGTAAAATTTTGCCATCATCAAATTATACTAGCAATCTAAACCAATGTCAAGCCCATCCAAGAAAACAACCAGTGACTCTAGTGTCCCCTGCACCACTTGAACTTCAAACATGTGTATCTAAGGTAGCACATCATATTAACAGACCATCGGGAGAACATCAGGATGCGTCCGGGGCGCAACTTAAATGTGCCTGGCAATCTCTTTGCGCCTAAGGTGCATGTGATGAAGCAACTATTTCTAATTCAATTTTAACGGAGTTTCTTAGTCCTAATTGGTACGAAGGGATTCAAGAGTTCCATCAGAGAACATTTCATTGAAAAATTTGGATCTCATTGAAGATTTCATATATATTGCTCATTTCAACTTCAAACCTAAATTTTAGCACTATAAACCCACCTCATTCTACGTCTTCTTCCCTTTCTCAGAAGAACGAAATTCCCACGGGAATGGTTTTGAAAAGTTAGGAAATTTACCGACATAAAAGAGGTAGGCAGGGAAAACATTCACGCTGGAAAAAACAATGACAGTGACATTGCTTATTTCTCTTAGCTCTACGTCTAATGGTCCAAGTAAAATCAATTTGAATAGTATCTGCTCCTAATGGTCCCATTACTGGAATTAATGATAGTTTCCACTTCCTTATCTTGACAAACTCCTCCTCAATTAGCATAAGCAGAGCAATGGAGTGTATCCTACAGGAAGAAATAATGGACATAAGAGCAGGCTGATAAGCCTCGAAATGCACCCATTTGGAACATCGAAAATCAGTTTTCCTTAGTACGTTGTAGGTTTCCAAAGCCAGATGCACGAAGTTAAACATTCTATTGGAAGCTGACAAGTCTCTAGCAATGGCAAAAATGAAGTGTCAATAAGCAAAACTTGCAAGAAAAATGAGCTACGTAATTTCCCTAAATGCGCTCGGGGAGCAACTACCATGTGCAATACATCTAAAGAGAAAATAGGATGCGCTCAGGAAGAATTTTTTATAAAATTGCGTCCAAGGCGAATGGCATAAATAGAGAATATAAGAATGCGCCCGGAAAACAACTTAAATGTACCTGAGGCTGAGGCGCAGTACATAAAGAGAAAAATCAAGATGCGCCCGGGACGCACTATATTTGCGCCTGAGGAGCATGTGATGCAACAACTATTTCTAATTCCTTTTTTACTAAGTTTTTAAGTCCCAATTGATTGAAGATTGTAAAATGCAAACTTTAAACATTATAAGGACTGTTCAAGGATAATAGAGGCACAAGAAGCCTGTGCGAAGGGATTCAAAAGTTCCATCAGCATAGAATTTCTTGATAAATTCTGTTCTCCGAGCAAAATTATCTCATTGAGGATTTCATATATATTGTCAAATTAGCCATCATCAATCTAGTTGGGCTCCCAATAGGTGCGCGGTGGGATTGAATCCCCAGAATTAATCGATGGAGGCTCGTGTAAGCTAGTCCGAATACGTGAGTTATCAAAAAATTAGCCACCACCAAATTATTTCTAGTCAATTAGTAGAAGCAGAGAAGTGGAGTTCATCCTAGAGGACAAACTAATGGACCTACCACATTGTGGTACAACCTTACGGGCGAGGGTAAGGTGGCCCTTACCATTGATATTTGTGATATATATTAAGTTGTTTCCATAGTTGTAGGTTTCCAAAGCCGATTTCTGGAAGTTTAACATTTTTTTCAAAGTTAGAAGTCTCTAGGAATGGCGAACATGTACTCATAATAAGCAGAACTTCCAAAAAGAATGGCCTACGTAATTTATTAGTTGCCTCCGAGGCACAATTATATGCGCCTGAGATGCAATACATCAAGAGAGAATATTTGGGATGTGCCCGGGGCACAATCCAAGTGCGCCTAAGCCGCATTACATAAAGAGAAAATCAGGATGCGCCCGGGACACAACATAAGTGCGCCTGACGCGCACTACATGAAGATGGTAAAACTTCAATGCAATCTATTTGCGTTTGAGGAAGCAACAACTATTTCTAATTCCTTTTTACTGAGTTTTTTTTGTCCTAATTGGTTGCAGATTGTAGAATTCAAACCCTTGAGCAAATCAATCTCATTGAGGATTTCAAAAATATTGTAAGCCATCATCAAAGTATTTCTTGTTAATGTCGGTGCGCAATATCAGTAGTTGATGATGCTTTCGTTACAAGAGTATATACAATTAAGACTAGAAGAGGATAATTCATTCAATACATGTCGGTAGAAGTTTTCAGGAGGTGTAATTTGGCATGCAGGCCACTGGGTTCAATTCACACCACAGCAACACATGGAGGGGTGGTAGTGCTCCGTTAATATTGGTAGTGGTCTACTTACTGTCCACTTTTCACGAACTAAACTTTTTTGCTTTCATGTTTGGATTTCACTATCTCATTACTTTGAAAATTCTTATTATCCATATATAATAGGTCTTTATCTCATTTAAACTGAGGGAGATGTGAGCACTTTATAGATAATTTTCAACTCACTAAGGATAAGTTGGTCATAAAATTTTGAGGTTTAAATAATTTTAGATCTAAACTTCTGGGTTATATAGCAGACTTCACAACCTTTCCAGCGGTTCAACCCTTGCGAAAATCGGGGTTCGGGAGTGTTCGGGACAAAATGCACAAAGTTTTACCAATTGTGGTGCTTTATTGTGCCCCAGGCACAATTCAATGCGCCCCGGCCGCTCCTTCAAATTTCAAAATCGACCAACCTTTGCGGTTCTTTCACGAACACTCCTGAACTCTGATTTTTACGTGGTTTGAACCATTCAAAATCTTTTCAAGCCTAACTTTTAACCAAATTAGTTTGGTCCAAAAATTTTTTATTCATGAAAATAAATGATGATTTTACCCAAAATAGGTCGAAAAATAAATTATTTTCAGAATATCCTTGATTCACAATAATATAAATCGGATTAAAACTTATTTCACTTCGATAGAAAGTGTAGTCAAAGTCATTAAGATGGTGAAGTAATGGTGGTGGAGAGGTTGTGTTACGGTGACAGTGTTGGTGGTGGAGGGGTGGTAGTGCTCCGTTGATCTTCGTAGTGGTCTACTTACTACCCAATTTTCACGAACTAAACTTTATTATTTTCATGTTTGGATTCATCTATCTTTTCGCCATTTTAAAATCCTCTTTTTGTCCATAAATAATAGGTCTTTATCCCCCACTTAAAATATGGGAGATGCGAGCGTTTTTTGAAATAATTTATTTTTCAATTCATCGAGGGTAAATTGATCATATATTTTTGATGTTCAAGTAATTTTAGATTCAAAATTCTTGGGTTAGAAAGTAGACTCCAAAAGCTTTCTAACGGTTCAAAATTTGCAAAAATTGAGGTTAGGGAGTGTCCGGAACAAACCCGCAAAGTTAGACAAATTGTGGAGTTCTATTGCGCCCAGGCGCACTTCAATGCGCCTCGGGCGCATCCTTTAAATTTCAAAAGCGACCAAACATTGTGTTCTTGTCATGGATCAACCCGAACCCCGATTTTTATTTGGTTTGAACCGTTGAAAAGTTTTTCAAGCTCAATTTCTAACCAAATTAGTTTGGCCCAAAAATTATTTACACAAAGTCTTTCACCTCCTAAAAATTAACTTCTACCGAAATGTCACCACTGAAAAAGACCTTTGAAGCATCACCAGCAATATTGTAAGGTTCTATGAAAAACCAAATGATTTTTTTCTTAGCAAACAAAACTTTTATAATTTCAAGGGTTCAACGAGGGCAAATAAAGGAAAAAAAAAAAACAATACCAAGACCATGCATTCGACCGATATGAAGAATTCAGTGCACTTGTAAACAATATTGCGAAAATAGACCGCATGTATACATATGTCCAACTACTCAAACGTAAGATCACTCCCCGCCCCCTCCAAATGTCACCGGACCAATGGCTTGTTGGCCAAGGACGGAACCAGAATTTCGTAAACGCGAGAGCCGAACTATGAACAACAAGATTTTGAACGTCAATGAGCTAATAGGATCGAAGATCCAAATCGTTCAATGAAATCATTGGGGATGGAAGAGAATCATCTCCACACTTCCGAAAATAGCAACAAAAAACGCCAATGTGGGCACTATACTAGGGTTAGATTTACCCCATCCAGTCCAGAACATCTAACCATATATTGCCGAGGAAAAGAATTACCACCTCACTTTTGCTATGGTGACCCCAAACGGCAAAGGAGACTTAGCACTCAAAGAACAGGAGACTACAAGTCTCTTTCCCATTGGAGCAGAGAACAAAGGAGCCCTCAGAGATCACCCATTGAAGCCAACTTGTTCTTAGTGCACAACCTACCATGAACGATATCTACAAAAGGCAACCTGGGAGACCATACAAAGTGAGCCCAAGGAACGGTCGTTAGCTTGACCTTGGGGCATTTCCGTGTTAGCTTGCATGTTGTGCGAGCTTGCATGTACCTCAGACTAATTCCACGGCCCCACAAGCTATTGCAAAATGAAGTCTCAATGAGAAGAACATGTCACGACCTGGATTTTTCTAACATAAAGTAGATAACATTTTATAATAAAAGAACCTCACTTGCCATCGTATTCCCATAATAATGTCCCACCTGTTTAGCTTACAAACAAGTTCCCAATTCAAAAGAATATACAAATTTGGCACCACGGACCAAATTAACTTAAGTATGGTTACAACCCATGCAGAGTGTTACAAACCTTCTTGTCAAAAGAAATTCATAATTTCTTAGTTACAAAACCATCTTGATCAAAAGCTAAACTATTACAAGATGAAATAGTAACTAAAAGTGATAGGCTTTCAAAAGTCATCCACAGTCCAAGCACGCAAAGCATGATGCTACTGTCCGGCATTAGTACCTGAAAAGAAGGATTTTGTTGAGCTACAATAGCCCAGTAAGAAAATCTTTACCAAATTTATATGCAAACATGTTAATAGATGCAATGAGAGAAGACAAAGAGGATATGGTTCAACAGATGATAAACAATCAACTACGAGTGTGACATTTATTCCGTTTGAACATCCTAAGTCATTGAATCATCACATTATGCCACGTAACTCACAAGACACGTACATCTCTAACATTCCCGACACAACACACTATCCAAAATCTCTCCTAATTGTATTTCCACCCCTTGCTTTACAGTACAACACCACAATAGTTACTGTATTTCCACCCCTTGCGTTACAGTAAACCCTACAACTTGGATCACCGTATTACCACCCCTTGCGTTACGAGACCCACTTGAGTCTCCGTATTTCCACCCCTTGCGTTACGGAACTCCCTACTCCAAACTTCGACTCACATACTCTTGAAATTAACCATTATGCATACTAAGACTCTCCTTCATTCACGCTCTTATACACATCGTCTATAGATGTCCCAAAAACATTACTAACACACCACGATGCTCACATATCAATCCGAATGCATAAACAAGTAACAAGTCTAATAATCATTTAGTTTTACACCCTTTCTTGTTATTAAGAGAGCCAAGCAAGTGGGAACGAACAACGAGCTATTGGAACGTGAGTAATCAAGTTTAGAGATGATTAGAACGTGAGAGGGGAGTGCTAGAAGTGGTCGGGGATCAATACAATCGACGGACAATCAACGGGGTTCAAAACAGTTTTTCTGAGCCAAAGGTAGCGCTACCTCAAAAACTAGGTATCGCTACCTAACCATTCCAGAGAGCAATCAGAGATCAAGGTAGCGCTACCTCGAAAACAAGGTATCGCTACCTAAGGTATCGCTACCTCAAAAATGAGGTAGCGCTACCTCTGCCTGACAGCGAGCGATTTTGCAGATTTTGACAGATTTCGATTTGGACAAAAAAACAAGACTAAGGAACGATTCTTACACCATATTCAACACATATACATATAAGAGAAGTAAAGAAATCCCTACCTCGAGTCAAGGAGCGAAACCCAAGAGATTTCGAATGAGCCCTAGCTCCGAACTCTTCAAAATCAATGAAATGCTTTCCTCCGAGCTTGACCCACGAAATTTAGAGCTCAACAATGTGATTGAAAGGCTTAAGGGAGGTTGATCCTTGAGGTTTTGAGGTCTAGGAGTCGAGTTTTGAGAGAGGGGTGAAGAGAGAAAGAGATCGGCAGAAGAGAAAAGAGAGCCGGGGGTTTCAAAATGGGAAAAATGATCCCCTACACACACATTCACCCCTTTTTATACCCCTATATCTATGTATTACACTCACACTCCTTCAACCTTATATTTATTCACTTCCATCCTCAATTCAATAAATCACCCAATAAATCATGGTATTCCAATTTAGGCATTTAATAAATACTTCGAAAATTTAAAATTATTCGGGTCTCTACAGAACATGTTAAAAGAATGACAGACAAAATTTCATTACATGCGCCTGGGGCGCAAATAAAATGCGCCTAAGGCATATATAACACCTAAAATCAGAAAACAGGGCACAATTCAAATGCGCATGAGGTGCATAACATAAAAAGAGAAAAACAGGATGTGCCGGGGGCACAACTTAAATGTGCCTGGGGCGCACTTCATCAAAAGAAAAAAATTCGATTCGCGCTGGGGGCGCAATTAATCTATTTGCGCCTAAGGTGTGATGTAGCAACTTTTTCTTATTCATTTTTGAACAAGTTTCTTAGTCCTAATGGGTTGGATTTGTAAAATGCAAACCCTCTTAAAATTATAGGATTGTTTATGGACAATTGAGTAAGCCCATATAAAGGGATTCAAGAGTTCCATCCGAGAAGATTTGTATAGCAGGGGTATGCCCCTGGGAGTTCTATAAGTCTTGTTTGAGCTTCAATGGAGAAGTACTTATCAAAAAAAAGATTTCGTTGAAAAATTTGGATGTCATTGAGGATTTCATATATATTGTTCATTTCAACTTCCAAAATGAAGTGTCAATGAGCAAAACTTGCAAGAAAAATGAGCTAGGTAATTTCTCTAAATGTGCCCAGGGAGCAACTACCATACGCCTGAGGTGATAGCAATACATCAAAAGAGAAAATAGGATGCCCTCAGGAAGCAATTTATAAAAATGAGCCCTAGGCGCACGGCATAGAGAGAGAATATCAGAATGTGCCCGGACGGCAACTTAAACGTACCTAAGGCTGAGGCACAGTACATAAAGAGAAAAATCTAGAAACTCCCTAACGGTCGTGTAATTTGATATACAAATTATTTTTCATCGAAATAATTTTTTAAAATGAGAGCGATGTGAGCGTTTTACTAAAAGAATTTTTTTTTCGAGCTGTTGAGGGTAAAATGGTCATGTAATTTGATATACAAATTATTTTTCATCGAAACCAGTTTAGTAGGAAAGTAAATTGGACAGGCTTTCTAACGGTTCAAACCACGCGGAAAATGGAGTTTTGGAGTGTTCGGGGCAAGTCCGGAAAGTTTGGTATGGTTTGAACCATTAATGCGCCCAGGCGCAATCCTATGCGCCCAGGCGCCTTCCAATGCGCCCCGGGCGCATCATGAACATGCATAATAAATCCATTTTGTGAACTCGCTCCGGACACTCCCGAACTCCAATTTGCACATGGTTTGAACCGTTAGAAAGCTTGTCCAATTTAGTTTCTAGACAAAGTAGTTCCTTTTAAAAATCATTTTTCCATCAAAGTAAGTGACCATTTTACCCTTGATGGGTCAAAATATGATTCAATCCGGTAAAACGTATGTATGGTTCTCATTTTAAATTGGATCAAGCAGACCCATTGTATATCAATAAATAGTACGTGTTTCTAAAGCACTAAAAGATGGCGGAATCCAACCATAAAAATAATTTTGTTTTGCTCATGAAAACTAGGTAGAAACAAGACAACTACAAAAACGTTGAAGCCACCAATGCTAAAACACGTTTTACGTTTCATTTGGTAATCAAATTCCAAATTCTATGGTATTTCTTCTTTGCTTAAGTGTTTCACAATGTTCATAGAGTATCCACACTTTATCAAAGCGTAGAAAGAATAGTTTCACAGCGACACTTTAGAAATTCTTTGCTACCGCTTGAGTTCCCTTTGTTTTTCTTTTTAGCACTGTAATTCCTTTCTTCTCTTTGTTTTGGTTTGGGCCTTGTCTTGTACATGGCTGGTTTTCATGTTAGACTCTCGAGGATATCCAACATCCCCTTGGTTCATGTTTTTTTGGTTTGTTTTTTCTTAATGAAAAGCAACTTACCAAATCAAACTTGTACTAAAGCTCATTGAGTGGACTCGTGTTGTGCATCGAGGATCAAAACCAGACACTCACACACAAATTGAGAGAACCTCAACTATTAGTGGATCATACCCAATAACAATATAAAAAAAAAAAAACTCTCAAGAAGAGCATCCCTCTGAGCTCGACTCCCTCAAGTTTTCTCTCACCCTCACCACAAGTCTCGCCATGGATGAATCCTGAAGATGAAACGGTTTCTGATTATTTAATGAAGTATGGAGAGCTCTATGAACCTTATGGACACTCTTACAAAATGAAGGAGTACCCTAGAACTAGGGATGTATGAATCAAATGGAAATTAGAATGTGGAAATGGGCGTGGAAATATACTTTAGCATTTGTCGCTTCGATGATCTTTGAATCGATCTCCTTTCGACCAACTTTTCATAAATAAAAAATCATTATTTTAATTGTCCATTTCCATCATCTTTTAATACAGTGAAAACCTTATCTATCGTTATGTAGTTGGTCTTAATCCAATTTAAAATGAGAGCGATATGAGCGTTTTACTGAAATAATTTGTTTTTCGACCAATTGAGGATAAAATGGTCATGTATTTTGATATGCAAATTATTTTTCATCGATACACCATAATTTGTATAATTTGATATACAAATTATTTTTCATCGATATACAAGGTTTGGCAATCCCGGATCAGAAACTCCCTGACGGATAAAGGAGCTTGAGCAACGACAATAAGATTGTCATTCTGTTCGGCACCCATTCTAGCTAGGTGATCTGCGCATTGATTTGCTTCTCTAAAGATATGGGTGAAACGAGACTCTGTCTGTTGCAGTACCATCTTTGCATCGTTGATGATTGTACTTTGAGGATGATTCCCTGGATTCCCTTCATTAACAAGGTTGACAGCCATGAGAGAATCAGACTCTATGTTCGCTTTCACTAGCCCTTTCTCGAGAATATTTGCTAGCCCTCTATAAATACTCCATATTTCTGCTGCCGTGCTTGATTTTGCATTCAACTTGCCATAGAATCCCAGGATCCAGGTGCCATTGGTGTCCCGAAATATCCCTCCTATTCCAACATTTCTATAAGCACTATACCAACATCCATCCACATTGAGCTTGGTATTACCTGCACATGGGGGTACCCACTTTGTTAGTCTGGAATTTCGATGGTCAGTCATAAGGGGGGATTTGAAAGCCTCCACAATCTCAATGGCATAGTCATAAGAACTCTTGGAACTAACAGCAGTAATGCTATCAAAATTATCAAAGCACTTCTTGTTTCTATCTTTCAAGATTTTCCAAATAGTGGTAATAAATAGAATGTTCCAAGGGATCTTAGTACTAATACCAATAGGTTTGGTTTCTTGAAGATTTCCCCCAAACCAGTCCACAATGGAGGAGTCCAAATTCCCTCCCATGATCTGTCCAAATGCAGTAGCTCCCCATAGGTCCACTGCTTTACAACAGGTTCTAAATATATGATTAAAGTCCTCAGGTTGGTATTACACCTAGGACAGGAGTCCAGGGTAGTCATGCCATGATGGGCACGAAGTTGGTTGGTAGGTTGTTTGTTGTGAAAAATAGTCCAAATAAAAGTTTTAAGTTTTTTAGGTATTTTGAGTTTCCAAAACCATTTCCAACCAACTGTGTCCGTATCTGTCCATTAATAATTTTATAAGCAGCAGAAATAGAAAATTTTCCAAGAGGGGATCTTTTCCAAGAAGGATGATCAGTAGCTAAAGTGAAAAGGGGAAGGGGAATGTTCTGAAGAGCCTCCAGAGTGCTACATTCAACTAAATGGGCTATGCTATTCGGCTGCCAACTCCCATTTTCAATAAGGGTACTCACAGTGGTTTTAGATTTGATATGATCCCTAGCATATATAAAGGCAAGAGGGGCAGATCCAGGCAAGAGGGGCAGGTCCACTTTATGTTGGTGAATTAGTAAACGTTGGCGGTTTAAAATGCAAAGATTGGAGAATGATTGGGTTCCCTTATGCGGTTGGTTCAGTGGAATCAGGTCCTGTATTGAATGGAAACTTAGACGAGTACCAAAAAAGAGGAAATGGTTCTTGGGAGTGCTTTTATATGGGAGAGAAAGATTTTGAGCCGCAACACTCAGAAGATGATGATCAATCAGAAACAGATGAAGAATAATCTCACAAATTGCTCAAAAGAGTACTACAAGATAGAAGGAAAAGTTGGCGAAAGCTGATCTTATTCTTTATCTCTTCCAATCTAGCAAATTTTGACATCACTTGTTATTTTTTTTAGGTGTTTTGAAATTGAAATATTATGCTGAGTAATAGTATGTTACTAGTACTTCTCCATAAAATGCTGAGTATATCACTATACTCTGTAAAATATGGAATTTTGTAGGCCATAGGGCTTAATTGACAACACAGCTGCACATGTAGCATCACCCCGTGGACGGGTGGTAGTGCTCCTTTAATATTGGTAGTGGTCTACTTACTGTGCACTTTACACAAACTAAACTTGTTCTTTTTTCATGTTTGGATTTCACTATCTTTTAGTACTTTGGAAACCCACTTTCTCCATATATAATAGGTTTTTCTCTCATTAATTTAAAATGAGGGAGATGTGACTATTTTACAGATATGATTTAACTTTCAACTCACTGAGGGTAATTTGGTCATATAATTTTGAGGTTTAAATAATTTTATATATCAAATTACTGGGTTATAAAGTAGACTTCACAAGCTTTTCAATGGTCTAAACCTTGCGAAAATTGGGATTCGGGAATGTTCGGGACAAACCCGCAAAATTTGACCAATTGTGGAACTTTATTGCGCTCGGAGCGCATCCTTCAAATTTCAAAATCAACCAAACTTTGCGGTCCTATCATGGACACACCTGAGCTTTGATTTTTACATAGTTTGAACCATTGAAAAGCTTTTCAAGCCTAATTTATAATCAAATTAGTTTGGACCAAAAATTTTTTATACATCAAAATATATGACGATTTTACGGTGAATACATCGAAAAATAAATTATTTCGAGAAAATCCTTGATTCACAATAATTTTAAATCGGATTAAAACATATTTCACATCGATGGTGAAGTGATGGTGGTGTAGGTAGTGGAGAGGTTGTGTTAAGGTGACAATGTTGGTGGTGGAGGGGTGGTAGTGCTTTGTTGATCCTCGCAGTGGTCTACTTACTACCCACTTTTCACGAACTAAATGTTATTATCTGCATGTTTGGATTCCACTATCTTTTCGCACTTTAAAAATCCTCTTTATCCATATATAATAGGTCCTTATCCCATTTAAAATAAGGGAGATGCGAGCGTTTGTCCGAAATAATTTAGTATTTTTCAACTCATTGAGGGTAAATTGGTCATATATTTTTGATGTTCATGTAATTTTAGATTCAAATTACTTGGGTTAGAAAGTACACTCCACAAGCTTTTTAATGGTTTAAAGTTTGCAAAAATTGAATTTCGGGAGTGTTCGGAATAAACCCGCATAGTTTGACAAATTGTGGAGCTTGATTGCGCCCAGGCGCAAATCCATGCGCGCCAGGCGCATCTTTTAAATTTCAAAAGCTACCATACTTTGCAGTCTTGTCACGGAATTTCCCGAACCCCAATTTTAACGTGGTTTGAACCGTTGAAAAGTTTTTCAAGCCTAATTTCTAACCAAAATTAGTTTGGCCCAAAAATTATTTACACAAAGTTTTTCACTTGCTTAAAACTTCTACAGAAATGTCACCACTAGTAAAAAAGACATCCAAAATGCATTTGTACTTTAGGTTGCTTTCCCTTCTAATTTCTGATATATTAAGTCATTTTACATATTTGTATAGGTTTCCAAAGCCGATTGCCTGAGGTGCATTGCCTCAAAAGAGAAAATTTCAATGCGCCTGGGGCGAACTCTATATGGGATTGAGGCGCATGTGATGCAACATCTGTTTCCCGGGCACTCTATTTGCGCCTGAGGCACATGTGATGCACCAACTGTTTCTAATTCATTTTTTTTTACTGAGTTTCTTAGTCCTAATTGGTTGGCGATTGTAAAATACAAACCCTTGAGCGTTAAAAGGATTGTTCAAGGACAATAGAGGCACAAGCAGCCAGTATGTTCGGATTCAACTAGCGTACCATCCGCGAAGATTTCATTGACAAATTTAGATCTCCAAGCAAATTATCTCATTGAGGATTTCATAGTAGATTGTAAAATTTTCCATCATCAAACCATACAAGGAAATTATACTTGCAATCTAAACCAATGTCAAGCCTATCCAAGAAAACAACCAGTGACTCTAGTCTCCCCGGCTCCACTTGAACTTCAAACGTGTGTATCTAAGGTAGCACATCATATTAACAGACCATCGGGTGAACATCAGGATGCGCCCCAACTTAAATGTGCCTGAGGCGCATTACATCAGAAGAAAAAATTGCGATGCGCCCAAGGCGCAATCTCTTTTTGCCTAAGGTGCATGTGATGCAGCAACTATTTCAAATTCAATTTTAACTTAGTTTCTTAGTCCTAATTGGAACGAAGGCTTGGGATTCAAGAGTTCCATCCGAGAAGATTTCATTGATAAATTTGATAAACGGGAGAGCCGAACTGTGAACAAGATTTTGAACGTCAATGAGATAATATGATCAGAGATCCGAATCGTTCATTGAAATCATCGTGGATGGAAAAGAATCATCACCTCACTTCTAAAAACAGCAGCAGAAAACACCAATGTATGCACTATACTGGGGTTAGATTTACCGCATCCAGTCCAGAACATCTGACCATTGCTGAGGAAAAGAATCATCACGTCACTTCTGCATATGGTGACCCCAAATTGCAAAGGAGACTTGGCACTCAAAGAACAGGTGACTACGAGTCTCTATCCCTTTGTAGCAGAGAACATAGGAGTCCTCAGAGCTCACCCATTGCAGCCAACCTGTTCTTAGTGCACAACCTGCCACGAACGATACAAAAGGCCACCTAGGAGACCACACAAAGTGAGCCCAAGGAACAGTCGTTAGCTTGACCTTGGGGTATTACCGTGTTAGCTTGCATGTTGTGCAAGCTTGCTTGCACCTCAGACTAATTCGACAGCCCCACAAGCTATTGCCTAAAGTGTGCCTGAGGCGCACTTCATCAAAAGAAAAAAATTCGATGCGTGCTAGGGGGTGCAATCTATTTGCACCTAATGTGCACGTAATGTAGCAACTTTTTCTTATTCATTTTTGAATAATAAGTTTCTTAGTCCTAATTGGTTGGGATTTGTAAAATGTATACCCTCTTAAACATTATAGGATTGTTCATGGACAATAGAGTTAGCCTGTACAAAGGGATTCAAGAGTTCCGTTCGAGAAGATTTGTATAGTAGGGGTATGCCTCTGTTCTGTAAGTCTTGTTTGAGCTTCAATGGAAAAGTACTTCTCGAAAAAGAAAAGATTTCATTGAAAAATTTGGATCACATTGAGGATTTCATGTATATTGTTCATTTCAACTTCAAAACTAAATTTCGGCACTATAGACCCACCTCATTCTACGTCTTCTTTTCTTTCTCGGAAGAAAGAAATTCCCACTGGAACAGTTTTGAAACCTCAGGAAATTTTCCGACCGAAAGCAAAGGGTTAAGCACATTCATGCTCGAAAAAACAATGACGGTGACATTGTTAGCTTATTTTTCGTAACACTTTGTCCAATGGTCCACGTAAAACCAATATTTTGAATAGTTTCTGCTCTTAATGGTCTCATTATTGGAATTGATGATAGTTTCCACTTCCTTTATCTTGATAAACTCCTGCTCCATTAGCAGAAGCAGAGCAATGGCGTGTGTCCTACAGGAAGAACTAATGGACCTAACAGCATGCTGATAAGCGTCGAAATGCACACATCTAGAACATCCAAAATCCGTTTGTTATGTCTCTAACCATTGTTATTTATGATACACTCAGTCGTTTTCCATAGATGTACGTTTCCAAAGCCAGATGCACGAAGTTTAACATTCTTTTGGAAGCTGAGAAATCTCCAGCAATGGCAAAAATGAAGTCTCAATGAGCAAAACTTGCAAGAAAAATGAGCTAGGTAATTTCTCTAAATGCGCCCATGGAGCAAGTACCATGCGCCTGATCTTGTGTGCCATACATCAAAAGGGAAAATAGGATGCGCTCGTGAAGCAATTTATAAAAATGCGCCCTAGGCGCATGACATAAGGAGAGAATATCAGAATGCGCCCGGACAACAACTTAAACCTACCTAAGACTGAGGCGCAATACATAAAGATAAAAATCAAGATGTGCCCGGGGCGCACTTTATTTGCCCCTGAGCCGCATGTGATGCAACACATATTTCTAATTTCTTTTTTACTAAGTTTTTTTAGTCCCCATTGGTTGGAGATTGTAAAATGCAAACCCTTAAACATTATAAGGACTGTTCAAGGATAATAGAGGCACAAGAAGCCAGTGCGAAGGGATTCAAAAGCTCCATCCGCGTAGAATTCCTTGAAAATTTCTGATCTCTGAGCAAAATTATCTCATTGAGGATTTCAAAAATTTGCCACCATCAATCTAATTGGGCTTCCAATAGGTGGGCGGTGGGATTAAACCCCCAAAATTAGTCGATGGAGGTTCGTGTATGCTAGCCCGAATACGTGAGTTATCAAAAAATTAGCCACCACAAAATTATTTCTTGTCAATTAGTCGAAGCAAACAAGAGGAGTTCATCCTAGAGGACAAACTAAAGGACCTACCCATATTACTTGCATGGTCGATAAAAAAAAAAAAGTTCAAAAAGGAGAAAACTTGGCTTAATTTGCACTTTTGGAGGAAAAAATTAATACGTGGAAAAAATAATCATTATTGCACAGGGTTCTAGAGTTATCTAAACTTACAAAATAAATAGCTTGGATCATCAGGTGATCGTGATAGATTCCATTTTGCCTCACACGAGTGCCACGTGAGAGGATCTTGTGGAATTTTTTTAATTTAAGACCAAACTGATTAGAACTTAGAGTTGATTAAATTTTCTTTCAGGCCATAAGAAGTGTTATGAGTGGATCAGTAAAAATGTTTATGTTAAAAAAAAGTAAATATATATATACAAAAATAGACCACACATAGGTCCTACGTACGAGTTGAACCTAAGACCTCACCCCGCTCTCTTAGGCCACTCCAAATGTCGGTGAAGCAAAGGCCCCATTTTAGACAAAATTTTGGTGTGGTGTTTATATCCTCCAAAGTGCTACAGGCACATCACTTGGTGATGTGCCTCAGCCACATCATAACTTCACCATTACAAGCATAACAAAGACCAATGACGTGTATAACCAAGGCCTTATAAAGGCATAACCCCCAAAATCTCCGAAAAATTCTGGAGTTATGCATTTGTAAGGCCTTGGTTATACACGTCATTGGTCTTTGTTATGCTTATAATGGTGAGGTTATGCCCGATGTGGCTAAGGCACATCACCAAGTGATGTGCCTGTAGCACTTCTCTTATATCCTTTCCAGATTTTGGCGGAATGGAAAAACTTACTTATGGAGTGTTTCCGTAAATAAGTTTTTATGGAGCCAATCGTGGCCATCCATAGGACGGTCCGGATTAAAAGTAAATTATTACCGGTCAAAAATATTTGTTATGGTGACTTGGTAATGGTTGGTAGTTTCAAAAGCAAAGATTGGAGAATGGTTGGGTTTCCTTATGCGGTTGGTTCAGTGGAATCAGGTCCTGTATTGAATGGAAACCTGCATTAGTATGGCCATAAGAAAAAATCTCGTTGCCTCTCCTTTGCGGGCACAAGATTTTCTACTTTAATCCACATCTGAATAACTTTCAAAAGGTACTGATGCCAGAGCCTAAGCACAAGGAGGAGGGAGACATGGTTTTGGATTGGGAGTTTTGGAAGGATGTCTTTCTCTGGTTTGTCATGACAATCCAGTTAATTATTTTGAATGCCACAATGTCGAGGTATTGGCCATGAAGGAATACGGTATGAAAAAATTGTGGACTTTGCCGTTTATCATATCGAATTTAACGGATTGTGATACGTTGGTGCCCTTAGCTATACAAAGGATGGTGTTTATCTCATTTAAAATGAGGGAGATGTGAGTACTTTACAAGATTTAATTTTCAACTCACTGAGGATAAATTGGTCATATAATTTTGAGGTTTAAATAATTTTAGATCCGAACTATTGGGTTATAAAGTAGACTTCACAAGCAATCTAATGGTTTAAACCTTGCGAAATTCGGGATTTGGGAATGTTCGGGACAAACCCGCAAAATTTGACAAATTTTGGAGCTTTTATTGCGCGCCGGGCGCATCCATCAAATTTCAAAATCGACCAAACTTTGCAGTCCTGTCACGGACACTCCCGAACTCTAATTTTTACATAGTTTGAACCATTGAAAAGCTTTTCAAGCCTAATTTCAAATCAAATTAGTTTGGACCAAAAATTATTTATACATTAAAATATATAACGATTTTACCCTCAATATGTCAAAAAATAAATTGTTTTGAGAAATTCCTTGAATCACCATAATTTTAAATCAGATTAAAACCTATTTCACATCGATAAAGAGTATATTCAAAGAACTAAAAGATGGTGAAGTGATGGTGGTATAGGTAGTGGAGAAGTTGTGTTACAGTGACAGTGTTGGCGGTGGAGGCGTGGTAGTGCTCCGTTGATCCTCGTAGTGGTCTACTTACTACCCACTTTTCACGGACTAAACTTTATTATCTTCATGTTTGGATTCCTCTATCTTTTTGCGCTTTAAAAATCCTATTTATCCATATATAATAGGTCTTTATCCCATTTAAAATAAGGGAGAAGTAAGCGTTTATTCGAAATAATTTATTTTTCAACTCATTGAGGGTAAATTGGTCATATATTTTTGATGTTCAAGTAATTTTAGATTCAAAATACTTGGGTTGAAAAGTAGACTCCACAAGTTTTCTAATGGTTTAAACTTTACAAAAATTGAATTTCGAGAGTGTTCGGAACAAACCCACAAAGTTTGATAAATGGCGGAGTTTTGTTGTGCCCAGGCACAAATCACCCCAAGCGCACTTCAATGATCCTCGGGCGCATCTTTTAAATTTCAAAAGCTACCAAACTTTGCAGTCTTGTCATGGACACTCCCGAACCCCAATTTTATTGTGGTTTGAACCGTTGAAAAGCCTTTCAAGCCTAATTTCTAACCAAATTAGTTTGGACCAAAAATTATTTACACAAAGTTTTTCATGTCCTGAAAACTTCTACTAAAATGTCACCACTGAAAAAGATCTTTGAAACATCACCGGCTATATTTGTAAGTTTCTATGAAGGATCAAACGATTTGTTTTTTTCACTCGACAAAGAAAACTTTTATAATCTCAAGGGTACAACAAGGGTAAATAAAGGAAGAAAAAACAACAATACCAAGACCATCCAACCGAAAGTTGGACGGAACAACAACTCACCAAACGATATTCTTGGAAAAAAAAAATAGGACTTAGGAAATATTAACGAGACAAAGACCACCAGGGAACCACACAAAGTGATCCCAAGGAAGAGTCGGTTTCCATGAATAGACAAATAAGCATGAATAAGCAAGAATGGCAAACATCAACTCACAATAAGCATGAATAGACAAGTCTCAAGAATGGCAAACATGAACTCACAATAAGCAACAGTTGCAACATGAAGGAGCTATGTAATTTCATGAGACGCCCTGGGGCGAAACTAAAACCAAGTGAGAAAAAAACGTTGCGCCCGGGGCACAATTCCAATTTCCAGTGCGCTTGAGGCGCATCACCTCAAAAGAGAAAATTTCAATGTGCCCGGGGCGGACTCTGTTTGCACATGAGGCGCATGTGATGCAACAACTATTTCAAATTCATTTTTTACTGAGTTTCTTAGTCCTAATTGGTTGGAGATTGTAAAATGCAAACTCTAAAGCATTATAGGATTGTTCAAGGGAGGCTCAAGCAGCCAGTACAAGCTATCTTCCACCTCCTTATCCTGATAAACTCCTCCTCAATTAGCAGAGGCCGAGCAGTAGAGTTTATCCTACTGGAAAAACTAATGGACATAAGTGCATGTTGATAAATTTTCGGAATGCGCACAGTAAGACATCCAAAATGCATTTGTTATGTTTCTTTCCCTTCTAATTTCTGATATATTAAGTCATTTTCCATAGTTGCATAGGTTTCCAAAACCGATTGCACGAAGTTTAAACGTTCTTTTGGAAGCTTAGAAGTCTCAAGCAATGGTTAAAATGAAGTCTCAATAAGCAGAACTTACAAGAGAATTGACCTTGGTAATTTCACTAAATGCGCCCGGGCGCAACTTCGTTGTGCTTCAGTTGCACCGAGTACATCAAAAGAGAAAATAGGATGCACCCGGAGCGCAATTCACAGCATTGTAAAAGTGAGAAAATAGAATGCGCCTTGACGCAACTTAAATTCACCCAGGTTGAACTACATCAAAACAAACACCTTTGATGCGCCAGGGGCGCACTCAAACTGCTCCTGAGGCGCATGTGATGCAGCAACTATTTCTAATCCCTTATTTAGAGAGTTCTCTATTCCCAAATGGTTGGAGTCTATAAAATGCAAACATTTAGAAATTCCAAGGATTGTTCAAGCATAATATATAGACGCACAAGAAGTCTCAGTACAACGAGATTCCAAGAATTCCGCCCACGATGATTTCATTGAACAATTCGGATCTCTGATCATATTTAATTTCATAGAGGATTTCATCAAAGTATTTCTTGTCCTATTTGGTTGGTGATTGTAAAATACAAACCCTTCAGCATTATAAGGATTGTTCAAGGACAATAGAGGCACAAGGAACTAGTACATTGGGATTCAACTAAAGTACCATCCGCAAAGTTTTCATTGAAAAATTCGGATCTACAAGCAAATTATCTCATTGAGGATTTCATAGTAGATCGTAAAATTTTGCCATCATCAAATTATACAAGAAAATTATACTAGCAATCTAAACCAATGTCAAGCCCATCCAAGAAAACAACCAGTAACTCTAGTCTCCCCTGCACCACTTGAACTTCAAACATGTGTATCTAAGGTAGCACATCATATTAACAGACCATCGGGAGAACATTAGGATGCGTCCGGGGCGCAACTTAAATGTGCCTGAGGCAATCTCTTTGCGCCTAAGGTGCATGTGATGATGAAGCAACTATTTCTAATTCATTTTTAACTGAGTTTCTTAGTCCTAATTGGTACGAGGGGATTCATGAGTTCCATCAGAGAACATTTCATTGAAAAATTTGGATCTCATTGAAGATTTCATATATATTGCTCATTTCAACTTCAAACCTAAATTTCAGCACTATAAACCCACCTCATTCTACGTCTTCTTTCCTTTCTCAGAAGAATGAAATTCCCACGGGAATGGTTTTGAAAAGTAAGGAAATTTACCGACATCAAAGAGGTAGGCAGGGAAAACATTCAAGCTGGAGAAAACAATGACAGTGACATTGCTTATTTCTCTTAGCTCTACTTCTAATGGTCCGAGTAAAATCAATTTGAATAGTTTCTGCTCCTAATGGTCCCATTACTGGAATTAATGATAGTTTCCACTTCCTTATCTTGACGAACTCCTCCTCAATTAGTAGCAGCAGAGCAATGGAGTGTATCCTACAGGAAGAACTAATGGACATAAGAGCATGCTGATAAGCGTCGAAATGCACCCATTTAGAACATCGAAAATCAATTTTCCATAGTACGTTGTAGGTTTCCAAAGCCAGATTCACGAAGTTAAACATTCTATTGGAAGCTGACAAGTCTCTAGCAATGGCAAAAATGAAGTATGAATAAGCAAAACTTGCAAGAAAAATGAGGTAGGTAATTTCCCTAAATGCGCCCAGGGAGCAACTACCATGTGCAATACATCTAAAGAGAAAATAGGATGTGCTCAGGAAGAATTTTTATAAAATTGCGCCCAAGGCGAAGGGCATAAATAGAGAATATAAGAATGCATCTGGAAAACAACTTAAATGTACCTGAGGCTGAGGCGCAGTACATAAAGAGAAAAATCAAGATGCGCCCGGGACGCACTATATTTGCGCCTGAGGCACTTGTGATGCAACAACTTTTTCTAATTCCTTTTTTCCTAAGTTTTTTAGTCCCAATTGGTTGAAGATTGTAAAATGCAAACTTTTAACATTATAAGGACTGTTCAAGGATAATAGATGCACAAGAAGCCTGTGCTAAGGAATTCAAAAGTTCCATCAGCATAGAATTCCTTGATAAATTCTGTTCCCCGAGCAAAATTATCTCATTGAGGATTTCATATATATTGTCACATTAGCCATCATCAATCTAATTGGGCTCCCAATAGGTGCGCGGTGGGATTGAACCCCCAGAATTAATCGATGGAGGTTCGTGTAAGCTAGTCCGAATACGTGAGTTATCAAAAAATTAGCCACCACCAAATTATTTCTAGTCAATTAGTAGAAGCAGAGAAGAGGAGTTCATCCTGGAGGACAACTAATGGACCTACAACATTGTGGTACAACCTTACGGGTGAGGGTAAGGTGGCCCTTACCATTGATATTTGTGATATATATTAAGTTGTTTCCATAGTTGTAGGTTTCCAAAACCGATTTCTGGAAGTTCAACATTTTTTTCAAAGTTAGAAGTCTCTAGGAATGGCGAACATGTACTCATAATAAGCAGAACTTCTAAAAAGAATGACCTACGTAATTTATTAGTTGCCTCCGAGGCACAACTAGATGCGCCTGAGATGCAATACATCAAGAGAGAATATTTGGGATGTGCCCGGGGCACAATCCAAGTGCGCCTAAGGCGCATTACATAAAGAGAAAATCAAGATGCGCCCGGGGCACAACATAAGTGCGCCTGACGCGCACTACATGAAGATGGTAAAACTTTGATGCAATCTATTTGCGTTTGAGGACGCAACAACTATTTCTAATTCCTTTTTACTGAGTTTTTTTTGTCCTAATTGGTTGCAGGTTGTAGAATTCTAACCCTTGAGCAAATCAATTATCTCATTGAGGATTTCAAAAATATTGTAAGCCATCATCAAAGTATTTCTTGTTAATGTCGGCGTGCAATATCAGTAGTTGATGATGCTTTCGTTACAAGAGTATATACAGTTAAGACTAGAAGAGGATAATTCATTCAATACATGTTGGTAGAAGTTTTCAGGAGGTGAAATTTGGCAATGCAGGCCACTGGGTTCAATTCACACCACAGCAGCACATGGAGGGGTGGTAGTGCTCCGTTAATATTGGTAGTGGTCTACTTACTGTCCACTTTTCACGAACTAAACTTTTTTGTTTTCATGTTTGGATTTCACTATCTCATTACTTTGAAAATTCTTATTATCCATATATAGTAGGTCTTTATCTCATTTAAACTGAGGGAGATGTGAGCACTTTATAGATATGATTTAATTTTCAAGTCACTAAGGATAAGTTGGTCATAAAATTTTGAGGTTTAAATAATTTTAGATCTAAACTTCTGGGTTATATAGCAGACTTCACAACCTTTCCAGCAGTTCAACCCTTGCGAAAATAGGGGTTCGGGAATGTTCGGAACAAAATGCGCAAAGTTTTACCGATTGTGGTGCTTTATTGATCCCCAGGCACAATTCAATGCGCCCCGGCCGCTCCTTCAAATTTCAAAATCGACCAACCTTTGCGGTTCTTTCACGAACACTCCTGAACTCTGATTTTTACGTGGTTTGAACCATTCAAAATCTTTTCAAGCCTAACTTTTAACCAAATTAGTTTGGTCCAAAAATTTTTATTCATGAAAATAAATGATGATTTTTCCCACAATAGGTCGAAAAATAAATTATTTTCAGAATATCCTTGATTCACAATAATATAAATCGGATTAAAACTTATTTCACTTCGATAAAAAGTGTAGTCAAGGTCATTAAGATGGTGAAGTGATGGTGGTGGAGAGGTTGTGTTACGGTGACAGTGTTGGTGGTGGAGGGGTGGTAGTGCTCCGTTGATCTTCGTAGTGGTCTACTTACTACCCAATTTTCACGAACTAAACTTTATTATTTTCATGTTTGGATTCATCTATCTTTTCGCCATTTTAAAATCCCCTTTTTGTCCATATATAATAGGTCTTTATCCCACTTAAAATATGGGAGATGCGAGCGTTTTTCGAAATAATTTATTTTTCAATTAATATAGGGTAAATTGATCATATATTTTTGATGTTCAAGTAATTTTAGATTCAAAATTCTTGGGTTAGAAAATAGACTCCAAAAGCTTAATTTCTAACGGTTCAAAATTTGCAAAAATTGAGGTTAGGGAGTGTCTGGAACAAACCAGCAAATTTTGACAAATTGTGGAGTTTCATTGCGCCCAGGCGCACTTCAATGCGCCTCGGGCGCATCCTTTAAATTTCCAAAGCAACCAAACATTGTGTTCTTGTCATTGATCAACCCGAACCCCGATTTTTATTTGGTTTGAGCCGTTGCAAAGTTTTTCAAGCTCAATTTCTAACCAAATTAGTTTGGCCCAAAAATTATTTACACAAAGTCTTTCACCTCCTAAAAATTAACTTCTACTGAAATGTCACCACTGAAAAAGACCTTTGAAGCATCACCAGCAATATTATTGTAAGTTTCTATGAAAAACCAAATGATTTTTTTTCTTACCAAACAAAACTTTTATAATTTCAAGGGTTCAACGAGGGCGAATAAAGGAAGAAAAAAAACAATACCAAGACCATGCATTCGACTGATATGAAGAATTCAGTGCACTTGTAAACAATATTGCGAAAATAGACCGCATGTATACATATGTCCAACTACTCAAACGTAAGATCACTCCCCGCCCCCTCCAAATGTCACGGGACCAATGGCTTGTTGGCCAAGGACAGAACCAGGATTTCGTAAACGCGAGAGCCGAACTATGAATAACAAGATTTTGAACGTCAATGAGCTAATAGGATCGAAGATCCAAATCGTTCAATGAAATCATCGGGGATGGAAAAAAATCATCACCACACTTCTGAAAATAGCAACAAAAAACGCCAATGTGGGCACTATACTAGGGTTAGATTTACCCCATCCAGTCCAGAACATCTAACCATATATTGCCGAGGAAAAGAATTACCACCTCACTTTTGCATATGGTGACCCCAAACGGCAAAGGAGACTTGGCATTCAAAGAACAGGAGACTACAAGTCTCTTTCCCTTTGGAGCAGAGAACACAGGAGCCCTCAGAGATCACCCATTGAAGCCAACTTGTTCTTAGTGCACAACCTACCATGAACGATATATACAAAAGGCAACCTGGGAGACCATACAAAGTGAGCCCAAGGAACGGTCGTTAGCTTGACCTTGGGGCATTTCCGTGTTAGCTTGCATGTTGTGCAAGCTTGCATGTACCTCAGACTAATTCCACGGCCCCACAAACTATTGCAAAATGAAGTCTCAATGAGAAGAATTTGTTACAAGAATGACAGACAAAATTTCATTACATGCGCCCGGGGCGCAAATGAAATGCGCCTAAGGCATAATACCTAAAATCAGAAAACAGGGCACAATTCAAATGCGCATGACGAGCATAACATAAAAAGAGAAAAACAGGATGTGCCGGGGGCACAACTTAAATGTGCCTGGGGCGCACTTCATCAAAAGAAAAAAATTCGATTCGCGCTGGGGGCGCAATTAATCTATTTGCGCCTAAGGTGTGATGTAGCAACTTTTTCTTATTCATTTTTGAATAAGTTTCTTAGTCCTAATGGGTTGGATTTGTAAAATGCAAACCCTCTTAAAATTATAGGATTGTTTATGGACAATTGAGTAAGCCCGTATAAAGGGATTCAAGAGTTCCATCCGAGAAGATTTGTATAGCAGGGGTATGCCCCTGGGACTTCTATAAGTCTTGTTTGAGCTTCAATGGAGAAGTACTTATAAAAAAAAAAGATTTCGTTGAAAAATTTGGATGTCATTGAAGATTTCATATATATTGTTCATTTCAACTTCCAAATAAATTTCGGCACTATAGACCCACCTCATTCTACCTCTTCTTTCCTTTCTCGGAAGAAAGTAATTCCCACTGAACGGTTTTGAAACCTCTGGAAATTTTCCGATCGAAATCAAAGGGGTAAGCACGGAAAACATTCATGCCTGAAAAAATAATGACAGTCATGATATTGTTAGCTGATTTTTCGTAGCACAATGTCTAATGGTCCAAGTAAAACCAATTTGAATAGTTTCTGCTCCTAATGGTCCCATTACTGGAATTAATGATAGTTTTCACTTCCTTTATCTTGATTAACACCTACTCCATTAGCAGAAGCAGAGCAATGGCGTGTGTCCCACAGGAAGAACTAATGGACCTAAGAGCATGCTGATAAGCATCAGAATGCACACATCTAGAACATCCAAAATCCATTTGTTATGTCTCTAACCAATATTGTTATTTATGATACGGTAAGTCGTTTTCCATAGTTGTACGTTTCCAAATCCAGATGCATGAAGTTTAACCTTCTTTAGGATGCTGAGAAGTCTCTAGCTACGGCAAAAATGAAGTGTCAATGAGCAAAACTTGCAAGAAAAATGAGCTAGGTAATTTCTCTAAATGCACCCAGGGAGCAACTACCATACGCCTGAGGTGATAGCAATACATCAAAAGACAAAATAGGATGCCCTCAGGAAGCAATTTATAAAAATGCGCCCTAGGCGCACGACTTAGAGAGAGAATATCAGAATGTGCCCGGACAGAAACTTAAACGTACCTGAGGCTGAGGCACAGTACATAAAGAGAAAAATCTAGAAACTCCCTAACGGTCGTGTAATTTGATATACAAATTATTTTTCATCGAAATAATTTTTTAAAATGAGAGCGATGTGAGCGTTTTACTAAAAGAATTTTTTTTTCGAGCTGTTGAGGGTAAAATGGTCATGTAATTTGATATACAAATTATTTTTCATCGAAACCAGTTCAGTAGGAAAGTAAATTGGACAGGCTTTCTAACGGTCCAAACCACGCGGAAAATGGAGTTTTGGAGTGTTCGGGGCAAGTCTGGAAAATTTGGTATGGTTTGAACCATTAATGCGCCCAGGCGCAATACTATGCGCCCAGGCGCCTTCCAATGCGCCCCGGTCGCATCATGAACATGCATAATAAATCCATTTTGTGAACTCGCTCCGGACACTCCCGAACTCCAATTTGCACATGGTTTGAACCATTAGAAAGGTTGTCCAATTTAGTTTCTAGAAAAAGTAGTTCCTTTTAAAAATCATTTGTCCATCAAAGTAAGTGACCATTTTACCCTTGATGGGTCAAAATATGATTCAATCCGGTAAAACGTATGTATGGTTCTCATTTTAAATTGGATCAAGCAGACCCATTGTATATCAATAAATAGTGTTTCTAAAGCACTAAAAGATGGCGGAATCCAACCATAAAAATAATTTTGTTTTCCACATGAAAACTAGGTAGAAACAAGACAACTACAAAAATCGTCGAAGCCACCAATGCTAAAACACGTTTTACGTTTCATTTGGTAATCAAATTCCAAATTCTGTGGTATTTCTTCTTTGCTTAAGTGTTTCACAATGTTCATAGAGTATCCACACTTTATCAAAGCGTAGAAAGAACATTTTCACAGCGACACTTTAGAAATTCTTTGCTACCGCTTGAGTTCCCTTTGTTTTTCTTTTTAGCACTGTAATTCCATTCTTCTTTTTGTTTTGGTTTGGGCCTTGTCTTGTACATGGCAGGTTTTCATGTTAGACTCTCGAGGATATCCAACATCCCCTTGGTCCATGTTTTTTTTTAATGAAAAGCAACTTACCAAATCAAACTTGTACTAAAGCTCATTGAGTGGACTCGTGTTGTGCGTCGAGGATCAAAACCAGACACTCACACACAAATTGAGAGAACCTCAACTATTTGTGGATCATACCCAATAACATTACAAAAAAAAAAAAAACTCTCAAGAAGAGCATCCCTCTGAGCTCGACTCCCTCAGGTTTTCTCTCACCCTCACTACAAGTCTCGCCATGGATGAATCCTGAAGATGAAACGGTTTCTGATTATTTAATGAAGTATGGAGAGCTCTATGAACCTTATGGACACTCTTACAAAATAAAGGAGTACCCTAGAACTAGGGATGTATGAATCAAATGGAAATTAGAATGTGCAAATGGGCGTGGAAATATACTTTAGCATTTGTCGCTTTGATGATCTTTGAATCGATCTCCTTTCGACCAACTTTTCATAAATAAAAAATCATTATTTTAATTGTCCATTTCCATCATCTTTTAATACAGTGAAAACCTTATCTATCGTTATGTAGTTGGTCTTAATCCAATTTAAAATGAGAGCGATATGAGCGTTTTACTAAAATAATTTGTTTTTCGACCAATTGAGGATAAAATGGTCATGTATTTTGATATGCAAATTATTTTTCATCGATACACCATAATTTGTGTAATTTGATATACAAATTATTTTTCATCAATATACAAGGTTTGGCAATCCCGGATCAGAAACTCCTTAACGGATAAAGGAGCTTGAGCAAGGACAATAAGATTGTCATTCTGTTCGGCTCCCATTCTAGCTAGGTGATCTGCGCATTGATTTGCTTCTCTAAAGATATGGGTGAAACGAGACTCTGTCTGTTGCAGTACCAACTTTGCATCGTTGATGATTGTACTTTGAGGATGATTCCCTGGATTCTCTTCATTAACAAGGTTGACAGCCATGAGAGAATCAGACTCTATGTCTGCTAGCTTTCACTAGCCCTTTCTCGAGAATAATTGCTAGCCCTCTATAAATAATCCATATTTCTGCTGTCGTGCTTGATTTTGCATTCAACTTGCCATAGAATCCCAGGATCCAGGTGCCATTGGTGTCCTGAAATATCCCTCCTATTCCAACATCTCTATAAGCACTAGACCAACATCCATCCACATTGAGCTTGGTATTACCTGCACATGGGGGTATCCACTTTGTTAGTCTGGAATTTCGATGGTCAGTCATAAGGGGGGATTTGAAAGCCTCCACAGTCTCAATGGCATAGTCATAAGAACTCTTGGAACTAACAGCAGTAATGCTATAAAAAATATCTCTTGTTTCTATCTTTCCAAATTTTCCAAATAGTGGTAATAAATAGAATGTTCCAAGGGATCTTAGTACTAATACCAATAGGTTTGGTTTTTCGAAGATTTCCCCCAAACCAGTCCACAATGAAGGAGTCCAAATTCCCTCTCATGATCTGTCCAAATGCAGTAGCTCCCCAGAGGTCCACTGCTTTACAACAGGTTCTAAATATATGACACCTAGGACAGGAGTCCTGGGTAGTCATGCCACGATGGGTACGAAGTTGGTTGGTAGGTTGTTTGTTGTGAAAAATAGTCCAAATAAAAGTTTTAAGTTTTTTAGGTATTTTGAGTTTCCAAAACCATTTCCAACCAACCGTGTCCGTATCTGTCCACTAATCATTTTATAAGCAGCAGAAACAGAAAATTTTCCAACAGGGAATCCTTTTCAAGAAGGATGATCAGTAGCCAAAGTGAAAAGGGGAAGAGGAATGTTCTGAAGAGCCTCAAGAGTGCTACATTCAACTAAATGGGCTATGCTATTCAGCTGCCATCTCCCATTTTCAATAAGGGTACTCACAGTGGTTTTAGATTTGATATGATCCCTAGCATATATAAAGGCAAAAGGGGCAGATCCAGGCATGAGGGGCAGGTCCGCTTTATGTTGGGGAATTAGTAAACGTTGGCAGTTTAAAATGCAAAGATTGGAGAATGGTTGGGTTCCCTTATGCGGTTGGTTCAGTGGAATCAGGTCCTGTATTGAATGGAAACTTAGACAAGTACCAAAAAAGACGAAATGGTTCTTGGGAGTGCTTTTATATGGGAGAGAAAGATTTTGAGCTGCAACACTCAGAAGATGATGATCAATCAGAAACAGATGAAGAATAATCTCACAAATTACTCAAAAGAGTGCTACAAGATAGAAGGAAAAGTTGGCGAAAGCTGATCTTATTCTTCATCTCTTCCAATCTAGCAAATTTTGACATCACATGTTATTTTTTTAGGTGTTTTGAAATTGAAATATTATGCTGAGTAATAGTATGTTACTAGTACTTCTCCATAAAATGCTGAGTATATCACTATACTCTGTAAAATATGGAATTTTGCAGGCCACTGGGCTTAATTGACAACACAGCTGCACATGTAGCATCACCCCGTGGACGGGTGGTAGTGCTCCTTTAATATTGGTAGTGGTCTACTTACTGTGCACTTTACACAAACTAAACTTGTTCTTTTTCATGTTTGGATTTCACTATCTTTTAGTACTTTGGAAACCCAGTTTCTCCATATATAATAGGTTTTTCTCTCATTTAAAATGAGGGAGATGTGACTATTTTACAGATATGATTTAATTTTCAACTCACTGAGGGTAATTTGGTCATATAATTTTGAGGTTTAAATAATTTTAGATCCAAATTACTGGGTTATAAAGTAGACTTCACAAGCTTTTCAATGGTCTAAACCTTGCGAAAATTGGGATTCGGGAATGTTTGGGACAAACCCGCAAAATTTGATCAATTGTGGAACTTTATTGCGCCCCGAGCGCATCCTTCAAATTTCAAAATCTACCAAACTTTGAGGTCCTATCACGGACACCCCGAACTTTGATTTTTACGTAGTTTGAACCATTGAAAAGCTTTTCAAGCCTAATTTATAATCAAATTAGTTTGGACCAAAAATTTTTTATACATCAAAATATATGACGATTTTACGGTCAATACATCGAAAATTATATTATTTTTTGAAAATCCTTGAATCGCAATAATTTTAAATCGGATTAAAACATATTTCACATCGATGGTGAAGTGATGGTGGTGTAGGTAGTGGAGAGGTTGTGTTATGGTGACAATGTTGGTGGAGGAGGGGTGGTAGTGCTTTGTCGATCCTCGCAGTGGTCTACTTACTTCCCACTTTTCACGAACTAAATGTTATTATCTGCATGTTTGGATTCCACTATCTTTTCGCACTTTAAAAATCCTCTTTATCCATATATAGTAGGTCTTTATCCCATTTAAAATAAGGGAGATGTGAGCGTTTGTCTGAAATAATTTAGTATTTTTCAACTCATTGAGGGTAAATTGGTCATATATTTTTGATGTTCATGTAATTTTAGATTCAAATTACTTGGGTTAGAAAGTACACTCCACAAGCTTTTTAATGGTTTAAAGTTTGCAAAAATTGAATTTCGGGAGTGTTCGGAATAAACCCGCATAGTTTGACAAATTGTGGAGCTTGATTGCACCCAGGCGCAAATCCATGCTCCCCAGGCGCACTTCAATGGGCCCCAGGCGCATCTTTTACATTTCAAAAGCTACCAAACTTTGCAGTCTTGTCACGGAATTTCCCCAACCCCAATTTTAACGTGGTTTGAACCGTTGAAAAGCTTTTCAAACCTAATTTCTAACCAAAATTAGTTTGGCCCAAAAATTATTTACACAAAGTTTTTCACCTCCTTAAAACTTCTACAGAAATGTCACCACTAGTAAAAGAGACATCCAAAATGCATTTGTACTTTAGGTTGCTTTCCCTTCTAATTTCTGATATATTAAGTCATTTTCCATATTTGTATAGGTTTCCAAAGCCGATTGCCTGAGGTGCATTGCCTCAAAAGAGAAAATTTCAATGCGCCCGGGGCAAACTCTATATGCGCTTGAGGCGCATGTGATGCAACATCTATTTCCCGGGCCCTCTATTTGCGCCTGAGGCACATGTGATGCACCAACTGTTTCTAATTCATTTTTTTTTACTGAGTTTGTTAGTCCTAATTGGTTGGCGATTGTAAAATACAAACCCTTGAGCGTTAAAAGGATTGTTCAAGGACAATAGAGGCACAAGCAGCCAGTATGTTCGGATTCAACTAGAGTACCATCCGTGAAGATTTCATTGAAAAATTCAGATCTCCAAGCAAATTATCTCATTGAGGATTTCACAGTAGATTGTAAAATTTTCCATCATCAAATTATACAAGGAAATTATACTAGCAATCTAAACCAATGTCAAGCCTATCCAAGAAAACAACCAGTGACTCTAGTCTCCCCGGCTCCACTTGAACTTCAAACGTGTGTATCTAAGGTAGCACATCATATTAACAGACCATCGGGTGAACATCAGGATGCGCCCCAACTTAAATGTGCCTGAGGCGCATTACATCAGAAGAAAAAATTGCGATGCACCCAAGGCGCAATCTCTTTTTGCCTAAGGTGCATGTGATGCAGCAACTATTTCAAATTCAATTTTAACTTAGTTTCTTAGTCCTAATTGGAACGAAGGCTTGGGATTCAAGAGTTCCATCCGAGAAGATTTCATTGATAAATTTGATAAACGGGAGAGCCGAACTATGAACAACAAGATTTTGAACGTCGATGAGATAATATGATTAGAGAACCGAATCGTTCATTGAAATCATCGTGGATGGAAAAGAATCATCACCTCACTTCTAAAAACAGCAGCAGAAAACACCAATGTATGCACTATACTGGGGTTAGATTTACCGCATCCAGTCCAGAACATCTGACCATTGCTGAGGAAAAGAATCATCACGTCACTTCTGCATATGGTGACCCCAAACTGCAAAGGAGACTCTGCACTCAAAGAACAGGTGACTACGAGTCTCTATCCCTTTGTAGCAGAGAACATAGGAGTCCTCAGAGATCACCCATTGCAGCCAACCTGTTCTTAGTGCACAACCTGCCACGAACGATACAAAAGGCCACCTAGGAGACCACACAAAGTGAGCCCAAGGAACAATCGTTAGCTTGACCTTGGGGTATTACCATGTTAGCTTGCATGTTGTGCAAGCTTGCTTGCACCTCAGACTAATTCGACAGCCCCACAAGCTATTGCCAAATGAAGTCTCAATGAGTAGAACTTGCAACAAGAATCATAGACAAAATTTCATTACATGCGCCCAGGCGCAAATTAAATGCGCCTAAGGCACAATACATGAAATCAGAAAACCAGGATGCTCCTGGGGCACAATTCAAATGCGCATCAGGTGCCTAACGTAAAAAGAGAAAATTAGGATGCACCTGGGGCAACCCTAAAGTGTGCCTGAGGCGCACTTTATCAAATGAAAAAAATTCGATGCGTGCTGGGGGGTGCAATCTATTTGCGCCTAATGTGCACGTAATGTAGCAACTTTTTCTTATTCATTTTTGAATAATAAGTTTCTTAGTCCTAATTGGTTGGGATTTGTAAAATGCATACCCTCTTAAGCATTATTGGATTGTTCATGGACAATAGAGTTAGCCTGTACAAAGGGATTCAAGAGTTCCGTCCGAGAAGATTTGTATAGTAGGGGTATGCCTCTGGGAGTTCTGTAAGTCTTGTTTGAGCTTCAATGGAAAAGTACTTATCGAAAAAAAAAAGATTTCATTGAAAAATTTGGATCACATTGAGGATTTCATGTATATTGTTCATTTCAACTTCAAAACTAAATTTCGGCACTATAGACCCACCTCATTCTTTGTCTTCTTTTCTTTCTCGGAAGAAAAAAATTCCCACTGGAACAGTTTTGAAACCTCAGGAAATTTTCCGACCGAAAGCAAAAGGGTAAGCACATTCATGCTCGAAAAAACAATGACGGTGCATGTGATGAAGCAACTATTTCTAATTCATTTTTAACTGAGTTTCTTAGTCCTAATTGGTACGAGGGGATTCATGAGTTCCATCAGAGAACATTTCATTGAAAAATTTGGATCTGATTGAAGATTTCATATATATTGCTCATTTCAACTTCAAACCTAAATTTCAGCACTATAAACCCACCTCATTCTACGTCTTCTTTCCTTTCTCGGAAGAATGAAATTCCCACGGGAATGGTTTTGAAAAGTTAGGAAATTTACCGACATCAAAGAGGTAGGCAGGGAAAAAATTCAAGCTCGAAAAAACAATGACAGTGACATTGCTTATTTCTCTTAGCTCTATGTCTAATGGTTCAAGTAAAATCAATTTGAATAGTTTCTGCTCCTAATGGTCCCATTACTGGAATTAATGATAGTTTCCACTTCCTCATCTTGACAAACTCCTCCTCAATTAGCAAAAGCAGAGCAATGGAGTGTATCCTACAGGAAGAACTAATGGACATAAGAGCATGCTGATAAGCGTCAAAATGCACCCATTTAGAACATCGAAAATCAGTTTTCCATAGTACGTTGCAGGTTTCCAAAGGCAGATGCACGAAGTTAAACATTCTATTGGAAGCTGACAAGTCTCTAGAAATGGCAAAAATGAAGTATCAATAAGCAAAACTTGCAAGAAAAATGAGGTAGGTAATTTCCCTAAATGCGCCCAGGGAGCAACTACCATGTGCAATACATCTAAAGAGAAAATAGGATGCGCTCAGGAAGAATTTTTTATAAAATTGTGCCCAAGGCGAATGACATAAATAAAGAATATAAGAATGCCCCCGCAAAACAACTTAAACGTACCTGAGGCTGGGGTGCAGTAAATAAAGAGAAAAATCAAGATGCGCCCGGGACGCACTATATTTGCGCCTGAGGCGCTTGTGATGCAACAACTATTTCTAATTCCTTTTTTACTAAGTTTTTTAGTCCCAATTGGTTGAAGATTGTAAAATGCAAGAAGCCTGTGCGAAGGGATTCAAAAGTTCCATCAGCATAGAATTCCTTGATAAATTCTGTTCTCCGAGCAAAATTATCTCATTGAGGATTTCATATATATTGTCAAATTAGCCATCATCAATCTAATTGGGCTCCCAATAGGTGATCTGTGGGATTGAACCCCCAGAATTAATCGATGGAGGTTCGTATAAGCTAGTCCGAATACATGAGTTATCAAAAAATTAGCCACCAACAAATTATTTCTAGTCAATTAGTAGAAGCAGAGATGAGGAGTTCATCCTAGAGGACAAACTAATGGACCTACAACGTTGTGGTACAACCTTACGGGTGAGGGTAAGGTGGCCCTTACCATTGATATTTGTGATATATATTAAGTTGTTTCCATAGTTGTAGGTTTCCAAAACCGATTTCTGGAAGTTCAACATTTTTTTCAAAGTTAGAAGTCTTTAGAAATGGCGAACATGTAGTCATAATAAGTAGAACTTCCAAAAAGAATGACCTACGTAATTTATTAGTTGCCTCCGAGGCACAACTATATGCGCCTGAGATGCAATACATCAAGAGAGAATATTTGGGATGTGCCCGGGGCACAATCCAAGTGCGCCTAAGGCGCATTACATAAAGAGAAAATCAGGATGCGCCCGGGGCACAACATAAGTGCGCCTGACGCGCACTACATGAAGATGGTAAAACTTCGGTGCAATCTATTTGCGTTTGAGGACGCAACAACTATTTCTAATTCCTTTTTACTGAGTTTTTTTTGTCCTCATTGGTTGCAGATTGTAGAATTCTAACCCTTGAGCAAATCAAATTATCTCATTGAGGATTTCAAAAATATTGTAAGCCATCATCAAAGTATTTCTTGTTAATGTCGGCGCGCAATATCAGTAGTTGATGATGCTTTCGTTACAAGAGTATATACAGTTAAGACTAGAAGAGTATAATTCATTCAATACATGTCGGTAGAAGTTTTCAGGAGGTGCAATTTGGCATGCATGCCACTGGGTTCAATTCACACCACAGCAGCACAGGGAGGGGTGGTAGTGCTCCATTAATATTGGTAGTGGTCTACTTACTGTCCACTTTTCACAAACTAAACTTTTTTGTTTTCATGTTTGGATTTCACTATCTCGTTACTTTGAAAATTCTTATTATCCATCTATAATAGATCTTTATCTCATTTAAACTGAGGGAGACGTGAGCACTTTATAGATAATTTTCAACTCACTAAGGATAAGTTGGTCATAAAATTTTGAGGTTTAAATAATTTTAGATCTAAACTTCTGGGTTATATAGTAGACTTCACAAGCTTTCCAGCGGTTCAACCCATGCGAAAATCGGGGTTCGGGAGTGTTTGGGACAAAATGCGCAAAGTTTTACCAATTGTGATGCTTTATTGTGCCCCAGGCACAATTCAATGCGCCCCGGCCGTATCCTTCAAATTTCAAAATCGACCAAACTTTGCGGTTCTTTCACGAACACTCCTGAACTCTGATTTATACGTGGTTTGAACCATTCAAAATCTTTTCATGCCTAACTTTTAACCAAATTAGTTTGGCCCAAAAATTTTTTATTCATGAAAATAAATAAGGGCAATTTACCTTTAGGTCCAGAAAATAGAAAGTAATTCCCACCAAGTTTCCTATAATTAACGAAACACTAAAACCCTATGAAAGTGCCTAAAACCCCCAATACTGAAAGTGCTTAACTCTTAGGGCACCCTATGAAAGTGCCTAAACCTCAGGGTACCCTATAAAAGTGCCTAAAACTCTAGGGTACCCAATAAAAGTGCCTAAATCGCTAAAACCCTATAATAGGAAAGTGCACCCTAAAACTCCTATGAAAGTGCCTAAACCTAAACCCTATGGCTCTATGAAATCACCTAAACCTAAACTCTAGGGTACCTTAAACCCTACGGTATCCTAAAATCTAAAATCTTAAGGTACCCTAAAACTCTAGGGTACCCTAAAATCCTAAAATCCTAGGGTACCCTAAGATTTTAGGGTACCCAAGGGTACTAGGGTACCCATTAGGGTACCATAAAACCCTAGCATACCCTAAAACCCTAGGGTGACATTTCTATTAATGGTAAATGTATTTTTGTAAAAGTGAACTTAGTGGTAATTAAGTATTTCATCTCTCCTTAATGGGAATTAAGTGTCACTTTTCTATACTTAGAGGTAATTTTCTCAATAAATAATGATTTTACCCACAATAGGTCGAAAAATTAATTATTTTCAGAATATCCTTGATTAACAATAATATAAATCGGATTAAAACTTATTTCGCTTTGACAAAAAGTGTAGTCAAAGTACTTAATATGGTGAAGTGATGGTGGTGGAGAGGTTGTGTTATGGTGATAGTGTTGGTGGTGGAGGGGTGGTAGTGCTCCGTTGATCTTCGTAGTGGTCTACTTACTACCCAATTTTCACGAACTAAACTTAATTATTTTCATGTTTGGATTCATCTATCTTTTTGCCATTTTAAAATCCTCTTTGTCCATATATAATAGGTCTTTATCCCACTTAAAATAAGGGAGATGCGAGCGTTTTTCGAAATAATTTATTTTTCAATTCATCGAGGGTAAATTGGTCATATCATTTTGATGTTCAAGTAATTTTAGATTCAAAATTCTTGGGTTAGAAAGTAGACTCCAAAAGCTTTCTAACGGTTCAAAATTTGCAAAAATTGAGGTTAGGGAGTGTCCGGAACAAACCCGCAAATTTTGACAAATTGTGGAGTTTTATTGCGCCCAGGCGCACTGCAATGAGCCTCGGGCGCATCCTTTAAATTTCAAAAGCGACCAAACATTGCGTTCTTGTCATGGAATTACCCGAACCCCGATTTTATTTGGTTTGAACCGTTGAAAAGTTTTTCAAGCTCAATTTCTAACCAAATTAGTTTGGCCCAAAAATCATTTACACAAAGTCTTTCACCTCCTAAAAATTAACTTCTACTGAAATGCCACCACTGAAAAAGACCTTTGAAGCATCACCGGCTATATTGTAAGTTTCTATGAAAGACCAAATGATTTTTTTTCCTAGGAAACAAAACTTTTATAATTTCAATGGTTCAACGAGGGCAAATAAAGGAAGAAAAAAAAAATACCAAGACCATGCATTCGACCGATATGAAGAATTCAGTGCACTTGTAAACAATATTGCGGAAATAGACCGGATGTATACATATGTCCAACTACTCAAACATAAGATCACTCCCCGCCCCCTCCAAATGTCACCGGACCAATGGCTTGTTGGCCAATGACGGAACCAGGATTTCGTAAACGCGAGAGCCGAACTATGAACAACAAGATTTTGAACGTCAATGAGATAATAGGATCGAAGATCCAAATCGTTCAATGAAATCATCGTGGATGGAAAAGAATCATCACCACACTTCTGAAAAGAGTAGTAGAAAACGCCAACGTGAGCACTACACTGGGGTTAGATTTACCCCATCCAGTTCAGAACATCTAACCATGCATTGCTGAGGAAAAGAATTATCACCTCACTTTTGCATATGGTGACCCCAAACTGCAAAGGAGACGTGGCACTGAAAGAACAGGAGACCACAAGTCTCTTCCCCTTTGGAGCAGAGAACACAGGAGCCCTCAGAGATCACCCATTGAAGCCAACTTGTTCTTAGTGCACAACCTACCATGAACGATATATACAAAAGGCAACCGGGGAGACCATACAAAGTGAGCCCAAGGAACAGTCGTTAGCTTGACCTTGGGGCATTTCCGTTTCAGCTTGCATGCTGTGCAAGCTTGCATTTACCTCAGACTAATTCCACGGCCCCACAAGCTATTGCAAAATGAAGTCTCAATGAGAAGAACTTGTTACAAGAATGACAGACAAAATTTCATTACATGCGGCCGGGGCGCAAATGAAATGCGCCTAAGGCATAATACCTGAAATCAGAAAATCAGGATGCTCCCAAGGCACGATTCAAATGCGCATGAGGTGCATAACGTAAAAAGAGAAAAACAAGATGTGCCCGGGGCACAACTTAAATGTGCCTGGGGCGCACTTCATCAAAAGAAAAAAATTCAATTCGCGCTGGGGGCGCAATTATCTATTTGCGCCTAAGGTGTGATGTAGCAACTTTTTCTTATTCATTTTTGAATAAGTTTCTTAGTCCTAATTGGTTGGGATTTGTAAAATGCAAACCATCTTAAAATTATAGGATTGTTTATGGACAATTGAGTAAGCCCGTATAAAGGGATTCAAGAGTTCCATCCGAGAAGATTTGTATAGCAGGGGTATGCCCTTGGGAGTTCTATAAATCTTGTTTGAGCTTCAATGGAGAAGTACTTATCAAAAAAAAGATTTCGTTGAAAAATTTGGATGTCATTGAGGATTTCATATATATTGTTCATTTCAACTTCCAAATAAATTTCGGCACTATAGACCCACCTCATTCTACCTCTTCTTTCCTTTCTCGGAAGAAAGTGAACGGTTATGAAACCTCCGGAAATTTTCCGATCGAAATCAAAAGGGTAAGCACGGAAAACATTCAAGCCCGAAAAACAATGACAGTCATGATATTGTTAGCTTATTTTTCGTAGCACTATGTCTAATGGTCCAAGTAAAACCAATTTGAATAGTTTCTGCTCCTAATGGTCCCATTACTGGAATTAATGATAGTTTTCACTTCCTTTATCTTGATAAACTCCTACTCCATTAGCAGAAGCAGAGCAATGGCGTGTGTCCCACAGGAAGAACTAATGGACCTAAGAGCATGCTGATAAGCATCGGAATGCACACATCTAGAACATCCAAAATCCATTTGTTATGTCTCTAACCAATATTGTTATTTATGATACGGTAAGTCATTTTCCATAGTTGTACGTTTCCAAAGCCAGATGCATGAAGTTTAACCTTCTTTAGGATGCTAAGAAGTCTCTAGCTACGGCAAAAATGAAGTGTCAATGAGCAAAACTTGCAAGAAAAATGAGCTAGGTAATTTCTCTAAATGTGCCCAGGGAGCAACTACCATGTGCCTGAGGTGATAGCAATACATCAAAAGAGAAAATAGGATGCGCTCAGGAAGCAATTTATAAAAATGCAGATTGTGCCCGGACAGCAACTTAAACGTACCTGAGGCTGAGGCACAGTACATAAAGAGAAAAATCTAGAAACTCCCTAACGGTCGTGTAATTTGATATACAAATTATTTTTCATCGAAATAATTTTTTAAAATGAGAGCGATATGAGCGTTTTACTAAAACAATTTTTTTTCGAGCTGTTGAGGGTAAAATGGTCATGTAATTTGATATACAAATTATTTTTCATCAAAACCAGTTCAGTAGGAAAGTAAATTGGACAGGCTTTCTAACGGTCCAAACCACGCGGAAAATGGAGTTCTGGAGTGTCCGGGGCAAGTCCGCAAAGTTTGGTATGATTTGAACCATTAATGCGCCCAGGCGCAATCCTATGCGCCCAGGCGCCTTCCAATGCGCCCCGGGCGCATCATGAACATGCATAATAAATCCAACTTTGCGAACTCGCTCTGGACACTCCCGACCTCCAATTTGCACGTGGTTTGAACCGTTAGAAAGCTTGTCCAATTTAGTTTCTAGACGAAGTCGTTCCTTTTAAAAATCATTTATCCATCAAAATAAGTGACCATTTTACCCTTGACGGGTCAAAATATGATTCAATCTGGTAAAACGTATGTATGGTTTTCATTTTAAATTGGATCAAGCAGACCCATTGTATATCAATAAATAGTGTTTCTAAAGCACTAAAAGATGGCAGAATCCAACCATAAAAATAATTTGTTTTCCTCATGAAAACTAGGTAGAAACAAGACAACTACAAAAATCGTCGAAGCCACCAATGCTAAAACACGTTTTACGTTTCATTTGGTAATCAAATTCCAAATTCTATGGTATTTCTTCTTTGCTTAAGTGTTTCACAATGTTCATAGAGTATCCACACTTTATCAAAGCGTAGAAAGAACAGTTTCACAGCGACACTTTAGAAATTCTTTGCTACCGCTTGAGTTCCCTTTGTTTTTCTTTTTAGCACTGTAATTCCTTTCTTCTCTTTGTTTTGGTTTGGGCCTTGTCTTGTACATGGCTGGTTTTCATGTTAGACTCTCGAGGATATCCAACATCCCCTTGGTTCATGTTTTTTTGGTTTGTTTTTTCTTAATGAAAAGCAACTTACCAAATCAAACTTGTACTAAAGCTCATTGAGTGGACTCGTGTTGTGCATCGAGGATCAAAACCAGACACTCACACACAAATTGAGAGAACCTCAACTATTAGTGGATCATACCCAATAACAATATAAAAAAAAAAAAAACTCTCAAGAAGAGCATCCCTTTGAGCTCGACTCCCTCAGGTTTTCTCTCACCCTCGCCACAAGTCTCGCCTTGGATGAATCCTGATGATGAAACGGTTTCTGATTATTTAATGAAGTATGGAGAGCTCTATGAACCTCGTGGACACTCTTACAAAATGAAGGAGTACCCTAGAACTAGGGATGTATGAATCAAATGGAAATTAGAATGTGGAAATGGGCGTGGAAATATACTTTAGCATTTGTCGCTTCGATGATCTTTGAATCGATCTCCTTTCGACCAACTTTTCATAAATAAAAAATCATTATTTTAATTGTCCATTTCCATCATCTTTTAATACAGTGAAAACCTTATCTATCGTTATGTAGTTGGTCTTAATCCAATTTAAAATGAGAGCGATACGAGCGTTTTACGAAAATAATTTGTTTTTCGACCAATTGAGGATAAAATGGTCATGTATTTTGATATGCAAATTATTTTTCATCGATACAACATAATTTGTATAATTTGATATACAAATTATTTTTCATCGATATACAAGGTTTGGCAATCCCGGATCAGAAACTCCCTAACGGATAAAGGAGCTTGAGCAAGGACAATAAGATTGTCATTCTGTTCGGCACCCATTCTGGCTAGGTGATCTGTGCATTGATTTGCTTCTCTAAAGATATGGGTGAGACGAGACTCTGTCTGTTGCTGTACCATCTTTACATCGTTGATGATTGTACTTTGAGGATGATTCCCTGGATTCCCTTCATTAACAAGGTTGACAGCCATGAGAGAATCAGACTCTATGTCCGCTTTCACTAGCCCTTTCTCGAGAATAATTGCTAGCCCTTTATAAGTACTCCATATTTCTGCTACCGTGCTTGATTTTGGTTTCAACTTGCCATAGAATCCCAGGATCCAGGTGCCATTGGTGTCTCGAAATATCCCTCATATTCCAGCATTTCTATAAGCACTATACCAACATCCATCCACATTCAGCTTGGTATTACCTGCACATGGGGGAACCCACTTTGTTAGTCTGGAATTTTGATGGTCAGTCATAAGGGGGGATTTGAAAGCCTCCACAATCTCAATGGCATAGTCATAAGAGCTCTTGGGACTAACAGCAGTAATGCTATCAAAATTATCAAAGCACTTCTTGTTTCTATCTTTCCAGATTTGCCAAATAGTGGTAATAAATAGAATGTTTCAAGGGATGTTAGTACTAATACCAATAGGTTTGGTTTTCCGAAGATTTCCCCCAAACCAGTCCATAATGGAGGAGTCCAAATTCCCTCTCATGATCTGTCCAAATGCAGTAGCTCCCCAGAGGTCCACTGCTTTACAACAGGTTCTAAATATATGATTAAAGTCCTCAGGGCTGGTATTACACCTAGGACAGGAGTCCTGGCTAGTCATGCCACGATGGGCACGAAGTTGGTTGGTAGGTTGTTTGTTGTGACAAATAGTCCAAATAAAAGTTTTAAGTTTTTCAGGTATTTTGAGTTTCCAAAACCATTTCCAACAAACCGTGTCCGTATCCTGTCCATTAATCATTTTATAAGCAGCAGAAACAGAAAATTTTCCAAGAGGGGATCCTTTCCAAGAAGGATGATTAGTAGCTAAAGTGAAAAGGGGAAGGGGAATGTTCTGAAGAGCCTCCAGAGTGCTACATTCAACTAAATGGGCTATGCTATTCAGCTGCCATCTCCCATTTTCAATAAGGGTACTCACAGTGGTTTTAGATTTGGTATGATCCCCAGCATATATAAAGGATAAAAAGGGCAGATCCAGGCAAGAGGGGCAGGTCCGCTTTATGTTGGTGAATTTGTAAACATTGGCAGTTTAAAAAGCAAAGATTGGAGAATGGTTGGGTTCCCTTATGCGGTTGGTTCAGTGGAATCAGGTCTTGTATTGAATGGAAACTTAGACAAGTACCAAAAAAGAGGAAATGGTTCTTGGGAGTGCTTTTATATGGGAGAGAAAGATTTTGGGCCGCAACACTCAGAAGATGATGATCAATCAGAAACAGATGAAGAATAATCTCACAAATTGCTCAAAAGAGTACTACAAGATAGAAGGAAAAGTTGGCAAAAGCTTATCTTATTCTTTGTCTCTTCCAATCTAGCAAATTTTGACATCACTTGTTATTTTTTTTGGTGTTTTGAAATTGAAATATTATGCTGAGTAATAGTAAGTTACTAGTACTTCTCCATAAAATGCTGAGTATATCACTATACTCTGTAAAATATGGAATTTTGTGGGTCACTGGGCTTAATTGACCCCACAGCTGCACATGTAGCATCACCCCGTGGATTGGTGGTTGTGCTCCTTTAATATTGGTAGTGGTCTACTTACTATGCACTTTACACAAACTAAACTTCTTCTTTTTTCATGTTTGGATTTCACTATCTTTTAGTACTTTGAAAACCCACTTTATCCATATATAATAGGTCTTTATCTCATTTAAAATGAGGGAGATGTGACTATTTTAAAGATATGATTTAATTTTCAACACACTGAGGGTAATTTGGTCATATAATTTTGAGGTTTAAATAATTTTAGATCCAAATTACTGGGTTATAAAGTAGACTTCACAAGCTTTTCAATGGTCTAAACCTTGCGAAAATTGGGATTCGGGAATGTTTGGGACAAACCCGCAAAATTTGACCAATTGTGGAACTTTATTGCGCCCCGAGCGCATCCTTCAAATTTCAAAATCCACCAAACTTTGCAGTCCTATCACGGACAAACCTGAACTTTGATTTTTACATAGTTTGAACCATTGAAAAGCTTTTCAAGCTTAATTTATAATCAAATTAGTTTGGACCAAATATTTTTTATACATCAAAATATATGACGATTTTACGGTGAATACATCGAAAAATAAATTATTTTGAGAAAATCCTTGAATCACAATAATTTTAAATCGGATTAAAACATACTTCACATCGATGGTGAAGTGATGGTGGTGTAGGTAGTGGAGAGGTTGTGTTATGGTGACAATGTTGGTGGTGGAGGGGTGGTAGTGCTTTGTTGATCCTCGCAGTGGTCTACTTACTACCCACTTTTCACGAACTAAATGTTATTATCTGCATGTTTGGATTCCACTATCTTTTTGCACTTTAAAAATCCTCTTTATCCATATATAATAGGTCTTTATCCCATTTAAAATAAGGGAGATGCGAGCGTTTGTCCGAAATAATTTAGTATTTTTCAACTCATTGAGGGTAAAAGCTTCGTTCGTCGATATATATAATAAGATCACCCCAAGCGTAGGGTATAAGCGTCCAATTGAAGCATAATAATCCGGAAGACCGGGATCGTACCCAAGGGAATAATTAATATGGCTTTGCTGGATTTGTAGATGCAAGTACTGGTTTTCGGCCTTAAGACAGCCAACTTTGTTTTGCTTTTGCGGTGGAAAGTAAAAAGGCTAAATTTAACGAGAATAAACTAGATTAAAAAGCAGGTTAGGTCTAGGAATCACTAACACCCACGACTCGAGCTAAATTACATTTTCCAACCAACTACGCGATTTAAGATACTCAATTAAGGTTCTTAAGCCGGAAGATAAGATGGTTCGAAAATCGAGCTAGCTATAGAATTCATTTAGCAAACACCTCGAGCGACAGAGCTCCAAGCATCATGTGTGGTAAGTAGGCGATGCTCTTACCTACACATGATCAAGGAGGTTAACACCTCGGCAATTTGATAAACAAATCCAAGCCCCACATCAATTTTCGAGCCAAAGATTAAAACTTTATTGGTGAAAAATGCAATTTTACTCAAGCCATGAGGTGCTAATCACCCCATGACCCAACCTTGGAAAACTACTCACACATATCTAGAGAGATAAGAGCAAGCAAAAATCTACTTAGCATAATTGAAAACATAGCACTAAAAGAAGACTAGCTTAAAAGATAGATCAAGCAATTTAGAACAACTTTAATGAAGGTGACAAGGGTAAAAATTCACTTACTTAAGTAGAAAATGCAGAAATAAAGGCTGAAAATGAAGAACACTTTAAGAACAAGCAAATGCAATTTGAAATCCTAGATCTAGATCTAAAACGTAATGTAAAAAGTTGTTTGTACAATATGACATCACACTATTTAAAGCTCCATGGTACGCTGCTGTCTAGGCTGCTCGGTACCGATGTCCCATTTCTTTCCCATCGATGCCGAGAGCTTAACTCCTGTTGACTGCGTTGACCTTAAGGGCTCGGTACCGATGGGAAGAAATAGAGACATCGATGCCGAGAGCTTAACTCCTGGCCTTGACTTGCTTGCCTTGGCGTTGACTTCTTGGCTACGCCTGGGCGCTGCTTGGCCACGCCTTGCTCATGCCTTGTTGCCTCTTGGCTACGCCTGGCCGCTGCCTTGGCCAAGCCTGGGCGCTGCCTTGGCGTTTTCTGCTCTGGCCTCGTTTGCCTTGGCTGGCTTGGCCCTGCTCCCTCGCCTTAGCATGATTTTCTGCAAAACGACATTAAAACAACTACCAAGCGAAAGCAATTAAAAACGACTAATTAGATATTAAATTAAACTAATCTAGAGATTTAGCGCACCCCATATTGTAATATCGGGTGCTTATCAGTAAATTGGTCATATATTTTTGATGTTCATGTAATTTTAGATTCAAAATACTTGGGTTAGAAAGTAACCTCCACAAGCTTTTTAATGGTTTAAACTTTGCAAAAATTGAATTTCGGGTGTGTTCGGAATAAACCCGCATAGTTTGACAAATTGTGGAGCTTGATTGTGCCCAGGCGCAAATCCATGCGCCCCAGGCGCACTTCAATGTGCCCCGGCGCATCTTTTACATTTCAAAGCTACCAAACTTTGCAGTCTTGTCACGGAATTTCCCGAACCCCAATTTTAACGTGGTTTGAACCGTTGAAAAGCTTTTCAAGCCTAATTTCTAACCAAATTAGTTTGGCCCAAAAATTATTTACACAAATTTTTTCACCTCCTTAAAACTTCTACAGAAATGTCACCACTAGTAAAAAAGACATTTGAAGCATCACCGGCTATATTTGTAAGTTTCTATGAAAGTCCAAATGATTTTTTTTTTTCGGTGGGCAAACAAAACTTTTATAATCCCGTGGGTACAAGGGTAAATAAGGGAAGAAAAAACAACAATACCAAGACCATCCAAACGGAACAACAAAGTGAGACCAAGGAAGAGTCGGTTCGACAGTTTTCACGAATAGACAAGTCTCAAGAATGCCAAACATGGACTCACAATAAGTAACAGTTTCAACAAGAAGGACCTATGTAATTTCATGAGATAGCCCCGGGGAAAACCTAAAACCAAGTGAGAAATAACGGTGCGCCTAGGGCACAATTCCAATTTCCAGTGTGCCTGAGGTGCATTACCTCAAAAGAGAAAATTTCTATGTGCCCGGGGCGCACTCTGTTTGGACATTAGGCGCATGTGATGCAACAACTATTTCAAATTCATTTTTTACTGAGTTTCTTAGTCCCAATTGGTTGGAGATTGTAAAATGCAAACTCTTAGGCATTATAAGGATTGTTCAAGGGAGGCACAAGCAGCGCCAGTACAAGTTATCTTACACCTCCTTATCCTGATAAACTCCTCCTCAATTAGCAGAAGCCGAGAATTAAAGTAGAGTTTATCCTACTGGAAAAAGTAATGGACATAAGAGCATGTTGATAAGTGTCGGAATGCACACATTAAGACATCCAAAATGCATTTGTCCGTTAGGTTGCTTTCCCTTCTAATTTCTGATATATTAAGTCATTTTCCATATTTGTATAGGTTTCCAAAGCTGATTGCCTAAGGTGCATTGCCTCAAAAGAGAAAATTTCAATGCGCCCGGGGCGAACTCTGTATGCGCTTGAGGCGCATGTGATGCAACATCTGTTTCCCACGCACTCTATTTGCGCCTGAGGCGCATGTGATGCACCAACTGTTTCTAATTCATTTTTTTTTTTTACTGAGTTTCTTAGTCCTAATTGGTTGGCGATTGTAAAATACAAACCCTTGAGCGTTAAAAGGATTGTTGAAGGACAATAGAGGCACAAGCAGCTAGTACGTTGGGATTCAACTAGAGTACCATCCGCGAAGATTTCATTGAAAAATTCAGATCTCCAAGCAAATTATCTCATTGAGGATTTCATAGTAGATTGTAAAATTTGCCATCATCAAATTATACAAGGAAATTATACTAGCAATCTAAACCAATGCCAAGCCTATCCAAGAAAACAACCAGTGACTCTAGTCTCCCCTGCTCCACTTGAACTTCAAACGTGTGTATCTAAGGTAGCACATCATATTAACAGACCAGCCATACAGACCTATTTAAATGTGCTTGAGGCGCATTACATTAGAAGAAAAAATTGTGATGTGCCCATCTCTTTTTGCCTAAGGTGCATGTGATGCAGCAACTATTTCAAATTCAATTTTAACTTAGTTTCTTAGTCCTAATTGGAACGAAGGCTTGGGATTCAAGATTTCCATCTGAGAAGATTTCATTGATAAATTTGATAAACCGGAGAGCCGAACTATGAACAACAAGATTTTGAACGTCAATGAGATAATATGATTAGAGAGCCGAATCGTTCATTGAAATCATCGTGGATGGAAAAGAATCATCACCTCACTTTTGAAAACAGCAGCAGAAAACACCAATGTATGCACTATATTGGGGTTAGATTTACCGCATCCAGTCCAAAACATCTGACCATTGCTGAGGAAAAGAATCATCACCTCACTTCTGCATATGGTGATGCCAAACTGCAAAGGAGACTTGGCACTCAAAGAACAGGTGACTACGAGTCTCCATCCCTTTGTAGCAGAGAACGTAGGAGTCCTCAGAGATCACCCATTGCAGCCAACCTGTTCTTAGTGCACAACCTACGACGAACGATATAAAGGGCCACCTGGGAGACCACACAAAGTGAGCCCAAGGAACAGTCGTTAGCTCGCCCTAGGGGTATTACCATGTTAGCTTGCATGTTGTGCAAGCTTGCTTGCACCTCAGACTAATTTGACGGCCCCACAAGCTATTGCCAAATGAAGTCTCAATGAGTAGAACTTGCAACAAGAATCATAGACAAAATTTCATTACATGCACCGGGGGCGCAAATTAAATGCGCCTAAGGCACAATACATGAAATCAGAAAACCAGGATGCTCCTGGGGCACAATTCAAATGCGCATGAGGTGCCTAACGTAAAGAGAGAAAATCAGGATGCACCTGGGGCGACCCTAAAATGTGCCTGAGGCGCCCTTCATCAGAAGGAAAAAATTCGATGCGTACTGGGGGGGGGCAATCTATTTGCGCCTAACGTGCACGTAATGTAGCAACTTTTTTTTATTCATTTTTGAATAATAAGTTAGGTCTTTATCCCATTTAAAATTAGGGAGAAGCGATCGTTTATTCGAAATAATTTAGTATTTTTCGAAATAATTTAGTATTTTTCAACTCATTGAGGGTAATTTGGTCATATATTTTTGATGTTCAAGTAATTTTAGATTCAAAATACTTGGGTTAAAAAGTAGACTCCACAAGTTTTCTAATGATTTAAACTTGACAAAAATTGAATTTCGAGAGTGTTCGGAACAAACCCACAAAGTTTGATAAATGGCGGAGTTTTATTGTGCCCAGGCACAAATCACCCCAAGTGCACTTCAATGATTCTCGGGCACATCTTTTAAATTTCAAAAGCTACCAAACTTTGCAGTCATGTCTTGGACACTCCCGAACCCCAATTTTATTGTGGTTTGAACCGTTGAAAAGCCTTTCAAGCCTAATTTCTAACCAAATTAGTTTGGACCAAAAATTATTTACACAAAGTTTTTCATGTCCTGAAAACTTCTACTAAAATGTCACCACTGAAAAAGATCTTTGAAGCATCACCGGCTATATTTGTAAGTTTCTATGAAAGATCAAACAATTTGTTTTTTCCACTCGACAAACAAAACTTTTATAATCTCAAGGGTACAACAAGGGTAAATAAAGGAACAAAAAACAACAATACCAAGACCATCCAACCGAAAGTTGGACGGAACAACAACTCACCAAACGATATTATTGGAAAAAAAATTAGGACTTAGGAAACATTAACGAAACAAAAACCACCAGGGAACCACACAAAGTGATCCCAAGGAAGAGTCGGTTTCCATGAATAGACAAATAAGCATGAATAAGCAAGAATGGCAAACATCGACTCACAATAAGCATGAATAGACAAGTCTCAAGAACGGCAAACATGAATTCACAAGAAGCAACAGTTGCAACATGAAGGACCTATGTAATTTCATGAGACGCCCCCGGGGTGAAACTAAAACCAAGTGAGAAAATAACGTTGCGCCCAAGGCACAATACATCAATATGCTTCGAGAGTGAAAACTCGGATTTTTGCTAAGATGGATAGCACTCTGACTGTCACAATAAAGAACATATCTCTCTTGCTTCAACCCCAATTCCTGTAGGAATCTCCTCATCGAAAGCAACTCTTTGCAAGCTTGAACCGTACTGTAGTTCCATCCGGACAGACGGCTAGCTCCTAACTCGTTAGCTACAAAAAGGATTTCATTCCAATTGCCAGTGCGCCTGAGGCGCATTACCTCAAAAGAGAAAATTTCAATGTGCCCGGGGCGCACTCTGTTTGCACATGAGGTGCATGTGATGCAACAACTATTTCAAATTCATTTTTTACTGAGTTTCTTAGTCCTAATTGGTTGGAGATTGTAAAATGCAAACTCTTAGGCATTATAAGGATTGTTCAAGGGAGGCTCAAGCAGCCAGTACAAGCTATCTTACACCTCCTTATCCTGATAAACTCCTCCTCAATTGGCAGAAGCCGAGAAGTAGAGTTTATCCTACTGGAAAAAGTAATGGACATAAGTGCATGTTGATAAATGTCGAAATGCGCACAGTAAGACATCCAAAATGCATTTGTTATGTTTCTTTCCCTTCTAATTTCTGATATATTAAGTCATTTTCCATAGTTGCATAGGTTTCCAAAGCCGATTGCACGAAGTTTAAACGTTCTTTTGGAAGCTTAGAAGTCTCAAGCAATGGTTAAAATGAAGTCTCAATA